>JANHMN010000001.1:6332007-6347841 GCA_030674055.1 Rhabdomys pumilio
AGAGAGAGAGAGAGAGAGAGAGAGAGAGAGAGAGAGAGAGAGAGAGAGAGCATGACCCTGAATGCCACACCAGGGAACGAGATTCAGGGAGGGTGAAGTCAGAAATGTGCTTCATTCTTCCAGGAAGTTTGATGAGGAATGAAAGAGAGGAAGGCTGCCTGCCTTTATAGGGAGACATGTTAAGAGAACTCTCTTTGTGAGATGAAGGACACTTAACCGTATTATTTTTAGACTGAAGAAAAGTAGCTACTGTGGAAGAAAAGGGAGATGATTGAAGATGAGAGCACAAAGCAGAAGGAATGGATACGATAAATGGAACGACTCTCCAGAGAGCCCGTCTGCATCACATGACTCACTAAATAAACGTGGACTCGCCCCTGCCTCATCTCCAGCACCTTTGATTGGAAGGGTGCTTTCCTGCAATATGTTTATGTAGTCTCCTCTGCCCCATGTCAAACACACCCAGTCACTGTTCTACGCAGGCCGGATGTAAAGATGTCTACACTGTGCGAGCTACTACCAGCAGACAGTGGCAGATACTGCATACCGACAACTCGGCGCACAGGAATGAATCCTAGAACGATTCCTGGGACCTATGACAGGTTGTTTCTCCTTTAGCATGGCCCTGAGAGTGGATGGATAGATAGTCACCCTGAGTGGACCCCCTCGTTACTGATATGCCGCCTGCCTAATTATGCTTAACATTTCAAACATTATTAATTTTTAATTGTTTACGTTTCGTTATCTGCATTACTTAAGCATCCAAACTCCTCAGCTAATGTTCTTGATGAAATATTTACTAAACAATCAGCCCTCCTGGATTCTACATAGCTAAGTGCTTCCTCTGGAAGGGTTTCTTTCCCTGATAGCATGCTGGAAGTGACAGGAGGCTGGGTAGCATCCTTGTCATCTCAGAGACACCCTGTCAACTCTAATGAGATGAGTCACACTGCCCGGCATTAGCATGAGTGTGTTGAGCCAGCTCTCCTTCCATATCTCTTCTGTGAGATCTGGGAACACACTGACGTGGAGCTAACACCAGTGACCAGAAAGAAAAACATTACTGGAGATAAAAGGGCAGGGGCATCTTAAGAAGTAATCCTAGTTGCCACGAGCAACAGTTACTCATTTTACCAAAGCAAGATCAGTTCAGCTACTGGGAATGCCTTTTACAGAACAGATGCCAAGGAAACCAGAGAATTCACCCCTGTATCTTAGACCAGTACCTTAGAGATGAATGTCCCTTATGCATGACAGGGCCAAGGGTCAACAGAATGTCCACTGGCTTCCAGGAGTAGAGATGGAATAGATGAATCTGTGTGCACAACTGTTGTATATGCGATATATCTATATGCACATGTGTTGTGCATATGATGTATCTGTGTGCATGTGTTGTATATGTGATGTATCTGTGTGCACATGTGTTGTATATTTGTATATGTGATATATCTGTGTGGACATGTGTTGTGTATGTATTATATTTGTGTGAACATGTGTTGTATATGAGCATCTATTCATGTTTAGAAGGCTATCCTCTTGTCACGAGTCATGTGATTAATGAGAGGACTATGTGATTCATACATTACATAGTAGCCTCAAGATAGGAATCAGAATTATACTCTCAGTCATTCCACAGTATTTGCTGATCACCTACTGTGTACAAGCTGGGCTGATGCACGGGAGACTGAAACTTCATGAGGGCGGAGTTGCTACCTGGAACTGGCAGTTAGTGTGAGACTCCCTAGAAACTGAGTCACAAGGCATGAGCTGAAGGACTATGTAGAAGTTGATTAAGCCCTCCAGCACTCAATGTCCTTACCTGCAAAAATGGTATGAACCATAGGACCTTCCTCATGGGGTGGTCACGGTTAGTCCTCATTTACATATACATGAAACCCTGAAATCAGAAGGTAGACACTGATCTCTGGCTTCACCAGGCTGGTGTAGATTAGTTACATTTGTATGGTTTCACTAACACTTGCAGTTGAATGTTAACAACATGAATGTATCCTGAGCATTAAACAAAATCATCCTTACTGCATACCACTCTGGTTTAAGTAGTTGTAGGCAGGAGCTGAAGAGACAGCCAGCATGGCCAGACGAAGAGAATACAGTTTTCAGAGTTCAGGAACAGTCAGGCCCATCACTGTTAGTTAGACTGATGTGTAGGGACTGATTTGACTAAGGTGACAGAGAATGAAGAAATGACAAACACACATACCAAAACGCTGGCTTCAGGAGGGCTGTACCTGATGATGGAGATAGACCGGCATCTAGGAAACTCAGTGTGTTTCTTATGTACCACTGAGCCAGGAGGCTTCTCTAATGTAGCTAGCTGAACAAGGAGGAGGCTGGCTAGCTAATTCCACAGGACGTCTCTGAAGGGGAGCAGTCTCAGGTCACAGTCACCCAGAAGGAGGTTGTGGATGACAGTTTCTGCATACGCTGGTTTTAGCTAAAGCTCAGTCACTTGTACCATCTATTCATGGACCAGGGAAGTCTTTGCTCTTCCCATGGGTCTGAGGCACTGGGGTCCTTGACATGTTCGTGGTTATGGCAACAATACATGCTCATTCGGGACTTCATCTGTTCTCCACACTGATGCAAAGTACGTGTTCAATAAATACTAGTTGTTTGGGACACTGTTATTATTGAGCCTGAGGGCATTGTATCAATGTGAAACCAGTGATTTCTTCCTGGTAGGTAAAACCAGCCTGGCTTGCACATGTTGCATAATTAATTGTCCAGGCCAGCTGGACAATCAAGTGGGACCCTTAGACCCTGTGGAGGGGACTGAGATGCACAAGAAAATAAAAAGGCACAGCACGTCAAGAAGTCTGATCAAGCTGGCAAAATTTTTATTGTTCACAAAGGTTATATATATTCTAAAAAGAGGATATGGGGAGGGGTAGGAAAGGAAAGAGGGCTTTACAGGTGGAGGAAGCTAGCTGCAGCTGTGGGGTCTAACTAAGTTATTCTTACAAAGCCTTTCCATTATCAGGGGTTCTAAAAACATCTATCTAGCAGGATGTTGTCTAAATCTAGAGATCAGGAGGAAGGGTTACTAAGGTGGGTTGCTATGAGGCCTTGTTTGAAGTTCTGAAAACTGAATCATGGAAGGTAAGCAGAAAGAAGAATAGTAGATAGGAGAGCCAAGGATGAGTGTTTGCCAAGAGTAAGGCCTTGCCATGGCTTCCCACAATTAATAAGATCTGCTGGTACATACGTGTACATCCAGACTCCCAGCCGTATACGCTCCAGTGTGCATTTTCTTAGTAACTGGAAGCGTGTGTGAAGGGGCTGGGTGATGGATCAGTCAGTAAAGTGTTGACTGTGCAAACAGAAGAACCTCAGATCAGGTCTCAGCTGAACACACTGGCTTATGTATGCCTACAACGCCAGGGTTTTTTGCCTTTTGGGTGTTTTTGTTTTGTTCTTGTTTTTGTTTTTGTGTTTTGTTCTGTTTTGTTTTGTTTTGTTTTGTTTTGTTTTGTTTCGTTTTGCAGGGGGAATGAGAGCCTTAAATCTCAATGGCCAGTCAGCTTAGCCAAATTTATAATCTTCCAGTACAATTAGAGACTTGTGTCAAAAAATAAACGTGGAATGCAATGAAGAAAAGACACTGCACATCTGCTTTGTCCTTCCACCCTAACATGTACACATATGCACACATCACATAAACAACACATGTGCACACAAATACATACACAACACATGTACACACAGATACATCACATACATAACACACATGCACACAGATACATCACATACACATGTGCACGTGGATACATCATATGTACAACATATGTGCACACAGATACATTACATGCACAACACATGTATACACAAATACATCACATGCACAGCACATGTGCACATGGATACATCACATACACAACACATGTCAAATGGATACATCATATACACAAGACACGTGTACACAAATACATCACATACACAACACGCATGCACATGAATATGTCACATACCAAACACATGTGCACACAGATATAGTACATACACACTGATACATCACATGCATATTTACACAGCAATAAATCACATACACAACACATGTGCACACAAATACATCACATACACAACACATGGGCACATAGATACATCTCATACACACACACTGCTACACTCACCCACAAATTAATATGTTAAATGGAGGGGCCCTGAGACATGATATGGTGTACATATTTCCTATGTAAAACTTGAGCCATAGAGAAAGGAAATGACCTACCAGCTTGGGTAGTGAGTGGTAAAGCGGAAGCAGAAGCCTGGCCCATTGCCCAGGGACAGCAGCTCTGCACCATTCCAACCCTGCTCGTCCTTCACTGCTTCCTGCTCACTTGCTGTGGTGACGGTGCAGGACATAGAATAGATACTGTCTTCTTCATGCCAGGCTCAGTTAGTAGCTTTGGGGAGCACCAGTTTGCTTTCTCTGACTCCTAGTCTTCCTAATGAAAGTGAGGCTCAAACACAGAAACTGTAAGCCTGTCCCTCACATGTTTCCAGGATTTCTGTGGATGAATTATGGCTGTGTGATAACTTTTGTATGGAGCCTCGAAAAATTGACTCAGTGGGTAGCATTAAATCAAAAAGTGCTGTCTCTGAGACAAGACAGGCGTGTGGCTATGCTGACAAATGTGAATGCAGCAGCTTTGTGAGCATGGGTGGCAGTCAGATTATAAAGTGTCTTGGCCCCACCAGCCTCCTAAACACTTGCCATGGACTTTCTGAAACAGCCTGTGCTGTGTTTGGCAGCTAGCGCTGAACAGGACACAGGCAGCAAGTGGGGAGACTCAGCACCACCTTGTAAAATGGACGAGAGTCCATCCCTCCACCATGTGCTTTCCCATGCTGGGTAGACATTGGGTCCCCTCCACAGGCACTTCACCCAGAACACACAGGGTTCTGCTGGAAACCCACAAATGCAGCTTCAGAATCTGGCTGTCATCCTTACTAGCTAGAAAGAGTTGAGAAAGAAAGGCATTCTGATTTCTAAACCCCAGAACCTGCAAATGTGACCTTATTTGGCCAAAGGATCCTTGCAGATCTAACAAAGTTAAGCGTCTTGAAATGAGATCATCCCGCATTGCCTAAGTACGATTTAAATCCGGTAGCATATGCCCGTAAAAGAGAGGGAAGAGAAAAACTGGATACAGAAAAGAACAGACCTTGGAAAGATGGAGACGGAGATGCTAGGAGGCTGGGATTTCCTGAAACTAACAAAACCAAGAAGCAGCGGCAAGGAAGGTTTGACCCTGAAGTCTTAGAGAGAAGTGTGGTGCTTCCAGAAACTTCATCTCTGACTCCTGGTCTCTAGAACAATGAGAGAGCAAATGTCTCTTGTTTTAAGCTACCTGACAGCTCAGGAAATAGACCCCCTTGACATTCATAAAGCAACTGTCCTCTGTATGAGAGCAAGGGTAAAGTGTCTCAGAGTGGTGCTCAGGAACACTTGTGAGACAAAGGGAGAAAGGCCTGACAATGTAGAGGGGCAATCAAGATGGAGACAGAGGTACAGCCCAGCCTGATGCTGAGATGAGACACAGGTGTTTACATCCATGAAGGGACTTTGAGATGCCTCTGCTCTCACTGCCTACCTCTACAGATAGCTAGAGCAGCTGCCTCAGAGCCTAGGTCTAGACAGAGAACGACTTGAGATTCACAGCAGCTGACTTGAGATCCAGTTTACCCCAGGTCTGGTATAGACACTTGGCAATCTGATGAACCACCCTTTTAAAAGTTCAGATGGGGCCACCTTCAGTTCTATGAAGAATAACTCTCATATCTCCCTGAAGTGATAACAGTGAGCAATGGCCTCACAGAGAGAGCATGACAGGCAATACCAGGTAGCATTTTTGCCACGTGATTCCTATCCATGGCAGTGCCCTAAACATGTCCTGAGTATTAATTTCTTCTTCATATTGGCCTGAAAATGTTATTGCTGTTTCCATTTTGTGCATGGGAAAACTGAGCTAGAGACAGGTTATTTAGTTTGCCCCATTTGGGGGGTACTTTAATAGTAGAGGTGGGGTTCAAACCCAGTGTAGCTCTGAAGTCTTTAATCTTAACCCATTATGCTAAACCACCTCCCCTCCCTGGACACACACGCACATGTGTTGTTAACATATCTGTCATTCATATGTTCACCGCCCAGTGGCCAATCTGCAAGCATCTAGGTTATTTGACTGTAAGTTCTGACCTCTCTACTACTTAGGACACTACTTCAAGGATGATCAAGAAGAGGGGACCTGCATATTAAAATAGCAAGTCGTAGCATTGAAACAGTACATTTGACTGAGTTGAAACTACAGCTGACTAGGAAAGTATTTAGCCAAGCTGTCCTTCCAGACCCTGAAGAGTGAGGCCCAAGCACACTCCCTTCTGCCACAGAGCTTGCACTCCCGAAATATTTTCAAGGTCATCTTGATTCTCTCTTCCCAGAAATCAGTCCTTGGTTAAAATTCAGGAAGGAATCAATCTAATTTCTCCCATATCAGCAGAGATAAAGGCATCATGAGCTGTGGACTAGAATATATTTTTTTCCTGATGTTCTAATACGTAATTTGAGTTTTGAGCTCAGTATTGTGACAAGGTAATGTGTCTAATTCATAGAAACTACTGATAGAATAGAAATGCCTGTGAGTAGCCAAGGTTCAGTGAGCTGACATCTTAGCCTCGTGGGGTTTCTCTGGAGTGAAAAAAAGAATAGCTGAATGACACGTTCTTTAAGGGTGAGGTTTGCACACTTCACATAAAGGAGAACCATAGGCCCAGCAGGTGATTTATTTATTGGTCATGTGCTGAGCGGCACAAGGCCCCAAAGGTGGACAGATCAAAAGAACAGAGGGGACCATGCTCCTGGTATTAGTCCTGTCACCCCAAGGCCGCCCAAGGCAATAGTTTTCATCCTGGTAGGACACAGAGGTGCTTCCCTTGATATACAGGGCCCGAATCTCAAGCAAACAGGGCCTGGGCTCTGTCTGAGAGCACTAGCAGCAGCTTCATAGCAAGTGTTCTCCTTTTCTAAAAGACAGAAAGAGCAGGCTACTCTATCACGTCCACAGTGAATAGTTCGTCAGACGAGCTGGAGCTAAGGATGTGATGAGCATCGAGATGCAGTGTGGAAGAACAAGTGTTGCCTGGCGACAGATCTGTGCTTAATCAACAGGAAGCAGATGAGATCAGTGGTGTCTGCAGGACCGAGCACACGTGAGCTTGCTCCTCGAGCTCTCGTTCTTACATCAACAAGTGTTGACCCATAACTCCTCCTCAGTCCAAGAATCAAACACAGGAATGGAGATCTGAGTCCATGTGTTCACTGTAGCACCCCCAGTGTCTTGAGCAGAATCTAGCCTTGTATTCGACACATATTTGTTGATTGCTGAATGGCTGGAATGAATGCATGCATGAATAAGTTAAAGAATTGAAATCTGGAGAGTGAATCGATTTCTTAAGATAGGCCAGTGCCTCCTATAAAGCAGCTTCCTTGAATAATGGCAGATCTGAAGGTTGACATTGTACAGACTTTGCCAGTTTGGCATCCAATCCGAGGACATTGTTTTTGCATAGAAATGTCTCCTTGTGTCCCTCTATCAGTGTTTCTCCCCAGGTATCCATATTAGATCCACAGTTATAAAATTTTGTGGCCAGAATTCACTGGGGGAGGGGGGAGGATTTGAAGTTTAGCAAGCGAAAAGCAAAGGCCAGATCATCTTGTAAGATGTAAGATGTTGAGAAATTCAAGACGATCAATCCCACTGACGTCTTAGGGACACTGGGAAGCTTGGACCCCAGCTGGAGTGGCTTTCTGAGAAAGCTGAGGGTAAGTGTGGATTCTGTCCCGACACAGGAGAGCTGCCATGACAACAGCAAGATCACTGGGGAAATGTCTGTGCAGTGGGTTGTGTATATTGAGTGTCTGTGAAATCTCCCTTGGGCATGGGCCTGGCCCAACACTCTAAAGTGCTTGCTGTGCTTTTCAGGTGATGGCTGGGTGATGTCTGTGTGGGCAAATGAAGAGGATTTGTAAGCTGTTCTCGGGTTACAGATGTAGCATGGTTCCTTGAGTGCTGACCTTGCATGCGTAAGGCCTTGAGATCGATCCCTAGCACCACATAAAGTTGAGTGTGATATCTCACACCTGTAACCCCAGTACTCGGGAGGTGGAGGCAGGACAATCAGGAGTTCAGTCACCCTGGACCACACTGCAAGTTCAAGGCCAGCCTGGGCTATACAAGATTTTCAAAACAAGGCTGCAGGGAAGCAGTGTTTCGGATAGACCAGAAGTGTCAGAAACTGTAAGGAGTAAGAACACATAAGGAAGCATGGTGGCCTGCCCTGGGCATCAATCGCCCACTCTTCTCGGACTTATTAGTGAAATGTTTCTGTACTTTGTAGATGTTAATTTTCTACTCTGTGAAAAATAAATAATGCCCAGTCTCACACATTTAATCTTGATTTACTGTCTTGCCATCTTCTTAATTTATGGAAGAGATTTCGTTTCCATTTCCAGGAAATGTAATGCTCGTGAACTTTGCTTGCCACAAGGAGCTGAGTCCAGGGTGCACTCTACTCCATGGCTCAGGAAGAACTGATTGGTAGAATCCCCTCAAGTTTTCTAGGTCTGTGGCAAATAACTTTCTTCCTGACAACTGAACTTTGCACCCAGCTCCCTGGTCCTAACAGAAGCCATGTGTTCGCTGCCTCTTACTGCGATAGAAGAATAATAGCCCTTCCTCTGAGTGGAATGATGTTGGGAAGCCATTTAGGTAGTCATGAAAAAAAATAGCCTTTTACTGTTGTTTGTTTATTGATTCCTGGAATGAGGCTGAGCAACCCATACTCCATTTTTACTGTAAATACTATTTATTAATCCAGAGATGAGCTCTTAGTGCGCAGAAATGATTGATTTGAATATAAATGAGTTAATAAGCAGAGCTCCATCCAGACGCAGAACAACAACAAAATTACCCAGGTTCTATTTAGAAGGCTTTAAACAAAAGCCTGTATTCTCACTGCACCTTTTGGGAAAGGAGTAGAGGCTGCATCCCTGCATTCCTCCTCTGTGATCAGAGGTTAAGCCTCTACATCATTATTCATTCATTCATTCATTCATTCACTTGTGATGTCATCCTTCAGGCAGCTCACTCCTTCCGAGAGTTCCAGTACCTGGATGTTATTATAAGTGAAAGGTCCCCTCCTGTGGAAAAAAATCAGGTTGGCTTTTCTATTTGATAAAGTAGACAAAAGAGTTCCGGTGAGAGAGGAGTTGAGAGGTCTGGTTTCCAATCTGCATAATAATTCAGCTGAATTTAAGGGTGTCTTTTGCATTTTGCATTAGCAGCAAGTAATTACCTCCAAATAGAATGAAATGAGGGTCAAGAATGGCTCGGAGTGATGCAGAGAGAGCGTTACTTGGTTTATTGAACACGCTAATACAAAGCTGTATTTGGAAGAGTCAGACAAGAAAAACACCTCAACCCAAATTGCCTCACGCAAGAGCCTTTTCTGCAAGAGTGGTTCAGAGTGGTTGCTGGATGATAAACATTTCAGTCATAGTTGTTAGTCTTAACATTTTAAGTAACTCATCTGGGCATTTAAAAGATTGTGGGTGTGTGCTCCTGTGTCTCTAGATGTCCAAGTGATAGGCGGTCTTTCATGCTTGTAACTTGTCTCATCCCAAATGCATTACCCACTGCTGAGTAGAGAGCCCATCAGAGCAGAAGATTATAGAATTATCACACATCAATTACAATATTTTTATATGTGAAGGCACTGAAAAATCCACTTTTATAAATATTAAGCTTAGGAAACACATTTACCGAACTAACTTCTATTAACACTCATCCTGGGTCGTTCTAGTTTCTGTGGGTAATGAGTCAAGGTCAAAACAATGGGTCACTTGTCAGCAGGCTAACATGGAGATTGCAAATGAAGCCAACTTTATAACGCATGAGCTCTCTTTAAAAGTATTTTGTCTGTAGGAGCGTTTGGCCTGTATCTATGTCTGTGCACCATGTATGTGCCTGGTACCCACACCAGAGGTACCATCAGAACCCTTGAGTTGCAAATGGTTATAAGCCACTGTGTGAGTGCTGAGGACCGAACCCAGGTTCACTGAAAGAACAACAAGTGCTTTCAAAACCACAGGGCCGTCTTTCCAGCCCCAGAATTTGTGGGATTTTTTTTTTTTTTAGTTTCATTATAAGTACCCAAAGTTTGGGATAAATGCATTTCATATCTCCAGATTAACAATAATGAAAAAGATACTGGCCTAACAGTAATTACTTGTAGCTTTTTAAAATACTTCTGCTATATCTGGAAATTAGCAAAAAATTCATCTCTCTGAAATAACTGAAATGCTGAATTTATCAGGTTTGGATTACATCAGGGTTACCAAAACAGATTAAAGTATTGACAATTTACCGTGCAAACCATCAATTTTTAAACCTGCCATCAAAGTTTCATTTTTATCCTTAAAACTTCTAGTATACACTTAAAGAGAACAGAAGTGAGAGAAGCACAGATTTCAGGGAACTCCAAGCAGAATGGAGTGTAAGGAGATACACTCTCTTCCCCATCTGCCCAGAAGCAAGACATTTATGTTCTCAAACTAGACAGCCAAGAGGACACAGGAGTCAGAATCTGCCCTCTTGCTGTCCTCAGAGGTGGGTTTTGTAGACTAGAATGAAAAGCCAGGGTGGGGTAAGTAATGACTCGGTTACAAATAAGGCCCAAGGAGTAGAGTTCTCTTCCCACTTCAAGACCAGAATGCATCAGACAGCCCTTTCCCATACGGTAGCCTGTGAGGTGGCTGTGGACATTAGCACCAGGCATGTTAGCAAGCCCAGGTTCATGAGTGACTTGTGACACTCTCACAGTCTCCTGATGGGGGAGCAGCTTGTTCACCTGACCCCAAACGAGCAAGGAAGATTCCAGAGGGATATATCGGATTTGACAGTTACCTGGCTCTGCACCTGGGAGAATTCTTGACTCTCCTATGCTCAAGTTGCTTCAGCACCCAGCTGCGTTCTTCCCTCAGGCCTACACTGTGGGCCTCAGACCCTGCAACAGCTGTGTCTCTCCAAAGAAAAGAAAGTTCCAGAGCAAAGGAGACAGAAGAAAAACACTGGCTTACCCAAACAGAATTGCAGGTTGGACTTCACCCTGTACTTCCCCCTAAGAGCAAAAAGTCAGAGAAAGAAAAGCACAGTGAGAGACAGAGCTACTGAATTACAAATGCGTGCTTACTCTAGTGAAATAATAATAAAAGCGAGACTACATTTCTCACCCTGCTTGCCTTTCCTATGCAAGTGTGAGAGCGTAGATTCTCCACAGGCCTGATCATCACGTCTTACAGGGCTCCAACTGTTGAAACGGTTCATGTTCTACTCCATGTTCTGTGACATGTAGTCACCGACAGACGTGATGCCTTCTGGGGTCATCCAACCTGCCCGCTATCTGAAAGCCTCCCAAGTGCCAGGCTTCGTGCCAACTTGTTCCTAGGCTGTCCTCTCACAGAGCTGGCATCTAGGGAGGGGCTTCAGAGTCATGACAGGTCCACATCAGGAAGCACAACCACGGTCTTTGCATCCTGTGCCCTGAGGTGTGGTGCTTAGCTTGTCCTTAAGCACCAGTTACTCCTGAATCTGGGATTCAGCAACACTGGCCTTAATGACAGCAGCTTCGCTATTCACACAGGAGTGAGGAGTTAGAAGTTGTGTTATCTTTTCCCAAGCTCCCTTCACCTCTTTCCCAACAGTCTTGATCTATCAGACCTTATTTGAGAACTGGGGTCCAGAAGAAGGATAATGCTGCATACACTGCCTGTTTGGGGCTCACCTTTGTCTTTGCCCCTTGTGGCTGGTGTTGGAGAGGGTGACATGTTTTCAGCTGAGATTCCAGAACAAAGGCTGTCCAGACCAAATTCTGCTTCTAGCTCTGTGACCTTGTAGCTATCCTCTGGTCTTTCTGAGATAAAGTTTCCTCATGTGTAAAATCAGATGTTTAGACTACACAAGGGCTCTCCCAACTCTAACACTGATTCTGGGCATCTGTGGCTCTGCCTCTGTAATTGAGGCCACTAGTACCGTGACCTGAGGTGTCTGCAGGGAGGATGAGTTGGAGAAGTGTCACAAGGTTGATCAGCTGGAGAGACGTCCCTCCCACAGAATCAGCTAAGAGAAAAATCATCAGGTGTGTCCCCTCTGCAACTCTCAGGTACTGCATTTTCCTCTCCTAATGTCCAAATGGCCATTGTGATCATAAACTGAAGGCCATAACCATTCTCTAGTCAGCATTCGCCAAAGTGCAGTGGCCCTATGTCTGAACTCACCAATACATCTCCAAGACAGCCCAGTAGTCCACACTGAGCCTGCGTCTATGTGCCTGTCACTGAGAGCTCAGATCAGACCAAGGGACCTAACTCAATACACCATTATACAATCATAGACTCTAAGGGTGCTGAGAGTCTCAGTCCTGTCCCAAGTCCATACCCATCTTGCAGAACTAGAAAGTCTGACCAACCCAAGGTCATGTTCACAGGGTCAAGGTCATGGGCATGGGTAGAGGTGAGAGAGATCTTACACCTTCTGACTCCCAGACCAGCTTCTTCCAGGCCACACCAGATACTCATGGGCATACAGGAACCTAAAACTCTATGTCTGTATAGTGACATGCTCACAATAAGACTGACGACTGTCATTGTACATACAGTACAGCAATTCTAAGAGTACCTCACACAGATGGTAGTTCATCAATTACATCTATAACTATTCAGTATTATTTACAACTTAGAGACAAGAGAACAGGGAATGCAAGAGATAACTGACATGCTTTGATGACAGATTATTAGACTAATCTACTGGGCCAGACCTTTCAAATTTTTACTGTGTACAGGCAGTAAATTAGTGATTCTGATCAAATTTAGAGCTAAATTCCCCCCCCACCAAAGACATGACAGTGTTGTATGATGTAAGCCGCAAACATGCGTGATATAATATGGTAAGGGAAACACGGGACTGACTTTAGGAGATAAGGCTGCACTGGGCAGCTGGTGACAGAACAAAACAAGAGAGAAAAGCTGGTATGAGTCTTAAAACATTGGGCTTAGAGGTTAATTAAAACGAGGAGTGAAAGGTCAAAATGAGCCCGAAGATTTCAAACCCCATGGCGGGGTCACATAAGCTGAGGAGGCTGGACAAGGGGATGGAGAAAACAAACATATAGTGTTGGAAAGAGATGGATATGATCATCCCTGAAGCATCTTCCAAAAAGAATATCTTGCTTCAACTGTGCCATACAAAAAAGAACCAGGAGACCATCAGCACACTCGCTAGAAGCATGGGTCACTGTTGGAGCCAGGGGAAGCCAGCATGCTTCCCTGTGCAGTCTGTGGGCTCAGGGCAGTGATGGGTGGCTGAATTGGAAGTACAGAACTGTAGCACACCATGGTCAAAGCGGCCTGTCTCACACAGTGTCTGCTAACGGCAAAGCACTGGCTGTTGCTGAGTGCAATACTGAGGGAAGATGGCAGGGTCAAGACGAAAGCCAGTGTGACCCTGTGGCTTTCAATAATTGCTATCTTTAAAATGTATATTTATACACGGTTACGTTTCTCTCAAATGTTACCAAAGATTGCCCACAATTGAAAATAAAAAAAAAAAAAACCCGCAATGTGTACAGTGTTCTTCATGATAAAGTCTTATCAGTGCCAGAAGTGACTTTTCGTTTCCATTTGTTGTGTGTATATGTGTCTGTGTGTATATGTGTCTGTGTCTGTGTGTGTGTGTGTGTGTGTCTGTGTGTGTGTGTGTGTGTGAACATCAATTCCTCCTGATAAAGTCTTATCAGTGCCAGAAGTGTTTATTTTTGTTTCCATTTGTTGTGTGTCTGTGTCTGTGTGTATGTATGTGTATGTGTGTGTATGTGTGTGTATGTGTGTGTATGTGTGTGTGTCTGTGTGTCCATCCTCAGTTTCTCTTCCACCTTAATTGTTCCTTATTTTAAATCTGAGCTAAATGCCTAAAGCCAGATCATGGATTCACCCAATGAGTGGATGTTTCTAGTGCAAATATGGTTGGTACTCTTGTTACCATAGAGAATAAGGAGAAAGTTAGACCAAAAAAAAAAAAAAAAAAAAAAAACCTAAAGTTACAACTCTGCTTGGTGGTTTGAGATATTTTTCAAAATAAACGTGTAGTCTTCACAAGGTTTATCCCGCCAGCCCAATGCACTTTAAAATAGAAACTTCCTTATTTATATTTTGTGTATCAGTTTACATTCGCTTGTTAAGTTTTTAATTTTACATTTTTTGTCAAGATGACTCTTTAATAAATTTATGAGTGCAGTGTGATATTTTAATAATGTGAGCATCATCTGAAACGATCTAAGGAAGGTAATCAACAGTCTTGAGCACTTACCATTCTCTCTCATGGACATCTCTGAGTGTGTGACACATTAGTACCAACCACAGTCAGTCTGCTTGGCAAACACTAGAACACGTTAGTCCTGTGCAACTGAAGCGAGTGCCCACTTCACTTTCTTTACAAGCTTCGGGTTCTTTGCAGCCCGCAGTGAAAATACACCCAGTCGTGACTGGGAGCCCTTGCCTGCTCCTATGTAAACATTCTGTGTGTCTGGTTTCCAGTCACCAACGAGACAGCATTAAATCTAGATATTAATAAATGTAGATGCAGGGAACATGAATAGCAAACCTACAAAACCTCGCCACTACTGTGTCCTGTGTGTGTGTGTGTGTGTGTGTGTGTGTGTGTGTTTGTATGTGTGTGCGTGTGTGTGTGTGTGTGGATATGTGTGTGTGGATGTGTGTGTGTTTGTATGCGTGTGCGTGCATGTGTGTGGATGTGTGTGTGTGTGTGTGTGTGTGTGTGTGTGTGTGTGTGTGTATACCCTCTACATGCATGTGGGGAAGCCCTAACTGATAACATGATGGAATTGGTGGATAATTTAAAAAAATCATGAAGGTGACACTCATGGTAAGATTAGCACCTTTGTAAGAAACCTGAGTTCCCCCCTCTCTCTTTCCCTTCATCCCTCTCTCCTCTTTTCCCATTCCTTTCTCCTTCCCTCTCTCCTTCCTCCCTCTCTCCCTATCTCCATCTTTTTGTCTTTCCCCCTCTATCCTCCCTCCCTCCTTTTTTCCTCCCTCCCTCCCTCCCTCTCTCTGTCTACCCCCACTCTCTCCTGTCCTCTTTTCTAATATGTTAAGGTATAATGACTAGACGACTATCTTCAAGTCAGGAAGAGGATTGTCATCAGAAATGGCAGCTACTGTCTTCTTGATCTTGGATTTCCCAGACAGACCCAGTACAGCAGAAAAACAAATGGCTGCTGATTAAGGCATACTTGTGTGGTTTTGTTATAACAGCCTGAGCTGAGTAATTAATACTCGCACCATGCAGACAATGTAAATAATTTCATGGCATACTTAACAGTAAAAGAACAATCCATTAGAAATGATGAGTTTTTAAGTATTTGTTTTCTGTATTTATTTGTTTTGTTTGGCTTTCTATTTTGTAGCAATTACAGATACATAAGAAATTGAGAAAAAAATTATATAGAGTTTGCTCTGCCTTTCATCCATTTCCCCAGTGCTAAGAATTGCATAGTATAGTTATCTAACAGCATGGAAACTGAGCCTGTTCTACTTCTATAAAGCTGTAGAATTTTAATTAGTTGTTACTATGCTATATGCATTTGTTTCTGCAGTGGTGGTTGTGATGGTGCTCGTAGTGCTGTGGATGGGGACGGTGGTGATAGCATTGATGGTGATGATGGTGGTGATAGCATTGATGG
>JANHMN010000001.1:6358211-6374193 GCA_030674055.1 Rhabdomys pumilio
GTGTTGGAGCCATCTGAGGCCCTACTGTGAGTGTCTCTACTGAAGTGCAGGAGCCGTGAAACTGAGTATCCTGTAAGGCTGAGGGTCCCCGCTGAAGTGAAGGAGTCATGTAAGACTGAGGGTCCTGCTTCTCAGGCTCCCATCTGTCCTTTAGTCTTAGGACCTGCCTGCCAGGGACTCAATCCAAAAAGACCAGGCCTTTGTTTGTTTATCTGTTTGTTTTCCAGTTGAAGAGAAGCAGTTTTTACTTTTCCAATAGACTAGCTTCACTATATTTTCTGTTTCTGATTTTGATTGGCATAGAAACCAATTTTCTTTATGTACACAGAATTCTTTTTTTTTTTTTGCAAGGTTCTTAGTATTCATTGAGCTTTTGTAGGGAAACAAACAATACACCGTGCATGTATATTTACTTGAAAAGGATTAGCTCACATGGCCATGGAGACTGCCAAGCCTCAGGCTGCAGGCTGTCTTGTTAAACACCCACAGGGAGCCACTGCCGGAGCTGGAAGACTTTGCTCTTGCTCAGAGGTGGTGATGTGGACTTCAACTAATGTGCCTGACTGCTTTAGAGAGAGGAAACCATTCT
This sequence comes from Rhabdomys pumilio, assembly GCA_030674055.1. Classification (NCBI taxonomy): domain Eukaryota; kingdom Metazoa; phylum Chordata; class Mammalia; order Rodentia; family Muridae; genus Rhabdomys; species Rhabdomys pumilio. Next base: position 6,358,801 of record JANHMN010000001.1, read on the forward strand.
GCTCAGACACAAATGCTCTCCCAAACAATGTTTGATCAAATATCTGAACTCTATGACCCATCTGACTTGGCACATGAAACTAACTATATATTTTGCTCTGTGGTTTCTGGATTTTTGTGTCATTCAGAAAGTTATCCTCTACCTCAAAGTTGTAAGCAAACCCTGCTATTATGGCTTTATTCTTATATTTGTGTCTTTAATTCTATTTAATTTTTTCTTGTGTGCAGGTAAACATAAAGCCCTAGATATAACCAGTCATCCATCCTTCTAGGCTTAAGATGCCAACTCTGCTTCACTTTCCCTGTGTGTGGTGGTTTGAAAAACAAAAATGGCTCCTATAGTCTCATAGGGAGTGGTGTTATTGGAGATGTGGCCTTGTTGGAGTGGGTGTGGGCTTGTTGGAGTAGGTGTGGCCTTGTTGGTGGAAAGATATCCTTGGGTAGGGGTTTTGAGGTTTCAGAAGCTCAAGCAAGGCCTAGTGGCTCACTGTCTCTTCCTGCTGCCAGCAGATCAAGATGTAGAGCTCTCAGCTCCTCCAGCACCATGTCTATCTGCATGCTTCCCACCATGATCATAATGAAGTAAACCTCTGAACTATAAGCCAGTCCCAATAAAATGTCCTTTGTGAGTGTTGCCATTGTTGTGGTGTCTCTTCACATCAATGGAAACCCTAAGACCTACTCACATGAACACATGTGTTTTGTGCACAGACATGTGAATGTGTACTTTCAAGGTTCCACATAGGAGAATAACCAAAGACATTTGTCTTCCTGAGTCAGAAGATTCCTCAGAGGCTGGTGCCTGTGTCTTGTGCCTGTCTTTTTCATGAACAGATGTTTCTTTACCAGTTTTCTTTAGTTCTTTTTTTTTTCTATAAAACTTAGTCCATTAGGTTTCTTCAATATCTGAATTGTATTTGATAAATTACATTGTCCTAAGAAGTTGTTCTTTTTATCTCCATTTGTGTTCATGTATTAAGAAAACAAAGTGACCCTGAGTGTCCACTCAATTCCCCATCCCTTGTTTCCTTCCTCTGACTCCTCATGAAGCTGAGTTTTCTGAACATTCTCTCCCTCAGTTAAAGAAGTGAGCAGCCTTGGGGTTTGGTTTTCAAAACCTAAATTGAATAGCTAAGACTTTCTTTAAAACATTCCCAAATTTCCTGGTCTCTAAGTCAGTTCTCAAACTTAGTTTTCGCTACACATCACCTGGAATTAAACTCCAGATCCGGTTCCGAGAGGCTGAGCTATAGCATCTGGGACAAACATTTAAAGACACCAAGTAGCATCTGTGGCCCACACCATGAGGGACCAGATTCTAGTATATTTATTTCTTATTTATATGTTCATGTAATTTCCTCTTTTACTTTTTCCTTCCTAACCACTTAATGCATTTAATTTTGTTCTGCTTTATAATTCATTAAAAGAAAATCAATAGTAAGATCAAAATACATACTAACATAAATGCTTGTATGAATCTCTATGTGAAGTTGTCCCAGGATATTTAGTGGATTTTAACATGTGATATTTTTATACTGTTTGCTGATTTTAGTGGATAGCTGTGTTTCTCAGCATTTGTAGCCTCTCTGTTACGAGAGAAAAAACTTGAAAACTTGAATGTTGTTGACTTTATTTATTTATAAATAGAGTTTTTCTTTTTAAATTTATTGGGGCCTTGCATGTCACTAATTCTTGTTACAGTTATAACAAAGGATACATTCTTCATTTCAGAGAACAGAGTGGCCCATCAACCTGACACAGTTATGACATATTGTATTTCACCCCCTGCCTAATTTTTCTCTCCAGTGTATCATGAACAAAAAGAAGAAATTAGAGTCTCCTTTAAGTGAAAAAAGAATAGCTTTTTTCAGCAAGTAATGTGGGAGACAAGTGGATGTCTACATAAGCAGAAGGAAGCCCTACCCTGCCCCCTGCACAGATATCAACTGAACACAGATCAATTATTAGGTGTAAGAGTTAAACTAAGATTCCTCAAAATAAAGGTATAATCATGACTTTGATTGACCGACAGATTCTTACATATGATTTGAGAAACGCATACAATTTTTTAAAAATATGGACAAACAAAAAGTCATTACAATTTAAACCTATAGTCCAACTCTGTAGGGACACAAGCAGAATGACAGCTCAAAGACTGAGGGACCATGTTAGTGAAGAATGGAGCCAATAAGGATCATATCTGTCTAGAATATATGAAAAGCTACTCAAATTCAAATAATAAGACAAACGACACAATTTAAATGCAGGTAAAGGGCCTCCTCTAAAGACAATATGTAAGTAGCCAAGAAATCTTTGGGAAGGTTCTCGCTGTCATTCATCACTCAGGAAATAAAAACCCAAAGCACAGTAAGATGCCACTGGACAACTATTGTGGTGGCCACATTAAAAAGGCGAGTAACAACACATGCTGGCTACAATGTGGGAAAATTTTGTATCTTGCGGGTAGAAATCAAATTGCTGTGGCCACTTGGGAAACACTGTGGCAGTTAATCAATTATTAAGCATAAAGTTACCAAGTGGCCGGATAAGTCCACCCAAGAGAAATTACATGTTCACATAGAGTCTTCTGCATGCACACTTATTTTAGAATTGTACATAAGAGCCCAAACAGGAATGCACATCAAAAGATCAATGGGTGAATGGATCCCCACAGTGATGTAGCACTCAGAAGTCAGTACAAATAACTGTAAAGATAAAACTCAGTCAAGTTTACTATATAGTGAAATGACTACATCTATAAGGCTTGGAAGGTGTCTTAGTGCAAGAGCATTTGCTGGCCTTGTAAGGACCTAGGTTCAATTCCTAGCACCCACACTACAGCTCTGGTTCTAGGGCATCCTCTTCGACTTGCCCAGGGCCTGCACACGTGTGGCACATATGTACATGCAGGCAAATACTCATACACATGAAACCTAAAAGTAACATTTACGTTAGATGCCCAGGATAGTCAAATGTACAGTGGCAAAATTTAGATTAGTGGTTGCTCATTAGGGCTGGGCACAGATCCACGGAAGCATGTAAGGGAGTGACGTGGGGGACATAAGGAAAAATGTTCTAAAATCCATCATACCTGCAGCAGCACAGCTCCACGAGCATAGTAACAACACTGGGCTGTTCGTTTTAAGTAGGTGAAACGTGCGTCTGTACTCGTTAAAGTGAAAGGCATTTCCACTGTTCTACTTGTTTTTCTCTTTAAATATTCTTTCGAGTTCCCGCTCTGTCAGATGTAACACCACCTTCTTGATGGATACACAGTCCATGAGTGTTACATTCTGAGTCGTGAACTGCAACATTAACATTCATTTTCTCTCATTTCATGCTTTCCGCCTTGATATGTGAGAAATGTGGTCATTAATCACATCCTGTAAATGGACTGTGTTTGATTCTCATATTACTATTACTGCCCATGTGGTTTTTTTGCCACATTTTATTAATCTAGGGGGAAAATGACATAATGCTAGAAACTATGTCGCTGAATTAGACTAAATGGACAGAGGCTGGTGTCTGTGAAGTGCTTATGAAATGCCTGACTATCTTAGACCATGTGATCTAAAGTTAGAGTCGGTATCATTAGCTACACAGCTCTAGTACAATAAAGGCCTCTGCTGTGTTTTTATTTACAGTTGCCTGATACTTTTATTCGGAATCACTTAATTTCCTATGCCTGCCCCGCAATGCTAAATACTCCATTTGAGATTCACTTTCACCTTTCAGGTGATTTGGCCCCAGTTAGATACCCCCAAGGTTATGATTTTCCCTTATGCTGGGTATTCTTCCTAAAGTTTTAAAATTAAATTATTTTATGGTCTGTTTTCTTCACTTCGTGTCCTTTGTTATGTATTCTGCTCATGCAAAAAGCGGGATTTTTGTTTCCTCTATTGGTTATCTTCTGTGTGTTTATGTGTGTGTGTACCATATAAATAGATAGATAGAGAGGAGATAGAGATAGAGAGAGAGAGAGAGAGAGAGAGGTATATTGACTGTGTGTGTGTGAGTGTGTGTGCATGTGTGTGTGTGCATGTGTGTGTGTGTGTGTTTACAAGTATGAATCAGTTTAGGCCTGGAGTTGTACAATCAGCTGGACAAGCTGGCCAGCATGCTTCCAGACCTTGTGCTGGCTTCTGTATGGACTCTGAGGATCCAAACGCAGGTCCTCATGCTTGTGAGACAAGTGTTTTCCTGACTGATCCCTGCAGATTATCTAGTTGTAAATTAGTCTTGGTCTTCTACTTAGTGATTATCGATGCTTATTAGTTAAAGCTCTCAACTTCTAAATAACTAGGACATTTCTTCCTCCCCTTCATTTCCCCTGCACTGTAGGGATTTAATCTGCTTATTCTTCTGGTGTTTGCCATGCTAAGAGTGGCTAAGAGTGTCTGTGTATTTCTGTGTAGCTCGTCAGCTTTAACTTCATGCTCTTAATGACAGGACACAAACAAGATCTTCCAAGTGACTTCCTTCTGCCTGGGTTTTTAATTACATTGTGCTTTAGTTTCTTTTCTTGTTATTGTGATAGAACATTTTGGTAGAAAGCATTCAAGAGAGAAAGTTTACTTCAGCTCACAGTTCAAGGTAATAGCCCACCATCACAGGGAAGTCAAGGCAACAGGAGCCACAATTGAAATCCACAATCAGAAGCAGAGATCAATGAATGCTGTCCTCAGCCCTTTTCCTCTTTATACATGGAGTCCAGGATCCCAGCCTAGGGAATGGTGCCACCCACTTTGAGGTCTTCCTACCTCGACTAACCCAATCAAGATAGTCCCCTAAAGATGTGCCCAGAGCTTCCCCTCCTGATGTCTCTTCAGTTTGACAACTGAGTTAACCATCACATGCTGTGTCTATGTTTCTTACCCATGTTTCTTTTAGTTTTAACAGAATTATTAAAGGTATAATTCCTTCAGTCTTTGCCTAAATTTTCGGTTGACTGAATTTTGTTCATTATTAGTTTCAACAAAAAGAAACTGTCTTAGGCACTGTTCCATTGCTTTGAAGAGACACCAGGAACATGGCAACTCTTATAAAACAAAGAATTTAATTAGGGCTTGCTCACAGTTTCAGAAGTTTAGTCCACTATCAGCATGGTGGGAGCATGGCAGCATGCAGGTAGACACGGTGCTGCAGATGGAGTTGAGAGTTCGACATCCTGATTCATTGACAGAGAGAGACATAGAGATACATGGAGAGAGAGAGACACAGAGACAGACAGACAGACAGACAGACAGACAGACAGACAGACTCTGGGCTTGGCATGAGCTTTTGAAACCTCAAGGCCTAACCTCAGTGACATACTCCCTCCAACAAGGCCATACCTCTTAATCCTATCTCTTTCAAATAATGCAACTCCCTGGTAACTAAGTATTCAAATATTTGAGCCTATAGGGGTCCTTATTGAAATCACCACAGAAACTACTAAATGTGTCCTATTGTTCATAGTCTTTTTTTTAATTTTTTATTAGTTATTTTATTTATTGACATTTCAAATGTTATCCCCCTTCCCAGTTTCCCTTCCACAAACTCCCTATTCCCTTCCCCTGCCTCTTTGAGGATGCTCCCCCTGTCTCTATGAGGGTGCTCCCCTGCCTCTATGAGGGTGCTCCCCCACCTGCCTACCCACTCCTGCCTCAGCACCCTAGCCTTCCCCTACCTTTTGGTCGTCGAGCCTCCACAGGATCAAGGGGCTCCCCTCCCAGTGATGCTGGATAAGGCCATCCTCTGCTACATATCCAACTGGAGCCTTAAGGAAAACAAATTGATATAAGTAAATTTCTTATTGCCAACCTCCTTCTCTTGCATTTTGTCTAATCGTTGTTAAACATATTTATATTATTTTTATTTGTGTGTCTGTGTAGGTTTATATGAACATGAGTGCAGGTACCATAGTGGCCAGAGGAGGTGTCAAATCTCTGGAGCTGGAATTACAAACAATTGTGAGCTGCTCATCCTAGGTGCTGGGAATTGAACGCATGCCTTTGCAAGAACAGCAAGTGCTTCTAGATGCTAAGCTGCCTCTCCAGGCCTGCATAAACATTTAGTGTTAGCTGTAAAATCATGGAGCCTCTTGGGGTTTTGGTAGTGTCATTATTGATGTTTTTCTTTCTTCTCTTTTTCCTCAGTTGACTTGCTTATGGAGAGTCCCCAGGGACTTTGGCTTATGCAAAGAGTTTGTGACAGTCTTATGCATTCATGCTGGGCCTTTCTCACTCATTTCATTTCGTCAACTTTTATTCCTATCCTCCGAGAGTCTTGTGGGCTCTATGTTGCCTGTTCATGCTATGATTCTTATTCTCCTGGTCTGCTCATGGCTTCTATTCCCTCCCTGGTACAGCTTCTCGGTACTGGATCTACTAGCCCGACCCCCACCCCTGACCCCGCCCCATACCCTCTGACCCCGCCCCACACTCTATGACCCCGCCCCCGCCCCGGCCCCACCCCACACTCTCTTCTTCCTTTGTTGTAGTATTTCAGCCAGGAGTGAACACATTTGGTTTATTTCACCATGGCAAAACCTTTCTTCCCATCCTGCTTCTCTCTTGTGATATCTTAGCAAGGCTACAGCTGCTTAATCAAATCTGGCCCCTGTGTTCTTCTTTTTCTGTGTCAGGATATTCTTGCATAGATGATACATGAATTCCCAGGGCAAGGTTTTGCTTGCTGAAGGGTTTGGTTGCTATCGCCTAGTGTGGTCACGCATGCTCACACAAATGCAGCGCTGTTCCTTTAGTCTCCCTTTGGTCTTCTCCACAGAACTTACTGTGGCCTTGATGCAATAGAGTGGCCTGTTTCTGCCACGGTTGTAGACACAGTAATCTTTCTCAGGAAACAGCTTTTGCCTTCAGAAAGTGACAGTTTGTGGCATGTGAACTCTGGTCTCCTACCACTCAGATCCTGACCGTCTCTGCCTCCTCTCTGTTAGCTCAGTTGCTTTTAGAAAATCTTTTATTATTAGTCATTTTATTTGTTTCCATTTCAAATGATATCCCCTTCCTGGTTACCCCTCCACAACCCCCCATCCCGTCCTCCATCTCCCCCTGCCATTTGCCTTTATGAGAGTGCTCCCCCACCCACTCACCCGCTCCCACCTCACTGCTCTAGCATCCCCCTATGCAGCTGGAGCCATGGGTCCCTCTGTGTGTATTCTTTGGTTGGTGGTTTAGTCCCTGGGAGCTCTGGTGGGTTTGCTTGGTTGATATTGTTGTTCTTCCTATGGGGTTGCAAACCCCTTCAGCTCCTTAAAAACAACTGACACTTTGATCTTCCTTCTCCTTGAGCTTTACATGGTCTGTGAGTTGTATCATGGGCATGCTGAGCTTTGGGGCTAATATCCACTTATCAGTGAGTGTATACCATGTGTGTTCTTTTGTGTCTGGGTTATCTCACTCAGGATGATATTTTCTAGTTCCATCCATTTGCCTGCGAATTTCATGAAGTTGTTGTTTTCAATAGCTGAGACTTCTCTGGCAGTTCTGTTTTCTTATTTTCTTGCTCCTCTTCTGGGTGGAGAAGACTGGGGAGGCTGTATTTCCTGGCCATGGCACACAGGAGCTTCTGTTCCCCTCTCTCTTGTGCTCTTGAACATTATTTCTCTTGACGCTGAAGCTTCTCTCTCCAGTGTCCCAAACAGTGTAAGAATCTCGTCCCTACAGCACAGGCATCACTCCCGGTGTGATGGGTGGATCTGTAGACTCCTACATCACAGAATTGATGGTTCTGGGCATGAATTCATACAGCAGTTACCTGGAAATCTAGACACACGAGGTTCTGTCCCTTCATGTCAGGAAAATGTGCAGCTCCTCAGCTTCCCGCTCTCCCTGTTGTTCTCTGCTAAGTGGCTGAGGAGAGACGCTCAGGGGAAGGCCATGGTTCTGAGGTTCCAGGTGGGTGGAAGACTCCAAAGCAGAGCAACCTGTGCCTTGACTTGGGGGACACACCTGCTCTTCTGTCATCAGACTTCTGAGTCCTCTCCTCATCAGTGCCAGCCAGTAGAAAATGGGTCACTGGCAACAAATTATTGTGTGAACTAACTCTTCTTGGCAGCAAACCAGCCTGATAGCACACTCAATTTATATGATTAGAGAGTTTAATAAAGGGACTACTGGGCACAGGAGCCTGCTTTCAAGGCTCAGAGAAAAGAAGTCAAGGCATATTTCAGTGTTTATGTTTATAAATAGCAGGGAGCTTTTGCCTTCTTTGGGACTGTAGGGATGGCCAGGGTCACACAGGTTCTTATCTAGACCTCAGCTTGTTAAACTATGAGTCACAGACCCAAAATCACATGACTGATGCAAAGACCAGAAATAAATTCAGAGTCCAAGTGTATAAGGAAGGCTCTCCTGCATTGTGTCCCACAACGTCCTGAACACATAACACCCATATGCTCTGTTCACCCTGCTTTACCCCATAACACCAGCAAACATTGTCCAAATTCCAAACCCCTGTATGTCACACACTGCAGTGTCTCACTATTCATATGAAGATTTCTACTCTACAAATACATGATGGCATAGTCACAGAAAACAAAGACGTTTAATATTTACTAACTGACGCTTCTCAGCATGTACCAGATCAATATGTCTTTGGACTGTATTGAGTTAAAATATTTTGATTTAAAAATTGATGTTTGAGCTGCTGATGGGTTTCATAAAGAAATTATTCAGTGAATTTTGGCTTCAGATTAAAACAAAATTTTCAGAAATTTCTGAAATGGCTCTAAACATACTTCCTCTAATGTGTACTAGAGATGTATGCGAAGCAACGTTCTCAGAATTGATGAATATAAAATCAAAATATTGATCAACTCTGAAAAACACTGAATATGCTCTATGTTGAAGATAAAATATTAAGCCAAGATTTCTTTATATAAAAATAAATAAGCAAATCCATCTGATCAATATCCAAATTTGCTTTCATCTTTAGTAAGTGGAAAATTATACCAATGCCAAAGAACTGTTTTAAAATAAACTTCTTTATGACTTATCATCAGTAGATGATTAATTTGTATACATATTTCATATATCTATATACTATCCAGGGCCATACAAACATTTCTTACATATGGCCTGTTTGGGTTTTGATAGAGTCATTCTTGCTGTTTTTCTTCTTTCTCTTTTTCCTTAAACAATTGACTTGCTTATGGCAAGCCCCAAGGACTTTGGCTTTTGTAAGGAGCTCACAAGAACCCACAAGGGTCTTGTGTAGTCGTTCTGGGCCTTTCTGACTTCTCTTCCTTTTTACCAACATCAGTGAGAAGGTTTAAAGCAGCCGTGGTCTAGCGACAACACTTTCAGAAAAGAGCTGTGCCCTCTACAGGGTCAGTGATAAAGCCAAAGAAACCCATCCCACGATAAGCTCTTGCTTCCCAAATCTAGCCAGTGTGTGACCTTGGTCCCAGCCACTTCAAAGCCATGTGGCAGGCAAAGACACTAGAACCATCTGTGAAGGTCTCCCTCCAGGTTGAAGTCAGAGGACAACCTCAGATGCCAGTCCTCAACTTCCAGCTTGTTTAGGGCAGTTTCCTGTTTGCTGTTCCAGATGCTAGACTTCCTGAGGTTCCAAGTGGATCCTGTCTCCACCTCCCATCTTGCTGTAGGGATGCCGTCATTGTAAGTGCTCACACTTCATATCTGGCTTTATGGGGGTCTGGGAATTCAAAGTCGAGTTGTCACACCTGTGCTCAGGTTCTTAGACATATACAGCAAGTGCCTGCCCCACTAGGCCACCTCTCCAGCCCTGGGAGATGCATTTCTTTCATAGAAAACAAGCTACTAACTTGAGGGGAGCAAATTTAAGGTTATTCTAAAGACCCGTGTCTGTGGCTATGTGTAAATGATAGGGTAAAGTCAGGGTTGAAAATAACTCTATGCCAATGATGGCAGATACCCAGATTTGCAAGCTCGGATCTTGGGTTATTTAAGCTCACACCCACTGAGCATTATCTAAAAGCGCAGAGCCTTTGCTCTTCTCATGCCACTAACAGGTCCCTCTCCATAGTTATTTTCAACTTAGTATTTCCTAGATCAATCTTCTCTGCTATTTCTGTTCTTTCCCCTGGGAAGATCTTCCTTTTTTATTTCTTTAGCATTAATTTTTCACATCTTCTCTAGGAACAATCCAACTCAGCTCTTGGATTGTAGATCTCGCTGCTTGCGGGACAGAGCGGAACTTTACAGTCAACGTAAAATTACATGTTGAAAGTTAGCTCATTCTCTCTTCTCACAGCCCCCCCATACCATGCAAGTTTCCTATTCCTTGATATCTTATCCTGTGGGCTTAAGTATTGCTTTCTAACAACAAAAATGTTTAGTAGGAATAATTTGTTTATGAAGAGATAAGAAGCTATTCATGGTTTTCCTCTAGTGCCCCATGCAGTGAAAGGAACTAGCAATGTCTACTGTGTGTCAGGCCTGCTTTCCTCAGGGCTATCCAGGGGTAGCTCATCACCCCTTTGTACCCTATGGAGGGGGCCTCAAGTACACAGAGAAGACAGGTCATCTCTGCCTTTCTTCCTTGGTACTCTACCCCAATGTCTGGAGGCACAATGACTAATTTTTCAAGTCATGCCTTTTAGCTTTGTCTCCGAGCTCTCTCTACCTCTGGCCCTTCCCTCTCTTACCATATTATCATTGTCTTCCAAGAACACGGAGGAGCCTTCCAAGGTCCTTCCCACCTTCAAGCATTTGCCCTCTGACTTTCTCCTGCAGCCAACTAACCTTTCCAGCACGCAATTCTGGCCTTGTCACCCTCTTTTCTGAGCAACAAAATAAAAACTCTTACCATCTTTCTCTTGTTTGCCACACCTAGGTCTGAAATCTCCCATGTGCTTACCTCATGGTGTTTCCTGTGTTTAATTTGAGAGCTTTGAGGCAAGTGCGCCTTCTCTAAGTACCTACTAGTCTCTGAGCCTCGTCAGTGTGCAACCTCCTGACATCCTTGGCAATCCTTGTGCTTTAACGTCTTAGCTTGGCAATCCATTTGTACTAACACCTCTGTCTCCTCACCCACCCACAGGTATTCGGCACCTCAGCCTTTCACAGGAGCTGTCACAGCCCCATGCCCTGCCCTCTCTTTCTTCTAGCTTGTCCCACTCACATTTTAAGAAGCATCTCAAATGTGTCTCCTACACACTGCCTTGTAAACTCTAGCTGCTTCTTGTTGACTTCATGACACTTTATCTGCCTCTGTGCCACTGTGTCTGGCCAGCTTCAAATCCAAAGGCATGGACCATGTTGAAGTTTTCCTTCACGACACCACCTTCTGCACAGAACTGGAAATACAACAAGAGCTCTGCCGATGGTTGCTAATGATCTGCAGACGGTTGCTAATGAACGCTGTATCCGCCTACATTTACACTGCCTTCTCAGGACCCCATTTTACCATACCACATCTCCCTCCCCTCCAAATCACAATTCTCTGCAGCATTCTCTAATTAATTTGTGAGAAATATAGACTATCGTTACACTAATCTTTGGCCACGTGAGGGTTGAATCCTATTTATATTTTTCTTGTATTACTAGCAGTAATGGTGGTAAGGACTTACCTAGCAAATCTTTGAGATTTCCGCTTAGGAATTTGTTAAAGGTTGGAGAAACTTGTAAAGCCTAAATCTTAGGACCTTTCTCCTCGTGGCTAAGCAGCTCTCCACTGTGTCAATGTTTTGACTTTCAGTTTTGGAAGACACCCTTTGCACACCTCCTTTGTGCAGATTTGTCCAGTTGTCCCCTCTTTCTTTCACTAAGCCTGCACAGGAGAGTTGTATCCCTTCTCTTCAATTGTGACTCCCCCCCACCCCCACCCCCACCCCTACACTAAAAGCTTGCTGACTTAGAACCTATTTGAGGAAGCCTTGGTCAAAAGAAAGAATGAGAGAAAGGAACTATTTTTAAACTTTCCCTTTCACCTACACCTAATACAGAGAGAATCTCTTTATGATTAAAGTAACTCAGTTTGGAACACACACTGTGGAATACATACACAGCACAGTGTGGTTATAAATATACTTTTCTTATCAGAGAAGAGAGCTGGCAAATCAGCCTCTCCTGCAAGGTCATATATCATGGAGACAGCGGGGTTCACCCAGGGCTGAATTATGTTATGAAGTCAACGGTTTAACATTGTCATCTATTTTGATTGACACCAAAAGCCTCTTCCAGGACAGTAAACATAGAGACACTAGGAAAAAAAAACTCACTCACAAAATGGTTTGATAGAGCCTGTTAATGAGTTTCAAAATGTGGTATAACAACTTAATCAAACCCGACAGCTCCATAAAAGAATTAATTTGGTCACTGGCGCTCTTTCCAAAAATGACTTTGCTGCTCTAGTCATGAAGGTGAGAATTTTTCTGTGGCTTAGCGTTCACAAGTATATTCAGAATAACCATGACCCAGGGTGGGTCATGGCTTTCCTAAAATCTCTTGAAGCTGTTGGGATTGCAGCTCTTAGAAGAGATGAATACCTTTTTCTTCAGTTTTATTCCAATGAGAGAGACAGAGGGTCTGTGCCACAAACGATGAGACCATGTTGGAGCTTTTGACTCAAGTGACCTGTGGTAAATTTTAGGAATCAGAATATCACTGTAGTGTTCTTTTGGGCTATGGGTAGAAGGAGATTCGATACTCTCTGGAATTTTCCAAGACCATGGCAGCCATTTTGTACAGAGTCTGAGGAAAGATGCACTTGAGACAACAACCTGCAGAAACGGCTATGCTCTTCCCTGTTTTCTGCCAGCCTTTGGGTCCAATCTCTAGGTCTGAGATTATTAGAAAGTTGACCCTTCTCCCAGAAAAATGTATGGCCTTATGGCCAGGCAAGTGGCTTATGGGACATATGTCCTTCCTACCTAAGCTCAAACCCCAAATATTGGCTATGTCAACACTACACTTAGTTTTCAAGTCAGCTTTAAGGGAAGAAGTTCACACAGTCAGAGTGAACCGCCAAGATCAAGTCACTCATCTAAAGTGCTTGGGCCGAGAACTATCGTACCCAGTGGTCAGCTTGAATGCATGTTCAGGGTCTGCAAAGCTTTGTGATCTCTGACACTATGGCTTACCTTCAGAAAGTCACTGAGAGCCACGGAACTGGCAAATGCTGGGGGAAGAGAAGGTTCAGAATCCCTGTCACTTCCTGTCTTAGTGCCATCAATACCTGCACTGCTAAAAGTATTTCCTCTTCCCTTCCCTTCTCCCTCCCCTTCCCTCCATTACCCTCTTGTCTTTCCTCCCCATCTCTCAACACAAGAAAATATAAATGACATGCACTAAAGACTATGAGTACACACCCATTGACTGCTGCTCCCTTAACTTAAGGATTTGCCCTTTACTTATAAGTATTGTTATAGGTTTTAACCATGTTTTATACATGCTTCGAAGCATGTCCCTGAGGTTACTGGCAGGGGGGAGGCCAGGTGGCTGAAACTCCGGGAACAGCTGTGTACAGCTGGAAGCAGGCTAGCATCGGTGGGAAAATGAACATGCAGGCAGCCAGCTTACTTTCTGTTTTCCCTCACTCCAGCATTAGCGCCTCCACAGCCTTCCCAGTGAGAACAGAGCCTCCACAGTGTGAGGTAAACTCATACCAGGGCCCTGCAGCAGGTGGGATCACCTCCAATGGACAAGTGAAAAGGGGAGCTTCTGCCAGCTTCTGTCTTTTAGGATCTGTACCAGAATATAAGAGTTTCCAGAGGGGTCAGTGCCAGGGATGTCACGTGAGTACCCTGAGACGTCTGAGAAGTCTAGGTAAACTAAGGAAGAGGTGGGGACCCACAAGGTACACATTACAAAGTAAAGGGTTTTTTGTTTGTTTCATGATAGATGACTTTGAAACAAAAAGAGATGTAAACCGTGGAAGTGAGAGAAAATCAGGTAGAAAAACTGCAATAGGACCTGGTTTTTACTGCAGGATGTGTCAGAGTTTGTAGGTTCCCTAGTTTGGTGGGAAGAACACCACAAACAGGGCACAAAAGCTTAGGATACAAGGCTGGGAATTGCTGCAGGGAGAACTGTGGGAGGCATAGAGTCTGTCTAGCTTTGGTCCCAAATACCTAACCTTGCATGCAAAGTGCCCAGCCAGGCAGCACTAGAGGATGGAAGACCCCCTCATGTGCACTGAAGCCCTTCTATGGTGCTGACCTTCTATGATGCTCACAAGCAGGGCCCAGCCCGCTAAACTCAAAGGGTGGTAAACCCTTTGAATTCCACAACAGGTATCGTGCCAAAGTTGTATGCTGTTTCGCTATTTTACACCAAAGAAATAAAGTTAATTATCTATAATGCCAGTTGTATTTGGAGCTAACAATCTTAAGTTGTCTCTAGCATTAAGTTCTCTGTGAATTAAGGTATTTTAAATGAAACCTCGTGACAATTAAACTGTCCTTTTTACAGTAGACCTTGTGACAATAAGCCATGGCAGAGGACGGTGAGGTGAGCTATGCTCCATGCCAAGCACAAGGAAGGGCAGAGAAGGATAAAGCAGACCCAGCTCTTTTACTTGCATACTGGGTTTTGCTCATTATGGCAACTTCAGTTCTTAAGTTTAGAGTTTTGGAATGTTCCCAGAGACATCTTTTAAATCCTCCACTCTCACAGAGTTATCCATCAGCAATCCAGAGGCACCGAGAGTTCCATGACTAATATGTGTGAAATGTGTGAAGATGAAACTCTCTTTTGTAATTATACACTGCAGAATATGGAACAGCCTCAGCTGTGTGAATCACCTACCTGGGGACAGCATCTGAAGATTCTGCCCTGCATAAGTAACAGGCAGCCTCTTACAGGGGGGGAGGCGGTGTTCCCACGTGTGGAATGGAAATTAGTTTAGAATCATTTCCATGCAACATTTTCTCGTAACTACTTAGATCCAGTGGCTATGAAAAGGGAGTAAACTCGCACAGCTGGCTCTTTTCAGACAGCGATTCAATTTACTCTAGCTCCAGTGTGGTGAGAGAGAATAAAAGGTTAGAATTACCTCTTGGATTCCATATGGTATTGCTCTGGGTGCCTAAACAAACGGAAGCCAGGCAACGTTCCCGGCTTTGAACCTGAGCCGAGCAAGAGATGTTTCCCTTGCAGTGTGTTTTATCTGGCCTCCAGTGACTGCTTATCATTAAGTAAGGAATTTACAGAGGGAATTTAATCCTTTAAACACAGACATTGTCTTGTGGCTTTTCCAAATAGTGCCCTAGTTCTTAAAAAGGCAAGACTCCATTTAATTTTGACCTGGTATATACAGCCCTTTGAATTACACACAAATACAGCTTGGGAAACTAGCTTCTCACGGGGTAATTCACTTAGTCTGAATACCAGGTCTGCATTTTGCACATTGGCAGTTTTCACACACACACACACACACACACACACACACACACACACACACACAC
>JANHMN010000001.1:6374203-6401349 GCA_030674055.1 Rhabdomys pumilio
CACACACACACACACACACACACACACACACACACACACACACACACACATATATATATATATGGGGCTAGACTGGTGGCTCAGTCAGCAGACTACTTGTTCATGCACAAGCATGAAAACATAAGTTGGATCCTCAGAACCCACATTTAAAATGTTGGGTGTGGTAGAATGAACTTGTAATTTTAGATTGGAGAGACAGACACAGAACCCCTAGAACTCACAGGTCATCCAGTCTAGTCTAATAGGTCAGCTCTGGCCAATGACAGACACTGTCTCAAAAAATAAAATAGATGGGACCCTAGGAACAACATCTAAAGCTAACTTCTAGCCTCCAATGCAGCTTCACACATGTGCATATGCACCTACACACATGTATACACAAAGAGCATGCAAATACACACACTATATATGTATATATAAACCACAAATTTATCTCTCTCCTCATTCTTACACATACAATTTAGAAGCATCAGTGCCTTCAATACTATGCGATAGGCACCAGTTCCCCACCCAAATGTTACCATCACCCTAAGCAGAAGCCTTGTGGCTGCTGAAGGACAACTGTCTGTCCCCTCTTCCCTCAGCCCCCACAAACCACTAGTCTCCTTTGTATCTCTGTGAATTTGACTGTGCTGGGTCCCTCAGTGGAGGAGGAGGAGGAGGAGGAGGATACAGTATTTGACTTTCTGCTTCAGGATTGATTTGTTTAACGTGGCTTCAGAGTTCACACACGTGGCAGGGTGGTATCTGAGTGTTCTTCCTGTCTAAGCCCAGACATGCACTACTGTTGGAACATGCACGTTCTGTTCCTTACCCACCAGGGACATTGATGCTGTGCTCTCCATTTGGCTGTTGAGGAAAACCTTGTCATTGCTACTGATCTGCAAGTGTCTCTGTAAGCCTATGCCATCAGTTTTTTGGGTCATATATTTACAAGTGGGACTCCCAGATCATATTGTCAGCTGACGTTCAAGTCTTTGAGAAACCACAAAACTACAACAGTGTATAGTTTTAATTCATAATCAGCTAAGTTGGAAAAACATCTATCTATCTGTTCCCCTTGACTATGAAACAGAGCATCTAAAACCACCAGTGACTTAAAATCACATCTGTGCATTTAGCTCAGGGCTAGTCTAGACTATTCTTTTGGCCTGGATTGTAGAGAGTTAGCTGGTCAGTTGGGTGCTGAGTGTTCCCAGATGTTCTTGGTTGTGTATCTGATGGATGTCAGGCATTGTTCAGAACACTGAAGTGACTGAGCCTGTAGTCTGTGATGTCCAGCAGACCAACCTGGTATTGCTCACATGACCACAAGCTGCTGAGAACACTCATGCACAAGTATCTTGCTAACCTAACCCTGTATGTTTGTCCCATTGGCCAAAGAAAATCAACTGCCAAGTTTAGAATCAAGGAGGATGTTGAAGAATGTAGATATGGAGAGACAGAAAAGGACCTCAGACCGTAACTGTTGCTACCGCACCTTGTATCTTACTTGATTACAAGTTCTGACAAGCTCTGGATTATCTGGAAGGAGACCTGGATGGTTGGAAACAGAAGTCTTAAGAGGAAGTCATAGGCTTAAGAACCACATAACCTGAGCAGTGTCACCATCAACATGAGACAGGCGGAGGAGAGGATCATGTGTCCCCCCTCCAGGTGACTATGAAAACCTGTCTTGTCTCTGAACTGGGATAGAAGTGAATAGAGAAATTGTGGGAAGAAGGAGGATGGAAGAACATGAAAGACTCAGCTGAGTTCCATGGGTAACATCATGTGGACAACTGTCTAGACAAATGCCATCTTTCTGTTCTTCATGTGACAGAAAGTTGGCCTACTGCTGGGATTTATTTCTCTCTGGAGCTCTTTCAATCCTTGATTCTGATGTCACCTCCTGCCTTGTAGGTAAAGCTTCCCCTGAGAAAATCCATCCAACCACCAAACTCTTTCTAACTAGTCAGAGGATTATTGTCTTAGGGCAAATTGCTAATTTCCTTCATGACAGAAAACACTAAAATATTTTAACAGAATGGCCTTTATCCGTCACCATTTACTGTTTTAATTTCTACACTGGAGCTTTGAATGAAGGGGCTGCCAGCCAGTAGTGAGAGCTACACTGAGAGCATTGAAATATTCTCTCTGGATGCTCAGGACCAGTCTCCTCATATCACTGTGAGCCTGTTGGCTCAGTTTGTGTGTCTTTCTTCTCCAGCTCCTAAACCAGGGCCCAACATACATTCTGTATTCACTATTTAACAGTAGGTGGGCAGACAGCCTATTGTTCAGAAAGATGGCATTGCCAGGCATAGTTACACACCATCTTGGTGCTCAGATACACAAGAAGGAGACCTTAACAGCTCTGAGTATGTTTCCCTTCTCCCTTAAACCAGAATCTTGAGATGGTGTCTATCAAGCCACATGGCCTGTGGTCTCCTCTGTTGGAAGGCTCCATGTATGAAAACTGTCTGAAATTTGGGTCTAGAACGCCTAGGCATCTGGACTGAACACTCAGCAGCTCCTGCCCTTCAAGATGTTAACGGTCATTCTAGCTCACCTGTGGGATTTCCTGGGCTCATCTAAGCAACTGCAGCCTGGGGACAAGCTGACTCACCTCATGGTTCCAAAAGAGATGTGAAAAGGAAGTTGATCTGTGGCTGTCTTGCCAAAGAAACCTGCACACTACTCAGATGTCAGGACCCTGGGAGGCAGAAAGACCTCCACTCCTCACACTCTCATGCTCATTGGAGTGCTGGATAAGTTTCCTTGTTGTCTGAGCTTAGCTGGTGCCCTTTAAGAAGCAGGGGATAGAACAGCATAGAACTTTCTGGCAGGTGGATGTCTCTTTACTAGGAACATGCTTTCGCCCTTTGTCTTAACTGCTAGTCATCTTCAAATGGTGTTCAGTAGGACAATGATGTCAGAGCTAACATAATCTCGGTTGCTGTGAGTAATGATGCTTAGGGCAGAATTAAGAGACACGGATACATTATTTTGTTTGTTTGTTTATGTATCTCGTTCCTTCTGGTTTATACAAGGGCATCCACACACTCCAACTGGAGATTGGGGAAACGCCCCCCCCCAAAAAAAAAAACATTGTTGATGAAAACACCACCACATTAGGTCCTCAAGTAACAGAGTGTTCCTTTGCTGACAGGGTCAGAGGAGCCATTACTGATGTCCCCTGGGCATGCTGCCAAGGTACTTCTATTTTATAACAGACTCTAAGTGACTCCAGAGCTTTGGAAAGTCTAGGAAGCATAGAACTTGAGAGCAATCTCCCATTTGCAATTTGCATAACTCTATCTTAGGCTAATTGAGCTTGTTTTTATTTTATTTGTTATGTGAACATAATATTTTATTTCCACTTTGCATATGAAATCATTGTTATGTTTTCTGTATGTAGCAGATCGCACTATGTGCAGTCTGTCCTCTGTACCAGATAGCTCCAAGTCCGCAGATTCAGTTGGCTGTGGTGCAAAAATATTTGGGGGGAAATTCAATCTGTACTGGACATACACAGATTGTTTTATAAAGATCTTAAAAATTATGTGTATATAATGCCTATGCCTACTGCCTGACCCTACTTGCCCTTGAGGGATGGAGATGGAACACTGCAGCAAGCTCATCTGAATGCTTCTGCAAGCTCCTTTAATACACTCCATTGGTGCTCCATTGGTCCCAAGAAAGCATCTCTTCCAAACAGCAGTTCCTAATTGGTTGGCATGATTTGCATCAGAAATTCTTAGTCTCTTGGGCAGTCTTCAATTAGGTCCTCCTGCAGGAGTTGCCTTTGCGGCTCTGGGGATCCCAACATTTTTATGTAGAAACAGCTGCACTGTTCCTCCTACATGTATATAGTGTGTCTGTGTGTGTGTGCGTGTGTGTACATGACTATAGTTGCCTACAGAGGCCAGAAGAGGGCGTCAGAGCCCCTGGAGCTGGAGAACAGGCAATTAGAAGCTGCCCAAAGTGGCTGCTGGGAACCCAACCCAGGCATGCCTTCTGCAAAAGTGGTACATATTTTAAACTATTCCCTAGATATATAATGACAGTTATTTGTATATCATTTACATTGTTTTAGGTATTGTAAGTAATTTAGAGATTCTTAGAATTATGGGAATAGACCTTATGCAAATTCCATACTATTTTACATAAGAAAAGAGCATCTGTGGATTTTGGCATCTGAGAAGTCTTGGAATTAATTCCCCCATTCATCCCAAGTGATGATCGTTGGTGGTTTGTATGTAATATTCATATTTTATAATATAGTGATGATGGGAAGTACATTTCACCTCATATATAGTAAATATTGCTTACATACAAGGTGGTAACCTAAGCACTTTATATACAGTAATCTTCACAATGACTTTTTTTGCTTCTCCATTTTTCATTTGTATGTGTATGTGTAGATAGGTGTGTGTGTGTGTGTGTGTGTGTGTGTGTACACATGTGTGAGAGTATGTATGTGTGCATAAGTGTATGTTTGTATATGTGTACACATGTCTGCATATGTGTATGTGTGTTTGTGCCTGTATGTGCATGCATGTGTCTCAGTGTGCCTGAATGTGTATGCTTTATGTGTGCATTTGTGTGTATGTGTGTCTGTGTGTGATTGTGTGTGACTCTGTGCATACTTGTACAGGCATATGTGTGTGGGTAAGTGAATCTTTCTCAATTTCTCTTACAACCTTATCCCTGAGGCAAGGTCTTTCAAATAAACCCAGTTATGTCTAGTCTCAGTAGGCAACTTGCTTGGGTGATCCCATGTCTACACCTTCTGAGACTATAATTACAAGTAGGCCACCAGGATACTTCTCATTTACATAGGTTTGAGGCATCTCAACAGCAGCCCTCATACTTGGGCAGTAAGTACTTAGCCAGTAAGCCATCTCTCCAACCAGCCCCTCATGGTGACTTTTGGCAGAAGTGATTTTTTTTATTACTGTCATTTAACATAATCTCACAGAGTGGCTAAGCCATTGCCCAAAGCCCCACAGCTAGCAACTGAGAAGCAGAGGCTGCCAGGCAAACCTGTCGACTCTGCTGATAGACAACTTAAGCTGCCACACTGGACTGAGCCCAGTGACCAGACACTTCAGGAAATTTGACTAGACGGAACAGAATTTCTTGGCCATGGGGGAGTAAAATACCTGTGGGAACGGGGCAGAGCCTTCCCTGTGCTGAGATGTTTGAGCCTGCTTCTAATTAGGCCTTCTATCTGTAGCCCCGGGGTATTTGTTGATTAATGCTAAGCCTGTAGGAAAACAGACTCTGAAGAACCTCAGTAGGGAGCTGCTGAGAGGAGAGTCAATCCATGGGAATTCCAGGTCAGCCCTTGCTCTAGAAACGAAGCAGGGGAGAGCATGCTTCCATCTGAGAGCTTGCTTGCGTCTGAGTGCCCCCCAAGAATGAGAGACAGCAGAAGAAGAGGGCAAGACCCAAAGAGATCTTCATGTTTCCCCCATAAAACTTACAGTGCTGTCTGTTTTCTTCTGCTTCCAGTGAACACTGACAAAAACAAGTCCTAACTGTCCAGGCTGGTCCTCCTCAAGTGTGGCCATGGAAATGGGTACAAAGCACTCTGTGAGAATCTGACTCAGGTAGACTTTAGATGAAGTTCCAGCTCTGGGTGAATATAAGAGTTTTATAATGGACTTTAAGTCTAAATGGTTTATTCATAAACATCCATGATTGCTTATGATGACTGTTTTTGTTAGGGTTTTGTTGCTGTGAAGAGACACAATGACCACAATTCTTATAAAAGGAAAACGTTTAATTAGGGCTGGCTTACAGTTTCAGAGGTTTAGTCCATTATCATCATGGCAGGGAGCATGGCAGTGGACAAGCAGACGTGGTGCCAGAGAGGGAGCTGAGAGTTCTACCATCCTGATCTGCCGGCGATTGTGTGCCACACTGGGCACAGCTTGAACATACAAGACCTCAAAGCCAGCCCCCACAGTGACATATATTCTCCAACAAGGCCACGTCTCTTAATAGTTCCACTCACTGTCTATGAGCCATACATTCAAACACATGAGTCTATGGGGCCATAACTATTCAAACCACCACTGACCCAGGGCATCCTTCTCACAATAGTGTGGAAGAACACGGAAAAACAAAAAAAAGCAAACCCTCTTTTCTGAGGCATTTCACATTACAGTGATGAAACCATGGTGATTCAACAGAATGCTCCACCCACATTTCCACTGTGCTACCTAGGAAGAAATGGTTTTTAACATGTTAGGACTAGAGTCAAGTCTGGGAAAGCTCCTTCAAGAAGAGGACTTGGGAAGTATTTAGTTATCTAGGCTGCCATGGGACAGGCTGCCCAAAGGGACCAGTGTGTATACACAGGGCACAGTGAGCCCCAAAGCACACCTGTGCACCAGAAATACACAGAACTAGCCCAAGCTGTAGCAGCCAAGCGCACAGCCTCAGGTAGCCCATACCAAGTCCATGTGTCTGCTTCTGGAGCCTTCTGAGAGATACTGCTTGTTGACTGGCCAGGAAGGGGCAGTTAATATTTTCTGACTAGTCACTGTGCTCTGGGTGTGGGGCTGGGTGCTTTCTGCTTGAAGATTCTGCTCATGTCTGTTTAGTTGGGGCTGCTGGTTCCTAGTTTGCATAGCTTCCTTTGCCAGCCCTAATAATACCCTCTCCTCACCCATAGCTAAGTGGGTCTTTTGGTTTTGAGTGTTTTGTTTTGTTTGAATTGGGTCTCATGATGTAGCCCAAGCTGGTCTTGAACCCATGATCCTCCTACCTCATTCAGCTTTTTCCTGCAATTACAGAGGTAGGGTGCAGCCATATAGACATGGTTTGTTTTCTCATTGCATTTGGATACAATGTCCTTCTCAGTCAGGAAAAGCTGTCCCTGAATCTCAAGGCTGTGTCATACTCCTCTAAGTGGCTTGCTCCACTCCCAGCTGCCATTCATCCCTTAGGGACTATTACGGTTATTTACATTGACAGTGTGACTCACCCCCATAAGTGAAAAGATAAACAGTTAATGTTCCAGCTCCTGGTAGCAGGCTGGCTTTTCTGGGATGCCCTGAAGACTTGCCTTGGAGAAGACTGTGAGCATCTCTCTTTAGACTGAACTTTAACTAATTACTCAATCAACAATTTGGCAGGTCAGTCAATAGGAAGCGATGTATGTGAAAAAAAAATTGATCACACTTCATTTCCCATCGATTGCCAAGGCAAATTGTGGATGGAGTCATAAGCAAAGGGTCATTACCTGTCATTCTTGGGGCTGTGTGTCCACATCCCCTTTGCTCACTCAGACCCCAGGCTGATACATAAAAGCAAGAGTCTTTAGCTCCCACAGAAGAAAGCAGGATAAAATGTTTACCGCCTTCTGAGATGGAAGGCAAGGACGAGTATTTTCTATTTCATAATTGATGCGGCTGCAGCCACATAATCCCCTAACCTTTTCGGCAGCTCGGATGCGGATGCTGGGTTTTAAATCGCACGATCCATTATACATCACTCACTCCCACATCTATTACTGTTCCATCGGCCAGATGACAGGCTTCCCATCAGGGCCTTTCATGGTGTGGGGCTCTGCGACTTTATGCCGACGGATAAACGTGTAGAGCTTCACACATGGCTGATTTACAGGCAATTAGCAGGAAGCAATGGCAGATTTAATGTCACCCTTTTTTTTTTTTAAAGTTATGAATAAAGAATGTTCGGAGAAAGATTCCCCCCCACTGCCACAAAAGGCTCGGAGTGTGACAGGAGCTACTGCCCTCTCCGAAGATGCTGTAGAAATGGGATATATCCCATGACTGCTCCATCTGGAAGTTTCTAAACCCACTCCCAGCCCAGGTTGGTAGAGCTCTGACGGATGTGCCAATAGACCATGAAGAAGGCGGGGCCACAGTCAGAGTCACAACCAGGTCCTTGTTTCCTCTTTTCTTGCATCCTGGGACCTGACGGGTCCTTACTCAAGGTCCCCTAGGATCTGGTCGCGTACAACAAGGAACCTTGTAGAAAGCACAGCCGCATGCATAATGACCATGTATTTTCTCTTAGTGATTTATGAAACGGAGAGGATCTAGTGCATCATAGAAAAGTAAGGTTTATAAATTAGACTGCTCCCACTCAGATTGTACAGCTACATAGTGATGAGTCCGGGTTTACACTCTAGATCTACAGGGCCAGAGAAGCTTTTGCCTAACTGCCATGTCTACGATCAGTACTTGAAGGCTGACCAATTTACCTGTGTGTGTGCACATCCTTTATTCTCTGAACACTTGAAACTTTCTATACGTCTGGGTACTTGAACTCATTGTATTAATGGAGATTCTCACACTCCCCTTCCCCCAGCCCCCATTGTGGAGCCCGAGAAATCTGTGATCTACAGCATTGCAGGTCAGAGATTCAAGACAGCATGTGGTGTTATCAGCCCAAGGGCTGAGGACAAGAGGAGCTGACAGTTTCAATCCTAGTGCAAGGTAAAAGAAAATGAGATGGCGAAATCCCAGACAACACCATGAGCCAGAAGGAGTCAGCCAGAGAGCTATGGGTTAATCTACCATATTTAGTCCACCAATCCAAACGCTGTCCTCATCTGGAAACATCCTCCAACAAGCCCAGGATTGATGCATCCCATGGTATGTTTGGTGGTTCAGGCACCTACCGGGAGTCCAGAGTCCATTGGGAAATCACTAATTGGGTTAGAGTAGGGGTGCTTTCAGAATACAGAGAAGGGATATCTACTTCACTGTGCAGGAAAGAGAGGAGTCTCCATGTCTTTTCTAAGGACTTAGCACAGGCCTCGAGGGCAAGCAGGAAGAGTGCCAAATGGAAGAATTTCTTAGGCCTGTAAGAACAGCACATAGAAAGGTGCTGAGTGTTGAGGCAGTTTAGCAGGCAGCACATGAGCTTATTTGGCAAAATGGAAAGGCAAGGGGTAGGCAGGAGAGCCTTAGAGAGAGAGAGAGAGGTTCACAGAGGGGCTCCAAAGCTTACAGGAGGCCTCGTCCAAGGCCAGGGACAGTCTATCGTTCCTGAAGGCATAGACAGAAGCTTCATCCATAGCCAGGCTCGAGGTCCTCCTTCCCTCTTTGCAGACTGCAGGGAGGGCTGTCCTGGGGTAACACCAACCACTTCTCAAGACAACACCTATTCTCTAGCATCCATGAATGATAACTGCCCAACCTCTGAAGCAGGAGGATAACCTCTGTCCCTCCACCTGCACATGAAATGTCATGTACTCTACACAGCTTTACCAAGGTCTCCAGATGTCCTCAGAGCCAGAGCTGAGATTGGAGTCCAGGCTTCCAGCTCCAGCCGCTTTTGTTCCAGAGTTTAAATACTAAGCCTCTTTGTGTGTCCTTCCCCCGACTTGACAAATTCACTGGGATGCGTGTCCCTTGAAATTACATCTATTTCTTCCCCACATTGTTTCGCAGTGGAGAAAATAGTATTGTTCTCAAGCCTTTGAGCTGCTGCATCCACGGACTGACGGGAGGAGGGACAAACGCTGAAATTAGGATCTTCAACTTCTTATAAGTTTCCTTTCTGAACGGGTGAAAGAAATGTACTGGTGATTGTTTCAAAAACAATGAGCAAAAGCCTGGTTATTGAAGCCTCTTGTCTCTGGATGGCATAACAATTTAAAAGGACGGGGAGCCAGCAACCGTGTAATGTATCTCATGTGCTACAGACAGGGAAAGGCACACTGGGCTTCCCTAGAATGTCACAGAATCACTTGGCGAGCATGAAGGGAACAAGACGCCCCATCTAAGTGTCCATTGTATGAACTGTCACTAGGTAAAGCTGAAAGATAAGAAAGGCAAGGCCGAGTCTCCAGCTCCCTTACAGAAAGAAAACACTGGGTTTGGGGGCGGAGCTTAATGCAACCGGAAGTCTGCCGGGCATTGTTTCCTTGAGTACCAGGACGTCCATGGAGTGGAACCAAAGTGTTTCCACAAGCTATGAAAATGGCGATCTTATTCTCCAATCAGTGTGGGTTTAGGGGTGAAAAATACAAATGCCTCTAGAAGCTATGAAGGCAGGACAGGTGTATGAGACCGGCCAGGAAAGGGTCCAGGGCACAGGGACAAATGCCTGTCCTTAAACCACATCATTGAAACTGCTGCTGAGTTCCACAGGACTATGAAAGCTGGGGATAGCAACCTGTGGAGGCTCTGAGGTTTCAAGGGACGGTAGATGCTCGTACGCTTGTGTGAGTTGCTCAGTCCATGGTTTTTGTCAACGTCTAGGGTGAGAGAAGGTTCTTTATGGAAGACTCGGTAAATCTCCACAGTGTGGGAAGCTGCGAAGACCCTACGCAGAGAGGCAGTGCAGCCTGGTGGGAAGAGCCTGGGAACAATGGAGTGTGACTTTCTAACCCATCCATGATGTCCACGGCAAGGCATTCACTCCAGCCTTCATTTGTAAAGCAAAAGACTCATATCCTAAACTCTTTTCCAGCCTTAATCCTGGTTATAGATACATACGCAATGTAAAAAATCCCATGATACCTCATCAAAGATGCCCATCAGTGGGGCAGTGTTTGTTTTGCTTTCGATTGTAGATTTCCCTTCCCTTGGGCAACTTAAAAGAGAAAGAAGATTCTATCAGACTGCTTTCTCCTCTTTTCTGTTAGTATACCAAAATAAAAGAAATAGTTGACTTAAGATTTGTAAAGATGTCCACAGTTTTGAACTTCCATGGTCACAGCATCTTTTTGCTCTGGGGGCTGTAGGGAGGAAGTCCACCGTGGCACAACACTTAACGGAGAAGCTGCCCACCTGTCCTATCAGCTGAGAACAGGAAGAGGCAGCTACCTAAGAGTATCCTCAATAGTATACAACCAAAGATCCCATTCTCTCAGGGTTCCTCAGACTGCCACCGGTTATGAGTAGTGTATAAGCTTCGGACTGAGCTTGGACCAAACACCATGCCCATACACACACACACACACACACACACACACACACACACACTTGCATGTACACATAATTAACTAATTAAAATGCCCTGCACTGGTTATGTGTCAAATATCCTTGGAAGTCATTTGACTTGTCTTCTGATGACAATTAGGAAAAGTGACATGCCTCCCCCTTGTTGAGGATTGAGAGAGCACACTAGCTAAAGTGTGCTGGGTCCTTCCCCTTACCTGGGTCCTTCTCCCTCGTGTGATCACTGGCG
The DNA here is from genome assembly GCA_030674055.1 of Rhabdomys pumilio. Taxonomy (NCBI): domain Eukaryota; kingdom Metazoa; phylum Chordata; class Mammalia; order Rodentia; family Muridae; genus Rhabdomys; species Rhabdomys pumilio. Next base: position 6,385,367 of record JANHMN010000001.1, read on the forward strand.
GTAGTCCCTTATCACTTTCTAATGTCTGATTTTACTGGCTGCCAGAAGGCAGAGACTGCAGAGCCACCCTGACTTACAGGACAGCAAAGAAATCACTTGACAGATGAGCATGACATGTCAGAAGGGAGCCAGAGATACAAGCTAAGAAAAGACTTGGGCAGCCCTGGCTCTGCCAACTGGACAGATGGCTTCTTCAAAGCCCCAGGGAAAAAGTGAAGCCACATTAATTCTCCTGAGCTTCTGGGAGGGGAGCATGCCACCCGTCCTTAAACTGTTCCATTGTGTAGAAATTGCATCCTCTGGATGACAGGGCAGAGGGCAGATCCACCCAGACATTCCCAATGTCATTTATTAGGGGCAATCTTGGTGTCACAGAACATTGAAAAGCGTGTTATTTTCTCCACATAGGACCTATGAAAGGAGAAAGAGGTCCCCTTTGTCAGCTGAGTGGAGAGAGGGGACATGGATTTTGCTGTCACCACAGAAGTGCTTGGTGTCACTGGACAGGAGTAAGCTTTGCTCTCCTGTTTTCATTCTTATGACATTGTGATGGAAATTGCTTCCAAAGTGAGACTGGAAGTTATGGATGCCTGCATCTTTGTAACTATAGGGATAGAGAGTCAGAAGCAGTTTGAGCAGACCGTCTGCAGCATCATCCAGCCCCACACTGGTGGAACTCTCACACAGAACTTGCAGTTGGCCCAACTCTATGGACAAGTCAGGCCCACGTGCCTTGTTCTCTGTAGTCTATAAGTAGCAGTTTCCTGAAATGCCTGTCCTGATTGCAATGGCAACCTTTAGGGTGTGCATTCTCTTCTGCTAGAAACCAGCTTGGGTATCCCTACTGACTCAGTCAATGGTTGTTGAACATGCTTTGATCTAAGCACGGTAGTATATAACCAGAATCACAACAACTAGAGAAGTTGAGGCAGGCTGATCACTAGACCCCATGAGTTTGAGACCAGTCTAGCCAACATAGCATAGTACTTCGTCACCCCAACAGAAGGATGTCACAAATCCTCATAGCCACAGGAGTTTAGGAGTCTGGTGTGTCATGTTGTCTGTCCAAATTCTTTCCTTATTATTCCATCTATGTGAATGGAAAGGTCTTAAACTCAAGTCACAGATATTCACACATGCTGCCCAGTACAACACTTTAGCAAAGCATTTAGACAATATTCTGCATGAAAATATCTTTAGACAGAGCTTATAGCAATAAAATAATACAAGGAAATGAGCCAAGGATCTGAATGCTGCCGATGATAAACTAACAGTCCTGATAAGACTGAGGGGGGATATGTCAACAATCAGACTGGACATTGTCTTCGTGGCCTTGCCTCAACTGAGGACAAGTGTCTTTCAGAGGATTATCCTGTCGTCACGTTTAAAAAGACCTTAATGTGGTTCTGAGAGGCCCTGGATCATGAGAAAGTTTCATTTTATTTGTTTGTTTGTTTGCTTGTTTTTTTTTCATCTTCCTTCCAGTTGCAGATCTGTAGTCTGGGGGAAGGGTAGGGGTTTTCACCAGTTACTTCAGGCAGCATTCCAATTCCCCCAAGCTTAGTGTAAAGCCATAGGAGTCATAGGTATGTAGCCACAACTTCTAAGAGCTGACCAGATGAGCAAGACTGGCCTTGACAGGTCTCTCATACCTCGGTCCTGAGCACCCATTCTGGCTGAGAGCAGGGCCTTCAGGGGAGATGTGGGTGGAGATACCTCTGTGTTTCCTGGGCTTTCTCACAGCATGGCTGCCAGGCACTGGAGTTGAGAAGCTCAGGATGGAGGTGTGGCAAAAGTCACATCTCACCAGCTCTAAGGTCACACGCATCACCATTTCCAGCTGCCTGCTGTTGGCTGGGAGAGACACATTCGGATCACCTCATGTTGGGGCAAGGAGAACTAAGTACCGCCTCTTGTGAGGACTATGTACTAAAACCAACAGTCCACGCAGTCTCCTCTCGAAACTGCAGTCACACAGTTCCTCCAAACCTGCTTAGTGACTCACGTCCTGGAGAGTAAGCCCAGCATCCGAATCAGCTAGGTCTGGGGCATATTGTTCTTATGGCTCCCACGTGAAGTTCTGTGAAAACAGCGTCAGCTCCTCCCCCTTCCCAGCATCAGCTCCTCCCTCCTCCCCCCATGAGCGGCTTCTGGAACCCACGGTATTCTCAGGTTGGTAATGACTTCACTGTAGTTTAGTACCACTGGGTGCAGCTTCTGGAGGTGGCAGTTCTGTTTCCGTAGGCATCCTGAAGATGGGTGGTTGGCCGTATCTATTGTGCGCAGAGCGGCATCGCTCACGCCTGCCTTTGTGCTGGTTAACGGCGCCTGTTCGTCAGCGTGATCCATTACACCCAGCTCTCTGCTTCTGTCTCTCTGTGCAGATTCCATTCTCCTCTCTGATTGCTTTTGCTTCTTAGACCATTACTCTAGTTGATGGTGCCAGGTTATCATTGGACCCCATCTCGCTCTCCAATAAGCTTGTGATTGATACTAATCTTCCTCGTGGGACACATTTTATGGGATGCACAGTGGAAGCCGCTTTCTAAATCTTAGCTTCTATATGCTGACAATTTACAGGGTTGTGCCTCACACCCGTGTCAGGAGGCTTCAGGGAAATTTCAGAATCATGTAATCAGACCTCCTAATAAGAATATCTATGCCTTTTATATACAGACACAGTCTCTCCCTTCAGACCCAGCTACACCCCCACTGGTACTTTCTCCCTCCAACCAATAAAACACACACCTAGGCCAGTGCTATCTGGGCTGTAGCCAGTTCCTAAAATCTCAGCACGGATCATTTCTCTCTTCTGAGGAGAGTGGAATTTTAATTATACTAATGAAAGCTTTCATTTGCCACCAGGTCCATATAAACAGAAAATGAAGGTAGCCACAGACACCTCACTGAACTGAAGCAGACGCCTTACTGATACCCTGCCCTCTCCCTGGCAGATGAGCTGCGGAGACTTTTACAGGCACACGACATAACCCTCAGATTAACACATGCTTCGGAGTTAAAACTTTCCAGACAATGTTTTATGAAAAGTTTTGATTTCTCAGGAGAAATTTTGTGCCTTAAGACAGGAAGCAAAGGCCGTGCACTGTTTGCTTGGGGGACTGTTAGAGTCTCTGTCTTTTAAGTGGGAGCATCCAGAAAATAGACTGCTAGGATTCTAAACCTCTAAACAGCCGAGGGATGGGCGCCTGCTTGTTTGCCTCAGAGCTGAGGAAGTTTCTCTCCAGTCCAGCCATGCTGCAGGCCAGCAACACTTCACAAAACTGGCTTTGCTTTGTATTTTAATTTAAAGATTCCAATCCAATTGTATATTCTGTGGAAAATAAATGCACAAAAACTATGGGTTTTTTTTTAATTTCAATGCCAGGGGTGGTGGCACACACTTGTAATCCCAGTGTGAGTGGAGGAAGACAGAGCTACCCCAGGAAGCTTGGCAGCTAGCTATTCTAACCTACTCAATGAGTTGAGGCCAAGGAGAGACACTGCCTCAAAAAATAAGGTGACTGATATCCCAAGAAGAAATTGAGGTTGTTCTCTGGCACACATATGTGCACAAGTGTACCTACATACATGCGTGTATACACACACACACACACACACACACACACACACACACACACACACGTCTTTAACGGCTGGACCTCACAGGCATCACGTGATCTGCATCTGAAAGTGGGTCCTCCTCTGGGCTGGCCTTTAGGAGATAAGATTCCAGAAGCTGCCTGTTTCTCTCATCTGATACAGGAATTTCAGAAAGCTTTTTGCCATATGAGACCCAGAAACTCTATACAGAGAACACATGGGCAGAGGACCTGCCTGTTCACCCAGGTTAAGGTATGGCTTCTGCAAAAGGAGTGCCATGCACACAGCTAGCTGTTCATCAGGCTCCATGCTGGAGCACACCAAGAGACCTGACCATCCCCAGAGCACTGGAACCCCCTCCCCAGCCTGTCTGGATATACTCGGAGACACATCCTATCTCCAAAGCCCATCTGCTATGAACCACCTTTCTGTGTCTTCTCAGCAATGGTCAGATCACCTCCATGGTCCTTCAGCCTCCTGTATCCTTCACTGGCCCCTGCCCTGTGGCTTCCATTGACTCTAAACATAAACATGGCAGTACTGGAAGGCACTGGGAAAGCCAAGCTGATGCCGAGTTTTTAATATCATTCCTCATCCCAGGATGATGCTAAAATTCCCAGTTCCCCATCACAGACCACCTAGGCTTGAGGATTCTTGCACTCAAATCCAGTTTATTAGGTAAGAATCAGGTTACCTTGGGTACCTGAGTCTTTTCAAATTGGGCCATGGGATATCAAGTTTGATCTGGAAATGCCAGAAACCTGGGGCACATTTGTAGCCAGTGAGGATCAAGTGATACTCAGAAGGCAAGGTGAAGGTGATGCGAGGGGAAGGTGTGAAAGCAGAGGATGCTGGGAAGATGAGAGGCAGCTGTCTCACTGGCCAAAGCTTCCCCACCCTAACTCAGTTCCCCCTCTCCCTTGCAGGCAGCCCATCATTTCTAGCCAGGAGCCCTTGCCTGCAGATCCAGGGGCTTAACCTCTCTCAGCAGAGAGGAGCCATAAATACTGGCCTGTCCATGGGAGACTCAGCCATGTCTAGAACTGGTTCCGGGAAAAACCATTGTTCCCCAGGTTTTGTTAGGAGGTGACATCTCACAGTGAGCGAGGAACTGGCTGGTCATATGAACACAAAGCTCAGTCTTAGCTTTGGTCCTAAGGAATGTTGGGTGTATTCCTTCACCTCCTGGGGCTGCTCTTTCTTCCATGGTTCCAAATGTGGCTGATTTTAAGGTCACACACCACCTTTGATCCATGTCATCTTCATAGAAAAAGGGTAGGGGACTCTAGGATGCATGACTAAGGAGAGGCTCCCGGTGCCCCAGGCAGGGAGGGGCTTCCTGCTCCTATTGTGAGCACCTTGTATCAACCTCCAACACTCACTGGCTGTTTGCCCTCTCTCCCCTGCCAGTCCTACTGTCTCCCCATAAAAGCACAGCATGGCTGGTAGCAGTTGAGGTTGTTTTCTGGAAGGCACAGGCATGTCTGTCTTCGAGTGGAGCTGGGATTGATTTGTCTCAGGGGCCTCATTCCAGCCTTGGCATTGGTTTGTAGAGGTGTCATTGAGAGGGGTTCGGCAGGATAACCTTAAAGACTCCCCAGAGAAGGGGAAATATAGCCCCATGTCCAGGTTCTGGGATCAGTGCCATGTGTGAGGGGAGAGGAAGTTGGAAGCCAGGGGCAGACAGCACAACAGTTGTCAATACCAGGCCAAGTTTTCCTCTTCATCCCCCCAGTACGCACACAGCCCCTGGGAGAGGATCTATTTGGTTGAGCCCTTTGTATCCTCGGCATGAAGAATGGTGCATGGCACACAGCAAACTACTGAAAAGTACTTGTTTGAATGAAGACACAAATGTGAATATGTTGGGTATGGTATAATGCTATGAGTGTCACTCCAGTTTGCCACCCCATAAGTCTGCTTCCAAACAGATCAACAATGAAGTAAGCAGGGAGCCCAGGCTCATGAGAGTATTAGGACCATGAGGTCCCAAGCACCCTGGATGTCGGCTGAGAGTCTAGCAGTTGATAGAGGAGGCTGGGAAGGTGGTGGTGACAGAAGTGTTAGAGAAGGAAGGTCAATGACACAGAGGCAGAGGCAGTACCATAGTGACTGCCTGTGCACAGGATGCCCATGGCTTCATTCACAGTTCTAGACGGTAATTAACCTCAGAAGATACTTGGTCTGTCCCCAGATCCCTTGCAGCAATGGTAAGTGTTGTGAATTGAATGTGTCATGTTCCTTGTTCTTGACTGTGGGGCTCATGACCCTTGTCAGAGGGCATATACCTGGGAACAGGGGAGGAGGTTACGGTAACATTAGCTTTGTCCAGTTGCTGGAAGCCCTGGGCTCAATATGGGTGGATGGCAATATAGAGAGTATATATTGTGTGCCAGGCACTGCACCAAGCTCTGTGGATAAGATAATGTCTCCAAAGATGGGTGGAGAGAGAGAGAGAGAGAGAGAGAGAGAGAGAGAGAGAGAATAGAACATTCTCTATTGTGGTGTGGTGCCACATGCCTGTAGTTCTAAAACTTTGGAAATGGAGGCAGAAAGATTAGAAGTTCAACTACATTTTAACCACATAATGAGTTATAAGCTAGTTCTGGGATATGGGAGATCTTCCCTCAAAAAAATTAAAAATGAATAAATAATATCCGTGAATTGTCTAGCACTCATCACAAGATACTGGTCAATAAGCAGGCTCTAGAGCAGCCGTTCTCCACGTTGTGGTGATCCCCAACCATAAAATTATTATCATTGCGATGTCACAATGGTAATTTAGCTACAGCTATGAATCATGATGTAAACATCTGATGTGCAGGATGTCTGAGAGGAGACCACTGCAAAAGTGTCTCAACCCACAGAGGAGCTGGGACCCACAAACTGAGAACCCTGCTCTAGAGTCAAGTTCAGCTAACTCAGGGAGTGGCGGCAGGAGCAAGTGGAAAGGAGCTGGGTAAGAGTTGCAATGGGCTGGCATTGAAGGAGACCAAACACTGATAGGCTGAGGTGGAAAGGGGAGGCAAAGCAGAGTAGAGCATGGGCAACCCCTGAGCTATGGCAGGGGCAGCTAGCTGGGTTTAGGGCCTTCCCTGTGGGGAGAGAAGAAAGGCTGACTTAGGGAGGCTGGAGGTAAGCTCAGCTTGCGGAGACCCGCTAGTGAGAGTCTCTATGCTATCCAAAAAGGAAAGTCCAGAAGAATGGAACAGCGGATACAGGGCTGGAAGATGGACACTATTTTAGTCATGATAGTGTCTTCTCGGGCTGGAAAAGACTGCTCAGTCAGTAAAGTGCTTGTCACACCAGGGTGGGAACCTGACCTTGATCCCCAGAACCTAAGTAATAAAAACCAGCCATGGTGACTCCCATTGTGATCTCAGCACTGGGAATGAAAGGATGGGTGGATCTCTGGTGGGCCAGGCTAGCCTACTCAGTGGGTTCCAGGCCACTGAGAGATTCTTCTTTCGGTGGTAGAGGGAGAGAGGGGGAGAAAGGAAAGAAATGAGGAGAGGAGAAAGAAAGGGAGAGGAAGATGGGGAAAAGGAGAGGAGGAAGGGGAGAGGGGAGCAAGGGGAAGAGGGAAGAGGAGAGGAGAGAAGAGAGGTGAGGATTGGGAAGGGGTGAGAGGAGGTGAGAAGAAGCTGAGGGAAGGAAAAAGAGGAGAAGAAAGAGAAAGGGAGAAGAGGAGAGGAAGGAGAGGAAGGGAAGAGGGAAGAAAGGGAAGGAAAAAGGGAGAAGGCATTTGAGGAGTGCTACCTGAGGTTATCCCCTAGCCTCCACATGCATGTGTAAACACGAGCTCATGTGTGTACACGAGCTTGCTGACTGAATATACATGAGCATGTGAGGGTGTGCACACACAAGAATAATGTCTTCCTGTGTCTGCTGAAACAACAACCTGTCCACCCAGCCCTCCTGAGCCTTAGTTTTGAAATAAACGTCACAACAGCCCTGAGTGCAATTGAAAGTGAGCCAGGCCAGCCCAATGGGAACGTTGGCTGGCAGGCTCTGTATTTAGCAGTGCCCTGCCCTGCACCTCCCGAATGGCCAGCTCCAAAGGAGACACAGACCTTGAAGCTTCAAATTACTTAACCCCTGTGTGGTTTGCTTCTGAGACCTCAGTGTGTCCAGGAAAAGGGCCCACCTCGCTCTGCTGGACCTGGCCACAGTGACTTCTAAATCCTTTGCCTTTGACATCCCCCAGACTAGGGATACATAGTTTCACCAGTAGATGTAAAAATGATCAAAGCCTTTTCAAAGTAACAGGATGTTTGAAGGGTCTTAGCATTGTCTGGTTAGAATTTAAGCTGGATCAAAAAAAAAAATGAAAAAATTAAAAAAAAAAAAAACCTTACAGTTCTCTGAACAATGAAGAATAGGAAGATGAAACCTACCTTCTGCCACCTCAGAAATTTATATGTTCATTCATTCAGCCAACATCTATTGGCCCTGTTCTGGGATTTAACCACTTTGTGAAACATCGTGGACACAAAGATAAAAACAACAACAAAAAAAAGTCACCATGCCTCCCAAGGAGGAGGTGGCATGTGAGTGCCTACAACTGGGGAAGCAATGGTGGTGGACAGACGTGGAGGAGGCAGGAGGAGAATGCAGAATTCACCCTGAACCACACAGCCTCCACCATTGGACAGGTCTGACCTCCACCATTGGACAGGTAAAAAGGAACTAAGAAATGGGAGCATTGAAGAATCCCCTGAGGCTCCAAAGCTGGTGGATCACTGGATGTTAACCCAAAAAATCTTTAGGACCCAAGGCTCAACTGGGCAGGTCGCCTTGGCACAAGGGCTGAGGTGGTACGGAGGTAGAGGACATGCCAGACCTAGCAAGCCAGGCAGTGTGCTCTGAATGGAGGCTGGCCTCAGACAGAAGCAAGGACAGGGACTGTCTGTCAGGGACTGTCAAGGGAAGCAAGGCAAGCATGACCCGGTGCAGGGAGTTAAGGGTTACTGAAGTAGATCACTGTGAAGTAAGCTGTGAAGAACGCCTTTCAGAAATGCAGACTGCATCTCTTGGTGAGGGAGGGGGAGTTCTAGATCACCGAGTTTGAGAGCTGTGGCCAGAAGCATCCTTCAGAAAAGAAAAGAGGACCTGCCCTCCAGCCTCAGGCTACAGTAAGCATCAACAGGTCAGGTTTTCTCTCTCCTTGTATAAAATGACACTTACTACAAGCTGTCCCAAACGGATCACCCAGAAGGTACAATAACAGATGAAGACAAGTTCTTGGTCACAGTCAAAAAGAAGTGAGACTTCTTAATCGGTTGTTGAGGTGGTGACCTAGGGGCTTGGCCTTCATGGCTCAGCCTAAAGACAACTCACTGAAGATGTGTGGGGCCACACAGCCACGTCCATGTGACGGTTGATGGAAGGAAGCACAGGCTGGGGGAAGTTCACCTCACTATCCTACCTGAGTGAGGACTGTAAAGTTCATGTTGCCTCCAGCAATGAATTCTCAGTCTAGCACCTCATTCCAGTGTATGCCTGGGAAATGGACTGATAAGCAAATGAAGCTTGAAACACCATGAGCACAATCTCTCTTTGCTCCAAACCTTACTTGTCTAGATTATTTTTGAAGGTTCCAAACTGACTTTGTACCTTCCTACCTAAGGGAACAAAGTTTGACCACAGCCTTTGATAACTGGATGACAGCTGCTCAGTCATCTGTTGAGATGCTGGGTGTTATGTATGCCATGCCCTTCAGTGGTGGGAGCCGTTTCCACTGCATGCCTCCCACCTTCTAGACTGTTCTGCTGAGGTTCTTCGTTTCTGATCTCTCGGAATCTGTGCTGTCGCTGTCTGCTTGGTTCTCTGAATTTCTAGATTCTCCATGATTTCTAATTTCTGGTATCATTTTTGTTTCCAACACGCCCCTCCCTTGAATAGGCTTTCTCTTCTCTTCCTGCTTTTTTGGCCACCTCCTCCTCTTCTCCCCCTTCCACCTCCTTCCTGCCCCTTTTTCATGTACACTCTTCCTTCACCTCTGCGTCCCTCTCTTCTTTCTCTTCCCTGTTTCTTCTTCCTCTGTTTCTTCTGTTGTGTCACGAGTCTCACACATCCCAGGCTGGCCTGGAACTCAAGGTGATTCTCTATCCTCCACTTCTTAAGTTCAGGGATTACAGTCAGACATGGCCACACCCAGCTCTTTGTAACAATGATGGGCCTAAGATGTGCACCCATGCCTGTAAAAGACCTTTCTGCCCCACGCTTGGCACCAAACTGTAAAAGCCCAGAGCTAACTGTAAAAGCCCCGAGCTAACTGTAACGGACCACTCTTGCCCATGTTTGGGGGCCAAACTATAGCGGCCCGCTCTGTTCCGCAGGTCCGGGTTTAGCAAGAGAGAGAATTGGGGGAAGAAGGGGAAGAGCCTCGAAGAATAGAAACAAGCCAGAGGATCTGTAGTAAAGTCTTCTTTACTGTCTCCACCATACACACACCACTACACCTACTACTACTACACCACACATACACACAAACACACACACACACACACACACACACACACACACACACACATACATTACAAGGAAATCCTGGGTATTTATAGGCTTTTGCCACTTGCCTTGTAGGCGCGTGGATACCACGTGCCTTGCAGATGTGGAAATGACGTAAGCCTTACAGGCGTGGACAGCACGTGCACCTTACAGGCATGTATGGCATGGATAGCATGTGGATAACACGTGCACCGCATACTTTGTAGGCATGGATACCGCGTGCTCCTTGCAGCTGGGGGCACTAAACAGCAAAACAAGCTATGTGGGATATCAGAGTGTGCTTCAGCTGTTGTGGGCTGTTGAAAACCAAGTCTCATGTCAGGGTATATGGCTCAAGATGGCTGCAAAGCTGATAGCTGCTTTCTAGCCGATTTCTGCTTAAAGTCGGCTCCCAACACATGCCTGCCGCCCAAGCTGGGCTTTCTCCTGTCCCATGCTGTACATTCACTGTCCCTGTCACGTGGGTTGTTCTCATTCATTGACTGAACAAGACATGGCTTTTTCTTCTTTCGAAGAGTCTGTATAGTTGTATTGTGCAATTCTTCCAACGTTCGAGTAGGGTACAGCCAGAGAGAGGGATGAAGACAGTAGTGTCCTGGGCAGCTGCCCGAGGGATCCCATTACATAAATACTTGAAGCCTAAGAGCTGTGTGATGAAAGGGATGGGGGAAGAAACATGTATTTCGTTAACAGAACAGGTCTTTGCCTGGTCTGGAGGATATACCATGGCTACCAAATGCTGGTTATCTTTCCTGCTCTTTACTCAGCCATATATAGAACTCTCAGTTCTCATGGCCATTGGCTCAGTACCTTCCCAGGCCTGGGGTCATGCTCACATTTGTCTGTTTCTTTCAAAGCTGGTAGATGCCAAAGGAGCCAGATTTGTAGAAACAGACATGTCCAACAACAGTCAAGATCACCTTAGGCTAATGAAAAGCAGTCTTCTAATTACACTAATCAGGACATGGGGTCCTTATGTGGCCTGTCTTCTAGGGAGTAATTCTATGTACGTGAAGGCAGTTGCATCATGGAGTTATAGGAAGATGGCAGGTGAGCCCAGATAAACTACCAACCACTGTGCCAGCATCCTAGGGAAGAAGCAGGCTCTCGGATGTAACCTACCCTTCAACCGTGCATACTCATGGAGAACAGAGGAAAACCATCTATCGCTTACCAAGAAAATAAGAGACAAGAGGTCAATAAATTATTTCAAGTATTTCCTGAACATCTGCCAAGCACCAAAATGAGAAATTCCTGTCATTTATCGTGTAAGGACCATGAAGAAAATAAGCAGGACTCCATCAGCTACTTTCTGGTCACTGGCAGAGATACCTAAGAAGAAGGTTCTACCAGGGCTCAGAGTTTTGGAGGGCTGGATTCAGAGCTTGCTGGCTACATGTGCTTGGGGATAACATCCTAGCAACAGGAGCCAAGGGCAGAGGACACTCTTCATGGCAGGCAGAGGTCAGAACAAGGAGAAAAGCTAAACCTCAGCCAGCCTTCTCTTTCCTTTTTGATGTTCTATGAGGGCCTCAGTCATGGGAAGATGCCACTCAGGACCATAGTCAGGGGACACTCAGGACACCTGTTAGGGGACACTCAGGTTACCTGTCGGGGGATGGTGCCACTCAGATTCAGTGTGAATCTTCCCCATTCAGTTAAACTCTCTGGAAACATCCTCACAGACACCCTGGTGTGCTTCACTGATCTCCTGGAGACTTTGTAATGCAGTCAGGCTGACACTGAAGTTCCACACCTGGCTCGGCACGTACAAGTCAGCTGGATGTTGACTCAGAGTTCAACAGTCTCCTACTTTTGGTGACTCGTTTCGAGTTGGAGGGTACAATACATAAAATCAGAAACTCAAAGCAGGGCAAATTAGAAACATGAAAACGACAAGCACCACCATGAGACACCTCCCCTCACCCCTCAGAAAGGCTATCATCAACCAGAGAGCGGGATGCACTGTCAGGGATACAGAGAAGCCCTATGCACTGCGCTGGGAGTGGAAAATGTGCAGCTGACTGGGAAAGCAGGCTGGCAATCTCTAAGATATAAACAAGATTATCATATGATCCAGAAATGTCATTCCTAGGTTCCCTAGGAGACACAAAGATATAAGCTCACATAAAGGCTTGTGTTTGAGTATTTATAACCCTGTTCATAATAAACAAGAGATAAAACACAAATGTACGTATACACACACACACACACACACACTCACACACACTAGTGAAGAGATATACAAGTCAACTCTAGAGTGTGTGGCCACAGTTGATGATTCCATTTACAATAAAAAGCAAAAGAACGGAGATCTGGATGGAAATAAAATGTCACCTGGCAGTCAAAGGGGGTGGGTGGGGACTGGACAGGGCCTATAAAGGGGCCTGGAGTTTCTTTTTAGAATGATAGAACTATTCTAAAATTAGATCATGGTGATGTCCACCTAACTTGAGTTTAAAATCAGTGAATCTGTCACCAGGCATCGTACTGCACATACATCTTAAGAGGTAGGGCAAAATCAGAATTTCAATGTCATTTTTGGTTACATAGTGAGTTTGAGGCCAGCCTGGGCTACAAGAGACTCAGTATCAAAAACTGTAATAAAATAAAAATGGGTGAATTTTATGGCATACAAATTATATCTTAATAAGACTGGATGTTAAAAGCTCATTAAAATGCAATTAAATTAAAAGGAAATTATGGGCTTTCCCAGGCCTCCCCTTGAAGTTAATTCAGTGCTAGTTATGGTTATGAAACATACACAATATTGTACTCTAGAAAATAAAATCAACTTCCCAGAGTCTGGAAGTCTCTGGACCTGGCTATCTGCTGAATGGTGATACCGAACACAGGTTTACCCATGTGCAATTCTTTGTGCGATGCCCCATGGAAGTGCTTCACACGCCTTCCTGATGCGCAATTATTTGTTCATATGCACTTGTTGAACAACCCCTGTGCTGGACATCTTTTGTGGTGCTATAGAAACTGTACAAATACGATAGTGTCTCTCTTTTTACATCCCAGAATATAAGAAAGACAACAACATGTAGGCACAAAAAAAATGAGCCAATAATTAGGATTTTTTTTTTTAGGGTGACACATGAGTTTATAAAAATCAAACAAAGCTTGGGTCATGGGAGAGAGTGCCACAAGATGGGGAAGGTTGCTGGTAAGGTGAGAAACTGGGTTTCTTGGCATGTGAAGTTACCTGTGAGGGGCATGAAAGAGTGTCGCACAGAGAGGGGACAGCCAGCACGATGCATATCAGATGCAATGGGGAGACGCTGGTGTAATGGCTGTACAGGAGCATGCTGGAGGGACAGCCGAAGGGCAAGCCGCAGATGGTGGGGCTAGGGCACAGAGCTTGAAGGGAGTCTGGGGTTTTATTCGCTCAACTGGAAGCCACTGAAAGGCGCAGCAGATGCACGACAGAATGTGACTTGCATATTGAGGATGACTGGGAATTCCTACAAGACATGGACACAGGTGAAGAGGTGAATGAGACATGTCAGCGCAGAGCTGAATTATCGTCGCTGAGGTGAGATGTCAGTCACTTAGACAGAGGCAGGAGGATGAGACCTACAGGGATGAGATGTAGAAGATAGAGCCAATAAAAGTACGTGAACCATGGGGCTAGAGGACAAGCCCCAGGAATAAGCCCGGGATTGGGAGGAAGGGCAGCAGGGAGAGGTGAGTTGTTGGAGGCAAATTGCCCTGTGGATCGAAATGGTAGGCCTCCCGTTTGAGAACAAATTCCCCACATTCAAGCTAAGCCTTGAAAAAGCTAAGCCATTTACTCCATGTATTCATCTGAAAAGTACAAGAAGCAGGTTTGAGGCCAACAGCAACAACAGCAAAATGTTTTTAGACTTGGCTCAGTATCAAAGGCCATGCCTTCTCCAACATGGCAACACCTAGAGTGACACACCTACTCCAACAGGGCCACGCCTACTCCAACAAGACAACACCTAGAGTGCTACACCTACTCCAACGGGGCCACGCCTACTCCAACAAGGCCACGCCCATATAACAAGGCCACGCCTACTCCTGTCTTCTGCCTCAGAGCTTGACTATCCTCATTCAGGCAAGGGGTGGAAAAACAATATAGGTAGCACTATGTGGAGAGAGGCCTTGAATGGAGAGACTGCTGGTGCTCTGTGGACCCTGAGGCTGGTGAGAAGGCCTGTCATTGAGCTGCAGGAAAAGCAGCTTCTTGGGAGAGTAACATTTTCCTGGCAACTCACATTAAATAATCAGTGTGGCCTCACCAACGTGCCTGAACTGAGACTGACAGCTAATAACAGCCTGGTAATTACAGGAAAACATCAGATTGCAAGGCCAGAGTGTCTCGAAACACCTAAAGCCATTTAATATATCTGTTTGCTTCAGACCAATGGGCTGCCCCCACAGGGCAAGGCCAGTGTCATTACTGAGCTAATGGGCCTCACGTTCTGAGGTACCTTTCCCCCTGCCAAATAAATCAGAGTTTTAAGAAGTGAAGCCATAGTGTTGCCAGCCACAAATGTGTACAAGGACATCACCAGGCATTTTAGGTGTCAGCTTTAATTTGACTTGGCTTGCTCTATTCTCTTAAGAAAGGCTCAGGAGGCATCAGCTGGGTCACAGAGAGAATTCCGTCTGCTCTTGCTCTTCCGGCTGTGACAAAAATCAGACCTTGATTTCTTAGCTCGCTTTCTCAAATAAAAATGCTCCTGTTACCACAGTGTGAAGGGGTTAGCCGTGATAGAAATTATGTTTCCCTATTCTGTGTCCATGTGTGTGCGTGTGCTTGTATGTGTGTGCATGTGTGTGTGCCCGTGTGTGCATATCTGTGTGCACATGTGTGTGTATGTGTGTATTTTGTGGGGTTTTTTACAGAGGAATGTGATAGAATGATTAATTCACACATTCTAAAATCATCTTGAGCCCCATTGAAGAGTGCACACGCTGTCCTAGGTTCTAGAATGGTGGAAAATGCTTGCAGGTTGCCCAAGTACATAAGAAACAGCAAAAGTGAATTTGACTTCCATGTGTGTACACACTCATTGCCCACCTACCTCCCACAGCTCCCAAGCAGCTTGCTGACCCCTTGTGTGTGAGGTTAGGAGGAGTGGTCTGCAGTGCCGGGCCTCTGAGGAACCCTCGGGGAACACCTCATGACTCCTTATGTGCTTTCAATTTTTTTCCAGGCATTTTCAACTTCAAACTAGCTCTAATGACCTTGGCATGACGCTCTTACTGGGGATGAATGACTGGCTTAATGGTCCTTCCTGTGTCCTGGGACAGTTTCCAGCCAGCCATTCCTTTCAGGCAGCATCCTGCACTCTCCACTGTCTTCTCTATGAAGACAGGTGTCTTCTGCCAGTCCCCTTCCTGCTGTGCATCAGAACCAAGACAATTCCTGGCAAGATCACCTGTGTACCTTCTGCCCTTGAGTTCCCATAGAGTACAGGAATCAGGAAGCTGGGAATCATGCTTTTAGTCATCACTCTCCCTAGGGTCTCATGTAGCCCAGGCTGACCTCAGACCACTATGCAGACAAGGATAACCTCTTACTTTTGATTCTACTCCCCCAAGTGATGACATCACTGGCATGTGCTACCATGCCAAAGCTCTTTGTGGTATCAGGGTTCATCCAGCACCTTGGACTAGGCAATCGCTTAACTATCTGAGTTACATCCCCAGACCAGTTAAATCCTTTTTAAGTCAGGACACAGGAAACTGTCAAGATTCGCATAACCCAATATGGGTGGCCATATTTTCCAACAACCTACACAACTGCTGAGAAAATGAGACTCTACAGGAAGAGGGAGAGAGAAGGAGAGAGAGAGAGAGAGAGAGAGAGAGAGAGAGAGAGAGAGAGAGAG
>JANHMN010000001.1:6401359-6433407 GCA_030674055.1 Rhabdomys pumilio
AGAGAGAGAGAGAGAGAGAGAGAGAGAGAGAGAGAGAGAGAGAGAGACTGGGAGGCCGGATACTATGCAGAAGAAGACAGGCAAGCTGTCTTCCTAGGTAAAATCTCCCCCTGGAGCTTCTCACTCTGCCTTCTCCCTCTGCTGCCCTTTGTCTCGAAGGCAGAACCCAGAGTCAATGCTCCCATGCTCTGCTTAGCCATCTGCCCCCACAGTCCTATCACTCAAGGGAAGAGCACACAGACAGCGCAGCAGAAACCAACTTACCCCCTGTGAATGCTCCCCTAGATCATTAAGACTCTAGAATTTTAATGGTGCTGAGATGTGAAAGAACACAGCTCCCTCGGAGGACTGCGGTACACCCTAAGAAACTGGGTCTCACAATTTGCATTATTCTTCATCATTCTGCTTGTGTGGTACCGTTAGTCCTGCTGAATGCAGGAACCAGACTTCATTTCCTCTTTGGAAGGGGTCCCACCTTCTGTACGCCCTCTTCTCAGATGCTAGAAGTGTAATGTCATATATAGAAGAGAAGAATGGTCTTACTGGTACCCCTTAGCAACAGGCAGAATTTGGACTTCAATCTTCTTGTACCACATAGCATGTAAACACAGCTTTAAGAGTGGGTCCCAGTCCCAGGGGAGAGCTGAGAGAACAGACCTGGGATGGTGGGCAGGGAAGAGGACTGATGGCTCTCTTGGGCTTAGATAGACTCTGACTACATCTGGCCATCTCAAAAAATATGTGCAGCACAGCTAGAGACCTTCTCCTTCCCCCAAAAGATCTTCTTCTACAGGGAAAGATAAGAAAATGGAGGAGGTCCTTGGAGTGTCCCTGGGGTGGGGGTGGGGAAGTGTTTCACCTGTCAGTCAGCCTCAACTGTGAGAAGTCACCAGGACAATTACAGGGGAAATGAGCTGCTGGCATCCCTCTTCAGAGTCCCCAGTCATGGTGAGCATAGTGACTGGAAATTGAACACCAGCCTGGAAAGGTCAGCTTGCATGGCCTGAGGTCCAGGTCCACTGACGTAAACGTATGGCATAGCCTGATGAAGTACCAGGTGTCGGCTACCTCCCAACAAGTTGTTGTCAGGGAGATCCTTGAAGCCCCTGAAGCCATGTGAACAAGTAACACTGAGATTGGCTGCCCACTAGAACTAGACAGTAAGACCCTATTACTGGAGACACCACACAGTTTCACCACAGAATATTTTAAAATATCAGTCTGGAACTGAACTGGAAACATCCCCTTTGCTGGCTAGCCCTCTTAATGCCAGCAAGTACAGGCTGCCTGAGAGCGTCGTCATCTGCGGTCTTCCTTAGCTCTAGACCCTAATGTTATGTTAGTGAGCATCCAGACGGGCTGCACCGTTGGTGTGATAGTGGTAAGACTGTTTTACGGGGAGAACCAACCACTTTCTGGTCAGATTTGGGGCCCACTTCATAGAGGCAGAGGAAGGGGAAAATCAGGGGTGTTGGCGGTCACTGACTACCACCCGTGATGTAGCTCTTGCACCCCTGAGCTAACAGAAGCTCTGACAAGATGAAAAGTCAATGCCCAGTCACTGAGGGGGAGACTCTCCCAAGGCCCCAATCTCTCAAGGATCTATAGGTCATTAGTTATTGATAGGGAAAGAAAAGACTTTTTTTTTTCAGTGTTGTAGCTGACCTGGTAAAGTGCCCAGGTCCTGTAAGCCACCCTAAAGAAGCTCATCAATCTCTCTTCTTCCTCCTTCTTCTCTTTCTCCTCCTCCTCTACCCCTCTTCCTCTTCTTCCTCCTCTCCCCCCACACACATGCAAGTAGAAAGAACATGTATTAGGAAGAATCAGGGACAAAAGAGGCTCATCTGGGTTATGATTAAAAATACGTGTGTGAAAATTTCATAGTGAAACCCACTATTACATGATTAATACATACTAATAAAAACACAAAAAGTGAAAAAAAACAATAAAGTAAGCTAATGAAAGAAATGTTCTGAGTTATATGGTACCTCGGGGCATATTAAGTATTCATTAAAGGTCTTTGAATGAACATCAGGATGGATGAATGGGTGAAGGAATCAGCAGCACTGGGCTACAAGTTATCTAGTGGGTCCCCTGTGTTTTTAAAAAGGAAGAAGCTTAGGAACTTGTTTGAGATCAGCTGTAGACTTGATCTCCTGACCCTCCCGTGTCTGACCAGCCCGATACTTGCAGAAGCTCCCCATTGTCACAGGATGCTTTAGTGGGCTTCCCATGACAAATGATACTCGTTCTCCCAGGACTGAAGGGTTCCCAGGATGCAGAACATTCACCTCTAACACGCAGACAACCCAAGGCACTGGGTCAGTCACTGAGGAAACTTAGAGCAGGCTCTCAGTTAGAGCGGGCTCTAACTCCATTCCCCATTCCCCACTGACAACCCTCTCTCAGCCCTAAGGCGTTGTTTCAAGTTCTGTAGCCTTATTATTCCAGAATAGATGGAAGATCTGCAGGAGTGAGTCTCATAAAGGTTTGCATTAGTGGGGATTACACAGAAAACCTTTCTAAGGATTTGTGTCAATCTGATAATTGGCAAATTTTTATGTTCGAAATATCCTTAGAAAAAGAGTTCCATTTACGAATGTTCACTTATAGGACTAAACTATAAATTAAAACTTTCAAAAAATTGATTTTGTGAAGAGGAGGAGGTGGCGGTGGTGGTAATAACGTTTCTTGGGCTCTGCTTTCCCATGCCTGCTGTTTCATCCTTTGTTCAATGGTGCTAGTCGTGAAAGACAAAGGACACTTTCTTCATCTGGTCCTGTTATCACATCTTCCTCCTAAGATCCCGTCCTCTGTTGGTTTCCACGGCACAATCCCTTCCTGTCTCCGCAATCCCTTACCTTGGGTTCCAGAAGACCTTGTGCCAGGTTAGTTCAGCACTTACTGCAGCTTCTTACATTGTTCTGAGAGCATCTTCTCCCTGGACTGCATGCTCCCTGAGAGGGACTCTCGTGTTTTATCTACGCGCCAAGTTCAGTATCTGATATATAAAATGACTCTGTTACGATTAGCTGTAGAGCCCTCCCACCCCCAAGACTAAGACACTTAGTCTCCCACTGCTGGCGTCTTTCTTTCTTTCTTTCTTTCTTTCTTTCTTTCTTTCTTTCTTTTCTTTTTTTTTTTTTTTTTTTTTGTTTTGGTGTGGTACTGGTAGAACAAGCCTGTGGAAGCCTTGGGAGGCAGGTCTCTATGGAAGGGGTGGGGCTCTTGAGTTTATAGCCACGCCCCGTGTGTGTCCTGTTCCCTCTGCTTCTCAGTTTGCCCAGATGAGAAGCTGCCACCTCGCTCTACTGTCACATTTAGTGGCAAATAGAGTAATATCATTGAATCAACCATATCGAGCTCTGCGTACGGAACGAGACACTGAAACAAAAAACCTTTACCCAGAAGACTTAGCAGCAGAGAAAAACCTTTACCCAGAAGACTTAGCAGCAGAGCAGTCAGCAGCCTCCTTCCCCTAGACCCCGGGGACTGGATGAGGCAAACAGGAGTGTGGCTCTTCCTCAAGAAGTTCAGGGTCTTGACCATGTTACCTACGCAGACTCAGGGTTCGGACTGAGTTCTACTCTAAACGATCCTCACAGGAACTGGGGTACTAGCTGCCAATTTATTGCCAAATCAGAGCCCCAAGAGTTAGAACACTCACAACTAAGGAATAGCTTACCCGGTTTGGAGGAGAGAGGACAGGAGGGACCCAGTGAGTGAAGCCAACATCCCCCAACATGCTAGTTACTCTAGCACACTGGCACTGAGATAGCCTAATGGCTAATCCCTTTGGCTCTAAAGCCAGATATCCGATTTTCTAATCCCAGTTACCACTTCTCTAAGTGTGTGATCATGAGGAAACTTATTTTATTTTTTAATCTTTCAAACTTGTGATTTGTAAAGTAGCAGCGAGAATACCTCACAGGATCATTTGAAAGATAAATATGACTGCATAATACGCTCAGACACATTCTCAACACATGCAGAGAACTCAATAAATTGCTACTTGACCACTCTTTTTTAAAATACCCCCAGCCCTGCACTGGCCTAATTAATCCTCATCAGTCAGATTCCAGCTCAGACCTCCTCCATAAACCCTGTCATACCTTGATGTATTCCTTCACCCATGGTCCCTCGCCATGTGCAAGCTTTGGAGAGCTCTGTTTCTTGTTTTGCATCTGGCACCTAACTCCATGCACTGGTTTGCTTTCTTTTGCTATGTTAAAACGCACAGAGAGGAGTTAGGGGAAGGACTGAAGGAGCTGAAGGGGCCACCCTTGGTCCTGTGAAGGCTTCATGCCCCAGTGTAGGGGTATGCTAGGCCAGTGAGGCTGGAGTGGTTAGATGGGTGGGGGAGCACCCTCATAGAAGCACGGTAAAGGGGGATAGGATAGGGAATTTGCAGAGGGGAAACTGGGAAAGGGGATAATATTTGAAATGTAAATAAGTAAAATATCCAATTAAAAAAAAAAGAAAACAACAACACAGAGAGACATATACACAAGTAACATTATGGACTAAGCTGTATCCACTTAGGAACACACACACACACACACACTCTCATTCTTTAACAACAATTAATGGAAAAAGAGGCCATAAATGTTAAAGACAGCAAGAAGGCATATATGGAAGTATTTGGATTTGGGTGCAAGGAAGAAAAGGGGGAAATAATATATTTCAAAAAGTAACAACTTAAAGCCAACTCAGAAGGAATTCTTGACTCATGGGTGATGCTCCATCATTGAGGAAAGCCAGGGCAGGAGCTCAAGACTGAAACACAGAGCAGGAATTGAAGCAGCGACCAGGGAAGGACAAGGATTACTAATTCCTGCTCAGCCAACTTCTGTAGAAAACCCAGGACCACCTGACAAGGAGTAACTCCACCCACAATTGGGGTGGGCTCCCCCCCATTAATATGTAATCAAGAAAATGTCCCGAGTCCTAGGGTGAATCTAATTTCCTCTTCCCAGATGTGTCAACTTGACAAGGACAGCCACCACACCCAGTCGCCTAAGCACCACCAAACAATGCATTTCTGGTGACAACTTAGAGTGGCTAAGGCTCTGGTTTCTCAAGCCCGCGTGTCCGTCATTAGCTCAAAGGTCTCAGCCCTGGTTTGCTGAGCATTGAGCACAGGCTCCATATTAAATGGTGATTGTTTTTGAAACAGTTTCGCTATGTAGCCCAGCTGAGCGGGAACTGGCTATGTAGGCATGCTAGCCTCAAAATCAGGGATATTACACCTGCCTCTCCCTCCAAAGTGCTGAGGTTTCAGGTGTGCACACCACTTAACCGATAGACTTGAGAGTGCCTGCCTTTTACTGACTAATTCTTGTGACAAGTCCCATGCTTCAGCTGGGCTCTGCTACATGCAATGACCACTCTCACAGGTCAGATAGTTCTGATCTTAAAAAACAAAACTGCCCATATCTTAGGGGTTTGGCCCCTCCTACCAAGGTAGAAAGGGCAGTTTTCCTCTGCTAGAGTTGAAGAACCAAGGCTCGTGGAGATCAGTGACATAGCAGGTTTCTGTAGCTAAACAAATATTTCAGACAAAGCTGGACCCACCTTGCTATGACAGAAGGTCTTGGGGAGCACTCTGTCAGGCTATGACATCACACCCCATGGTTCAAGAAACTCTCACAGTAAATACAAAACTGATGGTTTCAGAGCTTAGTTAGATTCCCTGAGACCACCAAGTCAGGTGTCCAGTCCACAATTAACCTAAAAGGGCAAAGCTCTGGGGGAGATCGGCGGGACAACCGCCCTTCACAATGCTTTGCTTGGGCTGGGCGTGCAGCTCGAAAGCATGCAGCCCTAGGTCCAGGCTCCGGCCTTCATAAACAGTGTGGTGAAGTGTGCCTGTCATCCCAGGGCTTGGGAGGTGGAGGCAGGAGGATCAGGAGTTCAGAGTCAGTCTTGGTTACACAGTGATATTCATATTGTCATTTTCTTTTGAGCTTCCTGACCTTGGGCTCAGGTTCTAATTTCATTATCTTAGAACAAGAAAGAGATGTTTCCACTAAACATGAACAGGGGATGTTTAAGTTGTTAGCTCTTAGGTGTTTGGAAAGGACATTGGTTCAAGGTGCTCAACCGAGCACTGTCAGCAACCTTGTCCCCGTTGGCTTTCCAGGCAGGGCATCATGGGGGTGCATTTTCAGAAAGGAACCTGAGCACTCCAGTTCCAGAATCTGAGGCTGTGAGCTTGAGATCTTATTTACATAAATGAAAACAGATGCTGCGGTTTCTGTCCTGCCCTACACCTTAGGTGAGAAAAATAGTCTTAATTCTTTATTTCAAAGTTACAGCATTGAATCTGCACGTCATTGCTCACATGATTCGTTAATGACATTTTTTATTGAGGGTCAACATACCTTGCCAGCATCCAAAGGCCTTGACAATGCTTAGCTTTGGATAAGATGAATAAGAGCTGCAAATGCTGAGTCACACGGTTTGCAGAAGAGACTTTGCCTTGCCTCTCGGCCAGCTTTGGATTCGGAAAGACCTTGTTTTGAAAGTATGCCTTCATGACTTCCCATCTCTAAGCTAACTAAGCATACAACCGTCTTCACCTTGCTGGCTTCACATGGCCACACTGGTATCTAAGTGTAGCCAGCGACAAACAGATCAACACCAGCCCTTTCTCCCTAAACTAACAGCCTCTATCTGCAGATTTAAAGAAAGCAAGGGTTCGTGTAGTTGCCACGGACCAGATATAATTTGGTGCAAGTTGGGAGGAGGGGAGATGTAAAAAGAGGGAGAAGGCATCTTTATCTAAAGACAGGGATGCAACCTGGTGATGCCAGGGGGTGGGTGTTAAAAGGAGGTATGAACCTGGTGATGCCAAGAAAGGTAAATCCTGTGGCTGACACCATCTTTCTCCCCCTCCTGCCTTTCAGCCCTTGAAAATGCATTGCAAGGATTGCGCCTTGGTGACCAGCTCGGGGCATCTGCTGCGTAGCCAACAGGGCCCCCACATTGACCAGACAGAGTGTGTTATCCGCATGAATGATGCCCCCACCCGAGGCTATGGACTTGACGTGGGCAACCGCACGAGCCTGCGGGTCATCGCACATTCCAGCATCCAGAGGATCCTCCGCAACCGCCATGACCTGCTCAACGTGAGCCAGGGCACCGTGTTCATCTTTTGGGGCCCCAGCAGTTACATGCGTCGGGATGGCAAGGGCCAGGTGTACAACAACCTACAGCTCCTCAGCCAAGTGCTGCCCCGGCTGAAGGCCTTCATGATCACTCGCCACAAGATGCTTCAGTTTGACGAGCTCTTCAAGCAGGAGACCGGCAAAGACAGGTACCAGGCACAGGAGGGAAGGGGGGGGGGACGGGGGGCGGGGGGGGGGGGGGGGGGGGGGGGGGGGGGGGGCAGTAAGGATGTGTGCTGGGGACAGACTCACTGAAAGCCAAGCCAAAGCTGAGAGCCTGTGTTGTGAACCCGTGGCTCATGTCAGCAACATCAACGGGGCTCACATGCTGGGTGGCCCTGGAAACAGACTGCTCAAGTTGAGCATATCAGGCAGTGGCCTGAAGCACACTGACCATTACTGAGTGAATCATGGCCAAGTCCTTATTTTAAAAAAAAAAAAGGCTAAATGGAGACTGGCTTACATTAAGAAAAGTGGGACCCAGTAACTTCACTTATCTTATCGAAGAGAGGATATGGGGATGAGACTCACTTTACTAAGTGCTTGCTGCCCTAGCATGGGACCCCAGTTTTATCCTTAGCTCCATAGGGAAAACCAGACATAGTGGTACACGCTTGGAATCTCAGGGCTACAGAAACTGAGACAAGCAAGTACCCAGGGCTTGCTGTCAGCAACCCTACCCTAGTCTACTCGATGAATTCCTAGCCAGGGAGAGGCGCTGTCTCGAAAGACAAAGTGGACAGCACCTGAAGAATGATAGGTTGACCTCTGCCATCTACACATATTCACAAACATGTGCATGCACCCACATTCACACACATGCCTACACACACACACACACAGAGAGAGAGAGAGAGAGAGAGAGAGAGAGAGAGAGAGAGAGAGAGAGACAGACAGACAGACAGACACAGAGGGAGGGAAGGAGGAAGGAAGAGGGAGGGAGGGAGGGAGGGAGGGAGGGAGGGAGGGAGGGAAGGAAGGAGGGAAGGAGGGAGGGAGGAAGGGAAGGAAGGAGGGAGGGAGGGTGGACTCATCACTGGAAACCTACTCCTAGCTCAGCACTGTGCCTTGCCTCTGGGAACAGTCAGAAGCAAGATGCCACCCTCCAAACATAAAGCCTTAAGACATTCACCAAGTAGTGATAGGAAGAAATGGAGCTGTAACTTGTATGGCAGGAGACAAACCATGGTCTAGGGCATGTTTTCCAAAGTGCTCATTACGACGAGATAATGGTGTGGAGAGGCTGGCAGTGGTTAAGAGCACTGGCTGCTCTTGCAGAAGACCTGGGTTCAGTTTACACATGCACACAACACAGTAGCTTATAACTGTTTATAACTCTAGTCCGAGGGGATCTAACACTCTCTTCTGGCTCTTTGGGCACCAGGCATGCACACGGTACATGCACATACATGTAAGCAAAACACACGTGCACATAAAGTAAACATGTTTAAAGATTTGATAACAGTGCATGATGTCAGTGTATTCAGGAAGATTCTTCAGTAATGGCACCTGTCTGAGAATAAGGCGACACAGCCATTCAGAACCTCTCAGATGGCATGTGATGGTGATGATGCTTGCACATGGGGATGAGCAGACACGGGATAGTCTGCTTAGATGTGAAAATGTTCTCAAGTAAGTAGTAAGGCTTGTATCTGGGAATACACTAAAATCCATTACACTGCATGCTTTAAAAGTGAGATGAAAACCACATACACACATACCCACATCTGAATGGACTTATTGTCCTGGTGTATTTCTCACTCTAAGTTGCAGATTTTTGAAAAATCTGTGGTCTGGGTGATCAAAAGGCTTTCTCCCAAAATGCTTCAGACTAAGGCCCTGAACAGTGTTTCTACGAGTATGGAAAGATCTGGGAGGGATAGAAATCTTCCCAAGGGACCAAGGGACCAGGGAGAGAGCATGCTGGGGGAACTGTAGAAAGGCCCCCTGTGGGTACATCCAAGACATCTGGGCAAGTGGCATCATAAGATAAGGCCAAAATGGAAAAGGGTTGTAAGCTGGACAGAGCCAGAGAGGGGTGGAATCCACTGGGTGCTCAGGGAAGCCTCAGAGGGGTGGCTGTAGTCACAGCTCTGAGCTGGAACGTCAGCCATGGACCTAGAGACTCCGTGACCTCACAGCCCTGTGGAAGTAAGAGACCGTGGCTACAGATCATCAGGCTGATCTCATAATTAATTTCCAAAGCATATAGTTATAATTAACATACACATAACAGTCTAATGCACTTCTTATTAAAAAAAAAAACTGTTACTCCATTTCTTATCTTAAACCTAAAGAGATTTGTTAAGTAAAATAAAGACCAGAAAGTACCAAATCTACTATTTGGCTCACTTAGGAACACGTGATTGGGAAACAAAGTCCAGTATCCCCAGATTCTTTAGATAAAAGAGCTGTGATTTTTAACCTTGGGAACTTTATGACAGTTTGAGGGCTCAGCCTGACAGTCGTGAGCCCCAGGAGGGAAGCATTACCGATGTTCACACTGCAGCAGCCTCTTTCCTGAGAAGACACAACAGACCTGTGGCTACCACAGGCCAGACCCCTGGCTAGCTTAGTAGGTCTACAGCTTGACTAAGAGAGTTACAGTTAGCCAAACACACCTGTGATTAGTCCGTCACACTCATGACTAGCAAAGTCCACACTTATGGCTAGCTAACAGACTCAAGGCTAGCCCAATAGACCTACAACTAGCATAGCCCAGACCTGTGGCTAACCTAGTCAATCTCTAACCCAGCTATGAATCATATGGATACTCCTAATTAAAAGCAAGAACTGATACAAATTCCCATCATGGTGACCCAGCAATAGGAAAGAGCCCTGAATGTTAACAAGTTCTTTCACCAAGAACACATTTTATATGGAATGGACAAACAAGAAACTATTTACAATTAAGTGTTGCTGCTTAGAAATTTCAAAAAAAAAAAAGTTTAAGCAGTCTGAACCATAGAAAACACATTCTCTCTTTTTTAATTAATGACTGTTCATTAAAAGTAAGTCTTCTCAAAACTCTGGTGCAGGGTTCACAAAGACAACTGCACACTGTTGCATCTCTGCAAGGGATCACATGATATGGACGTCCTGGAGACGAAACCATCCCACTCTTTGACCCCTCGAGATCCCTAAGGAACAGTCTCATACAAGACACATCTTACCCCTCCCTATAGCCTGACGAGTGCAAACCTTCTGCTCAGAACATCTCTCTCTATTAGTCAGTTGTAAGAAGTGACCCAAGTCTTTGCAGCTGAGCTCCCGGGCCTCGTTCTGCAGATACACTGCAATTATCACCCATTCTACCCTGCTCGGGCAGTCTCACCTGTGACCTTGTAGCACGCCAAAGCATATCAATCCTTCCAAAGGAGTTTTGCCTCTCTTTTCTTAGGAGACTGTCTTTACAAAGCTGGCCCGATATTGACTCACTGTTCTTATACGTCCTTATTCTTAGGCTGAGAGACAAAAACAACCTTCCAGAACAGATTTCCATTTGACTGAAACCCAGAACATTTGAGTTGAAAATATTCCTTGTATGTAAGCAGAGAAATCCAACAATATGAGCGCATATGTTGAAGATACAAAAGGAGTTGGCTTTCTATCCGAATCAAACTCGGCACCCGAACATTCGGCTTAGGCTAATATTTTTTAAGAAATGAGCCAAGTCATTTGATTTTGATTTATAGGAAATTTTACCCTTAAAAGTGGAGATGAAGATGGCCCATGAACGCTCTGTAATTAAGAAGCATGACAGATGACAGAGATGGACAAATCATGTTCTTTGATATTAGAAAGTAACTATACTTGAAAATAACTTTATAATTGAATAAGGGCACATTAGGAAAATATGATTCAGAACCAATATTATAGTAATTACATAAAGGAAGCATAAATGAAGTAACTGCAGGAAGAATATTCCATTGAGATTATAAATGAGATTCTGGCAGAGCAGAAAGGCCTTTAATTGTAATTTAGTGTGCACTATAGCGTTATCAGCTCAGTGTGTTACTTCATCATATAAAAGAATATCTGCTAATTTTCTCTAATAAGCACATGACAGCTCTTCATATTCTTTCATTACAGCTGATTAACTGTAAAAACAGTAGATATTCCTTTGTTGGAGGAAAAAAAAAGAGTTCTGATCCTTTCAGGAAGACAGAACAAAGCAGTTGCGTTTCTATGGTGTGTGATCCCAAGGCTATTATTTAGGAAGTCTGGAGAATTTTAAGTGGCACTTAAAAGAGCACCTCACTTCAGTGCCTCTAGTCTTCCACTTTGTACTCTTCTCATTTCCATCTGCAGAGCCACTTCTGGTGGCCTCACATCCTCCTGTATTCCAGGCTGTGGCATCACTGGAAAACTTCCAGGAAGTTTCTGCTCCCAGGAAAGCCCTGGTTGGTATTTCCAGGGAATGGAAAGGCAGAAGATTGGTTCCCAGATCTCTCGGGGATCTCTGGGATATGAGTGAGGGTTGTTTTTTCCTGGGCTCCATCTGACTAGTCTGGGAAGAGCTGCCCAATCCATTAACAGTAGAGGTATGAACATAGGCTCTCCTTTAAATGAATGCTTGTTTTTAGTCTTCTCCTTCTTGTTCAGTTGGCTCTGATCATTCCCAACCCCTCTAGCTCAAAGCCTTACAAAGGCATAGTTCTAGTAAGAGAGAAAGGATATATTAATACCTACAAAAGCTGGACACTTCTGTTCTTTATAAATGTTACCTTTGCTACTGATCGCCTCCTCCATCAGACCCTAGCACCAGAGAATTGGAAGGGTTTTCTTCCTGGATACTAAACAGCACTGAAGGAATGCTAAATTATTTACCTTGTTCACTCACCCCAGCAGCCAGGAGAGAGGGGAGGGATCTCTATGTGCCATCACTGCCCTCCGCCCAGGTCCCTTTTGTGGACATTTTCTAATGTTCTCAAATGGCCAGAGGACAGAACATCTAGTATCTGCTTTGTAGGTAGGAGACTGAGGCTCAGAAACCAGCAGCAACCCGCCTCAGGTTACCCAGCTGCACG
Organism: Rhabdomys pumilio; assembly: GCA_030674055.1. Classification (NCBI taxonomy): domain Eukaryota; kingdom Metazoa; phylum Chordata; class Mammalia; order Rodentia; family Muridae; genus Rhabdomys; species Rhabdomys pumilio. The sequence continues at coordinate 6,413,559 of JANHMN010000001.1, forward strand.
TAACAGAAACAGGAGACTGTGAAGCTCACATTATCCTCATCTGTAGGGGCTTTGACAAGCTTGGTCAGGAAGCTGTGGAGTGGAGGAAAACATGTTAAAGGCTTAAGACTCGAAATTAAAACGAAAACCCACCCATGTCTGTCAGGTTCTTGACAAGGCAAAAGCCTCCTTAAAAATATTCCCTATCCCTTCATGAAGGGGAATAAAGCAAGCTGTTTAATACTCTTCCCTCTCAAAGTGCAGAGCTCCGTAGTGCATCTGGGAAGCCCTCTCTTCAGCTCTGCTATTCACCTCACATACAGCTCCGTGGCTGGGCAAAGTCAGACAGTCTGACCTTGGGGATAAGGTGTTTGGAGCTGGCTAATGAGGCATGCCATGGCACTGAAGAAAGAAAAGGCAGCAATCCCAGAAGAACTGAAATTAACATCCACAGCAGTGGAACATGGAGACCAGTGACTCATTCTCAGGACTCAAATTAGACCTTGACGATGTGTCTCCACTGGTCTCCTGAGGCGAGGCAGCCTGTTCAGCCTCCGCTCACATGTCTGAATGGACATGTTAATGAATGGCAAAATGCACAGATTTATTTCCTTAAACTTGTCAGTTTGGGACTTAGACATTTGTGAATGACCTTAGGTAAGGTAAGAGTAGAGGCTCCATTAGATGCAAGCATCCCTCTGGCTCTCTTCCTCCCAAACTCATGTGCTCCTCCTAAGAAAAGAAATTCAGTCTCGATGCTGGTGTTCTTAATGTGCTTTGGGACAACTTCTGACCTATGGATGGATGGATGGATGGATGGATGGATGGATGGATGGATGGATGGACGGTTACAAATATACATACATGATAAATGGGTAGATGAATGTATAGGTGACAGATTAATGACTGAGATAGATGACAATAGATGACAAAATGAAATTGATTGATGACAGATAAGTAACAAATGATGGTGATAAATATGAGTAGAAGATAGATTGTTAGATACACACATACGTGCATATATACATACACGTATACACATACATATATACACATGCATACATACCTACCTGTGTAGGCAATAGATAAGTAGGTAGATTAATAGACAGATGGAAAGAGTGGTAGCACGACCTCCATGTTTGTCCATATTTGTCTTATCTGTAATCTAGCTTGTTTAGAGACACAGGGAGAGTCTCTAGTCAAATATTCTCAGTCATAACAAATGGCCACATGGATATTGTCATCTTACAATTGAGTTATGGCAACACACACCTAAGCATTCAAACAGTGATCATTATCTTTAATGACGTAGAAATCCCTTAAGCAACAACATTACTTATTAATGTACTATAAGAGATTTTGGTTTAGCAAGATTCTAAAGTATACCAGATAGGAGAGAGTGAGAGAAAGTGCATGTATGAGCGTTTGCCTGTGTGCCTGTGTGCATGCGTGTACACACATGTGTATGTGTGTATAGTCATGTGTGCATATACGTGTGTTAGGGGTGGGGGTGTTTGTTTTATAGTTGGCTCCAGCATGGTTATGAACCTGGGACTGGTTTACCAGAGTGCAAACTTCACCCTTGTTCCTTCCAGGAAGATCTCCAACACTTGGCTGAGCACTGGCTGGTTCACCATGACAATTGCTCTGGAGCTCTGTGACAGGATCGATGTTTACGGCATGGTGCCCCCAGACTTCTGCAGGTAGGATTGATTCCGTGAATGCACTTTATCAGCAGAGCCATTTAGGGCTTAGAAATCATCAGATTCTGAACACCAACCACAAAACATGTCAATATAACTTCTTGGAGCAATTAATTAGCATGTCCCAAGTCCTGGCTCTAGAAACTGCAAACAGCATTTAATTATGTGATATAAAATATTGAAAGTTGTTGTTTGTACTCCTGGAGAATTAATCCGTCTTATGGGCTTCATTTATTCTCTGAATATTTATCAACCAAAAGTAATGCAATAATTGTCATAATATTGATGATGAACAGGCATTAAGAATTATGAGTTCCCTTTCCATTTGGAAGAAATGCAGTAATATTTAAATGGATTCATGGGACAATTCCTTGGACCAAGAGGCTTGTTTCCTGGAATTATAATATTCCTAAGAAGTTTTTTCTCTTACCACATTCTAGCCTCAGTTCACATTCCTAGAGCCAAAACCATAAGCACCATTATCTGACTATCACCTTAAGGGCAGTGTGCACACATCTCTGCTGCTTGATGCCTGGTGTCTCCTGACCTGTGCCCAGGCAGAGAATACTATGTGTCCACAGAAGCACTGAGCTGTTCTCAAGGGCTTGGTTTGTGGAAAATAGCCTACTGGAAACGTGGCTGTAGAGGGAATTCTGAGGCCAATAAATTCTGAAAGCACCTTTACTTTCAGAAATGCCCATAGCCTCCTCATGACTTCACCCCTGATGTTCAAATGGTCAAACCTATACAAGAATTATTTACATCCTGTTGGCAAAAATGTATGCATATATCTCCCTTTACTCATTTTAAACCTAACAGTGACTCAAAGGTTACGAGGTCTTCAGGCAAAAATTACACTTTGAACAGACAGAGTAAGAATGAGGAAAAGTATTTAAACATCTATCTCTGGTAGTCATCTCTCTGCTGCTAGAATTGAATGCCACACACTGGGGAGATTATGAAGAATAAGTTTATTCAACTCAGGGTTCTAGTGGCAGCCCTGTCCAAGAGGGGCTGTGAGGGGTGAAGGCCAGGATGTAACGTAATGTGAAGATTAATGTCCATCAAGTTGACCTAGGAGACTGAGATACAGTTCTGTGTGTCTCTGAGAGTATCTCCCTGTGTGGACTGACTGGGCAGGGTAGTACAACCCAGTGGGCTGGGATCCAGGTAGATAAAAGGAAGCCTCAGGGGTCCCTTCTCTGTTTCCTGACCCACGGGACATGAGTTATCCTTCTCTCTCACATCCTCCACACCAGTGATGGCTGAACCTTCTGATTCCAGGAGCCGAAATAAATCATTCTTCATTTAAGTTGGTTCAGTCAGGTGCCGTGGGCATGGAGAAGCAAAACCAGATAGCATACATTGTGAGAATGGCATAGTCAAGAGTCAGAGGCTTTTGCAAAAGGCTCACCTTCAAGACACCTATGGCTCCTTAAATCCATTAATCTGTTAAGAAGGACAGAGTCCTTGCGACCAGATACTTTTAAAGATCCCACCTGGTCTTTCCTCTTGCTTTCTAAAAGAAGGTAAATGTCTCCCTGTGTAGCCCATGCTAGCTCAAATTCACTATACCCCTGCCTCAGCCTCCTGAGTCTTAGGATTATAGTTAGGCACCCCTATGCCTGGCTGGCCCTCCCTCTAGTCCCTCAAACATGACAACCAAACTCTAAGGTTGACTCTGGCAGGTATTCAAGTGACTCTTGCCACTTTGCCACATTCTCTGTGCCCAACATAGTAGGTTTCTCTACATAAGATTGAGTCATATAGGAGAAAGGCATGCACTAAGAAACCTGGAACATAAAGGTATCCCTCACCAGGTCCAGACTGCATGCCCAGTGTGGATGAACCTAAAGCAACCTCCTCTCTCTCTCTCTCTCTCTCTCTCTCTCTCTCTCTCTCTCTCTCTCACCATCCTCATTTGTAGAAGTGGAGGTGTTGATAATAGAATCCAGCACAGAGTGTTGTGGGTGGATTAAGTAAGCTAACACATGCGAAGTGTCTGGAACAGTACCTTGAATACAGTGAGTACGGAGTGTATTAGATTGGGTCCTCACTCAGTTCCTGATCACTTATGTCACTGACATTGTTTCCCTGTTTGACAACTGAGGTTCAAGAAGTGGATGGAATGGTATCAAAAAGCAAGCTGCTTCCTCCTACCAACAGTCTAACAAAAGATATGCAAGGCATTGCCATCAAAGCTGATGGCTCCAGAGCAGATATAATTATCTAATATTACCATTAGGATGCCAGGAAGAAAAAGCATGAATAAATTGAAATGGTAATGGCTTTACGTATTCAAGGAAATATTCCATTTATTATGAAAAACAAATGAAATGCGAGTTAACCTGTCATTTCTCTTATTCACAGTTAGTTCCTCATGACTTAGTATGGTCGGACGGAGACAATGTATGGAACAATGCTAGCAAGGAAATTAAGATAATGCCAACATGCCATAGGTTGCCTCCAGCTCTGGGCTTCTGCAACTCAGCTCCCACTGAAAAGGTTCAGCAGTTGTCTGCCCAAGATGCTCTGAGCAAGGACTTTTCAGAAGGATGCTGCCACAGTTGTATCTCAGAACGTGAAGTGCCAGGAGCCACTAGAGGGAAGGCTTGGGCTTTGGGGAGCATCTTCTCTACTTAGTCATGGCTGTTCAGGGAAGGGTAAGAAGATGTCTCTGTCAACTTCTTGTTGCCATGGCAAAATGCCTAACAACAGTACCCTAATGAAGGAAGGATTTATCTCAGCTCACATCTTGCTAGCAGTGAAGTCCTGGCTGCAGGAGCCAGAGGCATCTGGTTACATTGTATCCAGTCAGAAAGCAGAGATGGATCCGATTACATTGTATCTGGTCAGGAAGCAGCGATGGATCCAGGTGCTCAGTTCACTCTCCTGTTTTTATAGATCAAGGATGAAATCCATAGGAAGATGCCATCCTCATTTAGGGTGTGTCTTCCCATCACAATTAAAGCAGTCTCAAAGCTCCCTCACAGATATACCAAGAGGCTTGCATCCTAGGTTATTCTAGATCCTGTCAAGCTAACAATCAATATTAACCACCTCAGAAGAGAAGACAAGGAGGGACACATATTCATGCCTCCACATGCCCCTTATGTTCAAGATATATTGACTGAACTACAAGGACCCAGTTCCCAACTACATGACTTTGAGCCTGGTTTCCCCATCTGTAAAGTGGGCATGTGAAAATAAAAAACCAAGCTGGCTGTGGAGAGTATGCAGAGGTAGTAGCACAGTGCACGGCAGACGGTGCACCAGAGAGGCTATCGTCTACCGTTAACCTTACTGATAGGTTAAGATTATAATGTAAGAAATGCAGAATAGTTGATATTCTCCCAAACATTATTTTGCAGTTATGTTGAAAGATAATCAAGATTTTTGATGAGAGATTCAGATATAACTCAATTTTGTCATCTCTGACGCTCACAACAAGCCTTGCCCACATCAAACTAACAATGACCATGGGAACATCAGGTACCATAAAACTATTCCTAAGTAGCATTTTCTATAATCCATATCTAAGTGTCAAATGTCTTTTGAAAATAATATTTTTTCTCAGAGAATAAAAAATCAACCTGTAAGTTTGTCCTTCTCTAAGTGTTCTGTTCTGCCTTCCATTTCATTTTGAACATAGCCAAGGAGTAGTAGAGACCCCAACAACATACATACTTCTTAAGCTGTGGGAGTTAAGATGTAATATACCACAAGGGTCAGAAATGGTTTGACCCTGTTTGTGAGTTGGTGGTGGTCCATGAGCTGGTCCAGAAGGTGACCTCCCTGTGGGCAGCCTTGCAGGGTGGTGGATGTTCACTGTCCCTCATACAGCAGGTACTTTTAAATATCAGGGAGGTGACTCTGTCCTCCACTCTTTCTTTAATGTCAAAAAAAAGACATCTATGAATAAAACAAGCCATTTCTGCCTGTAGGAGAGGTGTGACCTTGGGAAAGTTATTTGACCTTCACTGGTCCTTGGTGACCTTGGTCAGGCTGCATAGTGACTGCATTTCAGAATCTCAGCTCTCAGATCTATAAAACTCTAGTGGCATCAGCACTGGTCTTGAAAGTTTATGATGAGTTCTCTAGAAGCTGGTGGGAGCTCAGCACAGCCCTGAGGGGGACGAATTCACTAGCCTGAAAATAGGGCATCATCATGGACACAGTCTGTAAAGATGTCCCCAGGGCACATTAGTTAGAGCCCAGCTACAGATGGCCACTGGGTCCCAGAAAGGAAGGGCAGACATGGTCTTCAGTACGAGGTGGATCTCCTTTCTGCCCTACTGAGAACTGACTGTGGGTGGCTGCCAGTTGCATGGGTCCTGTCACAAGGCTCCCTTCAGAGGATTAACCATTTTCTCTCTGGCTTCTCCGGGTCTCCCGTCTTCTCACTATGGTGCAGACCTCAGCAAACGCTCACTGTCACAAATCAACTGCTTTGGATTAAGACACAACTGGTGCCTTCAAAAGAAGCCATTCGTTAGTTAATCACAGAGACTTTTGTTCATTTTATAACCATGTCACAAAGGTCGAAGGTCACAAAGGCAGTGCCTGTGCAGAAGGCACTCACTGTCAGTCAGGGCATCTGACTCCCTGAGTTTTTCTGAAATATCCATCTTTGGGTTTCAGTTGAACTTGGAGGAATATTTGCATTCCTGGGGTAAGGACCCTCCCTCCCCGTCTGACCAAGGGCAGACCCTCTCAGATCTTATGCAAGAATGGGCTTTTGCATAAGATTCCTCTGCAACCAGAGGTTCCCCTGGCAAATAAGAAGTTTGATGCCATGCCTGTCCTTTTGGGTCAGGGTTACCTCATTCAAGATATTTTCTACTTCCATCCATTTGCCTGCTAATTTCATGATGTCCTTGTTTATAATAGCTAAGTAGTATTTGATTGTGTAAGTGGGCCACATTTTCTTTATATGTATTTCAGTTGAAGGACAATTGGGTTGTTTCTAGTTTCCGGCTATCATAGAGCTGCTATGAATGTAGTAGAGTGTGTGTCCTTGTTATGTGTTGGAGCATCCTGGGTGTACACCCAGGAGTGGTATAGCTGAGTCTTAAGATAGAACTGTTCCCGGTCTTCTGAGAAACCACCAAATTGGTTTCCACAGCGGTTGTACAAGTTTTCACTCCCACCAACAATGGAGGAGTGTTCCTCTTTCTCCACATCTTCACCAGCATCTGCTGTCACCTGAGTTTTTGATCTTAACTGTTCTGATGGGTGTGAGGTGGAATCTGAGTTGTCTTGATTTGCATTTCCTTGATGACTAAGGACACTGAATATTCTTTAAGTGTTTTTCGGCCATTAGAGACTCCTCTGTTGAGAATTCTCTAGCTTCTGCATCCATTTTTAATAGGGTTGTTTGATTTGTTGGTGTCTAACTTCTTGAGTTCTCTGTGTATTTTGGATATTCGCCCTCTATTGGATGCAGGGCTGGTGAAGATCCTTTCTCGTTATGTAGGCTGCCATTTTGTCATATTGATGGTGTCTAACCCCCACCCCTGCACATACGTAGCAGAAGTGCAGCTTGGTCTTCATGCAGTTTCCCCAACAATTGGAGAGGTCACTGTCCCTGACTCTGTTGCCTGCCTGTGAATCCTGTTCCCCTAACTGGGCTGCCTTGTCTGGCCTCAGTGGGAGGAGATATGCCGAGTCCTACAGTGACTTGATGTGCCAGGGTGGGTTGGTACCCAGGGGGGCCTCCACCTTCTCAGAGGAGAAGGGGAAGAGGGAATGGGAGGAAGAGGCTTTGAGGGAGGACTGGGAGGAGGGCTATGATTGGGATGTAAAATGAATAAGTAAATTAATGGAAGTTCGATAGGGTCTCTGGTCTGTGGTACAGTTGAGCTGCTTTATAATCTAAACACAATGGCCATGGGCTTTCAGGAGAGTGTAACTGTCACTTTCTTGTCACCAGGAGACAGAAGCTCAGAGAGACAAGGCATTGCACTGACTCCTATAGGTAGAGTAGCAGCCCCCATGACTGGATCCACCACGGCCTTCTGCATGGTGTCAGAGTGGGATTTGGGGCTAAATCCTTCAAGAGGCAAACAGCTGAGCAATCCCTGAATCCAGAAGCTGCAGTGTAAAGTGTAAGATGCTGTAGGATGGCAGCCTCCTGGGGGGCTGGCTGTCTCATTCCACCTGATGGGCCTCAGTGACCTTGCCTAGTCATTCACTAACAAGAAAGTTTCTAGTGGGCTCTGAAAGTATTGAGAAAATGGACTCTTTGGGGGAAAGATTACTTTCATTTATATTTAAAAACTACTAAGGGGGGTGGTCGCTGTAGAAATGTCTGTGGAGGCAGACGGGGGAGTGCAGAAGACCTGGAGAATGAATTCCCAGCTATGAGCCATCGGAGCAGCCAACAGCCCTCCCCTCCTGATCCTATTTCTGCTACCACCACAAACTGCTCTTGCCAAGCCTGGTTGCTTCCCTGTCCAGATATCTCTGGACTGATAGTGCTCGCCACTGTCCTGACCTTATTGTTTGACACAGCTCATGGGCCTCCCAAAGCTTTGAGAACAGAGTTTGTACTCTCTAGCTTAGCCCAGCAGCCCTTCAGGATGTGCCTTCTGCCATGCTATTCTGGTCCTGTCTTCTGCGCCCACAGATTTATATCAGCCATCCTGAAAATCTTGTCAGAGAACTGACCCCGCAGACATCCTTTTTGCCCTCGGCATGCAAGCGCCTTCTCTTCCATTCTTCATTTACCTGGAAGCCGCCGGCTCTTTTTTAACTTAATAATGACTTCCGTTTCCTATGCACACACCCAAGCCAGCCCCATGCTTAGAATAAACACTTGTTTAGTTCATCGACTCTTGGAATAATCCGAAGTGTAATGCCGGTTCCAATATTTTACCAATGGGCCCACAGACCTGAAACTGCTGGCCAGTCACGGTCTCAGAGCTGATAAGGACAGAAGTAGGATTTGGACAGAGATCTGCAAATCTGAAGAGCCCAAGCAGTTAACCCTTCACCTTCCTGTTTTAACCATAACAGCCCCTTCCACTCCTGAGACAACCCTGTGGGCTCCCTGGCCTTCCTGTACCTCTCCTCTGCCTCAGCTCATGGTGGTTTCTCCAGCTCCTTCATTAACCCATCTGTTCTTGAGATGAGGGGTAATGCCTCAGGCCTCCTTTGTACCTTTCTATCCTCCTAGCATCCAGAACACGGTGCATATTCAGTACGAATCAGTTCATTAACAACCAAAAGACTTTCCTTTGGGGGTTTAAGAATTTGACTGGAGGCTCGAGGATGACTCTGCAGTGAGAAATGTGTTCAGTTCTTTCAGACAGCCTGAGTTCAGTTCCCAGCACCCACATGAGGTGCTGTGGTGCTCACAACCTCCTGTAACCCCAGCTCTAGAGCTCCAACACCTCACACCTCTGTAGGCCCCATCACACACAAGACACACATTCAGACACACGCACATTTAAAGTGAACTTAGAAAAAAGAAAAAAGAATCTGATTCAAAACGTTCATTGCAAGCCAAATAGAGAGACGAGAGTAAGTGAACGCGGTAATTAGCAAACGCTGAGTTCATAGTCTGTGTAGCTGTCCATGGAGTCCAGCATTGGAGCCCCAGAGACGAGCTTGCACGCCAGCCTCCACGCTCCCTCCCTTACCAAACTTCATACCCATCAGTGTTCAGAAAGCTGGGGAGAATTAATGTTGTGCTGCTCCAGTGACAGCATCAAAATGTATTATGCTGGGTACGGCGGACCCTTAAATCATGCCACCTCCAATAGGGAGCCAAACCCACTCTTTGAACGGACTATAAACTGCAGGAAAGGTCTGTTTTCATTGCTTTCTAAACTAAGTTACGGAGAGTATTCTTAATCTCATTTCCCTTTGTAAATTATTTGCGATAATAATAGGCCAAGCATTTAAATTCTGCCTAATAATCTTATTTCCGGTCAGCACTCAGCACATTACTGAGTTTACAGCTCTCTGTCAGCCGTCATTTCTTATTAATTAGCAAAGTAATGATTCAGAGTGATTGCTGTCATGGAACTAAATTAATACCTCATCCATAATGTGAAGGACATCTCAAAGGTATCGTGAATACTGGAGAGTTGATTCTGCTGGAATTATTAGCGAGTGAACATTAATAAAGCTGCCATCAGAAGCGGCGGGGACAGCTTCTACTTGACAAAATAGCTCGCCACGCAGAGTCCGACACTTTACGGTGGGCAGGTACAGGATGGTAATGACACCTGTGTGGCCGGTGTTCTGTGAGGCATGGAACTGTATCCAGCTTCTTTCTGGCAGCCCACTCTTCTTCCACCTTTGCCACAATTTGGCTAATTCTCACCTGACACTGACTGTTTCCGTGACCTGCTGTCTCCTAGGGGTCTTCCTGAAACATTATAGTGCCCCCTGAGAGTCAGGGTCGGGGACTCAGGAGAGTACTGTGGCTTGCTCTCCCGTGAAGGAGAAGCAGCTAGGTTTGGGTGTCACATGCTCCCCAGACACAGTGATAATGCCGAAGTTTCCAAGATAAGCAGCTAATTTCTTGACATAGGCTACGCAAACAATAAATCCAACTCGCGAGAAGTAGCTCAGTGGGTCCTATGAGGAGGGGGACGCCTCCTTGTGATAGCGTTTTATTCTAAAGGGCTTTGGTGTAGGCCAGTTGCAGAGTAACCCAGGCACACAGCCACTGTTAATTCCTCTGTGTTCTTCAAATATTTCCCGAGTATCAGTCATACATGCTGGGCTCTGCTGAGTACTACACCAAACACAGCAGTGTGTCTACAAAGTTCTCAGGCTCTAGGGAAATGAAGACCACATTCCTACCCTGGGACATCCTCACCCTTTATGGCTGACGCCCCCACACAATGATCAGCCTTAACCTAGATGGTGCTTTTACTTAATCTAAGTTTATGTCCATGGGAGTCTTCACAAAGAAGAATGTTGGTAAAGGAAAATGTGTTCGCAAGCTAATTTTGAAAAAGCAGAAGGTTGTGAAGCAATATTAGACAAAAAGCATGGCCTAGTGCTGTTAAATCAGGAGGATTTACTGAGACTTTCTTCAGCTTTTCTTGCCTTCTCTGTGTCTTTGAAGAAAGGGTGTTTCTTTCCTCTGGGTATGGTGGTGCCTCTGGGCTGAAAGTTTTATGGTCTACTCTAGAAAACGGTCAGGAATTCTCTAAAGGGCCCTTCAGGGGAGGGGTCAAGGAAAGAATGACTTTGCCCATGCGTGTCTTCAAAGGTGAAGGCACCATGTCTTGGGGCGTCATATTCTGAAACCTTGAAGTACCCCCTTGCTGTTCAATATTATGACATTTCCCACTGATTATCCAGCTCAGCTGCAGGCTGGAAAAAATAGAGCATTACAAACCCCTGATGTCGTTTATTCTACTGGGCAGAACTGTACCTGATGTCTCTGCTTAACACTGGATGAAGCAGAGTGAGCAGAGCCCTCCAGCGAGGTCCCTGGAAGAATATAGCAGGTAACAAGCTGCCCCTCACTGCCTGTGGGACCCAACAGAAACATGGGGATGGTCCTCATAGAAACCTCACCTGGGAGACAGACATTTCTCCAAGATCTAAAACATCTCTTTTACTCACAAAGCAGCAACAGTGAGCTAATATTGGTCCTTACAGGGCCACTGGGAAGATTAAATTTGTTAGTATATGGAGATTGCTGAGGTCTGTGCCTTAATCCAGCACTGAACTCCACCTGGGGGCCATACACTAATCTGTTCAGTGGAAGCTCTGGTATTAGCTGAGAGGGCTAATGAAGATGGAAAGAGAACATGTAAACTAAGACCTGAGGGACTTGCAATGCCAGTCCCCAGCCAGTAGCCACCCCAGTCAGAGTCCTCAAGGGCTGAGGAGGCCATCTCTGCCAGTGTCTTCAGGGTCTGAGGTGACCATCCCAGCCAGTGTCTTGTGGGCTGAGGTAGACAGTCCAGCCAGTAAAGTACTTGCTTTGTAAGCATGCAGACCTGAGTTGGAGCCTCAGAACTCATGGGGGAAGTATAGTCAGGTGTGCAGGCACAAGACTGCAGTCCCAGGACTGAGGAGGCAGAGGAGGCAGAGGAGGCAGAGGAGGCAGAGGAGGCAGAGGCAGCTGGGTGCCTGGGACTTCCTCACCAGCCAGCCTGGCCTGTTTGGTGAGCTTCAGGCCAGAGAGAGATTTTGCATCAAAAATAAAGTGTACAGCAGTACAAGAAGAGTTGCTCATGTCCTCTGTCCTCCACAAACATGGCTGCACTTCTGAGAACACTGAGCATGTATACGTGGGGACCTCACACACAGACACACACACACAGACACACACATACAGACATACACAGACACACACAAACATACACAGATACACATGGATACACAGACACACACACACACACACAGACACACAGACACACAGACACAGACAAACACACACAGACACATACACACACACATACAGACACACACAAACACACACAGACACACACAGACACAATCATACACACACAGACAAACACACACAGACACACAAACACAGACACACACAAACAGACACACAGACTGACAGACACACACACATACCTCTACCCTGGGTATAGAATAAAAGAGCATGTCCTAAGGCGTCTGTTTTGTTTGTTTTAAAACACATGCATAGATAATAAATTATATAGTCTTTATAAGTAACACATCTGTTTAGAATAATTTTAGATTTATATCCGTGGACTGCATACAGAGCCCATTAGTTCTTTCTCTAGCCATTTTGTGCTGAGATTTCACGTAACTGTGGTTTGATTAGCAAAGCTGAGACATTAACATCAATGTGATGCTCAAACTCCAGGCTTCACTGAAACCCTGTGTGGCTCTGCTAATGGCCTTTCTCCTCCGCTAAGACCTTTTTCAGGATGTCAGTGCCCTCACCCACTGCTCCCTCAGTCTCTTGAGGCTGTTCATGACTTTGTGATCTTTGAAGGGCACTGCTTGCTGCTCAGACACTTTGTAGAATTTCCCACACGTCTGATTTATCTGGTATTTTCTTGTCATTAGACTGGTATCATTCTTCTGGGAAGGGGACCACAGGTGTGACAAAGTCTTATGAGCGTCTTCTATCAAACTGTACATGGCACCAGGAGGTCTTATTACTACTGATGCTGAGGCAGGATTCTCAGGGGATATCCCGGGGTCAGGAGAATAACAAAGAAAGTCCCCTGCTTTGGGATGTGGTTGAAGGTCTAAGCCTTTGTCAGCATCTTGGAGCCACCTACTCAAGAGAGAACAGGAAACAATCTTAACAACCTTTTGAGGGTAACTTGGGGAGCTTCTGAAATGGCATAAATGGCTAATTCTGGGATAATTAACTGCTTATCTCCCCTAAGGAGCCAGTATCCATGCTTGGGTGTATCTTACTTTCCGGTGCTCTCTCTCAGAGCACATACCCTGCTTCAGCTTGTGTTACGGAGGGCTTCTCCTCCCTTTAATCCTCATGCTTAAATTAAAAATGCTGTTAACAACATGGCAAGCTTTACTTCACTAAAGCAGTGAGTCTTGAAATTCCTTTAGCATCAAAACCAGAATCCTGATTTGGCCTGAGCTGAGTTCCCTCTAAGTTATGAGGGTGGAATGTGGGTCTGTGTTCCTGCCCTCCTTCTGCTGACAATCCTTTGATTGGTGTGATTCCTGCTGAATTTCCCCATTGTGCAGGGACTATCTTTCATGTGGTCCTTAACACGGATTGTGAGGGTTTATACATTAAGACCTTGCAGATAGCATTTCTCCCATCTCCTTCCCAGCATTGGTTTGTTGGCACATCTTGCCTTCAATGATGACTGCACTGTCCTGGGAGGGATTTTGCAATTTCTTCCTTTCTTTATATTATTCTGGAATTCTTTTAAAACAGCTACTTCTCTGTCTTTTCACTTCTCTATTGCAGTCCTCACAGGGCGGTAGATATTTACCTCACCTCGTGAGTTTGATTATCCAATAGTGGTGCTATTTATTCTGATGCTCATATACTTAAAGGCACTTCAAAGGCCACTTGTGCTAGGACCTCTCTGTATGACTTAAGCCAGAATCTATGGGAGCAGCATGCTAGTGGTACTATTTCCTTAAAGCAACCATTTGCATTAAATGCTAATTCCTTCCAACTCTTCGCTTGCTTTCTTTTAAAAAGAATGAGCAAACCAGCCCTCTTCTGGTTGCTCTGCAGAACTCACTCTCTGCTTTAGGGAGTTGAGGCAGCCAGAAGGAACTTACTCTGGACCGGTCTGCCCCAGAGCATTCTCTTTCCGCTTTTCTGGCCCCAGACATGAAGTGCACCACCACATCCCTTTGAATTCTGCCTTTACATGTGAAAATTCACGGGCATTGGTGGTGTACATCGGATGAAGAATAAGAAAAGTGCATGGCCTTTAGAAAGGCAGGTGTAACAAAAGGATGAAGCCAGAAAGGGCTTTCTGAGTGGAAAGGTGAATTGCATTAAAGGCAGACTCCCATCCTGGAGGCAGTTCACACCTCAGCTATGTAATCCTGAGCCCAGCAAAAGGCTCTTTAATTCTCTGGACAAAGTATGTCTTTATTAGGGTTTCCATTGCTGTGAAGACACACCATGACCAAGGCAACTCTTGTGAAGGAAAACAATTAATTGGGGCTAGCATACAGTATCAGAAGTTCGGTCCATTATCATGAAGGTGGGAAGCATGACAGCATGCAAGCAGATATGCTGCTGGAAGAGCCAAAAGCATCTTGATCTGAAGGCAGCCAGGAGGAGACTCTCTTCTGCATGCAGGCAGGAGGAGTGTCTCTTCCACATTGGGTGGAGCTTGAGCACTAGGAGCCTTCAAAACCCCTCTACACAGTGACCTCCTCCAACAAGGCCACACCTCCTAATCGTACCACTTCCCATTGGTCAACATTTCTGCAACTCCATCCAAAGGCAACCAGGAAAAGGGTGTCTTTCACACTGGGTGGAGCTTGAACACTAAGGAGCCTTCAAAGCAGGCTTACACGGTGTGACACTTCCTCCAACAAGGCCACACCTCCTAATAGTGCCACTTCCCATAAGCCAAGCATATCCAAACCACCACAAAAAGTTAAGAGACGAAAACAATTTTTACTTCTAAGAATGGCCGCACTTGGACACCTGGGTAACCATGATACCCAAACACATAAATCTAATCTCCCTCAAGGTGATCAATATGGAGCCCAATAAGCTTTCATTCAAAGAGATGGTCCTCTTGGATAAGGAAATTGATCCTGAGCATCCCGAGCCGACTACCAATTACCCTCTACTCCTAGGTACTACATCAATCACATGATATTTTTAGAAACCTAATTGTTTCCTTAGTAGATTGATGTCAATAAGATGCCAAGACCCTAGGTGAATCACATTTAAAACCTGAATTGATATGAAAGAGAAGGTTAGCCCCGTAATAGCATGGCAGAATGAATTTGGCAGCTTTCCTTCTCCAAATCTTTCTCTAGGAACCTGCAGAGATGGATTCCACACAAGCCCAGCCGTTGGTTTTTGTTTTCTTGTTTGAGCTTTAATTTACTTATTTATTGCTGTTGCTTCATGTTTTCATATTCGGTTGCTTTAGACAAGACCCCACTCTATAACCCAGGCTAGCTTGGAACTCACAATGATCCTCCTGCTTCAGCCTTTTAAGTGCTAGGATTATATGCTGGATTTACCATGACAGTTGTTCTGTCCCTCTCAGGTTGTTGTTTGTAAGGAGTGGCCAGTTCCAACCTGAGTTTTCTCCAACATGAATTTTCTGTACTGGAAATGCTTCCTACTTGGTCTAAGGTGGATAGAAATCTGCAGTGACTGACAGGGCAGATGAGCAGACCCCGATCTGAGACAGGATTATTAAAGATGCAAAGTGTAAACTCAGCGCAGCATCTGGGTTCACACGGCACAAATAAACCTCTCTTCCTGGAACAACTTTAACCTAAGAGGAGACACCGCCCAGAAGTTTATTGTTGCCAGAGCCACAGACTTGACACCTCTCCTGATAAAAGACTTCGATCTCTGACCCAGGAAAGCTGCTACTCTCAAACTCATTTGAGTATTGATCTCCTCCAAAGAGAAAGAATAGGAGGGTTGCTGGTAGGTGGAGCATCTTGGGAACAGGAGATCTTGTTCTTAGAGAAGGGCCCCCAGGCATCAAGCTTTGAAAGACATTTGCAAGATATTCAGCATCCTAGGCCTTTTGGAGTCTCCAGCAGGAGCATCCAAACTTTTGACCTTGGGACATGACATTGTGGTTGTCTTTAGTTAGGTTTTCATTACTGTAAAGAGGCACCATGACAAAGGCAACTCTTATAAAGGAAAACATTTAATTGGGGCTGGCTTACAGATTCAAAAGTTTAGTCTACTATCATCATGGTGGGAAGCATGGCAGCCTCCAGGGAGACATGGTGCTGGAGAAGGAGCCGGTTGCATGGCTTGAGTATGTAAGACCTCAAAGCCTCCACCCACAGTGACACACCTACTCCAACAAGGCCACACCTCCTACTAATGCCACTCTCTATGGGCCAGTGAGTCTATGTGGGGGTAGGCATTCCTATTCAGACCACCAGTGATCTACACTTGTGTTAGGCTGCATTTGTAGTCGTCTTGGGATATATGTGGCAGCATACTGGACATGCCTAGGTTGTCTGCTGAACACCTTGATGAAACTTACTATTTACTGTTCAAGCCCAGAAAGGGAACACTATTCTAGAATGGAAATTAACCTGATTCCAGAGCACATTTAGGGGTTCCCCCCAACCCACATATCAGAACTGGGTCTACCACCTTGAAGAAATCAATTGAGTGTTTTTATTTGAAGCAGAAATGGGAGATATAGAAAAGCATGCTAGGCCCACTGGTCTCTCACAAAGGGAAGGGAGAGTCGAGAGTCTCTGGACCAAGAGACACTAGACTCTAGATATATGGCCTGTCTACAACAATTGGAATAAAAGTGGCCACCTGCTGACTGTTTTCTTTTTTACCTGATAAAATCAGACTTAGGAGTATTGGAGGAGAAAATGTCTATAGAGGCATGGCGTTCAGCTGATCACTCCCTCCAAGGACAGAAATTCAAACACTGATCGTTGCCTCTACACTAGGCACAGTCCCAGTAAATTCTTGTTCTTAGGGCACATAATAAATGGAAAACAGTGGCAGTTTTGAGGAGATCTATGCTGACAGGTGGGTCGGGGGTGGGTGGGAGCAAAAGCCCTTGAGGAGTGTCTTAGTCACTGTTCTATTGCTGTGATGAAACACCATGGCCAAGGTCTCTTACAACAGAAAGCGTTTATTTGTGGTCTTGCTTACAGTTTCAGAGGGTTAGTCCATGATCATCATGGCAGGAAGCATGGAGCACACAGGCAGATGTGGTACCTGAGCAATAGCTGAGATTGCATCCTGATGTATGAACAGGAAGCAGAAAGGGAGGAGAGAGGGGGAAGGGAGGGAGGGAGGGAGAGAGAGAGAGAGAGAAAGAGAGAAAGAAAGAGAGAGAGAGAGAGAGAGAGAGAGAGAGAGAGAGAGAGAGAGAGACTGACTGACCCCCTCTCACCCAATATGCCATTTTCCCTGTCAAGGGCACATCTCCCCACCCTTTCCAAACAGTCCACCAACTGGGAATTAAACATTCAAATGTATGAGGCCACAGTGACCATTCTCATCCAACCATCACAAGGAGAATCCATCTGATTCCCAATAAAGAGAAGGATACAAACTCGTGAGGAAAATTCCAGACAGGAGGATATCCTGAAGTGCAAAGGCTCTGAGGTAGGGAGAGGGTTGGTATAACTGACAACCAGAACTTTCAGTGTGGCTGAAACAGAGCCAGGTTGGAATGCCTTAGGGCAGGACTCCAGAGATGCCCCAGATCGTGCACCCACCCTTAAATCCTACCTTACTGTGGAAGTCTCTGTGGGAATGGGCTGCTGCAGCCAGCAGCGAAGGGAAACAGCCTGGTTTTGGATTGGTTTCATTTCCAAAGCTCTCAGTCTTTTGGAAGTTAAGTAACAAATGTGGCAACTAGAAGTGTTAGTGTAACCTGCTCATGTAGTGCCTACAGCCTGGGACCTGAACACCCCACAGCACATTCCTAAACTCTCTGTTCTGGGCCGCGCTTACTTTACATCCTCAAAACCTTTTCATTTTCTTATTACTTCAACAGCAGAAAAAAAAATCAGCTCAAGTTCTTTTGATGAGAAAATACGGTTTGTGTTTATCAGCTTACTACAGTAACCCTGAAAAAGTGAATTCCGTGTCGGGTACGGCTTGGGTGTTTGCGTTATTTGCTCTCTTCGGCTTTAACGGTTGTTCCACTTTCCTCCCACAGGGACCC
The DNA here is from genome assembly GCA_030674055.1 of Rhabdomys pumilio. Taxonomy (NCBI): domain Eukaryota; kingdom Metazoa; phylum Chordata; class Mammalia; order Rodentia; family Muridae; genus Rhabdomys; species Rhabdomys pumilio. The sequence continues at coordinate 6,431,560 of JANHMN010000001.1, forward strand.
AAAGCATCCATCTGTACCTTATCATTACTACGAGCCTTCTGGACCCGATGAATGTACAATGTACCTCTCTCACGAGCGAGGACGCAAGGGCAGTCACCACCGTTTCATTACAGAGAAACGGGTGTTTAAGAACTGGGCTCGGACATTCAACATTCACTTTTTCCAACCAGACTGGAAACCAGAATCCCCCGCTGTGAATCATGCTGAGGATAAGCCTGTGTTCTGAGGCGTGAACGTGCTGGATAGGAGGGCGCAGTGTCCACACTGTCTGACACGAGAGGAAGGACTTAAACTCTAGGCAGGGAAATGGGAACTGAATGGGTGGCCGAGAAGAATGGCGTCCTTCAGCACCATGGACAGAACCCAGCAGCCGCAGAACATTCCAGAATGCCTGCATTCTAACGAGTCTTGTCTCTTGGAAAGAGCAACTGTATTCTTGATTCAGTGACACTGCCACAGCTAGGAACACTCCGGGTCTCTGGAAGTATTGCCTTCAAAACTGAAACGGGAGCAGCCCAACACTTTTAGTTGTGTTTCTTTACCGACACCCACGTCAAAGGATTTCCTACCAGGCTGTAACCTAACCTGACCTATAATCTTTTGTCATTTGTCAGACTTTGTGATTTGTAAGAGGCCTGGAAGTCTGGACATGTTTCTGAAGAGCACATCTCCAATGATTTTCATAAAGCAAATGTCTGCTATTTATTTATTGAGAGTTTTTTAGTGTACTCTAGGCAGTATTTTTATAGATTATGATTATGTGGCAATTTACTCTTCCTGACTTTTTAATCCTGGATGGTGGTCGGAATGGGCTAGGATTGGGCTGGTGAGTTACTGAATTCCCAGTGCTCGTTATTAGCTTGAAATTGGCATTTGACGTGGAATCGTGCAGCATTGTTGGAAACTCTCAGCTTCAGGCCATTTGCGGCTTCATGACAGGATCAGCTGTAACACTTTCTAATGTACATAAATGTCCAAAAGAACAAAACCAGAAGCCAAAAACTGTGCTGTCAAAACAAAAAGATGCTAATGAAACTGAAAGATACCATAGCTTGTTTTCAGCAGTGACAGATAAGGCAAGCTATTTCTCTTTGAGTTCAACTTTCCACTTCTCTAGAATGTAGCAGAAAATCTCCCGAGTTCCTCTTGCAAATCTAAGATCATCAGAGCCTATCTCACTGATAGGAGGGTTTGGCAGTTGGATTGATGTGGCACTTACAATAGCTGGATGCTTCCAGTCAAGGTGGAGATGTCAGGGTCCTCTGCGAAGAAATCACGTTTCTTCCTGGGTCTCTCTTGCCTAACCACTATCCCTAGATTCTTTAAGAAAATAAATTGGAGGGGGTGGTGGCAGTGCCAAGAGCTGCCCATGTTTTCAGAACATAGAACAGTTCTGACCCACTGGCTGCACATCTTAGAATAACGTAAAGGACTCCCCTCTTCACTCAAATCCACGATCAAATAGTATTACAGACTTTCATTTTAAAAATTTGTGCCACTTAAAAGTAAGAATATGCTAGACTCTTCTTTACATACCACCAAAGGGACATCAGTGTGTTTAGTGACAGACTTGAGGGCAGCAGCTAATGTCCTGAGGGAACAGGCATTGCTCTACAAACAAGACAGGGTTTGTGAACAAAGTGTCTCACACCATCAGGTCTTTCCCATCTTCTTAATTAGTGTCCAATTCCTTTTTATGAAGGAGAGCCGTTCATTATGCGCAGTGCCAGCCATTGTGAAGATGCAAATACAGATCAGGTATTCACACAGCAAGGTATTCACACAGCAAGGTATTCACACTGCAAGGTATTCACACAGCAAGGTATTCACACAGCAAGGTATTCACAC
>JANHMN010000001.1:6433417-6443665 GCA_030674055.1 Rhabdomys pumilio
GCAAGGTATTCACACAGCAAGGTATTCACACCGCAAGGTATTCACACAGCAAGGCAGAGTTGTTGTGGTGTGGCTTGAGTTATGTAAAGCCAGTAAAAAAAGAAAAAAATTGAAACGGCTGTCCAAGGCATGGTGGGATTCACTCTTCAAGTGTCTTCTGAGTTTTTGTAGGAAAATGAATTTTACTCTACCACAGCACAACCTCTGAGCAGTGTTCTTATGCACACAGGAAGAAGGGTAAGAACTGCACACAGTTGATTGACAGGTCACCTTCACAATCCCTTGAAGAGATGATTTGTTGAAATATAAGTGGTTCATTTGACAATTCTTATACTTATGGAATTTTGGAAAAGCATAGCTACCAAGGGGTAAGAATACTACCTGACCCAATCTACTATCTTACTGAGTATCTTTGGGTGAGGTGTATGGTGGTGATGGTGGTGGTGGTGGTGTGTGTGTGCGTGTGCGTGTGCGTGTGTGTGTGTGTGTGTGTGTGTGTGTGTGGTGTAGTATGTGCATGGTATGTGTATGTGGGGGTGTGGGTGTTGTATGTATATGTATGTTGTATGTATGTATGTTGGGGGAATGGGGTGTGTGAATGGTATGTGTGTATGTGTGGGGAGTGTGATGTGTGTGCATGTGTGTGTGTTTAAAGAAGAAAAGCTCACAAAGAACATGAAGACACGCCTTTTTGTTTTTCTAATTTCCTTCTCTCAAATACTCAAAAGAATAAAAGGCAACCAAACGCCTAAAGTCTTGGCTCCTTCACAGAAAAATATTTTAAATTCACTTGTAGCTACAATACGGGACTTCGTGTGTTTTTTCAAAACATAGTGTAGCTAAGTGTAAAAAATGATCACTTGGGTCGCAGTTTTTACTGCAGCATTAAAGCAGACACCGAGAGCTCGGACGGCTTGTGCTGATGGACCTGGCTGTGGGCAATTGAGTTCATGTCTTACCACTATTATTTCACAACCGTCAGGCTTAATGCCACCCAACACCATTAAACATACACTCTGATATAGGACACACAACCCTGCTTACAGACTTCAGTGACTTTGGGATATTTGAAGCCCGCTCAGACTTTGTATTGGTACCTTTCTCTTCTCTCCCCAGTGGTATCATCAACCTCCTCCTAGCTTTTAAGACCACGATAATATGATGCCACAGCTGGGCGATCCATGGCTTCTGTTATTTCAACACAAGAACATTTGGCAGAGGCCATTACAATAGATAGCCGTTATGGGCAAAGATACAGGAATTCACAAACAGAATCAATCACTTCAAATGGCCCATAAAAAGAGGAATCTCACATTTAATATTCCACAGTAAATATTCACCCAAGAAAGTGCACATTAAAAGAACATTAGGAGGTAAATAGTCACTGTGCAGCATGGGGACTTGGCTGTGTGATTGCCGTTCTCATGAGTGGGTGTTAGGGAGCTGGGCCCCTTTCCTCTGTTCATCCTGCTCTATACTCCTTAGGGCCGGCCACAGAAACAGATTAATTCAGGGACACACAAGTCCTAAGAACACAGAGCTCGGCCCTTCATAAAACTCAATGAAAAAAGGCAGCAACTGCCAGACTCCAAAGACAGGGCACCTCTGAGCCATCTGAACTCCATCAGAATGGAGACAGAGAACCTCATATTGAAATAAACACGTTATTTCACATTTCAAAGACCTTTAGCAGGCGAATAAATGGTAGGCAGTGAGAGGAAATATAGAAATTCAGTTAGGATGTGGACAGTGCTGCGTACCTATGTTGTACCTCTCCAGATATTTACCCTGGGGAGTGACTCTGGGTCTCCCGGAAGGAGTCCTACCCTGACAAAGGTCCCAGCTTTGTTTCTAAGCATTTCACACTGAGTAGTCATGTCCTTCATCAACCTGCCTCTGTTGAGCTCCCATGCCTTCCCCATCAACCTCTCCAGATCCTCCTGCCTTCAATATCCACAAGACCTGTTGGACTGGTCAGGTCTTCCTGGTGGGCTGGTAACTCAGGACCTGTCTAGGGAATGGGTTTGACATAGAGCCTCCTGGAGCATTGGAGCGGTAGGTCCAAGAGCTGATCCCACTACAAGACAAGGTACTGTAGCTGTAGCCCTGGCTGCCTGGACTAGGGGAAGAGGGAGTTTAAATCCTAAAAGCAGGACCAGCTTGGACAAAGCAGGGTATAATGTCATCCTCTCTGAAGTTTCTCAAAACAAAACAAAACTAGATGAAAACCCAAAGCCCGAGGAGGTGGGGGAAGAGGAGAGTTACAGACTGCCTGGGTTTTTAGCACATACCAGAAGACATTCTCAAGTGGAAAGAGGTGAGACTGTCCAGAAGGCTTGGAACCGCATGGGAGTACTTGGTTAACGCTCACTCCCCCACCTACTCAGGGTATTGAAATGTAAATGCAAAAAAAAAAAAAAAAAACTGAGATCTTGTCTTCTACTTGTGGCCCAGTATGACATGCTACCTTGGATTGTCTTGTGTCTTTCTACGTGTCTGTTAGACTAGATTGTAAGCTCCTTGAGGGCAGGGGCTGTCTCTCCTTTGTCTTTGTAGCCCCATACCTAGTACAGTGCCTTGCACACAATAGGCGCTCAATAAATGTCTGTTGTTGATGTTCATCTCTTTAATGTTGAAGCACTGGGTCGACACTTGGACACAAATTCGTTCTATTGTAAAGGAGCAAGTGAGTCACTGGGTCATGAGGTAGATAAATTTCAAGTGGGTTTTACAGGGTCAGTTCCTAAACATACAATGTGTTCAGTCGACAGGACTGGCCTATGTTTGGGTAGAACAAGCTTGCCGTTCGTTAGGCTTGCTGACGCTGGCTGACTGAACGCACAGGGAAGGTAAAGTTCAGTGAGCTTTGTGTTGTCACCGTTAGTGAAGCACTCTGAGCACAAATTAAATTTAATATTGACAAATGCCGCTGCATGTGCAGACGGGCAGAAAAGCAGCAAGGACTCTGGCTCCAGCGGTAGAGCTCAAAAGAAAGCTAAAAGGAAATGAGATACAGCTCACCTCCACCTTGACCGACAGCTCCGTGAAGGTAGAAGGAAAACCATGTCAAAATTAAGGACACATTCACCTTAAAGAAAAATGGGGGTGAGGGGGAGCATAAAAGCAGAAACACTTTTGTTTCCCTGAAGCAGATCCAGAGTTTTATCCCTACCAGGAAGTGAGGGAGAGAACAAGAAGGGTAGCTCAGCCTCTGCAGTCACCTGGGCCAGCTCCTGGAGTCTGTTACTCTAGGTGGCAGTAGAGGCCTTAAAGGTCACTGAGCTGCCACAGACAGGGCTTCTCTCTGAAGGAGGAGGCCTGGAGACAGCACAGGAGGAGGACAGTAGCTTGTTCCTACCCAGAATCAGACATACCCCACACTGGTGCACAGCATGTGATGCCTGCTCCCCATGTGGTCATCTTTTCACGTCTGGTTCTTCACCATGAAATCTTTTCTTTAGTTTCCAAATTAGAAAATCCAGTAGGATAAATTAGAACATTACATCATACTATTAAGTCTCCAGTGTGCTGTGTATGTCACTGACAAGACACTGTTTTTCCGCAATCCCACCTCCCACATTCTTTTGCAAATAAGGAAACTGAGACTAATAGGTGCTAAGTTGCTGGCCCTCAGATGCTAGCTGATCCTTGGCAAAGGCTCACTGTCCAGCTTTGCTTTGGGCTTTTCCTCTATGATGCATTTGGCAATCAGAATAACAATGTATTTTCACAGTTCCCGTTTTACAGATGTAAACACTGAGGAACAAGACACTTGAGTAACTTCCTACAGCCATAACACTGCTCACTGCAGAAAGCAGATTAGGAGCCTGACAGCTTATTTCTGGAACTTCTGTCTGTTTTCTCCAGTTGTTCTGGACAGAAATGTAATATTATAGGTAATAATCTACATGGGAATGTTTGATGTGTAATATTTGATAGCTGCTAAATACGCAAATATACAAGTTATAGAACATACATATCACCCCGAAGCCACCTGCATGTTCCCCCTAACCTCAGGTTTTCTGCCCTCTGCTCTGTTTTCTACCTCGTTTGATTAGACGTGGATGCATCTATGAATACTGTGTCCTTTGGCTTTGCAGATGCATAAATGTCATACAACTGCCAAGACACTTCATAGAGTCTCCCGAAATTCACTTTTTCCCCCTAAGCGTATTTGTTTTCTTTTCCTGTAACTAGTTCATTTTCACCATTGTGAAACGCCAGGGTATTGCATACACACAGAGCTTGCGTGTAAATAGACCCCTGGAATACAGATACAGAGATGAAGGGATCCTGGCTGTGCCTGGAGCTAGTGACCAGAAACCTTCTGATGTAGGAGATGGAAGACAGAAACTGACTCCCTCCATCGCCCAGGTCCTGAGGTAGCCCCAGGCCCACTTCCCCACATGAACTGTCTGTCTGGGGTGGGAGCAGAGCTTTCGACCTGAGAGCCCATCTCAGTCCATGCCCCTGCCCCTCACTGTCTTTACCTCTCACCTAATCTGTGTACACCAAAGCAACCTGAGCCACCTAAGCCCAGAAAGAAAGTCCAGACACAGCTCTGTCAGCGGCCGACGGCTGGGTCCCCTCCCTGCTGCAGGAGCTTTCTCTACCACTCACAACACTCTTCTCTCCACATAGAATTTTACAAGATGAACTCTGTGTTTAATAAAACCACACAGGGTTTCAGTGGGGGTGCACTGATGAACGGATCTGCTGGGGAGCAGCTCTTTCCTGTTGATACCAGTCTTTCCATTCATGAATACGCTTTGGCAGTTTTCCATATAGAGGGTATAACGGTTTGAATGAAAAATGCCCCCCACAGGCTCAAGTCCTGAGCACTTGGTTCCAGTTGGTGATGCTGTTTGAAAAGGCTACGGAGCCTGTAGGTGGAACCTGCTACAGGAAGAATGTCATTTAGAGCAGTTCTGAGCCTTGTACCACTTAAGGTTCACTCCCGGCTTCTTTATATTTTATTGGATATTTTATGTATTTACATTTCAGATGTCACCCCCTTTCCCCATTTCCCCTCCCTAGAACCCTCTATCCCATCCCCCTCCTCCTATTTGTTCTTATACCATTTTGATTTCACACATGTATTAAGGTCAGATCTAGGCTGAGGGTCTAGCAATACAATAGATGCAAAAATAGTCAAGGAACAAGCAAGACAATAAACACAAAAAACAAGCAAGAAAATAAACAAAATTCCACGAACACTCCCAAGATTTCTAAGGGCTTATCAGTTATCAGGATGACCAAAATTTCTGAGCCTACTTCCCTGTCCTAGCCCAAAGTCATTTTTATGTCTGAAGCCTACTTCCTTGTTCTAGCCTAAAATTTAGATTCCTGCCTGAAATTACTTCTTTGTTCTATCCTAAAGGGAACAGCCTCTGTTCCAGGCACCTGCCACATGCCTCCAAGTCTCTCTAGCCATGCTTTCTGTCATACAACAGATATGTAACTAACACAGAGGTACCATATCTTTGTCCATCTTTTCCTAGGAATGTTTTGGTCTTTCTGCGGTACATTTATTACCGACTTCTAATCTTCCTGTGACTGATACCTTGAAGAAATTGTGAAACTATCAGAGCAGTTCCTTGATCACCTCCCTCACACTGCCGTGCTCTTCTCAGTCATTTTGCCATTTTATTGTGACAGCCATGAGCTTTCCTCTGCTGCGGATGGACGGCCAGCAGTCAGGAGCATTTGCCCACACACATACAAGGTGGGAGCTACTTCTTTTCTCAGTCTCCTGTTTTCAAAGGTGGGTCTTCTGGGACAGAATCTACAGATTTTGCTTGTCATAGCCATCTTTAATTTGGTTCCATTTTAAAATAACATTCTCAGCTGAGCACTGGAGCTGCCCCCCTGTATATTGTTCTGCTGAATTGTCATCAAGGGGGGAATGTGGCAGCTTCCAGGCAGGCACGGTGAAGGAGGAGCTGAGAGTTCTACATCCTCATCCAAAGGAAGCCAAAGAAGCAGACTGTCTTCCAGGCAGCTAGGAGGAGGATCTCAAAACCCACCCCTACAGGGCACACTTGCTCCAACAAGGCCACACCTCATAATAGTGCCCATTTCCCTAGCCTAAGTTGGTATCTTAGTTAGGGTTTTACTGCTGTGAACAGACACCATGACCAAGGCAACTCTTATAAGAACAACATTTAATTGGGGCTGGCTTACAGGTTCAGAGGGTCAGTCCATTATCATCAAGGCAGGAGCATGGTAGCATCCAGGCAGGCATGGTGCAGGAGGAGCTGAGAGTTCTACATCTTCATCTAAAGGCGGCCAAGAAGAGAGGCTCTCTTCTGTGCTGGGTGAAGCTTGAGCACTAGGAGGCCTCAAAGCTGCCTACAGAGAGACAAACTTCCGACAACAAGGCCACACCTCCTAATAGTGTCACTCCCTGGGTCAAGCATATTTTAAGCACCAGGAATAGAAAGCCTGCCTTCACCTCTGCTCAGTGTGTCCTCTGCTGCTGCCTCTGTTGTGTCACAAGCGATCTCCATTGCTCTTGCTGAACGTGCAGCTGATGACCCCACTGGTGTTAGAGACAGTGCTTGTGCAGGAGCTTCCGTTAGGAGACAGAATGCTGACCGCTCACCTGTGCCCCGGCCACCGAGCGTTTGCTACCTGATCCAAAGCACTGTTAGGGATGCTGTGGAGGATGTCACAGACAACTAAAATACGAACACTGTCATACGATCACCAACACTGGCCTAAAAGGAGAAGCCCATTCTCCTTCTTTTGGTCCCTGCTTCAGACACATTGTTTACAAAGCCCTCTCTGGGCCCATTCCCAGCACAGCCCTTCACTGTCACGTTCTGCAATGACCATCGACTTCCTCCTCATTCTCCTTCCCACTGTGGCTTTCCCCTTAGTGACATACACATGTCACCTCCTTCCTTCCCTGGACTTCAAGAGCTACATGAGTATCTTCTTTAAATGCTCTGCATTTTCAGTAACGGGTAAGTGCAGAGAAAACGCTTTTGAGGGTGTCTTGAGTTGTGTGTCTTCCCTGTATGTGTCCAGCAGATGTTGGGTTTGGTTGTTATCTGTGGTCTGTTGGCTAACAGGCCTCTTGTGAGAGTCAGTGTTTCTCAACCTTTCTAACACTGTAGTCCTTAATATAGTTCCTCAAGTTGTGGTGGCCCCTAACTATGTCACTTTTCCATTGCAATTTCATAACTGTACTTCTGCTACTATTATGAATTGTAATATAAATATCTGATATTTGACCCCAAACAGGTCACCACCCACAGGAGTAGAGCTATCCTTCCACAATAAGAAAAAGTCTGGGTAAAAGGGACCACCAGCTAGGTTCATTCACAGGGTGAGAGGAGACCACAGACACCTCACTGGCAAGAAATTTGTGATTATGATGTGTCAAAGATGGAGGTTTGTCCTCAGAAATCTCTGGATTTCTGCCAGTGGTTTGTTTGTTTGTTTGTTTGTTTTGTTTTGCTGGCATGGACAAACTATCAAGGAGAGCTATAGGTCCCAGGTGTCTGTCAGGGTTTAGCTGCAGAGAAGCAATGCAGTTGAAAGAAGACAGGAGACCACTCACGGTGAGAGAGTCCACACCTTGACTGCTGAGGCAGAGCTTGTGGTCACATGAATGTTAGCAGAGCTTCCCTGAAGCTCAGGTATGGAAGTCTCAAGGATAAGGCAACCTGTGTGTGGTTCTAAAAATACCAAACCTTCTCTTCTTTCATAGAGAAAGCATCGAAGTGGCAACAAATACCAGTGTTTCCATCTCTACCAGATGACGCCTGTCAGTGTGACAGTGAACAGATCTACTGCGGAGAGACAAACCCCACCTGATTTCCATTTACAAAAATAAACCCTCCCTAATCCCAGCCACTGCTTATGCAGTGTGTGCCTGCATGAGTATATGCTTTAGTCCGTCTCTCCACAGTGGGTTTCTTCATTGAACAGTTGTCAAAACTGCTAGGCCAACTTTGCCAAAAAAAAAAAAAAAAAAACTGGTTACCCCATTCCCACTACTGTGTGACTCCAGACTACGTGCACGATTCTGCACACTAAGTCCTTTGGTTTCTGACTGCGGTGGTTTGAATATGCTTTGCCCATGGGAAGTGGCACTATTAGGGGATGTGTCCTGTTGGAATAGGTGTGTCCTTGTTGGAGGAAGTGTGCCACTGTGTAGGCAGGCTTTGAGCCCTCCTAGTGCCCAAGCTCTGCCCAGTGCAGAAGACATTCTTTTTTACTGGCTGCTTTCAGAGCAAATTGTAGAACTCTCACCTCCTCCAGGATGATGTTTGCCTGGACACTGCCTTGCTTCCTGCCGTGATGATAATGGACTAAACCTCTGAATCTGTAGGCCAGAACCAATTAAATGTCCTTTATAAGATTTGCCTTGGTCATGGTGTCTGTTCACATCAATGAAATCTTAACTAAGACACTGCTAGGTCTAAAATAAATTCCCAGACACCCTTGGGGTGCCTGTTGCAAAGTTTATTCAAATTGGGGTTGTCTCACACCTTGCATCTAAAATGCCTCATCTTTGCTCTATGCTTGCCGTAAGTACACTCTAGAGAACCAATCTGAATGGCCACCAGAGGGCACTCTAGGCTACAGCATGCTCAGTAATCTTGACCATTTCTGTCTGCTTACAGATAAGTGGCCTGAACTCCTTCCCTACATCCAGGTATTATGGGAACTGCACTCCAGCCCTGCTGACCTCCCTTCAGCCTCTGCTTAGAGCGCCTGTGCTCCCCAGCCCTGAGGACTGTGGTCCCAACCGAAATGCATTAGATTCTATATGTGCACCTTTCTGAGCGCTTGGTATGTGGGAAGACAGGAGTCCCATCAGGATGAGTGACTCCCCCTTCATGTCCAAGCACTTGTAACGCACGCTGGAGCCGCAGTGTGAACCCCAGCTAGGCCTGGCTTTGGTCTGGTGTGAGGACTGGGACTTCAATCCACGCAGAACAAGGAATCTGTACCAAGCAGGGATGGGCACAGCGAACTTCATCAGAGGTAACACTTCAAAGTTAGTCTTAAGGACAAGTAGACAATAGAGAGTGGGCAAGAGACATTGGCTGGGGGCATGAAGAGCATGGTCTAGCCATGCTGACCCTCTGATTGCCCACAGACTAGGTACGAATGCCACGGGAGGGCACTCTGAGGCTCAGCTCCGTCTCTGCCCATGACAGAGCTGAGTGACAGATGAAAAGTGATATTCTAATCCACAGCTCACACAGGCCTTTCCCAATGTCAGCTTAGTTCCAAGCTTTCCTGAGCTACATAAAGATATCTTGTCTCAAGGATGATCTCCACTCGCTCAAGGTTAGCCTAGACTCCACAGTGAGCTCAAGGTTAGCCTAGACTCCACAGTGAGCTCAAGGTTAGCCTAGACTCCACAGTGAGCTCCTCTACAGAACGCAGCCGATGACCTTATATAAAAGGTTCTGACTCTTTACTAGTGTTGGGGAGCACGGTGTAGGGATGAGCTCAGCCACAACAGGAAACAGTTGTGCATTCGCAGACGTGCAGTGCCCCTGCCACCCTGAGGGGCCCCTTCCCTGGCTGTGCTTCTCCAAGCTCTTACTGAGTCAGCTTGATGGGAAGTCTGGATGAGATAATAAGTTGCTGGGAAGCCAGACACACAGCTTCATAAGGTAAAACGGGAAGTTAACAGGGTTACTGGACCAAGAAAGAGTCAGCGGCATCTTTCTCATTCTCCTTCAATTATACAGATGCCTATCTATACATAGATGGGGTGTCGGATGCAGACACAATAACACAGTTTCTTCCACCATTACAGAGACGTGCACATACACGCATGCCAAGTGCCAAGTCACAGTGGGAAACACATTTCTACTGTAGGTGATAGAGCACCAGCTACCTGGTGCCAGGCAACAACAGGCATGTCTGACCTGTGGATGGAGGAGAGACGGGGCCCCACGAACTTACCATGGGCTCACACAGGCAGGTGGGAAGTCTGTATTACCCCTGGATGTCTGGCTGAGGTGCGTGACGGACCAGACAGATGGCCCTCAAGGCACACTGGACACCGAGACAGAGCCTTTGGGAAACGCTCGCTACCTTTAGCTTTGACCTGAAGGAATGCTGAGCGGTGCTCCACAGAGAAACTCACAGGTTCACATGCACAAGTGCATCACCACACCCACAGGTTCACACGCACAAGTGCATCACCACACCCACAGGTTCACACGCACAAGTGCATCACCACACCCACAGGTTCACATGCACAAGTGCATCACC
>JANHMN010000001.1:6444022-6454278 GCA_030674055.1 Rhabdomys pumilio
CCGCAGGTTCACATGCACAAGTGCATCACCGTGCCCGCAGGTTCACACGCTAACTGCTACAGTTCGAACACCTGTCACTTTCCCTAGTTAGGTTCTTTCATTTCTGAGTTTGGTTTTTGCTTTCAACCGTTTGAAATTGCTATTTTTATTCGTTTCGATTTCTCCTGACTTGATCTTCGCTCCTCTCTCCAGCTCTCACATTTGTTTGGTTTACAGCATACATCCTTAGCTGTGATTTAATGACTGTTCCTATATAGAGTGCATTCAGCAGGCTGACAAACAGCATAAGGCAAAGTCAGGACACATAAGCCCTCTGCCCTTCTCAAATACCCTCACCAGGAAACACCCCAGAGTTAAGTGATCAGAGGATGGCCTATACCAATCTGTCCCTGCTGTTTCCTTTCTTTGGATCCACTGTGACTCTTAGAAGGGATATGGTGGGGACTGTCTATGAGTGAGGTGGCTCTATCTGCTTCCTTCTACTCACAGTGAGGACAGTGGTGCTGTGCAGGGCCACGGGGAGATGCAGGCTCCTGAAAGCCCCGTGAGCACTGATGGCTGCCTTCCTTCTGAATTCAAAGGAGGTGGTGAGGAATGATCTTTAAAGAAACAGGTGTTTTTTTTCCTTGAACCCCAAGACTGACGGTTCAATGACCACGGTCAGGAATCCTACCATCTCATGACTTGAGTTTCTAAGAGAGTGTGTGCTTAGTAAGGTCCAGCCTGGAGATGATACTCACACTGCCATCTGAACAAAAAGCTCCTGAGTAAGGAGGCATCCTGGTGAGAGACTAAAAGTCAGGGCTCAGAGGAAAGGCAAGCATCGGAGGCAGCCCTGAACTTCAGGATTGAGACAGGGTGCCCAAGGAAAAGCACCCAAGGAGATTGTCACAAGGATGGAGAGGACATGACATGGCCAGATGGATGACAGCAAAGGTCATTGCCGCTTCCTGTCAGGGGCTTTCCAGTGAGCCCCGGGGTGTTAGTGGAAGCCACTGCCTGGAGGGAACCATGCCTCACGTTGTCCTAAAAAGTGCTTTACTGGATGTGCTGTTTGTAGGAACATGGTCACCACACACTTCACTGGGGACTGTGCAGGTCAGCTTACACAGATGCACTTTGCAGCATAGCTGTTCACTGGAGGGTGCTCTGGGATGTCTGCCACTGGTTACTTTAGAAAACACACTCATTTGTGTACACACACACACACACACACACACACACACACACACACACAGTGGAGTGCAGTAAAGTAAGACTGAAAACAAGAAGCCACACAGTGTTTCTTCAGCACCATGTCCTGCAGCATGTTATCCTGACAGGGCTTACTGAGGTACTCACTGGGATGAGGAGCCTTGTGAACAATGAGTGAGTGAAAAGACAACAGGGTGACAGCCGTGACAATACAGCTCTGTGGCCATTCAACGAGATGTCACCTGTTAAATGTTAAGAAGAAGTTGTCACCCAATGCCAAAATAAAGAGGTGTGCAATGCAATCATGGCTTCTACAGCCAACAGTGCACACCCTCGTGTTCCATCCCAGCTTCGTTGGGTATTTCCTGCCTATGGGTGACACTGTAGGGGTAGTGCCACCCACCAAGGAACCAAGATCATATATACATATTCTATATAAATACATGCAATACATATATATGCAATACATGTATATATGCATATATACATCTATATTGCAAAGCCAGCCTCATTTCCAAAAAGCTGACTTGAAAGTCATAGTTGAAAGGTTGGTTTATGTTTCCCTCACACAGAAGCACAGTGACCACTTTTTTAGCTGAAGAACCAAAGTTTCACTTAGAAGGGAGACTCCTTACCTGGCCCGTTACTCTTTGCTTTGTTGGTTTTGGTTATGGCTATTCATCAACCATCACTGTTCATCATGGAACTACCAGGGATTCCCAAAAGAAGCCCTTCTCCATGCCCAGCGCACAGGAGCAACTCAATTTCTTTTTGGTGGTTTCTAATTACTTCATCCAGTACAATGAATCTTTATTTGGAGCTTATAGATTCAGCTATAAAAACACATCCATGTGACCAGCTGGCATGCTCCTAAGACTCAGGGACTCCTGCCCATGATCTCCAGAGAGCAAGCTTCTTTTGCCAAGTCCACTCATATTCTTGCTCCTGCCACCACAGCTACTGTTTTCACGAGCCCATGGAACAAACACTGGGATGGCTGGGATCTAAACTGAACTCACAAAGTATGCCATGGTCAGCCGGTAATGCCCTAACACAGGACTCCTAACTTCCGAATCCTAGGTCATCCAAGAGGATTGGAAGACAGAGAGAGAAAAAAGAAGAGCTGGATGATGAGAAGAATGATGCTAGCTAGGCTCAGGTGCTTTCAAGTAGAAAGGGACAGTTCATCTAGCATTTAGGAAAGATACCTAAGGTTGCCTGCATTGAGTTCTGGGAGCCTCTGGCATCCTGGCTCCTTGAGACTTCCTAGAGAATCCCTCCATCCCCGACCCCTGGCAGCCGCATATTTCCATTCATTCTCCTGGCCCTCTCTGTCTCTCCCCATGCCTAACCCTTCACCCCTATTCCTCTAGCCTCCATTCCCATGCAGGTCCCTCCCTCCCTCTGCCTCCCTTGACTATTTTGTTCCCCCTTCTAAGTGGGATTCAAGCTTACAGGTTCAATCCAGTATCATCAAGGTGGGAGCACGGCAGTGTTCAGGCAGACATGGTGCAGGAGGTACTGAGAGTTCTACATCTTCATCTGAAAGCCACTAGGAGAAGACTGACTTCCAGGCAGCTAGGATGAGGATATTAAAGCCACTCCCACAGTGACACACCTACTTCAAGGCCACACCTCCAAACTGTGCCACTCCCTGGGCCAAAAATATACAAACCATCACAGTTCTGTACCTCAGTTTTTGATTGGGTTATTTGGTTTTTTTGGAGTCTAACTTCTTGAGTTCTTTATATATTTTAGATATTAGCTCTCTGTAGGATGAAGGGGCAGTGAAGATCTTTTCCCAGTCTGTAGACTGCAGTTTTGTCCTATTGACAATGTCCTTTGCCTTAAAGATTTTTAGTTTCATGAGGTCCTATTTATTAATTCTCGGCCTTAGTTCCTAAGCCATTGTGTTCTGTTCAGGAAATAGTTTTCTCCTGTGTCAATGTGTTCAAGGCTATTTCTCTCCTTCCCCCGCTCCTCTTTCTCTCTCCTATTAGATTCAGTGTGTCTGGTTTTACGTTGAGGTCTTGGATCCATTTGGACTTGAGCTTTGTGTGGGGTAAGTTGGGATATGGGACCTGAAGAGACCACCTCCAGTAGCCAGACAAGGCACCCAGTGGAAAGATGGGTACATCAACCCACTTACAAAACTTTTGACCCAAAATTGGTCCTGTCTAAAAGAAATGCAGGGACAAAGATGAAACAGAGGCTGAAGGAATGGCTGACCAGTGACCGGTCCATTTTGAGACCCGTCCTGAGGGCAGGCACCAATCCTTCACACTATTAAATACTTCATTGTGCTGGCAGACAGGAGCCTAGCATAGCAGCCCTGAGAGGCTCTACCAAGCAACTGACTGAGACAGATGTAGATAACGACAAGCATTGGATGGAGGTCAGGGACCACTGAGAAGAGATAAGGGAAGGACTGAAGGCCCTTAAAGAGATGGCAACCCCACAGGAAGACCAATAGTGTCAACTAACCCAGGCCCCTGGGAGCTTCCAGAGACTGAGCCACCAAACAAAGACCATACACGGGCTGTTCTAAGGTCCCCTCCACACATGTAGCAGAGGGCTGCAACATCTGGCCACAGAGGGAGTGGATGCACGTAATCCTGCAGAGATTTGATGCACAAGGATGGGGGTATATCTAGAGGGCTCCCCTCTCAGAGGCAAAGGGGGAGGCGGGAGGAGAAACTGGGGGACTGGGATGAAGAGCAACAATTGGGATATAAATAAACAAATAAATAAGTAGCCCGTTCTCAGAACTGGGCCTTTCATTCACTAGTCTTTGATATCTACCGAGATATCATTTCTCTGTTATTACATAACTCCATCTTACATATATATGTGTGTGTGTGTGTGTGTGTGTGTGTGTATACACACATATATATATATAATGTATATGCTAAATATATGTATATATGTATATATATTTAGTGTATATATTATATACATATACATATATACATATATATATATAGGGGGGACTGTAAGTAGCTTTTGATTTGGGAAAATATGTGCAGAACATCTGAGCATGCTGCCAGGCACTCAGACAAGACTTAAAGGAAGCAGCTGAGAGCAGGAATGCCTGGAACAAGCAGTAGTGTGAAGGCAGAGGAGACACTGCGAAAAGTGTAGTTATTAAGAAGAGATGGTAAGGAGAACACACGCACATGCACGCACGCACGCACGCACACAGCATACCACTGGGGGAAAGGAGAAAAAAGGCAGTTGAAGTAACAGGATGAAGCGTTCAGCAGAGAACACACTGCTTTGAGGACTTAGGTAGTGAAGACTGAGCACACTATAAGGGAAAGGTGCCAAGACAGGATGCAACCAGCTCTCACGGTGCAGGCCTCAGCCTCCGAGTCCAGGCGAGTGGAAGGGCAGAACCTGACAAGTGCCAGGAGGTAGACAGCAAGGTGAACTGGCTCCAGAGCCTGCTTCATTTCCAGATCACTAAGCTCCTATTGACACAGTAACTAAAAATGAACGCTCCCGTGTAGTCTGCATTGTGTGGTTCTTAAATGGGACTTGTTCTTGTTTCTTCCCTGGTAACAGTTCTCTCATGAATCTTTCTAGAATCATCTGTTACTCTTTAGGGAAGAATCCTAGCTTTGCACCCCAGGAATCCCCTCCAGGCTCAGCACATGACGATGGTCTCAGCCACTACTGCTTAGCCACTGCTCTAATGCGACACTATTCCTCTAACTGCATTATGCTCGTGGTTCTGGGCAATCAGGACATGGAGTCGCTTGGAAACCTGCTCCTTACACCTCAGGAGATGATGCTATGGATTGGCTGGGGTCTGGACTGGACCACAGGGCTCAGGTTTCCTCAGGGACGGTGCTGGGTCTGGAGGCTCCAGACAGCAGGGCATATGTATGGTCACTTTCAATGGCCTCACTCTGAAATGGGCAGTACTGTTCTATTGAGTAGAATTAAGTGTCTGCCAGCCCGGACCCAAGGAGTGGGAGACTGTGTTATAGACTCTACTTCCTGACGTGAGAAACATCAATGAGTTTACAGTGTCGCCTACAGTAAACACTACATAGAAGTCTGTTTCCAGCACTTACTAGATTTTTAAAAAGCAAAGGAAATCAAAGTGGTGTGCAGTCCTAAAAGGTCTAAACAGAACTCAGACACAGTGCTGCAAACTTGATCAACCCATAAAGCACGCTGCTCACGGCTGCGCTCCAGCGAATGCCAGAGTCTCGTTCAATCTCTCCGCAGATGAAGCTGCATTCGTGTTTACTGCAGCACTACCTGTAACAGCCAAGACATGGAGCCGGTGAGATATCCATCAGTCGATGAGTGGACAAAGGAAATGTGCTGGATAACAGATGTGAAACTGGCTGTAAAGAACCAAACGACGTCGTCTGCAGGGAAACAGATGGAATTGGGGACCTTGGTGTTAAGTGAAATAAGCCACTCAGAAAGTCAAATACTACACTACCTCTCGTGGGCACACTATAGGCTTAAATACAGCTAAACAGAAATACATGTGTGATGTAACGGTAGGTCTATGAGGAGGAGAGGAGGCCTGGGGCGGGGAGGGGCAAAGACAAAGAATGACATGTTCTCTCACCTGCAGACTTAGACTTAGCTGTACGTACATATCTCCTTCATACATGTATCTTGTGAGCCAAGGTCACACCACTTTTTGAAAAGCTCCTTCATTTTGGTTGAACTCTGATGATTCTAGAATCCAAGGTGATCTGGCCAAAGGCAATTTGATCTCTAGAACCAGAGACCTGATTCTCTAAACATTTTTTCTCCTCACCAGGCCCAGTTATGGCCAACCTGGATAGACCATGACCTAATATCTGTGACTACTCATGTTTATTTTAGCTAAGGCCAACTGGGGCCAAAATGGCAAACCTTTCTATCCAGTTCCCCTCCCCCTTCCTCTAATGTATATAAGAAGGGTCTTTTACTCTGCCATGCTGGTCTGCACTCTCCTTGGAGCTCCTGTGTGCTGTTGCCTGTCCATCTGTGGCATTAATCTTTTTTCTAATACATAAATGCATATAATATAAACTTGGAACTATAAATAAATAGATACACACATATATACCTATGTAACACAAGTCAAATCTGTCCCAGTGTCACCCTTGAATCTCAAACCTGAAACCTCATATGCATGTATGTGACACCAAACTGAGACTATCTGGAGTGAGCAGGCAGTGAGGACCGAGGAAGCGGAACACAATGATATATATGCTTGCACACAGTTAGACATTTCCAAGACAGTAAACTCTTTTACAGGGGGGAGGAGGGAGCCTGGCAACCCCTGAGGTATGTTGATCATCAGTTGGCATGCAGGCCTGGGCTACTCCAGGTGTGCTGACCAGCGGACTTGCAGGGCATAGAGAGCATCTAAGGCCCCGAGGTTCCGAGTGACATAGTGGAACAATGAAGCTGGTGCCCTGGGCAGCCCTGGATCCTGACCACTGCTCCATGGCTATATCTTGCACTGTTTACAAAATATCTCTTCCACAAGCTAGAACAGCATCTACCACAGATGGGCTTAAATTTGGTACAAGAAAATAGGAAAGGATAATATGTTAATTCATATTTGTTGTAAAGATTCCAGAAACCCATGCATCAAAACTTTGAATGATGAATCCCACAGTAACTGTAACTCTGCCACACAACATACATAATGGGAGAAATGTTAGCAGCACGGACCCGGACAGAAAGCACCGGGTAAGCAGGAAGGGATGAGTTATGCTTGCTCTGGGGCTCATCACTTTCAAGCAGCAGAGAATATATAAAATTCGAAACCATAAATGCATACATTATTTTGAGGTTTACTTCTAATTTTTGATTCAATTTTATCACCTTTGCATCCAAACTACATTTTCCTTTTATAAGCTGCAAATTGATGTCTCGTGAGGTTGGAATCCACAACACTCGGTCTGGGTGTATTTTCCTCACAGGCAATGCCTGCCAGGTACAGCAACACTATGTCCTGCACTCTCTGAAATGTCGGGTCGTGTCTGCAGGGGTCCATTTGTCTACTTCCCTGCTCTCAAGCCTCAAGAACACCATGGAGCGGAAGAATAAAAAAAAACACCAGTAGAACCAGAAATGTCACAGAGCAGCTTAAGAAGGCACCACTGCCGTCCCCCGGCGGGCTCCTAAGCACAATGACATCAATCACACTGCATATTGACAGCTTCTGAAATGTTCAGACACAGCATCATCTCATCCGTCCTCGCCACACCGAGGGAGGCAAACACTTCCCTTCAGCTCTTTGGGACTCTGAGAATATATTTAGGATATGCGCTATTTGCTGTTATCTACGCACACGATTTACTTACAGAACAGTCTCATGGAAGATCACAGCTATAAGCAGACTTTCTAAGTTGTTTGTTTCAACTGTATTCTGAAAAGTCAAAAAGTCAAAGAGAAAGAAACAGGAACAAATACCACCACAACAAATGTCCTTGCCCTCTGGAAGTGTGCTGGGGTGAATTAACCCTGCCTGCTACTCAGCCTGGTTTAGGAAAGGACCCTTGCCAGCCTCTGAGGGTGAGCTTTCCCTCCCAGCAGCCTGCACAGCAGGGCATGCTCACTACACTCCAAATGACTTTGGCTCAAGAGCAGTCCTCAGCCCTGTGCTCCTCCTGCCCCACCCAACCACACCTCCAGGACCTCGTGTCAGGGTCTAGAAGGGGCGTGGTTAAACTGTCTCTTACTTCAAGCGCTAGCCACTCAAGCTTCTGCTTGTTTGTCTCTTTCTGTGCTTACAAGAATAAGGTAAATTTTTCCTTTTTCTCTTATATAGCTCATCAATAAAATTGTCAATTAAAACAAAGACTCAGAGCTAGAGAAACTCTGATACGATCTGCACTAGACTACCATCGGAGAGACGACAGTCACTCTGTTGCCTCTGAGAGCATGTTTTGCTCACAACTACAACACAATGTTTAAGGCGCTAAGGTGAAGAGATCAGGGGACTATTAACGCTAAACCAGTGGTTCTCGGCCTTCCGGATGCTGCACTCCTCAATACAGCGTCTCATGTTGGGGTGACTGTTTGCCTCCCGAGTTGTGCTGCCTGGATTTGAATTGATTTGGTGATTTGATTTTTATAAGTTCTAGGCATAAGACAGCTTTGGCCACCAAGCCAGGCATCAAGGTAGGATGACAAGGACCGCCATCTGCTCTGCCCCCGACGAATATAAGAGCAACATCACCAACATGGTGTCTCGTTGCCCATTGCCAGGGGGTTAGAAGAGTTTTCTTAATTGTTACGTACAATTATACAACATTATTTGTAAATAAAACAGATGAACACGTAGATTCTTGAACAAAACACCTGAGTATCCCTCAGACATGAGTAGTAAACCTATAGACACACCCCAGCACAGCTCCTGATGCCAAAGTGTGAAAGAGAAAAGAGTATCTGAGATGGGTCACAAAACACAAGCTTGGCTGTCTTTCCACCGTAGGAAAGATGCGGAGGTGATTGACATCCTAAAAGAGTCAGTGTTGGATGTGAGCTCTACATCTTATGGAACACAAAGCAATGTGGAGTGTCTTACTAATCCATCAGACAGGAAAGCAGGCCATCAATGTGTGTGCTCCATGCATGTCATACATTGTATGGGACTGTCCTCAGAGACAGCATAGATCCAGCTGTCGGCAATCTCTTTCAGGATGAAAACTGAAGAGATACAGTCAATTCTAGAAAGTTCACAGGATGCTTAAAAATAATAAAGAATAATAGGGCTTGGTTCTCTGAGCAGTTAACACTATAAAATCCTCAGAGGCATGACTTCCCTAGATAGACAGCTACCGAAGCCTGTTCCATCTTCCAGAGCAACTAGAGCTGCAGAATTCCACGAGTGACTGAGTCATCGGTGCACTCCAGAGTGAGTCCAAGGGAACCCTGGGAACAAGATAAAGGTCCATCCAAAGCAGTCACATAAACACCATACACTATGTAATGCAGTCCATGGTGTTTCCTCTTTTCTGTTGTTTGTTGCCCAGGCTGATCTTCAACCCCCAGGGCTGAAAGAATCTCCTCCGCCTCCCAAGCAGCCTGGACTGCAGGCAAGTGCATCCAAGTCAGGTTCATAGTCTATTCTCCAAGGATATCCAAGGAAGGGGAGAGGTGAATAATGCATCATAAACACCAGAAGATTAGAGCTGGCATATTCTGTGTGACTGGGAGCATATGCACATAAATAAAAAGACCAAGAGAACACACACAAACTATTAACGGAAGTAACGTCCTTTAGTGGAAATTAACACCTTCACAACTCTTTCTCTTACAATGAGAGGAGGTAAAAAGAGTTAAACAATGAGTTCCAATGTCCTTGTCCTCTGTTTTCTACAACACACACACAAACACAGACACATTCTGTGGCCAATAAACAAGTGTGTTAACAATATTAAGTTATAAATTCAATTCTCCTATATTTACAATTTCAATTTCTTACCAAATTTACACAAAAGCAACATATTTAAAAACATAAAAACCTAAGTTTTGATCCAAGGCTGCAATCTTCCATTCATTCCTCTTCATACGTCCTTGAGGCTAAAAAATGAACTTCATGTGCTTGATTCCATAGGTCTTAAAGAAGACCATGATGATGAGAGCCCACAGCCCCAGGATGAAGCCTCCGGGAGGGTGCCAATCTTTCAGCTTCGGTTTCTGCAAAACAAGGAGAACAGGGCCGCCTTAGAGGGAAGAATTTAGCGGTAGATAACATAAATGCCATAGGACAGAGCCTTTAGTGAGGTGTTATAAGAGGGTGTGGCCCAGTGAACACACAGGGACAGCAACAGCAAAAGACTTCAAGTGAGACAAACATCCTGCTAAATGACGCTCGCTCCCTCCCTCGGAGAAGCCTGCCCTGGCACCAGCATAACCGCTCCCCCCAACTTACTCTGCAGGGGAAGAGTCCTGCCACTGTTTGTCTCTCCATCAATTTGAGTTGTACTTAGAAAAGATGATCTTTTCTATTAAACTACGGCCCATGAGGGGCCATGCTGCTGACGGGGAGCACTCACAGCCATGCTGCTGACGGGGAGCACTCACAGCCA
>JANHMN010000001.1:6455411-6478861 GCA_030674055.1 Rhabdomys pumilio
ACACACACACACACACACACGCACACGCACACACACGCGTGTGTGTACATGTCTATATCTGCACATACTGACACACACACAGACTCTTGGATGGGCCTGGTCCTTTGTGTAGTGATGGTGGTGACAAAGGTCCCTACCCTCCAGTGTCATATGAAACTTTAAGGACAGCAGGTCTCAGGCCGTTCAAAGCTTAGAATTCTTTAAAATCATGGTCTCTTTACACTATGGATAATTAACTTTTTTCTGTCAAAAGTCTAGAATAATTAACATAAAGCAGTTCTGTTCAACTGAGATACTATCAATGCCACAGAAACCTAACTTGTTACCTAAGCCTGACGGTTGCTCTGCACATCATGTTCCTTTGCCACCCGTCTAATACTTGTAAGGCCCATGGAAGCCCCAGCAAGGCTCAGAACAGGATTCTCCTCCTTACAGCAGAGCGGGTTACAGCTCCCAGCACGGCAGAACACCTTGCATAACATGCAGGTGAACTGCAGCCTGGGATAAGAGCGAGCTGGAAAGACAAGAGTCTGGTTTTTCCTCACTAGAAGTTGCTGATCCTCACGACATTTGAAAGCATATGCAGGTACATGTACACATTACTCTCCTACCAAGATTAAACGATTACTGTCAAAACTCAGCACGAGGGTAAACTCAGTGGGGCCTGTAGGACCCAGAGAATCACTCTATAAACCAGCTGTGGTGCTGAAAGGGTCAGGAGGTGGTTACAGCACAGGTAAGTTCCACCGTAAGGTTACACAAGTAACAAGTAGCTAAGAGCAAACTATTTCTACAGCTGGAGAAGCAACTTTCCAATGAAAGGCCTTCACTGGCCTTTAATTTACCATTAAGTCTTAAGCTGTGAGACCAGCAGCACCTTTGGAAGTAACTACCATTTCTCCAAAGACCCAACAACTAACCCACCCCTGCTCCTTCAGCCTCTGGACAAGGGGGCCAGAGAGAAAGGAGAGGACCAGAGTTGCAGTTCCCAAGAGGAAGTTTTGGAAGTGACAGCAGAAGATGAAGTATGTGTGTGCACACATGCATGTGCTCGCTTGTACAAGAATCATAAAACACAGCACTAATTGATAAAAGCAGCAAATCTCAGCTTTCACACAGCAACATTTGCAGTGCATGTTTTTAAATTTATAATGCATTTAGTACATCTGTTTGACTAAAATGTGGAAAATCCATTAAGTGCCCTTTGGACTGAGCTAAAGGCAGGCTTTCCTGCATCCTCACAGAAACATG
This sequence comes from Rhabdomys pumilio, assembly GCA_030674055.1. Lineage (NCBI taxonomy): Eukaryota > Metazoa > Chordata > Mammalia > Rodentia > Muridae > Rhabdomys > Rhabdomys pumilio. Next base: position 6,456,663 of record JANHMN010000001.1, read on the forward strand.
TACAAAGGCACAAAACACAACACATATGCTACCCAAATCCAGTTAACTTCTCCAAGAAATCCAGATACCTTTACTGTCTGTGAGTCTTAAATGCGAACCCTATAAAGGGTTAGTGGGACCAGTTTATAAATTGCTACACTCTCTGTTAATGTCTGTTAGGCCCTGAGAAAGCTGCAAGTCTGCTGAGAAGGTGTGGAAGTCTGCTCTCTTCCTGGCTGCTATTTACAGTGGTAAGATGGATCTATAGGCAGCCCAGTTGTATACTGCATCACAACCTCCCTAGTGGCACGCCTTGTCATATTTCCATTTATGCACAATCCCCCAGTGTCAGAAGCCAGGACCCTCGCCCCTCACCCTCACCCCCTATCTCTCCCCACCTACAACCTCTCCCCACCTGCACAACGTCCCCTGCAGCTTGGCAACCACAAGATCCTACCTGGAAGCTGCAGGTAGATTCAAAGCAGTATACCGAGTCTTTTGAGAAAAGGAGTTAGATCACCAATTGTTTGAGGGCACAGCTCGAGAAGATTCTGTACTTTCCCACTATACTTTCCCACCACCTGGCCTCTCTTACCCCTCCCCTTGTAAAGCATATTATAAAAAGGCGCCTTGCACCCAAATATACGGCTCTTGACAAGCAATTGCTTCCCTGAGTCTTTTCCCTCTCTCGCCCGTTCTTCTTTTTCAGGTCGGGGTCTTCCTCGCCGCCCCACAAATTACAGGACCCGCGGGTCGGGTCACCCCAGAACCCATGGATACTGCAGAGGTACTGAAAACAGTTCACCGAATCCTAGGATATTCAGACACGAATACTTTATCTAGACAGAGGAACAGACATCCATGTGAGAAGTCATCACCCAGGAGAAATACAGAATCAGCCTTGTCAGTAGTGCATGCTAAGAAATGTGGTTTTCCTCATACACTTCATCTTCTTTAAGGAGCCCAAACCAGGAGTAATTAGCAAGGCAGCATGTGACCCTGGTTTAGTTTCACTGCTGTCTGCAGATCCTGGGATCAGTACAAACAACAGATATAAGAAGACAAAAAGGCAGAGAAACATCCACACTCTACCAAGGCTCAGACTGTCCACGGCCAGGAGGAAGTAAAGACAGAAGGCCCAACAGGAAGCCTGTGAGCTATAATAAGCTTATATTATACATGCAGCAGCAAAAACACCAGAACAAGGTAGAAAAAGTCAGGATGAACCCAGAAAGTTGTCCTCTGAGCTCATGTGTGTGCGGAAGCACCCCGCCCCCTACAATAATAATAAATAAAACAAAATAAAGGAAAACCATAAAGAAAACTATAAAGAAAAATGCACCTACCCACTGAAAAAGAGATGCAGCCTGAAGATGTGGAGAAGGTACTTCTAAGTAAAATTTAATAAGGAATCACAATATAATTTAGAAATTAATATTCAGTATAAATTTTATACAAAAATAAAAATATAATAGAAAATATAAGAATTATGTACAACAGTGTTTCTCACCTGTGGGTCATGACCCTTTGGGGGTCTAGTGACCCTTTAATAGGAGTTGCCTAAGACAATCAGAAAACACAGATATTTACATAACAATAATATTTGCAAAATTACAGTTATTAGAAGCAAAAATCATTTTACCATTGGAGGAGGGGGTCACCACAACATGAGGAATTGTATTAAATGGTCACAGCATTAGGAAGGTTAAGAATCACTGCTCTTAAAAGGGAAAAACAAAAACAACAGCAAAAAAAAAAAATAAAAAAAAAAAGCAAAAGTCCCCCAAAACCAAAGGCAACAGCCTGAGATGAAAAGGAAGCCAGTGGCCCAGCTCCGGGTGGCCCAGCCCCAGCAGCACAGTTTCCTACCATCCAGGCAGGCTAGGGAGGAATGCTGAGTTCTCAGCACACCTCTGGGTCCTGCACTCATGGAATGTGTTAGCTCACAGAAAGCGGCTTTACAACAGGTCCCATAAGCAGGTAGCGTCTGTGGGGAAGTAGGTCAGTGGTCTGTGCCCAGTATGCATAAGGAAGGCCTTAGACTTGAGTGTCACGCTGGGGGCAGGGGAGATGCTTCTACATCCTTGCTTCTGGAACTGGCTGATCTAGAAAGTGCTTTGGGGTAACGGAATATAACACAAGTGAACCTCGGGAGCCTTTGCTTGTATCTGCTCTGTTTCTCACGCCTGCTCCCATCCTGAGAAAGCTCAAGCTTCTGGAAGAAAAGTGGAGAACTAGCATCTTTCCAGCCATTGCACAGCCAGACCACCTTGCTCACCACAGACACAGCAGGGAGAGCAAAGGAAATACCCAGCTGCACCCAGCCTAACTGCCAAGCTGAAAACCTATCCACTCAACAAATGATCAACAAAGGTTTTAAGTCACTAATTTGTAGAATGATTTATTATACATCAAAGCCATGAAATATAAACACTGAGGTGAAAGGAAAGTACTGACTCTTAAAGTCATAATAAAGACTCACTCGGATCCACTTGTGGCTCAGATTTCAATGGTGATGTGTATTTAACAAAGGCCTGGGGGAACATGACTCTACCATAAACTCTGCTGGGACAGGCAAGGTCACAAGGCCAAGCCCTCAGTGTACCACACCTCATTGCAGTGTTTACTTCCCAGTCTCCAGTCCCAGCCTGAAGCACCTGCTCTGCTGTGTTCTGGGGACCCTTCCCAAGGCTACTCGCCATCAGTCTGCAGGGGGACCCATTAGTGATAGTCAGATGCTGCCCCCTGCTGGACAGAAAAAGACCTCCCACCTCTGCTTTTGACCCTTGCTAAATTGACAGTGTGGTTAATCTAATTAGCTAATTATGGATGACTGTCCTCCACTGACACTTCCATTTTGACAGAACACTAATTATAGTTTTTCCTTGCCGTGGATCTCACTTTTATGAGATGAGAATACCCACTGTTAAAGTTTTTATTAATATCACTCTGTTTTCACTGGCCAATCCAGATACGACTCCTAGGGGAAAGTAAACTTTCATTTGAAACTTACACATATAGCAAAGCATATAAATGTATCTGTAATAACTACTGAGGAGAGCTGGTGCTTGAAATAAATATTTTTAAAATCAGTAGCCATCAATCATGTCAGTAAAAGAATAGATTTTTTTCTTTTATTTACAATAGCAATTTAAAAACATAAGACAGGTAGGGATGCCTATAGCGTGAGATGTCAGATCAACAATTATATTAGTTTACAGAGAGGGGTAAGGCCTGAAGAAAGAAAAAGGATACTGCTAGCCAATATTGTGGTACTGGCTTGGCAAGATGAAAGAAAGATGGACAAAAGCAACCAGGAAGGTGTGGGTAAGATAGGAGTCAGGAGGGGGGAGCAGGTGGCTATAACTTAGATACACTGTATTCATACATGACATTACCATTACTAAAGTTTACAACAAGAAAGGTTTATTATAGTTCCTTCACCCCTATCTGTGAGAAATGGATGTTATGGCTAGCCCTGGCCTTGTATTTTGATGCTAATTCCACTTTCCTGGGAGGGGCTGCAGAGGAGGAGTGAGTCAGTACACAGGTGACTTCCTGTGAACCTTCTGTCTACCTTAATCTGTAAAATAAAAGCTAGAGCCGGTGATTGAGCAGTAGAAGGGGAGTGGAGAAAAAGGCTTAGGGGAGGAGGATGAAGAGCCACACAGGTATGGAGAGCAGTCGCGGGTAACAACTTATATTTGGGCTTGATAGTTGGGAAACACTTCTAATTGTATGGGCATATTGTTATTGAGCATTACCAAACATATAAAGCCTTTGATTAATATTTAAGCATTAGAGCCTTATTTTCTTACCATCCTGGCCTGCATGTTTAGCGGGATGGTCTGGGCCATGCACAGCCTTGTGGAGACAGCATGGAAGATTGGCAGAGCCATCTCCCATGCTGGTATCTCATGGGTGGCCAAGCTGGTGTTTCTGGCTGGCTGTTTCTAGCTGCAGCACTCACGTAGCCTCCACCCGTGGAACATGGCGGCTGAACTAGGCAGCACCTCCGCAGCTTAGTCAGCTTGACCAGTGGAAGATTTAAATAATTACTTCAACAGATGGGTTCCAAGACTCTAGCAAATATCTGAGACCACAGGGAGTATAGAACTCATTTTTTGATATAAATATTCTTATCACAAACTTATAATTTATAAATGGTACAGTAAAAGATTACTAATATGAGTAAAATATAATTATTATAACAACCTCCTACAGTCGATATGTTATATGAATGTAAAATGATTTACAGATGCTGGAACTCTCTGAAAACAATGGCAAAGAAGCACTGTTTCCACATTCTCAACACTGGATTAGTGTCAAAGTCAGATCTGTTTTAACTCAGTCCTGGAAACACCACAATACACTTCATATTATTGAAAGTTAGATACAAATACAAAGGACAAGAGGGATAAAGTGTAGGGAATGCACACAGTACAAAGATTTATGAGCCAAGTGCAATGAATGAAAGCAAGAAAGCAAAGGTGTAGAGCGGGAATGAACTTCTGAAATACCTGCACTTTACAACATATATACATAAACTAAAAGGAGAATCAGTGGGAAAACGTAGCAGCAGAAAGGACGAGGCTCAGGAGGCTTTCCCAAAGTCACAAGGCACAGGGCTAATCAATAAAGGAGATGGGGATCAAAGCTCTCACAGATCTATAAAGGGCTAATTCACTTTCCCTGTCATAAAAACAGTATGCAAATGTTTTGCTCTTTAAAATTAAACTGGCAAATGTTAATTAACAAGGTCACCTTCAGTTTTAGGTCTTTAAAATGTTTCTTTGTCCTGTAGGAACCACAGTAAAGGAACTCAGATGTGCTGACAAAGGTACACAAGTTCTAGTTTCACCTCCTCAGTAAACATCAGGAGACAACATCAGCACACAGTGCCATGTAGAACACAGCCACCAACACGCTTGTAAACAATTTTAATGATTTAAGAGATTCCTATCCCACAATAAGGAAGTTAAAACAATATGCAAATTGAATATGAAATATGGCTTAGAATTCTACAGAAAAATATTTAAAGGAAAGAAATACACTAATTCCTTAGTTCTGCTTCTCTGGAGGAAGTGGGATTGCAGGTGGACACTGTTCAACTCAGATTTTTCTGTACTTGTAAAAGTATATGGCTCTTCTGGTCCCAGGTGCTGCAGAAGCTGTGGGTTACCATGCAGACATGGCCAAGTCCAAGAACCACACCATGTGGGGAACCGACAGAAGGTGGCTATCATCCTTGCAGTCATCTTGAGCCATATATCCTGATAAGAGACTTGATTACAATAGCCTACAACAGCTGAGCACACTCTGATAACATCTTGCTTTAGATACCCAGGATCTTCCCTTGGGTGTGTGAGACTTAAAGGTGTGATTTAGAGTTGAGATTTAAGGGTGTGACTTAGAGATCAGATTTAGAGATAAAACCTAAGGGTGTGACTTAAAGGCGTGACTTAGAAGTGAGACATATAAAAGGCAAGAGGAAGACAGAAGAGTTCAGTATAACTTGGAGTTAGTTATTAGGCATTTGGAAGATCATTAGACATTAGGCACTTAGCACTTGGAAGAAGTAACTTGGAACTTGGAGGCACTAGGGTCTAGGAACTAGGGACTAGGAACTCGAGACTTAGGACTTGGATTAGGAAGAGAGACTGAAGAATAAACGGGGTTGAATCACACTCTGTCTGGTCTCCATTCTTCAAGTCCGTCCTCACTCTCTTGCTGAACCCCGACCCGCGGACCGGAGCAGCTTGGGGCAGTGCGGTCTCTAACAATTTAGCCCCCAAAGCTTTTGGCAGTGCGGGTTCCAATGTTGATAGAGCGGTCCTCGACATTTTGGCTCCCAAACATCAGGCAGCTCGGGCCACAACATTTTTGGCGCCCAATGTGGGGCAGCTTGGGCCGCAACACCACCACACGCAACTAGTTCTGTCAATGGCACAGAAATGGCATCAAGAAGCCCTGGTCACAAGGATACGACTCTCTTAAGAGGGTTGACCCCAAGTTCCTGAGGAATATGTGCTCTGCCAAGAAGCACAAGAAAGGCCTGAAGAAGATGTAGGCCAACAATGCAAAGACAGTGAGTGCACTCGCAGAGGCCATCAAGGCCCCAGTGAAGCCTCAGGGTATCAAGCCCAAGATGCCAAAGGGCCCCAGCCGCAAACTCAGCCGCTCACCCCAAGCTTGGAAAGCAGATTCGAAGCTACATGACCAAGGGTCATAGGCTCTGCCAACCAAAGCCCAAAGTTCAAACCAAGGCAGAGGCCACAGCTCCACCTAAGGCCCAGGCTTTAGCTCCACCTCAGGCTCCCAAAGGTGCCCAGGCCTCTCTGAAGGCCCCATAGAAAAGGCTCCTGCCAGTGTGAAGACAGATGGACTGCTGTGACACACCTACCCACACACTATTTGCAGGTGACCAGTGTCCTGTGCAGTTTTTACAAATAAACTTGAGGTAAAATCTGTTTTAAAAAAAAGTATATGCATAATGCACAGGAATTTTATGGAGGGGGGTACGTAAGGGGAATGCACAGAAAAAAACCTGTAATACAAGAGTCTCCAGCCTGGGGAAAGAGCTCAGCATTAAAACATTTGTCATGCAAATGTGAGGCCTGGAGTTTGAAACTTCGGAAACCCACAGTGAGTTCCTATAGCTCCAGTCTCTGACACAGACCGGCATCCTCAGAGTAAGCTTGTTAGCTAGATTTTTCATAAATGAGAGCTCTGGATTTCATGGAGATACCTGTCTTACAAGCAACAGAGGATGCTTCCTGACATCAGCCTTGAATCTACACATGCATGAAAACACATGTGCTTGCATGCACGTATGCGTGTGTATGTGTGTACACAGATACACACACACACACACACACACACACACACACACACACACACACAGACATACGTGAAAAGTAGAAAATGAAAATGATCAGGGCTACCTAGGCACAGCCTCACACTCTTCTCCCATTAGAGTAGTCCACACGAGATGCTACTTAAGTAACATGGCTACCTCGGTGGGCAGGCAGCATGATTCGCGTGTACTTTCCATGCGTCCAATCTCCTGCCATCACAGTAGTGCTGAAGACCCCCAAACTTGGGAGACCCTCACTCAAGTCTCGGGAAGTCATGGCCACCCAAAAACTTGCAAGACGCCGTACCTGGATGCAATCAGCCGAGGCTTTATTAGGGAGAGTTGGCCGGCCAACAGTCAATTTGTTTGCCCACGCAGGAGCTGAATTGACAATGACCGGCTGGCTAAGGGGCTTTATAAAGGGGAAAACCACAAACCAGGGGTGTGGGGAGGCGGGGAAGGGTTGCTAAGGAAACATAACATAGAAAGACTTAAAAGGTCCCAACCCAAATTTAGTCAGGGTCATGCAGAAAACATCTTATACACTTATCTTTTGTAAGGATGTAACCTCAACCATTTATCTCTTGGTCAGCCAGTTCCCGGGACCACCCAGATGACTTGCATTTTTCTTTGTGATCAGGAATGTGTCTTCCTGCTTTGGGCCTTCCCCACACATAGGTGGGTTGTCTTCCCTGAGGTCTAAGGAATGTTAATTAGTCCCTCCCTTTCTCTCTTGAATGTTAATCTAGCAAGTGTCCTCTGACTCAGGGATAATGTACCCCTCCCGGAATGTAGAATGTATCCCTGGGCAGTGAAGGCCCAAAATCTTACATTTAGTTTCGTTTTCTTGGAACTAGTGAACCTGCATTCTTTTGCTCAGTCTAGGGGTCATAAAAACTTTCTATATTTTTTATGTCCTTTAAAGAAAAGCCTAAAGAAAAGCCTGCATATATTTTATAAAACGATCTTTATAGTTTTTCACTCTACACTGCTGGTTCACTACAACTCCAGGTACCGCTCTGGACATCCTCCACTGCGCTCTGCCTTACAGCCATGGACAGATCAGCGCCTCACTGCATTTGTAGTATGGCTGTCTTTGAAGCAAGCTCATGTTAACGTATTTTTATAATTTCATTCCTATTCATTAGAGCATTTCCTAAGATGACTGATTTTATATAGTTAAAGCGCTCTACAGACTGCTGTTAAATACACTTTTTTATTTTACCTCACAGAAACATCTACAATACAAAGGTGAATGGCTTACATAAAACCACAGTGTGTCAGAAACCAACATTCAGAAGCTCAAGGGCTACCAATTATCAAAACGTTTAATATTTCAAATGACAGGGCTAGGTAGCTAAGCAACACTACACTCAGAGTTGTGAACAGTTCACTCCCCCTTTCATGTGCAAGGAAATTACCATATAACTTCAAAACACTTAGAGTACAGAACTAAGTATTAAATTTATATAAAGATGAAACAGGATCTTTGAAATTATACATATTTATTGCTAAGCAAAGAGAAAATTACAAAAATTTCACTGAGATTCTTTTCTAAGAATAATGAGAGTTAATTATACTATACTCTAGAGAAACAAAATTATAAAACAATCTACCAAGGTTACAGTTACAATACTTCAGAAAATAATTGGTTTCCACTATCTATTTAATATAATGTATTAGTATTTTCAATGTACCTATACCCTTTACATAAAACCTGACTTATGTTTTTAATATGTATCAGTGTTTTGCCTGCCTGTATCTCTGCAGACCATGTACATGCAGTGCCCATGGGGCCAGCAAAGGTTGTTGGATTCCCTTGGGACTGAACTTGCAGATTTCTGTGAGTCATCACGTGGGTATGAGGAATCCAACAGGGGTCCTCAGGAAGAGCAGTCTGCACTCTTAATTTCTGAGCCATCTCTTCAGCGCCCTTGACTCAAACGCTTCAAATTACATTAGTAAAATAAGGGAAACCATGGTAGGCAGACTTGTAAGACAACCTCACAATTCCCACTCCAAGGGGAACAACGGCTTGTAGGGCAGGGACGGGGCCTGTGACAGGGTCCTGTGAGCAGCTGTGTTACAACACAGGGAAGGGGTTCTAAGATACACCGATGGTCAAAACCAGCAGAACAGGGAGCAGCAGAAAGAGCAGACAACCTCTAGACTCCAGGCAAGGCCAGAATTCTACACTGCGGAAAACTATCCTGTGAGCATGGAAGACAGCCCATGGTCTCAGGGCATATCACCGGCTACTATCCTGACTGAAGCTTCTGAGACCTGAGCAGAAGACTCAGCTGAGCCAGGACCAGACTATGGGAAAATGTGAAGTAATGATTTTAAATCACTGTTACAAAGCAATAGAAAACTAATAAAAACATTTGGAGAAAAATGTATTGATAGGAAATATAATTATCAAATTTGATATTTGTTCTCTGAAACAAAAATTCATAGTGATTATCCTTTGTTTTTAAAAAAATACATAAAAACAAAATAAAATACTCCAATGTGACTCTGTATTTTCCATACCTATGTTTTCTACAAGGCCTTACTCTGAAGAATGAAAAATTATAAAAATAGTTAATAAGATATATACAGGCTTTCCTTTAGGTTCTTCTTTAAAAGACATGGAAAATTTTCTCTGAAACAAGCCAGGCCAGTTTCGGGAACTGGCTGTAAAGAATGAAAGTCATTCAGGTGGCGAAACACAATGACCTGGCTGTGGCTGGAGCAAGTGAGAAATAGTTAATAAATAGTTGGTAAATGACAGGGTAGGGCACAGTGACATGGTAAAACCACATTTTTGAGAAGAATGAGTGTACGGAGTAATTTTCATGACTATAAACCATTCAGGGTGGGTTCCCCTGGAATGTCCCGCTATTCTTATGTTATGTATCCTTGGCAACCCCTCACCCCCTCCTCACTCCCCTGGATTGTGGTTTTCCTCTTTAAAAGGCCCCTTAGCCCACCACTCGGGGTCAATTCAACTCCTGCTCGAGTGAACCGAATTGACCTTGGCTAGCCAACTCTCCTCCCTAATAAACCTCTGCTGATTGCATCCAGGTATGGTGTCTTGTGATTTTTGGGTGGCCGTGATTTCCCAAGACTTGAATAAGGGTCTCCCAAGTTTGGATCTTCAACTCAAACACCAGATCCAAGTGTCTAAGTCAGTGACCACACCAACTCTTATAAAGGAAAGCATTTAATTCAGCCTGGCTTACAGCTGCAGAGGGCTAGCCCATCATCCTCATGGTGGAGAGCATGGTAGCACACAGGCAGGCATGGCAGCTGGGAGTTCTGCATCCAGAGTCGCAGGCAGCAGGAGGAAAGAGTAACTCTGGGCCTGCCTTGGACTCACTTCCTTCAACAAGGTCATACCTACTCCAAGGCCACGCCTCCTAATTCCTCCAAATAGTGCCAATTCCTGATGGCCAAACATTCAAATATATGAGTCTATGGGGGCCATTCTGATTCAAACTACCACACCAAGTGAGACAAAGCTGTCCAGGAAGAGAGGAGAGATTTAGGGAATAGGAAACTTAAAACACATACTTTAAACTGAGTGTAAAGGAAAACATAGGAGGAGAAAAACAGAACACACAAATACAACCCATGCAAGATTTTCTAAAATTAAAAATAAGACCTGTGGAATTATGGCCAGGGAGGCAAAGTCTAGCTCCAGCCAGCACTCCCTGGGAACCCACAGGCCACTCCAGACAGGGACACAGATCAGTGCCCTGCTCAACCATCATCAGAGAGGCTTCCTCCTGCAGCAAATGGGAACTAATACAGAGACCCCCAGCCAGACAACATGAAAAGAGTGAGAGACCCTAGAACACTCAGACCTAAATGGAATGTGTCTCCATCAAATCCCTCCCCTCAGAGGGAACCCAGAGAAGGGGAAGGAGAAAGAGTGTAAGTGCAAGAGGAAATGTAGGCCACCCCCAAAACAAGACTTGAGATCCACATGACTGATATGAATGTCCAGACTGAGGCAGCATGCACAGGCCTGCACGGGTCTGCACCAGTGGGACTCTGGAGCTTAAATTAGACACATACCCACATCCCTATCCCAGGAGCTATCTTCAGCTGACAACCACCCGAAAACGGAAAGTTAGTTTTCTCCAAGGGTGCTAGACAAACAAAGTCCTCTCGAGGGCAGGCTGTACACCCGGCAGTAGAGATGGCCAACAGAAAATGAACTCAACTCATCTTTGGAGGTTCTTTGTCTCAATGTCAGCCAGGGCTCTCCCTGCTTGCTGTTGTTTTAATCTTACTTCTTACTTGTATTTTATTTATGTATCTGTTTTTCCCTCTTTTTAGCCTACAAGTCCTTTGCATATATATTTTGACTCCCAGTTTAGTGTTTTATGGAGTCCGAATGGATCTTTGTTTCTTATGCCTTTTCTTAGGTTCTTTTCCTTCTCCTTTTTGTTTGTTTGTTTGTTTTGTCCAGTTCAGATTGTTAGTTTTTGTTTATCTTGTTATATTTTTATTTTCTCTTACCATTATTATTATTTATTATTATTATTATTATTATTATTATTATTATCCCATAGAAATCTGTTTGTTTGCTAATGAGAGGCAGAAAGGAGGTGGACTAGGAGGGGAGGGGAGAAAATGGAAGGAATGGGGGAGTCTGTAATCAGGATATGCTTGTGAGAAAAAAAATTCTGTGTTCAATAAAGAAAACTAGCTTGCTATTCAAAAGGCTAAAGGCAGACTTTGTCTCTGGAAAAGACCTAAGACGCTTTCATTTTTGAGAAAAGGAAATAAAGAACTTCCTCCCTTACCAGAGTGGGCAGAGTTTGAGCACTGAGTCTGCATTTTGGTTGTTTGCTGCCTGTAGCTTACTTTCATAAGAATTTATACTTTCTTGATGAAAAGACTTCATTTAGATTGCATTTACAAAGTACTTGTGCTTCAAAGCATATTATATATAATAAATACATACAATTCTGCTGTTTAAAAAAGACCTATGAAATGAGAAGACAGTAAATGTAATTATCAAACTGCACATGAGAAGGGTGAGCTCAGAGTAAGAGAGGAACACAGTATTCCCACAGCAGCACAGTCCAAAGGGTGAGGAGGGAGCCTGGGGCTGGCCTGGCCTAGAGACAGTCCAAAGGGCGAGGAGGGAGGCTGGGGCTGGCCTGGCCCAAAGACAGGGCACAACATCACATCTGTACACCTCATTCCCAAGGGCAGAGGAAAAGATCTAAAGTAATGGCTGAGGTTCTTCCGAATCTCAAACCTGTGCATACAATACCAAGCAAACAGAAACCCACTCAAAGGGATATTAGAATCAAAATGATGAAAACCAGGGACAGACATCGAGAAGAAGAGGGTGAGCCAACTCCAGCCATGATGAACCCCGGTCTGTGAACAGAGTCCCACTGAATCCCAGCCAAGAAAGGCATTGTTAGAATGCAGAAAAATAAAGTAGAGATGGGGCACATGAAAGAACCTTTCTAGTAAGAAGGGTAGAAGAGAGCACCCAGACTGCTGTGGGAGTTCAGCATCAGCAGAGCCACAGGGCAGGACAGAGTTGGTAAAGGAGCTAGTTCTTCAGGAAAGGACATCTGGGTAAGGTCACAGCGCTCACAGTGGAAGGAGGGAGAATTGAAATGTGTGAACAAATAAAAATATTTCCCTTGTTTCAAATATTTAAATATATAGTTGACTATTTAAAAGCAAATGTAATCAAATGTTGTGGAGCTCAGAAGAGGACAAAGCTGGGCATGCATAGTCTTCCTTGGGCATATGCGAACAGAGTATTACTTAGAGCATACTGTGGGCGGAGGGGCGTGGAAGGAAAGCTGGCGATGTGCTTGTCTTGCCAGTGCATGGACCTCAGTCCAAGCTCCAGAACCCAGGTGGTCAACCCTGTGCTTGCAACCTCAGCACTAGGGAGGCAGACAGGAGGAGCCACAGGGCTCACTGGTCAGCCAGCCTACCCTAACTGCTAGAGGTTTAGGCAAATGCGAAAGCCTTTACCTGAAGATGACATCTGAGGCTGTCACTACACCCGCCCTCATACACACACTGAAAAATAAATAAGTAGATTGTGATGAAGTCGAGGTGCAAGCTTAAGTCCCAGGGCAATGAGGTGACTCACTGACAAAGCACGAGTGGAGACTCAGTGCAGTTCTGCACATTACACAATCTAAAATAACGTACAGAAACAAGAGCTGAGAAGCAAGAACAAACAGGGCAAATGGAGAACACACAACAGTATGGCAGGCACATCCAGACACAGTGACTGACTGAAAGGCTCTAAACACTCAGACTAAAAGGTGGAGACTTCCTTGGTGAATAAAAGCATGAACCCCAGTAGTGTTCATGTAAGACAGAGGCTCTGAGACACAGAGGAGCTAACAAGGGAGTGCATGTGACAGCACGTTCTCTTCAAGCATTCTATGGGACAAATATAGTCACACCCAGTTTAGCAATCAGATACACAGCTCTGATCTGATACATGTGGTCTGAGCACCTACCACACACCAGGCCTTGCTTAGGTGCCAAGCACAACCCAGGAAGGACAGATAGGAGCCTTGAAGCTGACAATGCAGTGGGAAGACCAACAGTGAACAGTGACATGCAAACACCTACAGGCAGAAGTAACTGACTTAAAGCCCTGGAGAGAAGGTGATGCCACTGCTTCCTTTCCAAAAGGCTTTCAGCACTGCTGAGCAGCAAGAAGGTATTAAAAGAATATGATGCTTAAAGTCTCCCAAGAAATCTGCACCCTCGTCTACTTTACTCTGATCTCTAGCAGACATAATAATTTCTGCCAGTCAAAATGGGCAAGGAAAGAAAGCACTTTGCTAGATGCAGAAATCTCACTCCAGCGAGAGCAAGCAAGTATGGAAGGTGGGCTAAGAGCCAAGGAGAGAAGGGGTCAGAACAGACTAGGGCAGCTCCTGGGGAGGACATGAAAACCAGCATGGCATGGACTAAGACATTACCTTAGGATTTCAAAGCATGAAGAAATTTTCTCCCGTTGGTAAAAGCAACATCAATTACCTAAAGTACCACCACTCATTCCCCAGAAATTTAAAAAAAAACCTTTATGTATATCAACAGAAACCCCAGCACACACCACAAGTAAGTAAAGCTTGCAGCCAGCTGGAGAGCTCTTCTGAAGCAGTAACTGGCTGAGGAGTTGTTCTAGACGTGGGTTGTGTACCAGCTTCTCTTACCCTCTTGTCTCAACACAGTTAAATTCCAACTTCTTGGTTTTAGGCAAAATTGTATAAGTTCTTCACTGTGGGTTCCCAGGAGAATCCTCACAATCCTTTCAAGTTTTAATGTCTGAATCCTGGTGCATTCTCTTTTGAGATACGCCAGCCAAAGAACAAATCACAAAACTCCCCTCTGTGCTTAAATGAAGCCATTCATGGGAAAAACAATTTAATTTCAGTCAAATTAATTTTTTGGAACTCTATTTGCTTGCATCAAAAACTGATCACAGACTGAATGCCTTTCCAAATAAAGTTCAACAAAGCATCTTTAATAAAAGTAGTAACTGTTAGTCACAGCGGTCGTTACCAGAGTGCTCAGCGTAGCTTTACAATAAAGACAAATACTGTAATTATTTTACCCATATTCATAGTGATTCTTCCACGGACCAAGATCTTCTCTGTGGGTAATAATCTGTGACTATGTGCTCACACAGCCCTTCCTACTTCAGCAGTAGCTGAGCATACAGGACAGGATTCACGGGAGATCTCACCTGTTACTTTAAGACGTAAACTACCAACTCTGCCAGTTGTAGGATCTCAGCTGCGGACACCTCCTACCCCAGCAGGAGCCCGACAAGCTTTCAGTACAGAACACGGTGCTACTCAGCAGAAGGGGAAAGTGATCAGTACCTAACCTATTCATTTATAATCACCACACATCTCTAGCAAAGCTATAGATGAATAACGACCTAACCAGAGATGTGTGCATTCCACATGATTAAGACATGTATGTATAAACCATACGCTCGCCAGACACATGAAGTAAACAACAACAACATGGGCTTCATTTTATGTTACTAAACTTAGAGCACTTCTTACACATAAAATGAGAAAATTAAAAACTGATCATATAAATCATCTTGAATGTAAAGCAAAATGACCCTCAAATAAGTAAATAGAGAGACAGACAGATATGTAGGGCTTCTCTAAAGCTTACCAGAAATTATAATCAGAGGTAACTGAAAAAGGAGTGACCTAGTGACCCAAACTGTGACTGGCATGATGAAATGCCAGTAAACCCTGACTGTGGCAGATCTGTAATAGAGACACCGACCCTTTCATGTGAGACAGGATGCTGGCGTGCACATGCCAGTGTCACCATAAATGAGGACTTCAGTTCTTGTTAAGAAGCATGCTCATTCCCACTCAGGCTTGTTAGATGACGGAGAAATGTCCCAGCTACACTACTTCAGTGTGGCAAGCCGGCAGCAGTGCTGAACACAGAGCATGAAGCCAAAGTATTGTATGTAAGAACTCGGAGACTGCACACACGGGGAGTCCTTGTGACTTAGTGTTCTCTTTTCCAATACTTCAGAAACAGATTTTGGTAAATGTGGAGACTGTCAAGTCCCTTGAGATGGCAAGTGACAATAAAGACGCCTGCTCAGAGCATCAGTGCTCTGCTCTATGCTCCTTCGGGTAACTATGGTAACCTGCCATATGAGACTGGAGATTAAACCTTCCCCTGAAGCACAGGATGCGAACCTGGTTTGTGTCCATTTTCTTTACTGGTCTTTTCCTTCAGACACTCTTTATCCAGAGAAGTTCCCAGAGAGCATTATCTCTGGATTTGCTGGAGATAGAAAACTGGTCTCTCTTCACTTCAGTGCTGTTCACTTTAACACAGAAAGCAAACATCGCTTACAAGCTGAACACTGCCACATACACATGTGCCTCAGAGATTGACAGCACTGGATTTCTCTGCTAAGTGATGCATTTCTGCAAAATAAAATACAGAAAAGGAAAATATTCCTTCTATTTGGCATATTTATAAGATTAGAATGACCATCATGACTGCACTATGGTTTCTATTAGTAAAGGAAATGTATTATGGAACATTTTAATAAGCTTTACTCTATCTATAGGCATTGAAAATTATATTCTCTGAAAAGAAGTGGCAAAAGCTGCTGTGCACGCCTTTTGTCTTGTGATGAAATTGTCGGAGCCATAATAGAAAGGGGTGAAGTAATTATGACCCAGTAGCTAATATTCAAAGCAACCCACAGGGTCCAATGGCTGACCCTCATCAGAGATGTTTGCTTCCTAAATGTGACAAACTCTACATGACTCGTGGAAGGAACGTGCACTGCTCTGTTTCTCATCACTTAATGTTCTAACTGCGTATCACTAATTTTCAAATATCCAAGGTCCACTTAGGCAAGTTAATGATCCGACATCTTTGCCATTCATTTTTCTGACATCCTGGATATCCCGGTACCATGAGAATGTACACAGCAGTAGGGACAGGCACTCTGCAGTGGGTCATGGAGTCACACCTTAGACATTCTCTTTACGGTCAGTTTTATGGAGAGAGGCTCGGTGTTCTCAGAAAACATGATATAAATAGTGAGCGTGTTGCCTGTATAGCTCACAAATGACCATGAAACTATCATAACTGAACAATGAGTCCTGGGACAGGGGAGCCAGGCAATGCAAGCGTGCAGAGAGTCAGGGAAGGTAAACTGTAAATGAGCCAGGCTCTGCTCAGTGCAGTCTCATATCAGTTCCTTGACACCTCCTTATGACCGTGTCCCCCACAACCCTTCAGACTGAGTTTGTCACTGAATCACTGGAGAAGCAGTGCAGTTCAGGTAGTGACAGGATGAGGCATAGAACTCCTACAGTGCTTCTGCTTAGCCAAGCTTCCCAATGGCCGGCCCTCAGCTGCTGCAGGAATACAAAGGAACTCTGCCGAGAGTTAGTCCTCCCAGAATAAGCTTTCAACCAACCAGCACAGGAGTTACCCCTGCTTATAATTCACAAGTGCCAAATTTTCTGAGGAAAAATGTTCAGTGAAAACAATTTTAAGTGTTGATAAGGAGACAACATTGATTAGTAGTCAAGAATATTGACTCTGGAGCCACTTGACCCAGACCCAACTCTCACTTTGACATCTATAAGATTTCAAACACATTACTAAAGTGACTGAGCCCAGCTCATTTATATGTAAATGAAATTTCGTCAGTAGTACTATTTATTTTATGATGGTGATGATGATGAGGAAGAGAAGGGGCAGCAGGAGGGAGAGGAGCAGGAGGAAGAGCAGGAAGAGGAAGAACAGAAAGAGGAAAAGCAAGAGGAGGAGGAGCAGGAAGAGGAAGAACAGAGGTGGAGGTGATGGTGATGATGGTGACCATGGTGACAGTGATGATGGCGGCCATGTTCATCTACTGCACACAAGGCTGAGGATGTAAAGTAGACATTTCCAGTCAGAGTGGGGAAAAGTCACTGTAGATAAATGTTTTGAGAAAAAGAAAGGATGACAGGGAAAGGAAAGAAAAAGAGTTCTACTTTCTTCATTAATACAACTATTCTTACCTTTTTAATTTTTTAAAAAAATGTAGTGAGAACAGGAAACAGGAATATCTTTGTTCTAGAAAACCTGAGGTGAGGCTCAAAATTTTAATTTTTAATAAAAACAACACATCAAAATAGATATGATAACAAATTTATGGATGAACTAAAAATTCAAAACTGCACTAGGTTGATGAGACACCATTACTGAAATGTGAATTACTTTTTCCAAAACTGGTTTGTGGTCTATTTCTTCCTGGGAACGTGATACTGCTGCAAGCGTGCGTCAGGCTCTGACATGAAAGCTGGGGTTAACTGCCATTCGCCTAAAAGCTCCTGCCTGACACTTAAGACCAACACATCCTCATCAAGTCTACGACTTCATTACTTTCCTTATCATTTCAACGAAAAGAAATGACCAATGTACTAGTTTTCACTCCACTTCAGTTTTTACTCTGAAACCATGGTTTTCCGAGCTATGGTTCGGAAGAGTCTGAAAGATTCCAAGCCTGTCCCAAACAGCACTAGTGATGTGGATTCATCTGTCAAGTTTCCAGATGTCGATAATTTGATAGACACACTTTAAAGAGAAGGTGGGAGAGTTGGTGACTGGAGGCATTTTAGTCAGCCTTTAGCAGAGTTTAGCTACAGTGTGGGAGGCTTCACTGGAATACAAGAAAACATTAAAATGCCAAAGTAGCTGTAGCAGAAAACAATAAAAAGTGAACATGTGCAGAGGGTTTGAACATTTGCCATTATCCATGTCATACACTTCGGAAGCTAGAACTGCAGTTCGCTGTACCGTGGGACGCACACGAAGAAGAGATTTCAAAATACACATTAAAAACTTTAATTTTATTATTTGTGTGTGTGCATGTGTATAATGCATGTGCAGGTACATGTATATGCCTAGCAAGCACACACAGTGCTGTATACACATGTGGGGGGGCGCGCGCGCGCGCGCGCACACACACACACACACACACACACACACACACACACACACACGGTCAGAGTAACTTTTGGAAGCCAGTTCTCTCTTTCCACCATGGATTTGGGAATCAAACATATCACTAGGCTTTGGTGGCAAGTGCTTTTGTCTACTGAGCTGTCTGCCTGGCCCATATAAGGCATCATAAGGCTGAGAAGCTAGATTACGGAAATGAAAGACTCCATGGTCAGATACTGCAAAAATCTGCAGTGGTTCTGCCCTCTGTGCATGGGAGCAATTAGGAGAAAATGGGAGGGGGCACATTTTTGGTGTCCAGACTAAGCAGTGTTGGCAGCCAGCATTAAACATCCTGTGCAGTCAGAAGCAGTTCTGTTCAGTAAGAGAAAACTGTTCCCCAAAGACTGACAGTGGATGGCACTAGGACACTGTCTGCACCGGGCATTCTGGGAAGACCCTAGTCTGACAAGGAATAACATGCACTCACCTGACCAAAGTATAACATCTGTTAAGAGGCTCTGTAATTAAACCAGTGGACCAAGAAAAGCCTGGAATGTGGATAAAATCACAGGTTGGAGTGTCAGGCAGAGTTTCCCTGACACACACCATTGGAAACTTTAATATTTTAATTTTAATATTAAATTTTATATTTTAAATTATATCAGAATTTTAATATTGCATAGTCTCTGGCTTGATTACAACAGCACAGAGAATACCACCTTAGTAAAAGGACTGGGATCAAAGGAAGGCATCTCAGCACCTGAGACTTAACTTCGGCCCTTGCACATTCCAACTACACCACAGAAGCATGGAACTCTTAATCAACTTGTTTCCCCCTGTGGGTGCAGACTTGGTAACTAACGCAGGGTATGCTGGGTTGAGAAGTGGAGCTACAGTTCTCAAGCGGAAGGAGTACTCATTGTGACCAAGGTTTCAATTCAGTACCCAGTAGTTACTGTTCTATGACTTTTCCACATTATGGACTTGGATCACAGACATTTGTTAAACAAGCAGTTGAAACATTGTTACAGCAATGTAACTACTGCATGAACTAAACTGCAACACATATCTGGATACAGCTTTTACTCCTGAAATCATTACTTCACTATGCTATTAGCTTAATTTCTATGCAGATAGGAGACAATATACTGCTAAGTTCAAAAGACGCCTTAGTATTGTCAACATCCTCGGATAATTTATCATCCCACAAATCTCAGACACTTGCTGGGGACAGCTCATTGTGGAGTCACATATAACTCATCATGTCTTGGGTCACCCCAAACTCCATGTTCTACTGTGATAGCCATTCCACAAGGTTTTCTTAGTAACAAAACAAGAAACTCATCAAGTAAACCACTTCAAATCCACTAGCGGAAGCATCAGGCAGGGGGGTTACAGCGAGGTGGGCAGGCTATGATAGAACTCTCCTACTGTCTGATAATATTCCAAGCTTCAGGGTTTCTAGAAACTAGGGCTCTGTTAGGCTATTATACCCCAAAGAGTTTCCTGAGAATCACAGAGTGGTAGGTCAGACACAGACAAGCAATGGATGGAACAAAGATAGCCCAAGATAATCTGGCTCTAGACCTGCAACATTCCAACCCAACTAGTTACTTCAGATGTAGTCAGTCTAGCAGCCTTTGCAGAACATTCCATGGAGGTGCAGGTTCTTCAGGACATGTGACCTCTAGGTCATAAGGTCATGGAGGTCACGAGGTAACTGACCCATTCCAGCCTCACATGTTCTGCTCATGAGGGTCGTCGGTATCCTTGTATTTGTGCTACCTTTTATATCTAGAAAACACTGGTACCTTAGTATATGACAGAATTACCATGGGTCCTCCATACAGAATTAAAAGGCACACCTCACTGGGTGAAGCCAAAAAACAATTCTCCTATCAGGAGCTCCACATAGCCACTTGTCACGGACTTGTCATTTCTGGAATATTTTATTCCAAATAAAGCTTAAGTAAAGGTTGCATCTGAGATAAATAGAAATTCCTAATTACAAAGATAGTTCTTTCTTTGAAAGACTTTTGTGTCTGATTAATTTTCAAATCACTAATTATCATTATTTTATAATTAATAAGCTCTACATGGTGCTAATCAACTTTTTATGCTCACAAATTAAAGTGAAACGAACCTATTAATTGCCCAAAATGTTACCTAACTCATCTGTAAGTGATTGCATTTACAAAGAAAATTGCATTAACTGTCAGAAATAAAAATACCATATTATACTATAAATTTTACATCTTATCTCAAAATCCACACTACCTTGTAGAAGTGGTTTGACTTTCAAACCAGCATCTGTGAGGTAAGTATGAAGTTTACTTATACATGAAAAACACCCATTTCTTTCCCTCCATTGTCCCAACAATAGATTGTACTTCTAAACAGAACAAGTGACAGTCCGTGAACAGAGATTATGGACACAGGAACTCAGGGTCACAGATCACTTTCTCTGTATGCACCTTCCTGTATTTCTCCGCAATGTCTGAGGACTGCGAGCTAACACATTCCTAAAGGACTTGTGCCTCACAGAACAATACCCCTCACCAGAAACTTCAATTATCTAGTTCCCAAATTGCTCCTAAACTGTTGACATGTGAATGCTACAGTTTGCTAGCCCTCTTACAAATGTTGGCAAATACCACCACTGTTGGCTAGGAAAGAAACCTGAGTACCACACACAAGTCTGGCAGTAAGGCCCACTGTGCCCTTGAGAGACCCCTGCACTCCTCCGTCAGTGGGACAGAAGTCTGAATCCAGTAAGCAGAAGCCATCAAGTACATGCAGTGTTAGTACGAATTAGATCCAGTTTAACTAATCTTCAACAGAAGTACTCACAACACCGCCAACATTTAGGAGCAAAGTGTGTTTAAAGGTTCAAACGGAAGGAACAGAAGGAGAGGGAAGGAAGAGAAGTGAGAAAGACGCCGAGGACAGAGGGAGGCCATAGAGCCAGCAGCAACAAGGCTCTTCTCTCCTGGGCTGTAGCTTTTTCTGTAGCTGTGAGGAAATCCTCACAAGCAACTGCAGGAAGGAAGGGTTTGTCTATTAGCCCTCAGAGCTCTGGGTAGAAGTCACAACAGGACAGCTGGTCACATGGTATTCACAGTCAGGCTACAGCTCACTTTCATTTCTCTACCACAGAGCCTTGGATCCCCCAGAGAATGTCAGAAGATGACCCACAGGCATGCCAGCAGCCCATCTCCCCCATGATTCTTGATTCTACCACGACACTCCAGTTACCTGCTCTGCTCACTAATATCACCAGCTGCACAACCACAGACTGAGAAAAGACAAGTGTTTCCAGATGTACTGGGCCTGTGCCTCAGGGCAGACCAGGGCAAAGCCCTACAGCCTAACAGTGCATTTCATCAGGAATGACACTGAATCTCATGTACTATGAAGTCATGTCAGCCATCCCTTATCACCTGCACTCTGACCTGTCTGCCATCCTAGAGACCAGAAACAGGATGGAGAAAGATCCTGGGTTTGAGGGACTTTATCTACAAGTGTCTGAATTTAATTTTCTGCCATTAAGCAGGGAAAAAGAACATTTGGTTGATAAGAAAATAAAATTCAATTTTTCTTAAATATATATATTTCTTAAGAAAGGAAAGAAGAAAAACAGCACATACACATTTGTTCTGCTGAGTTCTGAGTCTGAAAGTCTTGCCTCACACGTCAGCTATGTGTGTTGTAGTACTTGTCCCCACTGTACTGTGGACACAGTTGCAATTTGTGTTCTCAGCGTGCCATCACATGGTGAGTGTTGTAATGTGTGTTCTCGGTGTGCATGGATACAGTGTTGCAATGCATGTTCTCAGTGTGCATAGATACAGTGTTACACTGTGTGTTCTCAGTG
>JANHMN010000001.1:6482796-6515385 GCA_030674055.1 Rhabdomys pumilio
AAGCATGGTCCCTTCACCGCTGACGCTCAGACGGGAATGCTCACACAAGAGTAAACCACAATGGGACGTGTGTACCCACAACACCTTCAGACAGAACACGCTGACTCTGAAAAACCTAACAAAAGCAATTCCCTTCTGAGATTAAAAATGTGTTTCTTTCAAAAGAATCAAACACAAAAACAAACCTGGTGTATTATCTGAGCCACCGGCAGCTGCTCGGCATACTTGAGAGGTTCGGTGAGCTCCTCAGTCGTCTTGTCTTCCTCAGAACTAGAAAGCAATCAGAAGACACTCTCAGGCCAGTGCCACAGGTAAACATTAGTTGCCTAAGAGCACAACTCTGAGATGTGCTAACCACATTCCTAAAGGAACTTTCGGAAATAATACCGATAATTCTGGAAAAACTACCCAATGAAATGACCAGGATGAAAATGACTACCAGGAAGTACTCAGACTACGTGCAATGGTGTCGGCTGACAGATCAGCTGACAGGGACCCCACGTTCGCTCGGCCGTAACACTTAGGAACCATCTGTTCCCGAGGGCTGACTTCTCGACCTTCTCGACCTTCTCTGTGCACCGCCACTTCTGGGACCGCCCAGATCCCTGCAGCCAGAGGCCCTGCTCCTCCAGGACACGTTCCTTTCTGTGATCACTCCTGACTGTCTGGGTTACCCTCCAACCCTGCTGTCAGCTCACTCTCTGTAAATGCATGAATCTGTTTAAACCCACCTGGCCAGACTGTTCTCACTTCTTTAAAGATACAAACTATCATATATATATATATTTATATTTATTTATATTTATTTATATATATTTATATATAATATATATATTTATATATTATTCTCAGCTTACCCAGGGTTACCCATGTAGCTCCTTAAGTGTGAAGTAAGCCCAACTTTAGGGTCTCAATTTAAAATGATATGTAGAATTCACATAATGCATACTACTCCAATACGAAACGCAAGGTGCAGAAAGGTAGACTTCTTTTCCCTTTCAGCTTGTTTTTACTAGAATTTTTAGTTAGCATATAAGATACCAGGCTCCACTGTGACAAACATACCTATATCACTGTTTTTCTTTGTTTTCCCCCTTACTACCCTCACCCACACCCCCTCCTTGTTGACCCCTTTCCTCTATGCACCCCTCCACCTCACTTTCCATTTAGATATTCCATCACTTTCTCTCAGAAATTAAAAACAAAATACAACTCAAGTAGTCCAACAAAATGTATTTTCTTAAACTATTGACCATCTTAAAGATACAGACTGGATATTAGTAAGACCTGACTGCATGCGGTAAAATGTTCTTTTATCCTTTTTCCTGTGAAGTCCACAGTGTGTCAAAATTAGATTTTAAAAACTTAAACTTGGACTTTTCCTGCAAATCATATGGACTAAGCTTGGCCTAAGACTCCAAACCTGCAGTGTGAGGGTCCTGAGGCCTCTCCCAAGGGGAGGCTGATATGTGAATCAGCACCACTGCCTGCCTGAGATTAAAGAACACCCGGGGCTCTTGGTGGTGTGGGCATCTCTCACAGGAGCAGCATAAAAGATAGTTAACGCAATCCACAGGAATGTCAGAGATTCTGGCCACTGACAGATGGAGACTGGGTGGGTCACTGCTATGAGTTTGGTTAAAAGGAGATGGGGGGAAGGGCAGGAGGGGCCTACTGGCTCCTGGGTAAAGTTTCTGGAAACTCTAAAACTGTCAGAGGAAAAAGCAGGAAAAACACTCAAGATATAGGTGTAGGCAAAGACTCCTGAAGGGACTCCTGCTGCACAGGAAACAGGCCAACGGGAGAGAAATGGCATATCATGAAATTCAAAAACAAAAACACACAAACACACAAACAAAACCCTTCTGTTCAGCAAAAGAAAGAGTTGAGCGAAGAGAGAACTTATGAAACAGGAGATAACCTTTGCCAACTACACATCTAACAGAAGATTAATATCCATAATACGCAAAAACTGAAGACCATAGGTGTCAGGAAGACAACTCAACCAAAACTCAGCTGCAAAATTGAACAGAGATCTCCAAAGAAGCCCAAGTGACCAGTAACTATTGTGAAGCACTCAGTGTCCTTAGCCAGCAGAGAGGCACCAGTTAAAACCACTATGAGATTCCATCTATGCCAGGAAGAATGGCTAACATCAAGAACGGATATTGGAATGGTGTTGGTGGGCGTATAAACTTCTGCAGCTACCAGGGAAATCATGTGGAGATCTCTCAAAAAGCAGAAACTAGAGCTGCCCTATGACCACCTATCCCACTCCTGGGCAACCCCTTAGACCTCCATCTGACCAGACACCTGCACATCTGTGCTCACTGCTGCTCTGTTCTCAGTGGCCAGAAAAGACAGTCAGCCCAGACACTATTAACTCGAGTATGAACAACAAAAATGTGGTACACATACACAATGGAATTCATCCAATAAATTGAAGTTATGAGACTTTCCAAGAAATGGAAGAAACTGAAGAATATTCTATTACCTTATCTCTCTTATATGTCTATTCTAGCTCTTTGATATATACACATCTATCGCAGTGTGTTTGGAGAACACAAAAGTAAAAGGGGCCTATGAGAGGAAACATAAAATCTTTAAGTCGAGGGACAGCAGAACCCATGTGACATAGAAGGGAGGGGACACTGACAGTCTTACTCAGCAAGAGCAGCCGGCAGACAGAAGGCACAGTCGGTAGGAGGGGACGTCAACCAAAAGTAATGATGCATGGAAAGCTGACAGTTTGGTAAGCTAATCAAAAGACAATTTTCAAAAATATTTTGAATGGGATATTCACCCTGTGGTGGTGAATAAAGCTGTTTCCAGAAGTTATAGCTTCTTAAACAAGACTCCCAGGACGGGGACAGGGCACTTCTCAGGAGATGACCATGCTCCTAGAACCCCAAAACAGCACAGGCCACGCCCTTAGTTACCTACCATAACTAGTTGGTAAGACTGTACTATGAGATCACATAGGATTTGACCACCAGACACAGAGAAGGCTGGGGCTAGGCTGGAAGCCTCCTGCTGGCCTGACACTGCCAGTGCTGCCATGCAGCTTGCCCTCCGTGTACCAACACTGACTGGCCAGGCAGCATGAGAGCACTGGGCAATGGTGGGAAGGCCACCTCGGGGCTTGGACTTGATGCCACAGGAAGGAGCTCACTTCTGACACTGGTCAAAAGCCTGTAGCTGGGACAGTCTCATGCCCTAGTGCAGAAGCTACAGTTGGTGCTAAGTGGGTGTCATGTGCCTATCAAATGGCCTATCAAATGGCCTTCTCCAGAGCACTCATGCCCACAGATCTGGTCAGAGAAGCTGATTTCTCCAGTGGTCAGAAGTGACTGCAGACTCATAACTACTCAAAGGAGAGAGAATAAATGACAGTTTATTCTATATGACATACAGAATACCCCTCAAAGCTTGGGGAGCACTGTGGAAGGCGGAGCAGAGAGAATGGAAGAGTCAGTGGAAGTGAGATAACGGTGTGGAAAGCTAACTTCTGGCCACCACAAGGCTACGGCAATCTCAGACCCACAGCAACAGTGACATCTGCACAGGACTGCAAGGTTGGGTCTGTCAGGACCCTTCCAGGGAAAAACAAGGGCTCGGCGGAGCCCCACCCTGTCTAGGACTCATAGGCAGTTAAAAGTTGATGGGGGAGGAGACAGATTTTCCACAGCATCAGCTATCAGCTGTACATGCTCTGTAAACAAACTTCCACCCGTGCTCCTGCAAGCAGTCCTAAGGAGACTCATGGTCTCCAGAACAAACAAACAACAAAGACAAGACAGCAGAAGGGAGCCAGTTGGGAAGAGGCTTAGCAGGACTGGTGTGAATATGACTGACATACACATGCACATGTATAAACTGACATAATGAAATTCATTGCTGTGTATAATTAATATACTAATAGTGCTAATTAAAACATTTAGTCCCAATACTTGGGAAGTAACATCAGGTGGATCAGGGTTCAAGACCAGTCTCAGGGACACAGAGTGCTTCTGACCAGACTGTAATACATGAAAACTAGTTCAACAGAAAAAAAATTTTTAAAAGAAAAAGAAACTTGTGAAAAAATTGAGCAATTTTCTAATTTTTAAATTTTTCTTGTTGAACCATTTGGAAGTTGAGACATCACGACAGTTCACATTTAAATATTACAGCACTTATACATCAATTATATATTTCAATATTCCTTCACAATGTCAACAATTTTTCAGAGTGTGTAGTTCACACTGAATCTCGGGTAGCACACAGTGGGAACTTTCCATTAGCTCACCAGTCTTACAGCTGGTTAATACAGCCGCCCTTAAATTTCCTGCAAAGGCTGGTTTTCTTCCCCAGGTTACACACTGCTTCCAGGAGCCTGGCTGGCTGCTCCTGGAGTGAGATGACTCTCCTCCTAATGCACTTTTACTTTGTATTATCTCTACTTCTTCACTTCTTCCTGTAGGCTCAGAGGCCCCGTCCTCCCTGCTTATACTGAGGTGATGCCCTAGGACACACTGTGCGGGTTGGCAGTCTGGACCATGCCCTCTGGTACCCACGCCATAGGACCTTTCAGTGCAGGAATTCCACTGGAGCTCTGAAAAGATTGCCATTACAGTTGCTACTGTTCTTTGTGTTTATTTTCCACTGGGTTTTCTAGCTTAAGCAGTAAGTAAATACAATGGATCCCCCTGCCCCCAATCTTATTCTTCCTCATAGTTCAGTGTTACTTTCCTGGCTCTTTTATTTCTAGTCTTTATTCCTTTCACTGAACCTCTGGTAACACACACCTCCCCTGGGAATCTTATAATGTAGTTTTCACTGCCAAGGTGATTTTGTCTATTTTGTCCATTTCTTTCCAGAGTCCAGTCGGGTTCTTTCAGACATTCCTGTTGTTTATCTCCTTCCATCACGACTCTCTAAGTGAGTTCATTCATAACACAGACGCTTATGTAGTGCCTTGTTCACACTCCAGGGCTCCCAGCTGGCCTTCTTCTGTTTCTTCTCCTCCTCCTCCTCCTTCTTCTCTCTCTCTCCTCCCTCTCTCTATCCCTCCCTCCTCCCCCTCTCTGTGTTCACGAATGTGCAGACGCATGTGTATGACACGAATGTACACATCTAAAGGCCTCAATCCTCAGACCTGTCAGCCTGGTTTTGGAGACAGCCTGTCACTTGGCTGGCCAGTGAACCTCAGAGGTCCACCGTGTCTGCCTCACCAGTACTGGATTACAATCGCATGCCACCATTGTAGCTCCTTTATGAGGGCCCTGGGGTTGAATTCATGTCCTTATGCATGCATAGCAAGAACCTCAGTGACTAAGCCATCTCCTCAACCCTTCTTTCTATTTTTTGCTTTTATTAGCTGAAGGTGTCTACATATAATAAAATATATATGTTATATATAATTTAAAAAGATTTTATCTTAATTTTCTATTTTATTCTTGTATTAAGTTTGTATATTTGCTGTATTCTTTTTCTCTTGAGGATTATTTATATTGGCTTTCCCCAGGATTAGTAATTGCCATTTATCTGGAGTTGGATCAAGATGAGCTAACTTACAAGGGGCAATTTTCAGTTCAAGAGCGCCCTCTTTTGTAACCGCAATGAACTGCAGCTTATTTAATAAAGCACCCACTGTACCAGAGGTGGGATTTTTAAATACTCGTTGCTTTCATAAAGCCCTTCTGTGGGGAGCCTTGCAGTCATCTTGAGCCATATACCCTGACAAGAGACTTGATTACAATAGCCTACAACAGCTGAACACACTCTGATAACATCTTGTTTTAGGTACCCAGGATCTTCCCTTGGGTGTGTGAGACTTAAAGGTGTGATTTAGAGATAAGACCTAAGGGCATGACTTAAAGGCATGGCTTAGAAGTGAGACATATAAAAGGCGAGAGGCAGACAGAAGAAATTATTAGACATTAGGCACTTGGCACTTGGCACTTGGAGAAAGAACTTGGAACTGGGAAAGAGACTAGCAACTGGAACTAGGATTAGGTGCTAGGAACTAGGGACTTGGAACTAGAAACTTAGAGAGAAGAAGAAAGACTGAAGAATAAATGGGATTGAATCACACTCTGTCTGGTCTCCATTCTTCGCGTCCGTCCTCACTCTCTCTTGCTGAACTCTGACCGGAGAACTAGAGCAGCTTGGGGCAGTGCGGGCTCTAACAGTTTAGCCCCCAATGCTTTTGGCAGTGCGGCAGAGTGATCTGAGACATTTTGGCCCCCAAATGTGGGCAGCTCGGGCCGCAACACCCTTCCGTATTCTTTTCCTCCACATCTACCACTTCTGGGCACCGTGTCCCCACCCTCCTCTCACAATGTTTTCTGTTCTCACAGAACTGTCACTTTCCTAAGCATGCATGGTACATGAGGTCACCAAACCCTCTAATCAGTATTTGTAACTCTGAGAAAACTACAGGTGCTCATTCCAAGTGGCACAGGGCTGAAACCCCAAAATACCTCGTTTTTCCACTCTTACAAGTTATTTATGTTCTCTTTCTTAAGATCATTCCTTTTATTTAACATTTTGAGAGCTCCAAGACGCCCACTGGCTCCAGAGCTCTTCCATTTTCTCTCTCCAGGACCCTTCTTAAAGCTCTACTGACAGTATCTCATGAAGGTGCATTCTCTGCACAGGAAGGCTGTGCAGCTCTTCCTTATGTCACTGTGTCGCAGACAATGGCATTTCCAGATACAAGCTCAGTCTCTTTACTGTGAAAGGGTTCTGAATCCAACACAACAATGTTACAATCTGTGCCGAATCTGATTAAAATACGGCCCAAACCCTCTTGAAGATGAAGAAAACAGCGCAGGTACATGAGAAGCTGACAAATTCAGTTTATAATCCCCCTTTGTGTCCTTGTTTCTCTTTGTTAGATGCACAGTGACCTCAGAAACGTCTTTACTATTCTACTGAAGCACTCCTAAAAACAAGACTTGAAAATTACTTACAGTGCCCATACATAAGGCCATCCGTGACTCAGAAGGAGTGTATTTCCTCCCACAATGCCATACTGAAATCAGATTATTCGTGTATAAAATGACAGAGCTTACTGGGGACTAAAGGTCAAAGCATTCTTCTAAGAACTGAAAACAACTGTAAGAAGAGATGTTCTGCTATGGTAGATACTAACAATAAAATAAAAAAATAGCCGGCAGTGGTGGCGCACACCTTTAATCCCAGCGCTTAGGAGGCAGAGGCAGGCGGATTTCTGAGTTCGAGGCCAGCCTGGTCTACAGAGTGAATTTCAGGACAGCCAGGGCTACAAAGAGAAACCCTGTCTCAAAACAAACAAACAAACAAACAAATAAATAATTCAAAACACATTATCTAAAGTAATCCAAGGACATTAGGAATAAATTCCAGAAACAGATCCAAACCCACAATTTGGTATAACCCCTTGAGTGAGACAGCTTGAAACAATTACTTGAAACTAAAATATATACCAGAGAAGGCAAATTAGTTTATTTATATATAGTAAATTAAATTATATATAATATATTTTGAAGGCACAGAAAAACTTCTACCCCTTAGCTGTATTTTTAATATATTCAAGTTACAAGCAGCTAGGAGACATCTTCATAGGTGCTCGACATCCTAGCCATCAGGGAAATGCAGATTAAGGCCGCCTTCAGAGTCCACCTCTCAGCAGCCACAAGGGATCAGCAGACAAAATGCTGGCACGGATCTGGGGACAAGGAACACTGCTGGTGGGTGTGGGAGCTACAGGACATGACTAGCTGCTAGCTGTCCCTCTCACGGACACACACCCAAAGGCCTGGACGTCCTGCTGTAGGTCACCTGCACATCCCTCTCCACTGCCCAAATGTCCATCAGAGGATGAAGAGGCAGGAAAGGTGGCAACGGGCTGGAGAGAGAAGGCAGTGGGCAGCAGCGTCTACTGCTCTGCAGAAGGTCGGAGCTCAGCTCCCAGTATCCAGTCAAGCAGCTCACAAGGACTCCAGCTCCAGAAGACCTGATACCCTTTTCTGGACTCTGTGGATACATACATGATCACAAGCGCACGCACACACACACACATATACACACGGTGTGGTGCACACGTGCAACGGTTAATTACTGCTGTAAGGAAGAAAGAAATCATGACCTTGGTTCCAGTAAATGGAGTGAGATCATTCAGGTCTAGGAGACAAAGCGGAAGCCAGGAGACTAGAAAGGAGCTTTCGGGAGGGGCATGGCAGACTGTACCTAAGAGCCTAAAGGAGAGGATGTTCTAGTTCCCTGCTGTTGATTCCACACCACCTCACCTCCCAAGGGCAAGTAGGGTCAGGCAGTGGGCGGTCACGGCACAGGCAGCAGGTTCCTGCAAATGTTTTCTGCTCACAACCATGCCAACAGCAGGATGAGGGACTCGGAACCCCACGAAGGCACACTGGAGAAAGCGCACTTGGACACAGCATGAGATGGACAAGAAGGAAATTATGGACCTGAAGCTCGGCGTCTGACGCCAGGAGCCAGCCTTCACTGACCCTCTCTTACAGAAATCCAAAAGCCTTACAGTCAACCACTACTTAACACCAGCTGCCATCATGACGAGGTACTGGAGGAAGCCAACTCCTTCCACTGAATGGGGGCAGGACAGAGAAGCCATCGTGTCTCTATGGAGCATGTGCCTGTCTCTACAGACCCGCTGCCCACTTGGCAGTTCAGCTATGTAAACACAAGCACATTTTTACTAGATGCATCTCTGGGTGTCTTACAAGAGTGCTCAGAAGAATCAGGTCAGTCAAGTGTCAAGTCAGCTGACCCCTCACACTGATCCAAGCCCCCTTTCCACCTCGCCACAAGAATGGAGAGAGGGAGACCAAAGAGCCCTCTCACTGGGAAATGTTTCCTTCTGACAAAACCGGAAGCTCAATGGCAAAGCCAGGAGTGCCGGCTGTGCCTTCAGAGCTGAGGTAACTCACAGGTGGCTTTCACATAGCAATGATGACCACAATTTACCTAATGTCTGGAGTGTCAAGGTTTGACTATGGCTAATTTTCAAAGAAATACAAAGAAAAAAAAACCCTTTTATAGCAAAGCTATACAAGATGAATTCCAGTCATTTTCTGTAATATAGAAAATATGAATTACAGCGTGCACACTAAACAGAACATCACAGTCAACGTCACCTCCTGTTTAGCCTAAGTCAGGGCTCTCGCTTCAGTTAGGTGTGACTGACATCTCTGCATCACATGCTGCAGAGTGTGCAGCACTGACAGCGCCATGCCTCACACACTCAGCATGGGCTGAAAGCACACGTGCAGGAAACTGCTGAGGGACGGCGGTATGTGATGTACTCAACACATGCTCGGGTCCCACGCCATTCTAGATGCTCACACTCTGAATCACATATATTTGGTATGAAGAAAGAAAGATTTTAAGCTTTACAAGACTTCCAAGCAAGATGGTGGGTTAAAACCTGCCTGTCTGTGATATGGTTAAAGAGAGTCCGTGTAAAAACAGGCTATACCCAGGGAGACAGAGACCTTAGGAAACTGAGGAAGGTGGTGAGAACAGCTGACAGATGTGAAGAAAGCAGACAACAGACACAGCAGCCATGCTGGGCTGTAGGGGAGGGTAGAGGAGCTCTATTCAAAAGGTCTGTCCAGTGGCCCTGTAATAAGAGAACGGGAGAGCACCTTCAGCAGGACACGTGCAGCCCATGAGTCTAAGACCAGCTGCCTATTCTGTGAGCTAACAACCCCTCTGGCAGACAGGCCAGTGGTGGACAGTACCCCTCCCGTTTTGTTACTCTGTGAGGCAGTCCACACACAGCTGTCACTCTACACGATGGCAGTGTCCACAACCACCACTGTCCTGGAGGAGGGCAGTGTCAACAGCTGTCCTGGGACGACTGTGCTGTGTGCAGAAACTGTCTTATGGAAACCAAAAGCCGCTGGATAGCCTAAGCAGCCCTGATGAGAAGGAGCGATGCTAGAGGTGTCACAATACCCACCTCAGCTCTCACTGCAGCACCACAGAGACAAAGCCGGCCACTGGCACACAGAGGGTCCAGGAATAAATGCACACAGCACAGCCACTTCAACTATAACAAAAGTATCAAAAACACTGGAAACAGGGCAGTGCCAGCAAACAGCCCTAGGGAAGTAGATGTCCACGTGTGGAAAACGAAAGAGAACCGTCCTGCTCGACCTTGCATGAGTCTTTACTCAAAATGGACCAAAGACCTTAATGTACAATCTGAGACTCTGAAACCAACAGAAAACAAATACAACAAAAACTCATCAAGATACAGGCAGAGACGGCACTGTGAGAACTGTTCCAACTAGCACAGGCGATGGTGCCAGAGCCAAGCCCATTACTCTGCTGGCTTTAAAATAAAAGCCCCCCACCCCCAAAGGCTTGATATACTAATTTAAGGAAACCCAGTCTAAATGGCTCACCAACTCCTCACTTTTAGTCTCTGGTTAGCAACACTGTTTAATCAAGTAAATGCGGGCCATCCCTGTCCACGGTAGGGAAGCATAATCAGCCACAATCCTATTTGGTTCCATGAGACAAATTAGCTAGCTTGGGATCACAGCCAACGAACTCTTAGAATCTATTAGTTTTGTTTGTCTTTGTAATTCTTGGGAAAACATAGACTATATAAAACATCAGAAGCTGAGGCCACTGGATTTAATGAGTTAGAAGCCAGCCGACCAGTCGTGTTTCAAAGCATTCCATAACAATGTTGACTGAGATGAAGCATCAGTGGACTAGTTCTCACTTCATCAAGCTGAACCAAGTACAATGGATTAGTGGTTACGATAGACCACATGACCAAGGCAACTTAGCAGGGCATAGGGTGCCCAGGGACAAGAGTCTGTCAAGGCCAAGAAACGTGGCATAAAGATGCGGGGGGAGGGGCTGCTACAAACGGTAAAGAATGCTGCCAAACAGACCTTGGGGCCGGAGTGTAGCCCGGTCCCTTTCCTCTTCAACAATGCAGCTCATATTAAAATCCTTACTCTGAACAGCTGGTAGGCTACAGTAAGGAGGAAGAGCTCTGAGCCTTGACTTGGATACAAGTAAGGTAAAATCAGATCTAAGCGTGAAGTCCTCAAGAGTTGTTCTGCTTCTGCTTCCTGTGTGCTATGGATAGACCTCAGGCACTGTGTACACTGGACAAGTTCAGCCACTGCGCTAAAACCCCCAGACCAAAGTAGTTTTTATTTCATGTGTGTGTGTGTTGTGTGTGCATGTATGCATGTAGTATATACATGGGGGTGTACATGTGTGTACATGTGTGTGTTTTATATGTGTGTGCATCCCTTTGCACACAGGCAAAGGACCGAGGATACCCTGGGTCTCTGACTGTATAATTCTCTACATATCCTGTTGAGACAGTCTCTCACTGAACCTGGAGCACGTGTTGTTTTGTTCTGTTGTTTTTTCTGTTAGGGTGGCTGACCAACAAGAACCCACAATCCTCCTATCTCCATATTCCACACTCCCCAAGTGCTGGGGTACAGCTATGCTCAGCCAGGAGTGGCTTTGGTTTCAGTGCTGGAGATAGAAACTCGGGCCCTCAACTTGCACAGTGAACACTCACCCACTAAGCCATCCCTCCAGCTCCTAAAATAGTTTCACATCGTCACACACAGAATCAGATATAAGACCATATTAACACTGAGTCCTGTCGGCTCAGGCAACCTGTGGCATGGCTGATAAAAACACACATGAAGATACAGAGATAGAGGTTGACACACAATGCCCCTCACACTGGAGGAAGAGAGAAAGGACACAGCAGTGTCAGACTGGAGTATGTCACTGTATGAGAGAGGACACAGCAGTGTCAGACTGGAGTATGTCACTGTATGAGAAGACACAGCAGTGTCAGACTGGAGTATGTCACTGTATGAGAGAGAGGACATAGCAGTGTTAGACTGGAGTATGTCACTGTATGAGAGAGAGGACACAGCAGTGTTAGACTGGAGTATGTCACTGTATGAGAGAGAGGACACAGCAGTATCAGACTGGAGTATGTCACTGTATGAGAGAGAGGACACAGCAGTGTCAGACTGGAGTATGTCACTGTATGAGAAGACACAGCAGTGTTAGACTGGAGTATGTCACTGTATGAGAGAGAGGACATAGCAGTGTCAGACTGGAGTATGTCACTGTATGAGAGAGAGGACACAGCAGTGTCAGACTGGAGTATGTTGCTGTGTGTACTCCTTTCAACCCTCATGCTATTTAGAGGGGCAAAGGAAAGCAGGTTTCATAGGTAAAATACCTAAGCTTAAGAAAGACTAAAGAACGTGTCTGAAGATGGAAAGCAAATGACTAGACTAAAAGGTGTCAAGTCCATTCCTGCCATGACTTCCCTATGGTGCCATGCTACCACAGGCGGCTTCTAGCACCAGGGCAGGAGATCTGGCCATCGCCAACCAGCCTAGAGAACATTGAGCGCCAGGTGAAAAGGCTCACTGTGATCGCAATGTCTAACTGGGGTTGCACACTATTGTTACTACTAATTATATCTTCTTCTTGCATCACCTAAAGAGTGCATTCCCAGGGTTTATTTTACAAAGTGAAGCCTTTAAAGATCCAGTCTACTTTTCCCCCATTAAGTTAAAGAGAGTTTATTATTAAGTAATAAGTCTTCAAACAAACATCTTATGATTTTTGACTTATAATGTCTTATTTAAGTAATTAACAAATTAATATGCAAACTAGTGCATTAAAAGATGCTACAGTACAGTGATTCTACGGTGTCCTATAGATCTAGCTTTCTTACAAGTACAATTACATATTGTTAGGCTTCTTATGGCAAAGAAACTTCCACACGGAGAAATTCCTACAATTCTTTTCTGAACTGACAACTCAGTACCAAAGTCTTTCTGTCTTCTGCAAAGTGGACACAGGAACACCACAGTTTATTTAAAGCTACAGCCCACCTGGACCTCCGGAACTTCAGAAAGGTCTGTTACACATGTACAAACTTGAGATAATGCTGCCATCTCCTGGTGCTAAGAACCCAGTTCCACCAAGAGGAGCCCTGCAAGCCTGAAAAGAGTAGCAGACACTGACACAGCAGGACAGATCGTCAGGAGGAGAACGCATCTGACATTGCTGGGATCTGCTTTCCCCAGGCAACACAGCCAAGCACTCAGCTGCCTGTGAAGCACAGACTTTCTTTTTTCTTTATAAACACAGGCAAGTTTAATTCCTTGGAGGCTGTAGGAGAGGGGGCCAGAGACTGGGAAGAGCTCAGGCTCTCCTCGCAGGTTACACAGCTGGTGAAGGCATGGAGTTTGAATCCAGGAACTGACTCCAGGTGGTTGTTACACTGTAATGCTCTCTTCACGCAGAACAATTTTAACCCAGGCTTAACTGACTGGAAGAAAGCAGTGCCATAATTAACAGACAATCAGAGTGTGAGGGAACAAAGACAAAAGTCTGAAAGGAACTTTAACCATCTTGTGAGGAAATCAGACATTCACCCTCTGAGCACCCCACAGACAGATGGCCAGTGATATGTAAACAATCATGTCTAATCTTCTGATTGAACATGATTTCAAATTCTAAATTCTGACAGTTATTGTTTTAAGAAAAACCAGTTTGCTGTAATGTATTTTGCGATGTTAGCAAACATAAGTGGAGTCTGTAACCCTGCATGTGTGTGCTGGCCGCTTGACTTACGCATGCTGAATTCCTCTGAAGAGGTGCAGTAAGACACAGGCTGCACCGTTCACACACGGCCATCTCGGAGGTCCCACATGTGCTTCAGCTCTCCAGAGGTGGCAAAAGAAACTACTAAAGAGTTTATGGAAGAATCAGCAAGTATTTCATGATGACAAAATGATAAAGTGGCTATCTTCCTTATAAGCTGTGCGCCTTTATAAATCCAATAATCACCCAATGTCTCAAGTTCCATTTTAATAGAATCTGGGATGATGACTGTGTGGTAAACCATCATGAGATAATAACCAGAAGGCTAAGTAAGATGCCGAGGGTAACAGGAATACGGTGATAGGAATTCATTAGCCACTCTGAATCAACAGTACGTGGAAGTCCGGGACAAACCTCCCTGTGACTGCAACACTTGGCCTCTCCTGGGCCTCAAGCTTCCCAGGCTTTGCCCACTGACTTCCAGCAGTACTGGGGAAGAGCGCAACCATAGCTTTCATAAGAGGATGAATTTTACCCGATGCTCACATGTTTCCATGCAATACGTACCCTAGCTGCTGATTCAATTCCTAGTAAAAACACATTCGCTGGAATGCTTGTGGTCCTTTCATGCACTGTAGTCCTTTCACAAGCCGTTAAATCAAGTTGCCAGTATCCCACCAAAAGAGACTTCTGACTGGGTTTGGTTCAGTACAGCATCAGCAGGGTCAACAGGATCCCCAAACAAGGGATCATTAGAAAAAGAAATTGCTGAGAATGCTGTCCTTTTTTTCCACTGGATGGATTTAGCTCCTCGTCAAAAATCAAGTGACCACAGATGTGCGGGTTCATTTCTGGGTCTTCAATTCTATTCCACTGATCAATGTGTCTGTCTCTGTACCAACACCATGCAGTTTTTATCACTGTTGCTCTGTAGTACAGCTTGAGGTCAAGGATGGTGATTTCCCCAGAAGTTCTTTTATTATTGAGAATAGTTTTCGCTATCCTGGGTTTTTTGTTATTCCAAATGAATTTGAGAATTGCTCTTTCTACTTCTATGAAGAATTGAGTTGGAATTTTGATGGGGATTGCATTGAATCTGTAGATTGCTTTCAGCAAGATGGCCATTTTACTATATTAATCCTGCCAATCCATGAGCATGGGAGATCTTTCTATCTTCTGAGATCTTCTTCGATTTCTTTCTTCAAACACTTGAAGTTTTTGTCATACAGGTCTTTCAATTGCTTGGTTAGAGTCACACCAAGGTATTTTATATTAGTTGTGACTATTGTGAAGGGTGTCATTTCCCTAATTTCTTTCTCAGCCTGTTCATCATTTGAGTAGAAGAAGGCTATTGATTTGTTTGAGTTAATTTTATATCTAGCCACTTTGCTGTAGTTGTTTATCAGGTTTAGGAGTTCTCTGGTGGAATTTTTGGGGTCACTTAAGTATACTATCATATCCCCATAGGAAGAACAACAATCAACCAACCAGACACCCCACCCCCCAGAGCTCCCAGGGACTAAACCACCAGTCAAAGAATACACATGGAGGGACCCATGGCTCCAGCTGCACTTGTAGGAGAGAATGGCCTTGTTGGGCATCAGTGGGAGGAGAGGCCCTTGGTCCTGTGAAGGCTTGATGCCTCAGTGTAGGGGAATGCCAGGGTGGGGAGGTGGGATGAGTGGGTGGTTGGGGAAACACACTCATAGAAGCAGGGGGAAGGGGGATGGGATAGGAGGTTTTTGGGGGGAAGAGAAAGGGGATAACATTTGAAATGTAAATAAAGAAAATATCCAATAAAGAATTAGGAAAAAAAGGAATGGAATTGAAAAATAATTCAGGCAAAAAAAAAAATCCCACTCACAATAGCATCAGAATAAATATTTTCTGTAGATCTTGGGAGCATTATTATTTTATTGCATTATTATACCTATTTTTTACAATGAGGCAGAAAGAATTTTCCATAGCCAGAATCTTTCAACACTACATACAAATGTGCAAATGGGTTAAGTGTTGACTATATACTTGCAAATAAATATTTAAATGTTATCTTATTAGGGCACCTTTGTTGGAATTAGTCATATGGTGGTTAAACATGATACATGTATTCTAAGATGGTTATTGTAGTGTGTACTTAGATTCAGAATATGTTATGAGTTTTTCTTCCTAGAATAATAAATTATAGTATTCTCCTGCTATGGAAAAAAGAAAAGAAAAATAAATTATAAACCACACACAGAAGATAACTATTCAAATAACTGCTGGGATGTGTGTGCAGACTATACAACCCAATGTTGCTAGGCCAAACTAATAAAGTCAAGCCAATCTCAATCAAAATCCCAGTGGGCTTTCTTTAGAAAACTAACAAGCTGACATGGGCAAAATGAACTTCAACCATGACCTCACACCACACTCAACCAACCTGGCAGCATACTGAAAAATTAACTGAAAATTGGTAAGCGGTTCAATCACAAAATCTGAAACTATAAACTTCTAGAAGCCTCTGAGACTTCAGGTTAGGACACTAAACATGGAGCGAGTCGACCATCGACCGTGAGCCGCTAAAATAAAAGGTAAACCAAGGGCTGAAGAAACCGATCTGCGATTCACAGATCTGAAGAACTTGTATCCAGAACATACACAGACCTGCCATCATTTAATGAGGAAAGAAATCAATATTTTGAAAATGAGCAAAAGACTTCAGAAGCTCCTTTCCGTGTGTGAATGACGAGTAAATGAAACCACAGGCAGCATCTCTAGTTATTAAAGTGCACATTAGAGCTGTCCTGAGCTCCTACTCCCCAGAATTCCTAGAGACACTATGAGCGAGTGAGTGTGCATGAGGAGTGAGTATCTGTGGTACTACAAAGGGACAGTCACTTTGGAAACAGCTCACAAGATTCTTCCCAAGGTAAGCCTGCACTTCCACACTCAGATACTGACTCACAGTAAATGAAATCTTACCATTTGTGTGCCAATACTCAAAGCATCTTTTCTAAATAATTTCCAAAATCTGTGGTGGGGAGAAATGGCCTCAGTAAACGGACAATTTGCAGGACAAGCAGCCAAAGTGTACTTCTGAGGCACAGAGGTGCTGCTGAGACATCAGTGCCAGTGCAAACACACTAACAAGGGACAGAGGCCACACTCATGGAGCACAATAACCCATGCTCCATGCACGTGTTGGTCTACATGGCGAACCCTGGGCCCAGGAAATAGTCAGAGCACACTGGTGAGATAAAGTCCTTAGCATGACAGACTGAAGTGCTTGCTCAACTGTATACATTTGTCAGAATTCTGGAATGTACATTAAAAAGCATTCTATTTAAGAAATTATCTTTTATTTAAAAATATTTTTATTCTTTGGAGATTTCATACAATGTATCTTTTGTTGTTTTGTTTGTTTGTTTGTTTGTTTGTTTCAAGACAGGGTTTCTCTGGGGAGGTCTGGCTATCCTGGCACCCACTTTGTAGACCAAGTAGGCCTTAAACTCAGATATCCACGTGCCTCAGCCTCCTGAATGTTGGGATTAATGGAACATGCCACCATTACTCGACTACAATGTACCTTTTTAATGAAAACTATAGCTATGGTCAACACACATGAACTGCACAAATAAAATAATAGCACTAAAGGCAAACACAGTTAATTGGAGGAATTAATCAAGTCAAGGAGCAGTCTGTGCTCTACTGCTCACCGAGGCTCCATGATGTCACCTTGGCACACCTAAGTTCCAGAAACACATAAGAATTCTGCTTCTTACAGCTGCTTCAATTACTGTTACTCACTAATGACTTCATTCCATATGACTAAGATACTAAGTGCTATGTCACTGCACAAAAATATAAAACAGCCCATTTGAACCAATATAGTGCATTGTTTCCATTGTGTGAGAATGTTTTTTTAATGTAACTAATATTTTTTTGTAACACTGTATTAATACTGCTGGCCTAAGATCTGAAACAATAAATAACAGCGTAACCCAATATCACCTTCACAAAATGTGTTTTTGTAATATCTACTTTTGGTGAATAAACTTCTCTCTACATGAACTATCATTCATATCTGCATGTGAACGGCACCAGCACACAGCAGATAATACCTGTTCACACATGTAAAAGTTCCTACAGCAAGACAGAAATGAAGTTCTCATGATAACTGAATGAAACAGTGAGCAGTGTTTCTGAGAGCAATCTCGCCATGTTGCCCAGGATCTCTGACTCTTGGGCTCGGTCTTCCTAGATGACCCTTGAAACAGTTAGACGGGCACCAGTGCAGACACTACATTCGCTCTGTTTATACCAGAAGTTGTATCAGGCAAATGGCAAGATCCTAAATAAAATGTATCTGCAAACACTAGAGGGCGCTCTAAGACAACAGACCTGGGTATGCCGCTGTAAAACTTCACTTCATTTTCAAGTATAAACTGAGACAACTGTCAGCACTAAGAATTTTGCTTTCAAACTAATACATAAGGAAAACTGAACCATCAAAACCCGCTCTTGCAGAGTGTACAGCAGCACTCACTCCAATGGCACTGCTGCCCTCCTCGGCCTCCGCAGTACACACACTTCAGGGTCTTGTCCGAGGTAAGAGCTAAAACCTAACAATGCCCTGTCTCTAATGAAGACTAATCAGTGTCCGGGCAGCTAAAGGGGAGTAAATGGCCTTTAAGGCTTGAAGTCAAGGGAAATTATAAACTAATCTGGTAGGAGATGTGAGGCTAAACGTACTGAATTATAGTACAGTTTATTATAGTACTAAAGTACAGTTTAGACTTTTTACAAAATTATTTTAAAGCTATTGGGTTTTTCCTCTTTTCTATTTTTTTTTTTAACATATTCACTTTATATCCTGCTCAATGCCCCCCTCCCAGTCACCCCCTCCCACAATCCTCCCGCCTTGTCCTGAGCCGGTCAGGTCCTCCCTGGTATCCCCTCCCACACACACGGCGCATCCTGTCCCACTGAGGCCAGACAAGGCAGCCCAGCTAGAACATATCCCACACACAGGCAACAGCTTGGGATAGAAAGCTATTGTTTTAAAAAGAAATGAAATTGTTATTCTACTGCTCTTATCTGCTGCCTTCACAGTTTTATAGGCCAACAGCCATAAGAAACTGGAAAAAATAAAATAAAATAAAATAAAATAAAATAGCTTTGAATTCTAAAACAAGGAATGAGATCCTGCCTAACTCTTCACAGAAAAAGCCTGTCCTGGCATTTTAATTTGTTTCTATTAATTCAGCACTGCAGCTATAAATCCTTGAAACAGTGGGTGCTGCCTGGTGACCCAGACAGGCCCTCTGAAGCTTGAGCAGCCCGGCTTCAACAGACATTGCTGGAGTTTCCACAAAAGTTTCTGGTAACTAAACAAACAATTATTTAACCTCAATGAGGCATTTTTCCTTTCAAAAATAATTACTGAAAAAAAAAATCTGAGCATTATAAATATTTCAAACCCCCAACTTTAGCCAATTTCCTCAGTCTCTCTCACAAATACACATGTAGAGCACTGCCCTACACAGCAACCTCTGGCTTGTGCCCCTCTCCTGCCATCCCTAACCAACTACCAAGTCCCAACACAAGCATGGCTGAATGGCACCTGTGGTGGAGAGCTCAAGATTCCTCAGTACCTCAGATCACGCAGTGGCCAATGCTGTACTGTACAGAGCATCAGCGTCTGATCCTGACCACAGGGCCCAGCCACACTGACAGTTTTTGCCCATGAACCTGACCAGCGTGGACGTGCAGCACGTGAAGACTGCAGAGAAACACAACGGCTCACAAGCACCACCCTCAGCCCCTAGAACATTCTCTAAAAATGCTACCCAAATAATGACCACAAGGATACCTGCTGTCCACAGCTCGTGAATCCCACTGCAAACTGATCTTCTCTGCCGTGATTTCCACCTTCCGCACACTTCCGAAGAAATCGGTTATCAGGACATTTTTAGGATCTCGCTGGAAAAGGTCAGTGCGATGCCCAGGGGTAGACACGCAGAGACTTTTGGGACATACTTGAAACTGAAAATCACAACAACAGTAATTATAACAAGCACATATACACTCAACTCTTAAATCCAGTAAAACGATGCATTGGACTATAGTATATTTTTAAAGTAAGTCTAGCAACCTAAAGATAAGGTACTGCTTCTAAAGACTAGCATTGCGTCCCTTCTGTAGCACCTGGCATTCTAAGGAAGCCACAAGTGTGAGAAATAGGATGTGAGGAACCTGGCCAGACACCCATCTGACTTGACAGTCAGGTAAAATGTGCCACAGCCGTCCGATGTGTCACAAAGCCCATGGCCACCTACAGCACACCTCTTGCTGTTTCTGTGAAACCATGTGCCACGTTATATGCCAACTAACTTAGTTTAACCACTTTAACCACGGTGGAAATGAACCAAAGTTACCTCCAAGGCATGCAGATGAAAACCATGACTTCTGCACTCACAGATGTCACAGTAAACTCTGTGTTAATTTTCCTGTGACATTGGACACTAGTGAATTACCAAGGACAGAATATTCGTACTAGAGTGAAAAGCAGGAGTGTTTACTGAAGTTCACAGAGTCCCCGCCTAAAGAGGACCTGAGGTGCAGACTTTGTAAAACAGGAAACAGCAGTCATCAATGACACAGTGCACGCTCAGGGCGACCAGCTTTCTAACTCTGCTCCTATAGAACCCAACACAGGCCTATGACACAATCCCTCTGGCACACTGAACTCTGCGTCTCTAGCCAATAGACGGCAGTAAGTATGATTATGACTTAGAGACATATCAAATCGCTTTACCTATAATACTTATTGATCATGTTACAGAGCAGTCTTTTTGTTCATTTGGGGGGGCGGGCAGTGTTCTTTAAACAAGATCTCTCTGCAGAGCCCTGGCTGTCCTGGAATCCACTCTATAAACCAAGCTGATCTCAAACTCACAGAGATCCACCTGCCTCCGTCTCATTAGACTTAGGATTAAGGGTGTGTGTCACCATGTCACTTATAGATTATTCTTATTGAAAGACATTAAAATAATCATCAATGAATTTTCAAATGCAAGCAAGAAACCAAGGTAAGATATTAGTAAGGCATGTGGATAGATAGATAGATCAGATGACAGATACATGATAGATGATTGACAGATTATATGTATACAATATAATAATATACATATGTGTATGTACATATATATACATATATAATACTATACTATACTATAATAATTACTTCTGGTGGAATTTCAATGGGAAAAGTGTTTTTAAATTCATTAGACATCAAATAACAATACATATTT
Organism: Rhabdomys pumilio; assembly: GCA_030674055.1. Taxonomy (NCBI): domain Eukaryota; kingdom Metazoa; phylum Chordata; class Mammalia; order Rodentia; family Muridae; genus Rhabdomys; species Rhabdomys pumilio. Next base: position 6,503,721 of record JANHMN010000001.1, read on the forward strand.
TAAACTTTTGAGGTGGCATGCCATGCATTCCAAACACTGAGAATCAACTTGTAAAACACAGCACTGTAACACGGAGATGCATTTCATTTAGGCTCAGAGTAAATGTGTCACGTTTCTATGGGAGATAAACGGCCACGAAAGCTGCTGTGCTCAGGCGAGCACCCTTTGCATCCCTATCCAGTTCTGTGATAGCAGAAGGTCTGAGGGAAAAGCACGTATTTATAAGGAAGAAAAATAAGGTGGTGCCTTTTTCTATTTAAAAAATGAAATCAGCATTATAAAAAGCTTGTTTTAATACCCAAGTCCCTCTCAGGAGTGAACGGGCATCACATACACAATCCTCACATTGGTGTGAGCGAGTCCTCCTGCCACACTCGGCAGGTAACAGCAGTAGCTCTCAGAATCTGGCAGACTCCTTCAGTACTGCAAACACAGTACTGAATCGTTGATTAGATCCCGGTGCAGAGCTGCTGCAGAGGTGAAGGGCGAGCACAGAGCCATCTGCCCGGTCACTCGGCTCCTAACATCCAGGAAAGCACGCACAGTGTCTGTCCCTGTGTCAGGCACAGCCAGTGACTGACCATGCTGAGCCACTCACAGTGCAAGCAGCACACTGGCACGGGGATGGCGCAGGAGGACCGGGCCAGTGTGCGCGCGCACGCGCTGATGAATGACGCAAGGAGTGACGTCATCACGTCAACACAGGCTGCAACTTCTTGCTGCGCCAACTCACCAGCAGCCTCAAGCTGCTGTGACTGGAATAGTACAATTAAACACAGGAAAGACCAGAAATTTTGATTAAATTTAAGTTACACCAAGAAATTGCAGGCCACAAAAACTATGTATGGTAAAGACTCTCTTCCGAGAGCTTCACATTATATGATAAAGACTTCAATCATTGCCTGCTATCAACAAAAGACAGACTGTGGTAAATGTTACAAAGAAGAAATTAAGTTCTTTGGAAGCTCTGAAAAGGTAAAATACATCCCAAGAAAAACTCGGGTGGCTTTCCTGGAAGAGTATCCCCTGATTTAACCTGCTCAGAATGGGCAGAACTTCAAAACATGAAGCGATCACTTTAAAAACCTACCTAGCAGGCGAGAGAATAAGCATATGAAATGATAGTCACGTGCCTCAGAACAGCAGTCGACTGGGCTGAAGCGGTGGCCCTGTGTGCTAAGGGACACACTGAAAGACAAGATGGCCCAGCAGGTACAGGCACACGCCACCAAACCTGACAACCTGAGTTCTGTCCCCAAAATCCACATGGCAGAAGTACTAACCTACTAACTCCTGTAGGTTGTCGACTGGCCTCTGCACACGCACACACGTGCGCACACGCGCGTACACACAGAGATAAGCGTGATTTTGAAGGGTTTTTTCAAAGATGATATTAATAAGGTGAACTCAAGACAGTTTTAAAAGCCCATGGACAGCACCCATGGGATCCTGGAAAGAACAGACCTCACGCATCCCATTACGGCTAGCACCCCCATGTACTGTAATCAAATCAACAGATACTTACAAGGTCATTCATGTTAGTCTGGCTAGCTGGATTAATCTCTTCCAAAAATTCCAAGACATAAAACGTGTACCTATCCATAAGATGGACGCCAATCGCGGGGTCTGGCTGATGCTGTGAACGCGGGAGAGTGACATCAGTATGATCACCTTAAGAAACTGTTCAATACACAAGAGTCCTGTTTTCAACATCTAAGCTTAGCACACACGGTTTGAGAGTCAGGGGAGCACACGTACCGACAGCGAGTCCTCTCCCACTTGGCTACTGGCCAAGGCCATGATGTTCGGAGAGTAAAAACGCTCGTACATGGAGGCGCCCTGGCAAGTGTCGATAATGAACAGCAGCTCATTATAGCTGAAAGAGAAGTGACAGCTCTGAGGAGGGCCGTGCTGTAACTGTATACTAGCATCTCTCCAATCTCTCAAATTCTAAGTCTGAGCATCTCACCAGCTACAGCTGGAAGGAAAATCCTACACATCACAGCACTCAAAGGGAGCAGCGGTCCCTCCTGAGGAGGCTGCCTGCCACCATTTGTTTTCCTTCTGCTCTCTGCCACGATTCAGAACTCAGACAGACGGACAGGGACCGCCTGACACAGGCTTTCTCGGAAGTTCCACACATACATGCAGAGGTGGAACTCGTGAGCACACACGTGTGTATACACCCACAGATGTGCATGTTCCAGACATAAGCGTGGACCATACTCAAGCAGTGTAAAGTACAGCTGGAAGGAAAAGCTCATCACAGGAAAGAGGCTGACACACTGGGCACACTGGGCAGCCATGGTATCCCAGCCACTGCTGCCATTGGGAACACTTTAGACTAACAGTCCCATAGTCCATCAGAGGGGAAGGCACAGTGGCTTACTAGCTCCATCCATGGTGGCGGGAGCTTGTGACATACTCACATCTCTGTGGTTCAGAACCTGAAAGCTCTGGCAAGATCAAAATCCCGCCATTACTCTCACAGTCCACCCCAGAGTGCTGTTTCTGTTAGCTTGGCCACAGCCCCAAGGGCTCCACAGCCTCTCAATACAGCAGCAGCCACGTGTTCTGACAGAGGAGCCTTAGGATGACACTCGCCCCAACTCTCCTAGGCTCATAGCTCTGGCTTCCTGTCTCTGCTTCTTCACCCTCCAAGATGGGAGGGTGAACCAACCACCAGCTGCTGCCACTAACAAGGAATCACTGTGCCTTCCTTACAAAGATGGACTGTCCCTTCCAAAACTGCAGTCCCCTGAAGATGCTTGCCATGCAGCTGTATCTTTGCACCAAGGAAACTCACTGAGAGGCGGGGTCACTGCTGTGCTGCTCCTGACTCTGACAGAGTGCAAGCATCTGAAGCTGTAGACTAGAGAAAGCCCATGGTGCTGCAGGCAGACTTTAGTGTCAATTTTCTGCTGACAGAAGCATGGGCAGGAAAGTCTAGACTCATCAGGTCTCAGAGGACACCAGGAACAGAGCTTGAGATGTTCCATCTGTATTCTGGCAAACAATCTGGCTACATTTTGCCTATGGTCTGAACCTCTGACTGACGCTGAATTCAGACATAATGAATTAATTTAGTGGCACACAGCTCTAACTTCGGCTGCTTGGGAAGCTGAAGCAGAGATAGCCTGGTGTAAGGGCAGCCTACATTACACAGTGAGTCTTCCTTTCAAACACACTGAGAAGTGGGGGTGGCAGCAAGATGACAGAACATAAGATCTTAAAAGTCAATGGGCGGGCTAAATACACTAAATACGTGAAAAATATTTCAAGTCATCATTCATGCTAAATAATAACTGAATTTTTCCTTCACAAACCTCTGTTCAGTGAAATAACAAATATAAATTTCAGATGGTAGGAGAAATGATTAGGACAATTTAAAATCATATAAAATAACTACACATCTCCCACAAGAAATTTTGATATTAGTTTATCTTGGAAAAAGAGGTCATTTGTTTGGGGCTGGGTGTGTAGCCCAGGGTAGAGCACCTGCCTGGTGTGTATAGGCTCTGGTTCGGCCCTGACACTGCAGGAGAAAAAAGAGAGAAGTTAAAAGATAAAGTGGAGAGTTACGTGTTAATTACCGTCTCTTCTGCCACATCTGTTCAAAAGCATCTGCAAGTTCTATGTTGGTGATTTCTTCAGAATCTTGGAATTTTAAGAAACCATTTCCTCCATGACCTTATAGAAAGTCAAAAAGACAACACTGACATATTCTGTAATGCACACAGAAGCACACACAGTACAAATGCTGACATATTCCCTAGTGCACACAGAACCACGTATAATACAAACACTGGTGTGTTCCCTCGTGCACACAGAAGCACACACAGTACAAACACATCCAGATATATACACTTAAGATTATTTCTGTGATGCTTTATTAATACTTCCTTACCTAAAAAATGGGCTAGAAAGCAACTTTAATTTTCCATACCAACTTAAAACAGAATGCATCAGAACAGGACATATAATTTCTTTAAGAGTTTTCCTATCATTCAACTGCATAAACCCACTGGCCCCGGTAGCATGTGTGAAGTTTCCTTTGCTGAGAAGGAAGCTGAAGCGCTGAGTGGTCCCTGGTGCGCTCTCATCCCGTGTGCACTCTGCTATTATTACTGGAAGTGTGGTTCTCACTAAAAACCGTTGAACACAGTCCATTAGCCAGTCAGGGGTGGAGCTATGAAACAGCCAGTGTGTCTGGGAGCGGACCCTAGCTGCGCCAAGTGCAGGCTGTACTATTTTAGTGAATAACTTAATCCCTGCCTCGTTCTCCTCAGCCATAAAAAGAGCATTGGCAGCTCTCACAGCCCGGGTGCAGATTTGAAAAGCCGCTTCCTCTGAACAATGAGGGAGGAAAGCCTATTGAAGTGACCTACGAGTGGTTGGTGACTGAGCCTCTGTGGGGAAAAGTGTATTTCTCCTTCCCATGAGACACCCTGCAGCAAGGCACACAAGTTAGTCAAAACACACTAGACGTCAGTTCCCACTCAACAGCAAGCCAAGTGCTGTGCGCATGGTAAGACCTGCATGACCATACATGGCGGCTCTGGATATCAACACCAAATTCACAAGGCTACCTAAGGATGAAAGTCGTTGGCAGAGGCAGTAATTGAAGACAGTTCATCGTGTACAGAAAGCCTCAAAAGGGTTGGCCCTTATCATTTTATTATCATGATTATCAGCTATTCCACTGTGTTGCAGACTCTCTAACAGGCTCTGTATTAGAGCTGCTGGAATTTCCTTCATGTCTGGAGTTACTTTCAAAGAATGGCAACAAACCAAGAAAAAAAAATGTAAAATATGTAAATGCTGTAGTTTAATACATTAACTAAAACTAACCTACAGATTATAACATCCGGGGAATACGCTCACCACACAGCTTCACAAGCCCCACCCCAGATCAGAACAAAGAAACGGAAGCTAAGTCTTGGCTCTAGACTGACTAAATCCTTCCAAAGTAGAATCTGGGACTGCGGCAGAGAAGGGGCAGATCTGCAGTTCCATTAAGTGCTGAGTAGGATGCCCAAAGGGGAGCACAAGCCAGAGTGGGGTGCGACAGAGGGGACTCGGGAAAGGTAACACGCCAGAAGAACTCTGAAGAACAAGCAAACAGCAGGTGACAAACATGCACTGCCTTCCCCTGGGGGACAGGAGGGCTGCAGATACGGGGCACCTGCTTCCACAGTCAGATATTTTAAGGCTAGGACCCAGGTCTAAATGTGAAATTAATCTGTGTTTCTTATGCAGAGTCTGAAGTCACATGAAGTCAGGTGGGAGTTTATCCGCCGTGATGTTTGCACGGGTTGCTGTGATGTTTGCACGGGTTGGCAACAACTTTAGATTCTGGAATAAGGATCCTCAACCACGTCCCTTTCAAACATCATCTCAAGTGGTTCTGTACCTCGAGACTAAAGCGCTGCACAACAAGCTACTTAACCAAGGGTCGTCGCTACTTTACCATTTGTTCACCGGGTTCCACTGGATCAGGGTTCAACATACTTCACCACACACTCCTTAAACTCTGAAATACCTGTCATATAAATGAGGATATTGCTTCTGTCATCGGAAAGAAGACGCTTTGAACGAGGGGTGCTGGGTGGAACTCTCCCAGTTAATACCCGTAGAAAGTTCTCCACAGTTACCTAAAAAAAAAAAAAAAAAAATCAGTTTTTTTTTAGAGATCAATCAGATGAAACCGAACCTGAAGATATTCAAAATATCCCTTCTATCTATATACAACTCAGTGTAGATGAAAATAAAACAGAAAGCAAATTATAGTGCAAGCAAAAACTAGATTCCTAAAGCTAAGCAAGCATACACCTCCAGTGCCTTGGCCTGGTGTGAGGTGTGTGCCTGTGACCCAGCATGGGGTTAGGGGCTGGGGAGACACTGAGGCCAGAGAAGGGAACCGCCAGGCCGAACAGGGCTATACAGCAAGACACAATAGAAAGAAACATCTTAGAACTAAAAACTAACAGAGAAAAGCTATGCTGGAGCGAAATAATTTAATTCTCAATTTAGAATTTTAAATACTATATGTTAAAAATTGACCCCAAAACTTACTGACTTGTACACGTAATTCTTTGGGAGGACACAAAACACAAACTCTTGAAATAACTAGGTACACCATACAGCTAACTTGTGCCACTACTCAGTCAATGGCAGGTCAGTCATACGAGAGGACACCACATGCCACCACAAACATCACCTGCCAAATTACGTATCTTTAAATTTGGACGCACTGTGTCAGAATATCTTCTTAAAACTTATAAAACACATTTTAAACAGATCTTCCCAATTTGAAATTTCTAGGCATCTGGGATTCTTCGAAGGCATGTTTAAAGTTGTAGAAAAAAATACTAATTTAAAGTTAACAGTTGAGTCATATATCATCCATGATTTAAAATTTAATTTAAAAAGCAGAAAATCCATCCAGCTTTTTCAACGGCTTTTTCCCTTCCATGAGTGAGAGACACGCATGAACACGCATGCACAAGCTGTTTACATGCATGAACATATGTACATAAGCTGTTCCAAACTCAGTAAAATGCCGACGGTTTTAACAGGATCTCCTATCAGCTAACGAAGTAGGGAATGTGTTTACATTTTCTAATGACCAAATAAGAAGTCGAACACTCATTCACATCAGTCTGCAGAATTTTTCCGAGCAGCTGCATCTTGAGTACTCGCTAGCTGAAGACACAGAGAAACAGGAGCCGTACTTAAAGGGGCCGACAGCCTGGGTTGTGTTCATAACTGTCTTTGGGCACTTTAGGACCATAGGGCACAGCTGGACAGGGTCCACCACTAGAGAAGAGGCATCGTCCTTGTTACTCATGGGAATTATCCACAACTAATATGCCAAATAAAAATACTGAAGCTGAGACTGCAGACCAAGTATGAAAAGCCAACCGTTCCCGTTAAGACAGCCAACACAACTGTCCTGGTCAATTTAGTGCATTAAGAGTTGTGAACTCCGAAAGCTGGTTAGATCCCACAGGAGCTCAACAACAACTAACTAGAGTTTAAAGATGCCTGCCACACTTCCGAAGCCTCTGACGGATGACGGACCTCGTAGCTTCTGTAGTCCACTTCCACGTCGTCTCCATACACATTGAGCTCCATGTTCTTGTGGCTGAACACTGTGGCTGGCTTGGGGTTCCGAGCATTGCACGCCATGTCATCAGCAAGCATCAGGACAATGTGACTAGCAAAGGAATTGCAGAAAAGTAATCTTTACACACAGCCCATAGTTCAACAGATATGGTTCATGTATAAGAAGTAGGACTTCTATTCAACCTTCTCCTCATTAAAAATAATGGAATTTTCATTGAGGCAGTCAGAGCCTTAACTAACTCTCTAGTTATAATAGATATTAACAGAGTAAACTCAGAGCAGAGAACAGGCATTCTAACATGGACTTCCCACAGAACTTGGTGTAAGTTAACATTTTCCATGTAACAAACGGAAGCGAAAGGAGCTATGCCAGACAGACAGACAGACATGTTAATATCTAACATCCTCAAAAGTGGAAGGCTCCATACTAAACTATGATCTTCCAAAGAATTTAACTTTCAGACATGTAAGCATGGAACCTGCAGTCCGTGAGCCTGTGCAAGCAGTGCAGCTGGGCATGCAGCCAACTCAAACTGCACCACAACAGGCCACACCCCTCAGGAATGCCAGCCACCGTCATGTCTCCATCTGTCAGTCAAAACCGTTCCACTCACAAACGCCTGGCTGTGAGTACAGTGGGGCTGATTACAATGTCTGCTGGTTCCAAGCCCTACTGCTCCTACTCAGAATGCTTGTCTTCACCGGCCTTTCTGTTCTGCTCTTCCCACACCACTGACCAGACAGACTTCAAACGATTCCGTTTCCTGAGAAGGCGCTGTATCTCATCATCTGTTTTTCTGCCTCCAGGACGAGAGTGCACCAGAAACCTGCATCACACCCTGTCAGCATTCCATGAGGATACAGGCTGATGGAGGACTCAGCTGTACCTGTCCTGGTTACCACCACATTCAGACCTGGGATATTGTTGATACTTAATAATTTAAGTGACTCAAGTATTTTCATTTTTGAAAATCTGAAGAGGAAATTGGTCCTACCAGTGAAACTTGGTACCATGAGTCAGGAGAATTCTCTATTCTACATATACTTGAGCTCCCCAACACAGGGGAAACCAACATGGCAGTATACGTAATTAATCTAGCAGAGATGGCAAGAAGAAAATGTTCTGCTGCATATGTTCCAAATACATTAAAGTTCAAGCCTGAAACATTGTGATTTTTCTGGGAAGATTTCAACTCTGGAAGCAGCCCAATCCTGTGCGTTCAGTATCAGCCCTGCAGCTGTTATGTCTCTAAAATGGAAACATGGTTTCTCTTTATAACTTAGGAAGGCCATTAGTTTACATTATTAATAAATCATATGCGTTTCATTAAACAAGATAGAACTGATACACACATGTATAAAAGTGAGTCTTCCTTTAGGCCATGCTTTGTTTAGAGCTAATTTCTATAGAATGAAATGATAACCATATCAATCACGGTATATGTAATCCATGTTTTTCTCAGAGAGAATTTTAAGCCTCGGTGTAAGTACTATGACCCTTGATTAAGTATCATCGATATATCATAAAAGTAATTTTACTAGTAATAATGCAAATGAGTAACAAGCTGAAAGGCAATCGATTACAAAGATTTCAAAGTATAATACACATTCTAACTCACTGGTTAGAGCTTAGAAAATGTTCAAAACTAACTTTCTGATGAAATACAAATTTCTCTTTGGTCCAGATATTTAAACTTTTGTATAACAACACTTAAATACACACACACAAATATACTACTTGGGCTTACAATTCTAATGACAGACTGAAGTTGGACATTGTAAATTAAATTCCAACAAAATAGCAAGCTAACACTGCTATAAAAACCTTACTCCTGTTTGGAGGATGAGGGTGTTACAATTTTGCTAAGGCAAAATGACTGCTGGCCTGTGCCACAGGGGGGTGTCAGTCTGGGCCCACATGCCACAGAGGGGTGTCAGTCTGGGTCCATGTGTCACAGACAGTGTCAGTCTGGGTCCACATTTAATGTTTTCTTTATTTTGACAACTACTCTACAATCATAACTTGATGATATAGACAGTGTCTCTCCACACAATTATATTGTACTGAGGACTGTAACCTATAATAGTCCCCAGTGCCTGCTGTTCAAGACAATCAAGGTGCATAACTTCTGCCCATCAGAATCCGAGTGACAGCTGTAACCGGCAGTTCACTTGCTGACTCCTTTCACTGTCTTCCCTTAGCATCAGTTTAGCATCACAGCAGGGATTTAACCCTGCACTTACTGGATCAATAAGATCAACCACTGTGGGTCCACGACACAGAGATGCTGACATTGCAGGCCAGCTTCTGTAAACAGCAAGGTCCTCTGTCTTCTTAAATGAATACAGAACATCACACATAAGCAAGCTGCAGGACGCATCTCACACCTGACTCTGCTGGAGCCACAGCTAACACTTCTTCACAAAACAAAGCATATGTGGCAAAAAGTAAAGAAACAGGGAACACTCAAATTGCGGGTCAAGTCGGCTATCTGGAGGCTAGCCAGAGAGGCTGTTCTGTTCCCACAGCCATGTTCTCTAGTCAGCAAAATCAGAATTAGGAGGGACTGTCACAGCTTCTGCTGCCCTGGTGGCACGTGTGCTCACTGCTTTACGTGGCTACCATTCGCCAGCAGGACTCTTGTTTGCTCGGATGGAAGTGAAGCACAGCCAACTGCTAACCCTTTTTACCTCACCGTATTTATCACTGGACACCCTGATTCCAGCTGTGTAGACTTCTTAATGACCATGAGCACCATACAAATAAATTTTAAAACATGTTTTAAAAAAAGAAGAGATCCTGCTTTATACAAATGCGTGTGCTGCAAAGACGACCTAAGTAACCGCTTCCCACCTCCTGTCCTGGTCAAACACTGGGACCCAGAGAATCCTGCGGGGTAAGGGTCTGCTCCTTACTGGAAGTGCTCCTCAGCCCAAATGCAACCAGAAACCAAGGTGTATAAACGGCATTTTAAATAGATGGATCTCGCAAAGTCTGGAATATAAATTTGGAATTTCAAAAGACATAAAATTTTACTTATAATAGACTGGCATTGCCTTATTAAAATGTTTTCATTGAATAAAACAATTAATTGATACTGTTCAAAATATTTTTAATTTTTTCCTTAAAACTGCTTTATATTCTATTGGCATGCTAATCAAAGAATACTTCTTGAAGACAATCTGTGACTAGTGGGGCTGGGGCCCTGTTCAACACCACCACACAAAGCTGGAACGGCAGCCGAAGTGAGCTCACGTCCCCAGATCCCTCTGTTCTGCCCCTGAGGTATGCCTTCTCCTCACAGGCAATCGCTCAGGCACTCTGCTGCAGCTCTGCAGAACGACGGCTGGACCACTAACGGTCAGGCATGACAGCCTGGATTCAAGGATCTATTTTTACGCTATCTCTTCCTCTTCTATCTTATTTCTGAACTCATAACTCTCACCACCAATATAACACAGCACTAACCCTAGCAAACCCGCTGACAACAGAGGTGTTCTGAATTACCTGCCTTTCTAGACTGTATAATGCAGTCATTTTGTACTTATAGTGTTAGAAGTATAGAAGTAAACACGTGAAGCCAGGCAAGGCAGCAACGGAAGCACCAGCACATGGGAGGTAGCGAGCGGCAGGAGGACCAGCATTATCCTCAGCATTGTCTCAAGTTAGTGGACAATCTGAACTACAAGAGACCTGTGAAAGCAAAAGTTCAAGTGCAGGGAGAGCAGAGTGAACGAGGGGAGGACAGAAAGGGGGGAGTCTCACAACACACTGCAGACAGGAAGTTACATATCACATGCACAAGGACAGCAAACATGTCATCATGAGAATAGAGCGGGTGTGGCTCGGGCACTGCACTGCTCTGGGTGTGGCTCGGGCACTGCACTAGCAGGATGCACTTATCACCTGCATCACTGTCTTTACTGCTCCTCTGAAATCTGTACTGTCATCTCCACTAAAGGCAATGAAGCTAGAGCACTGAGTGTTAAGTGCTGCGCCCTGGGCCATGTGGCTCTAAAGCTGTGAGCTTGACTGTAATCATCAATTCTGTTAAGGTGAACAACTCTGCGATATCCTGAAACTCTATTAACTTAATTTAGAAAGATTTAACACGTGTTTCATCTTATACTGATAACCTAATTGACCAAGATGATTAAGTTAGAAGCAGGAACACGTTGTGACTGTTAATATTCGTGACAAATAATGAAAATAAAGTAGGTCCTTGAAAGACTAAATGAAACTATCCATAAGTCTTAAAAAAAAAAAAAAAGTCTCATATCAAAAACTAAAGCCAGGCACTAGGGCACACACCTGCAATTCTAGCACTTGGGAGACGGCAGCAGGAGGGTCAGGAGTTTGGGAGAGTCAGAAGGTCAGGAGGATCAGGAGTTTGGGGGAGTCGGGAGAGTCAAGAAAGTCAGGAATTCAGGAGGATCAGTTCAGGAGGGTCAGGCTGTCAGGGTGGTCAGGAGGGTCAGGAGGTCAAGACTTCAGGAGGTCAGGAGTTCAGAAGGTCAGGAGGCTCAGGAGTTCAGG
>JANHMN010000001.1:6515395-6528121 GCA_030674055.1 Rhabdomys pumilio
AGGAGGGTCAGGAGTTCAGGAGGTCAGGAGTTCAGAAGGTCAGGAGGGTCAGGAGGTCAGGAAGGTCAGGTCAGGAGGGTCAGGAGGGTCAGGAGTTCAGGAAGGTGGGGGGGCAGTCAGGAGTTCAGGGTCATTGTTTCTAGTCTCACAGGAAGAAAATCCAAAATTCATCCGAGCTTTCTCTAGGATAATGATGGCGAAGAGTCTAAACAGGTGCTTCTTATATGGTATTACTTTTCTTCATTTTCTCCTTTTTGTGTGTATTTGCACATACCCATATTAACATGTACAGGAGTACCTCTGTGTAGTACATAAGCATATATATGTATTTAAGCATGTGGAATTATAGGTGGGCTACCATGCCCACTCCACGTTTGTGTGAGTTCTGGAGATTCTGCATGCCAGGCCCATGGGTAGTGCTTTAACCACTGAACTACCCTCCCAGGCTTCCCTTATCAATTTTTAAATAACACAGAATATATCAAACACTGGGGATGAAGCGCACTGAGCCAGTGAACTGCTCTTTAATGCAACACTGTGTCAAGTAGGAAAAAATTAAGCAAGAACAAGACAAAATAGGACCAATCCCAATCAAATGTAATTCAACAAAGCGTTTTTAAGTGACATAGCTGTGTTTACAGGCATGAATTTGACATAACCATTCCAAAGTATTTGTTCCAAGCACTGATACAAAATTTTACCCTAATTATGAATTTTGGATTCCCCATTTTAAAAAGATCACAGAAAGACTGGACTACTTAGAGCATAAAATAAGATTATTAAAATAATTACTATACTTTATTTCCAGGCAGTAATAGAGAAAACTGATTTGGGTTGAGAAATGGCTAGTTCCTTGGCTCCTCTAATAAGATCCTGATGGATATAAACATAAAAAAAAAAAAAAAAAAAAAAAAAAGGATTGTGGCTGAGGAACTGGCCAAGCCCCTGGCTGCACTGCTCGGGACACACTAACTAGGTTACACACTGAGACCCACTTACGGCCTGGCCACAGGAAGGCACTGGCAGAGGATGCTGGGAGCAAAGAGCTAAGTTTACCTAGTGACAGTTGCCACAGCAGTCCTTTCAGCCACTGGGGTTTAAAGGGCTTTCCTACGAATGCACAATATACTACATATAAGTTGTGATCAGTGGATCAAAGCAACATCTGAATCTCTCTACTTAGCATAATAAGAGAGGAGAGGAACAGACAGAATTAGCTGAGGTAGGGGTGTGTGTGTGTGGTGTGTGTGTGTGTGTGTGTGTGTGTGTGTGTGTGTGGTGTGTGAGACGAGGTTAGACTATTTTATCCTGAAAAGAAACTTCAGAAACATACTAGTGAACAGTCCCTTAAAGGTTATATTGTCTTTTGCTTCTACCTTTCAGAAGCTCACTGTGGTTATCTGGCTATGCAGAGCACACCAGTAAGCCCAAACCTAGGAATGCAGGGGCAGGAGAATTTCAAGTTTGCATAGTGAGATCCTATTTTAAGAAAGAAAGAAAGAAAGAAAGAAAGAAAGAAAGAAAGAAAGAAAGAAAGAGAGAGGGGGAGGGAGGGGAGGGGAGGGGAGGGCAGGGGAGGGGAGGGAGAAAGCTCAAAAAAATATCTGAATTTCTGAATTCCCGGACCACGCCTTAGTTATAAAGATAATTTTAAATGTGAGTTAAGGAATGAGTGGAAGAATTTACCATCAGGGCATCTAAATGATTTGATAACCTCTCATTCATACTTAGACAAATTTTCAGAAACATAAATTGCTATATCTTTGCTCTGAGGAGATCAAATTATATTCACACATGTCAGTTCCACTGACCTCTCAATGCTCCAAAGGGTCAGACATAACATTCTAGAGGAAGAACATTCCATCAATTCTCCAGGAAAAAAATCTCAGAAATTCCTTAGAAATAATTAGTAGCACTTTCTATAGAGACGTGTCAAGACGGTCTGACTTCCTGTGAGCTCACCCTCATATCTCTCATCCAAGGCCCAAATCCTTTGAAAGGACCACACTCCCCATCCCATCCTGTCCACCTACACCCACCTCGGCTAAAATCACACAGATTAGTAAATGTACTGTAACTAGCAAAGGCTCTGAACACACAGAACCATCTTGTTGTACCTGACAGCATAGCACATGTGTGCCTGTGAGCAGGGAGAGAGTGACTCTGTGTGTGTGTGTGTGTGTGTGTGTGTGTGTGTGTGTGTGTGTGTCTGTGTGTGTGTGTCTGTGTGTGTCTGTGTGTCTGTGAGAGAAAGGCACCAGATATGGGGAGAAGGGAAGGAGTGCAAGAAACAGGAAGAGGAGGAGAGATGAAAGAATCTTCCAGAACTATTCTTTTTTTGGCCCTGCAGGAGATAGAGAGGCATGAAGGAGTAAGACTCACACTGGATGAGCAGAATATTCACTCTCACTCAACAACCACTGCCCACTGGAGCGGACCTCTAAGCTTTCAGGGTTCTTAAAAAGGAAGAAACAAACTTATAGAACATGACCCTGAGACGCCCAAAACCACTTTCTTCTCAATAGTTATCATTCCCACAGCCCAGTCTAATTACACTCACGTAATTAAGTAAAAACCTTTACCATAAAGAATATTCATTGCCTTTAACAACAGATAAATAGAGCAATAACCAGAAAGTAAGCACAAGCCAAGCTCTCCTGTTACTTCCTCACACAGCACTCCTGATGTCTCTCCTAGCCAAGGAATCAGGAAAGCTGTTCCTGGGAAGAGGGTAAATATGAAAATGCAATACGACTCTGTGGCGTCAGAAGCGAGGCTAGAGGAGACTGCCACTGCAGATGCTGACAAAGCCATGAGTTTGATCCCTAGCACCAAAGAAGAAACCCACACAGATAAGGTCTTGCACAGATTTGAACTCCAAGTAGTTGTTTGTTTTTTTTTTACATCAATCTAAATTTGGGGAACATGGAAGGCTCCATTTGGGGGCCGACATGACTTAGTTACTATGATTTTTCTACTGCCTACACAGATATGCTTCTGTCAGATCTGGAATCAGGCAACAAGCATCACTGAAAATAGCTTAGCATAAAACTTCCACCTTTTCCATCTCAGCCATTCTGACAGGTGTAAGGTGGAATCTCAGAGTCATTTTGATTTGCATTTCTCTGATGACTAACGACATTGAACATTTTAAAACTGCTTCTTGTCATTAGAGATTCCTGTTGAGAATTTTCTGTTTAGCTCTGTACCACATTTTTTTTAAACTGGGTTATTTGGGTTGTTGGTGTCTAACTTCTTGAGTCATTTATATATTTTGGATATTAGCACTCTGTTGGATATAGGGTTGGTTAAGATATTTCCCATTCCGTAGCCTGCGGGTTTACTCTATTGATGGTGTTCTTTGCCTTACAGAAGCATTTCAGTTTCACAAGAGCCCACTTATGAACTGTTGGTCTTAGTGCCTGAGCTGCTGGTGTTCCATTCAGCAGGTTGTCTCCTGTTTCAACGTGTTCAAGGCTATTTCTCTTCTATCAGGTTTAGCGTATTCGGTTTTATGTTGAAGTCCTTGATCCACTTGGACTTGACTTTTGTGCGGGATGATAAACATGGATCAATTTGCAATCTTCGACATGCAGACATGCAGTTAGACCAGCACCATTTGTTGAAGATGCTGTCTTTTATCCACTGTATGATTTGGCTTCTTTGTCAAAAATTAAGTGTTCATAGGTGTGTGGGTTTATTTCTGGGTCTTTGAATCTACTCCATTAATCAGCTGTCTGATTTTACGCCAGTACCATACAATTTTCACTACTATTGCTCTATAGTTCAGCTTGAAATCAGGGCTGGTGATACCTCCAGAAGTTCTTTTGTTGTTCAGGATTGTTTTTGCTATTCTGGGTTATCTTTCCAAGTAAATTTCAAGGTCTGTAAAGAATTGTGTTGGGCTTTTGATGGGAACTGCATTGAATCTGTAGACTGCTTTTGGTAAGACGGCCATTTTTACTATGTGAATCCTACCGATCTATGAGCATAGGAGATCTTTCCATCTTCTGAGATCTTCTTCAATTTCTTTCTTCAGAGACTTGAAGTTCTTGCCATACAGATCTTTCACTTTCTTGATTAGAGTTACATCAAGATATTTTATATTATTTATGGCTATTGTGAAGGGTGTTGTTTCCCTAACTTCTTTCTTGTCCCATTAATCGTTTGTATAAAGGAAGGCTACTGCTTTTTTTTTTTTTTTTTTTTTTTTTTAGTTAATTTTGTATCCAGCCATTTTGCTGAAGGTGTTTATCAGCTGTAGGAGTTCTCTGGTAGAATTTTGGGGGTCACTTATGTATAGTATCATATCATCTGTGAACAGTGACAGCACATGTGGCAAGGATATGGAACAAGGGGAGCTCTTCCATTGCTGGTGGGAGTGGAAATTTGTATAACTGCTCTGGAAATCAATTTGTGTTTTCTCAGAAAATTAGGAATAGTTCTACTTTAAGATCCGGCTAACACTACTCCTGGGCTTCTATCCAAAAAACTATTCTACCATCCCACAAGGACACTTGTTCAACCATGTTCACAGCAGCTTTATTTGTAATAGCCAGAAACTGGAAATACCTAGATGTCCCTCAACCAAAGAATAGATAAAGAAAATGTGGGACATTTACACAATGGAATACTACTAAATTATTCAGGGCCAAGTCAGTTAATGCTAGAGTAACACAATCAAATTTTAAAAGATGACAGGCTGATTTAAGACACAATGAAGAAAAAAAGAGAGCTGGGTTTTAGGCAACCACAAGTATGTACCCCATCTCTATCCATACCTTGCCCAAGACAAAAAAAGACTAGGAGTGGCCCAGGCCATCTGCAGTCGCTGAAGCCTGAGAAGCTGTGAGAAGCAGGAAGCATACAAAGCACGTGGTGAGAGCAGGCACAGCAAGGGACTGGCTTGAGTGACAGGTGCATCCTCCCCTGCTGACTGTTCAGGACTCCTCTGACCAATCCAATTTTGGAGTGCACCACAGTGAGAAGGCACTGGCGAGGCACTGTGAGCCAGTCACTCACATCCTTGGCTCACATATTCTGCATTGTTTCTTTGTTGGTTTGGTACCAACCTGAAGTAAAAGCCACCAAATCATCTCGGTTGCCCCTCACTTTGCAGTCTGGCTTAACTCACTAACAGAGTCAACAACCAAGACAAGTCACCTGATGTCAGGGCCCTCGCCCCAAACACTGCTGCCTGTCTTTCTGCTAAGTCACACCACACTTAGCTTTACACAGCTGGAAACGCTCGGCTTAAATTTATTGCTAAAACAATCATTAAATAAGCATTAGATTAATAGGACTGTTACAATGCTCAGAAAAACCAAGACAGAACACTGACTTAAACACCAACTGGTAACTATACGAGAGTACCAGACTGAAAATAAAAACAAGTAGCTGAGTTGTTCTCATTGAAAGCTCTGAAGACTAGCTGCCATCATTTCTGTGGTCATTGAGTCATTGCTTACCACGGTAAATCAAGTCTGTGAGGCTGCGCACACAGGAACGTCACAGCACTTTGTTGTCCTGAAAAGGCACTTTCCTCTCTAGAACACATTTTCTCAGGATAAAAGTGTTTCTTTGGACTATTAATTCTGAGGGCTTCAGAGACAATTTCTACCTTAAAACTTTAATTTGGGAAATTGTCAACATTTTTTTTTCTGGTACAAAGATTTTTAAGAAAGAATCTGTGTATAGTTCTGAGAAAATAATTTTATCATCAAATCATTAGAGTTCAACAAGTTGCTAGAAGAAGCCACAAAAGCTAAACTGCATATGTCGCGATCAGAGTTAGAAAAGCGTGTTTGGGAAAAGGTATTATTTATAATATGAACAAAAAGGAAGATGACTAAAGCATTCTACTAAAGATGTTTAAGAAAAAAAAAACATTCTACCAATGATGTTTAAGAGAAAAATAATAGAAAATTGTAAGATTTAATTAAATGTATGCTACTGTCATTAAGTGGGAATAAGCCTACTCATACACGGAAAAGTCTGACACCCGGAAAGCCCTCTGGGCTACTCTCCCAGTTCACTACAAAGCAGAGCACAGTGCTAAGGAGCAAAGCCCTGTCAGGAACAGACACCACACAGAGGTGACAGAACAAAGGTCAGACTTGCTCTTGGTTTAAATTATTCCAAGAGGAAGTTTCTCTCTTTAATGTGGCACCACACAGACTTCTAACTGCTGAGTGTGCAGACTCCAGTGGTGAGCAGGGGGCACCCACCCTAACAGGATTTCATTATGACCTCCTTTGTCTTAATTTCCTTCTATTGCTGTGATACAACACTGATCAAAACCAAGCAGGGAGAAGGTCTTGTTTGGCTGACATTCACAGTCCTGGGGAGCCAAGAGAGGGGCTCCAACGTACAGCCTGGAGCAGAACTGGGCTATGGAGAGTTCTCACTGGCTTGCTCCCTTGGCTCTAGCTCACTCAGCCTGCTTTTTAATACAACCCAGAAGCTCCCAAGGGGGAGAGGGGACACCCACAGTGAGCTGGGCCCTCCCACATCAATTATTAATAAAGAAAATATCCTACACACATGCCTACAGATAATCCGATTAAGACGTTTTCTCAACTGAAGTTCTCTAGAGAGTGTCAAACTGACAAAAGAAAGCTATCAAGACACCTTCCAAGACTCAAGGAAGAACATCACAGAAAGGGGACAAAAGGCACATAGAAGGGAGACAGGAGCAGCACCGTGGAGCACTGTTGTCTGTGAGAGGAGCACCATAGAGCACTGCTGTGGGAAGAGCACCAAGGAGCACTGTTGTCTGTAGGAGGAGCACCAAGGAGCACTGTTGTCTGTGGGAAGAGCGCTATCTTCTGGACATGATATGACCACTGCAGTCATGAAGACACAAAACTGTGCTTACATGCACAAGATAGAGTGTGTCAACATTCTGTCAAGGCTGAGGAAGGACTCTATTCGTGAATCCCACTCCTCCCTATGTAACTGCAGTCTATTAATGTTTGCTGAAGAAGGAAGAGACATTTTACTAAACGGTATAGCCACAAGCCATCCTCTGGTAAAGAATTCACCTCTGCTCATGCAACTAACTCTAATCAAACTCAGTGTGTCACAAAAAAAAAAAAAAAAGAAAAGAAAAAAAAGAAAAGAAAAAAAGAAAGTAAAACGGGGCTAAGCAGGAAGAAAGCGATCAATGGGAGGGGAAGAGAAATAAACGATGACATAGGGTTGAACAGGATCAAAATACATTGTGTGTGTGTGTGTGTGTGTGTGTGTGTGTGTATGTGTGTGTGCGTACAGGCAGAGAATAGGACAGGAAGGGGGAGAAAGAAAGCTGTCCACTATTTAGGCCAAAATAAAAAAAAAAAAAAAAACCTGAATAATTATGCTTCCCTTAGAAAATAAGTAAATGTAGAAGGGCTGAGAATGTACCTCAGAAATGACGCATCTGGGGTGCCATCCCCACTACCACACAGGAGGCCCGGGTGCCATCCCCATTACCACACAGGAGGCCCGGGTGCCATCCCCGCTGCCACACAGGAGGCCCGGGTGCCATCCCCGCTACCACACAGGAGGCCCGGGTGCCATCCCCGCTGCCACACAGGAGGCCCGGGTGCCATGCCCGCTGCCACGCAGGAGGCCCGGGTGCCATCCCCGCTGCCACGCAGGAGGCCCGGGTGCCATCCCCGCTGCCACGCAGGAGGCCCGGGTGCCATCCCCGCTGCCACACAGGAGGCCCGGGTGCCATCCCCGCTGCCACACAGGAGGCCTGGGTGCCATCCCCGCTGCCACAAATGGAAAGGTCATATGAAAGTCAAGATTCACAAATAGATGATTCTAAAGAACAGGTACGAGAAAATCATGTTACCAGACAGGACAGTGACGAACACACTGTACTGGGGAAGGAACAAGCATCCAAAGACCTCTCAATCCAGCTACACACAAAGACAGAATGTTCTCTCGTGCCCAACTAACACCCTGCAAGGTCTTCTGAGGCTTGCAAACTAATCTTTTTTGTTTTCTAAACACCACAGCACAAAGGTGGTGGTTAAAATGTCCCTGTTACCTGGATCACTAGGTCCCCTTAAAGCCGATTTCATTTCCTAATCACACTAAATGCCCACCTGACACACACACACACACACACACACACACACACACACACAAGATCTTACACACTGTTCCACCAGGAATATCACATGAAGTGTGAGACACATCAGCTGCCAAAGCGAAAAAGGACAGATTGTTCAGAATGTGTAAGGATCTATATTCAAATATCATTATTTACACGTTTAAAGACTACATGAGAAAAAACTGTTAGAAAATGACAGGAGACAAGAGAAAGAACATTCAAAGTCATGAGCTAAAATTATCTTGATTGTAACTATGGCAGCATATCAGAAACTATTTACAAAACATATTTATATAGTCCCACTACTTCTGCCCATTACAAGTTATAAAGATAATTTTCTATACAATAAAATAAAAGCATAAACTAGTCATGGAACAAAAATTTAATGCTATTAACATACTGACTGGTGTTTTTATAAACTAATTAGAATGGCTTTAACATATCAGTCAATTAACAGAAATCAGGGTGCCCTTCCTACACAGAGTATTCGACACAATGAGAACAGTAAAACGTAAGAGTCTGAAAGTGAACCCGAGACACTGCAAGTGTCTAGACGGGATAAATGGTCAAAATTAGAGACGCATGACCAATGTTAGGCCAGAGAAACCAAAACAAGTTAACAAACTGAACACAGTGAGTCAAAATTAACAAAACACCAGTTACAGCTAGAAATGCTCGGGTCTGTTAGACAGACAGATTCACCACAGTGCTCGTGGGCGTGAGATGAGGCACACGGTATCTGAGGAAGCTCGGTCTAACAGCTGCGTGTAGGATGAGCCAGGAAGGGAGGAGATGGTTCAGACTGCAGAATGCACACTGAAGTACCCTGGGATGGGATGCAGCTCTGCACAGGAAATCTGCTGATGCCGCACAGACAGTCGCTAGCACACCTGTGTCTCGCCTCAGTCTATCACTCGAGGTCACGTGCAGACACTTCCTCTGGAATTATGTGAAGGTGTCAGATTTGGGGAGACCTGGGGCTTGAGGATTAGAGAGCAACAGGTGCTGCATGCACAGAGCCTGCTGAGACACTGCAGCACGAAGGCTTAGGCGTGAGGGAGTAACAAACAGGACAGCAGCCACCACGTACTTAGCAAAAGGAAGTGGGAAATCCAAGGGCCATCCCTTAGGGTTACTTCGTACTGCTTCCATAACCACCTAGTTACTGCCTTCAATATGGAGATATACCTGTTAGGATTTAATTTGGTATTTAACTCATATGTATAATTATACCAATCTCTAAAGAGTATTGTAAGATAAAGTGAGATAATGTATATTAAGAGAAACCTCTAACTGTAAATGCTGGAATAGTAAAGGAGAATTTCCCATACTGAGCTAACGGCAAAACCATCTCTTTCGTTGCTGTTGTTAATTTCTGTTTGTTAAAAAAATAAGCAGTATGAAATTCTCCTTGTCTGAATCCCCTGATTCATGTCTAGAACAAAGGCTGCATAAACAGAGCTGCAAACAAGCGTCTGAAACAAAATAACCTCAAAAGAAATTCTTCAGAAACTCAAGGGCAAGCTTCATAAACTCGGCATACAGAACAGCACATGCTGTCACTCCCTCTGCTGCTCAGCGACCCTCGAAATCTCAGGCCAGAGCAGTATGTCCTAATGACTCACAACAGCTTGATTCCATTCCGCTTCCAAAATCAAACTACTACCAAGCCTCTGGATGCACAGAGGGAGCAAAGTTATAAGCCAAAGTGCTACCTGAGAAGGACCCACTGACGGCAAGAGAGAACTTGGGTGGCATCCCAGACACTGCATCCCTGACGGGTCACCCGCCTCCTCAGACTACTAAAATGCAGTCAGCACGTGCTCAATCTGACTTCTAGGTGGGATGGAGCATGGATACTGAGCTGTGCGTTTGTGCTTTTCTCAGACTAAAAGCATCTGTTAAGTACAGCACAGCGTCTCTGGCCCCCAAGGCCATGCACTGTGTCCTCTGCCTCTGCAGCACCTTATTCTCTCTCTCTGCTTTTCTGCTCGAATCCTGCAAGTCCCATTATATTAGCACTATGTCATAGGTGCTGAGCCTTTGAAGTTACAACCAAAATCAGCACAAAAGCCAGCTTTCAAACTCTCCTCTCACTAACAAGCTCATGGAACCTAGCGCCCCCCCCCCCCCCCCACCCCCCCACCCCCCCACCCCTCCAGCTGAGAGCACTGAATGAATCAGCCCTGAACTGAGACAACTGTGTCTTCTCTGTGGTTGCAGCAGAACCAAACTCACCATAATAATCCAAAGTCCATGGTCTGGGTAAAGGTCCCCGACTCCATACAAGTAGGAAATGTCCCACTTGAGGGATATTCTGCAGAGGCAGAGCCTGTCTTCTACTCAGATAACACAGTGCCATTCACTCATCCTTCCAGTCACCCTGCAGCACCGACACAGACAGCAAACCTACGGTGTACCACCAGCATGACAGCATGG
Source organism: Rhabdomys pumilio (assembly GCA_030674055.1). Lineage (NCBI taxonomy): Eukaryota > Metazoa > Chordata > Mammalia > Rodentia > Muridae > Rhabdomys > Rhabdomys pumilio. Next base: position 6,525,939 of record JANHMN010000001.1, read on the forward strand.
CATTCCAACAGGTAACAGAAGAAGCAGTAAGAAGCTGAGGGTGCCAGGGTTGGCTCTGGGCTGCAGGAGGCAGTAGCAACATGAGGTAGCTTTAGACATCCCTGCCGCTGTGCAGCAGGGCCCAGCTTCAGCAATCTGCAGCACAGCCTCTGTCACCAGGCAGATGAGTTCGTGTCATGACTTTTAGTTTCCCATTCTATCTGCTTTTCCTGTTCCTGATTAGTCTACGGCTCTCCCCAGAATCTGATGGACAAATCAACATGTTTTCAATCAGTCTTTTTTCTGCTTAAAATAGTAACCTATTTAAAAAAAAAAAAAAAAAAAAAAAAAACCTCCAAGGAAAGTGCCTAATAAACAACAGGAAATTTACCAAATTTACCAAATCCTCTTACCTCAGTGTTCCCTGCTCTCATGTATACTGTGCCACTGTGGTCCTGAGTTGACATCTATGCCATCCATGATGGTATGTCCAACAACAAACACTGAAAATCAGGCTTCATTACCTCATTCAAAATCAACTCAGCTAAGAGTTGTCTTCACAGGGTTTTAAATTAAACTTAGCTGAGATGGCTTACCTGTCTGGAATACCTAGCCTCTTGACGCTTCTATAAACAGAAAGAGTATTTGCAACATGTCGGTAATTAAACCAGAATCGGGATGTGCACACCTAGAGTTAAAACAAAAACATGATTTTATGAGTCAAACCAGGCATGGATTTCAGAATTATTGTAGTTGAAGTCTATATAGAAATGCCTGAAGAAAGCATTTCGGGCTTAGAAACATTAAAGAACATAAAAAACCTTTCAATAAAACCAATCTCCCTAAAGAAAGGCTCTTACAACTGATATTAAGTAAGATTGCACAGCTGAAGAGAAAACAGTCCACACAGAATTTAACCAAATTCTGACCCAACACAGCTCATCTCCATTTCTGTGCATCTGTAGTGTCCCTATTTCTAAGAGATTTGATTCTTTAGAATGAGAGAAAACATCTGCAATCTCCTCACAGACTAGCTACCCTGTGGTATGTAATATCTGTTTCTTAATTTAATTGCTTCATCTGTTGTGGGAAGTGAGACAGACTCCAAAATACAACTTACAAAATAGGTTCGTACACACATGGGAAGAGCTGTGTTATAAAGTTACTGAACACTACAGGAAGTCAACCAAATTTTTCACTTAAAGATCACTAAAAATATCAAGGGACCTAGAGAGGGGCTGGAGAGAGGACTCAACTGCTCAGATCACCTACTGCTCTTGCAGAGGACCCAAGTTCAGTTCCCAGGACCCAGGAAAGGTAAGTTCACAATCCCCTGTAACTCTAGACTCTGGAGAACCATTGCCCTCTTCTGGCCTCCATGGGTACTGTACTCACAAGCACAAACCCACACTCAGATACACACATATATACAGAATTGAGGAGAAAAGAAAATCTCTTCTAAGTTACGAAGGAAATCTAACTTTAGCACAGAAGCTATTTAATTTTTTTTTAAATCTATTCCCAATGAGACATGTGGAGAGACTGGTGGTGGTTACTGTATCTGCTGTACACACTCCTACCACCTGCCATAGGCCTGCGACCACAGCAGAAGTGACAAGTCTGAGGGAGGGGGTAACTGTTGTGGTTTAATACTTAAAGTGAGTGATCACCTGAGAATGCAATGGGACAGACTGAAATGTCTAACCACATTAAAACAAGTAAGTCAGGATGTGTGGAATGGACATATTCACACACATTTACATACATGAACTCTGTCTCTCCCAACTGAGCACTAGCCAAAAGGAACAAAAGAAAGTAGAGAAGAAATGAAAACAAAATAAGATGGACACAAGTCACTGCCGAAGCCTGCAGTGTCTCTCACTGCAAGTCTGAGGATGTATAAAACAGTTTAGAAGAAACTAACCACACGAAGGCCAGGATTTCTACTGCACTTTATGCAGAAGTAAAGGCCTTGTGTCAGCTTGTGTTATTTAATAAGCATAAGAAACTGTCCTCACTTTCAATTGCAAATTATTAGCCAGAAAGTTAACAAGGAACAGAAAGAGTACTAAAAGAAAAGAAGCAGAGATACCAGGAACTATCAGCTTAATATAAATATTTAAATATCCAGCCAATGGAGTGCCTGAGGACATACTATAGGGGCGTGTCTTAAATATCCAGCCAATGGAGTGCCTGAGGACATA
>JANHMN010000001.1:6528131-6544599 GCA_030674055.1 Rhabdomys pumilio
ATCCAGCCAATGGAGTGCCTGAGGACATACCGTAGGGGCGTGTCTTAGCCATTTGTTTTCATAAGAGGAAGTGGGGATACAACCATGGCCGCCCCCCTGGGACCTTCAACAAGGACACGAGGAGACTGACGCTGACACTATGGGACAGCAGTGATGAGGACGGAGCAGCCTCTGCTCATCCTTCAGCACTGCCTCCTCCGGTGAGGGGCAGACTGGCTTCATGGCTTCTTGGCTTGCTTTATTAGAGGGCACAAAAAACGCTTACACCAAACGGATAAGAGCCAAAATAGAATCCTGCTTTCCTTCTGCCTCTCTCGAGTGGCAGGCTTCACTTATCTCTCATCCTCTACTCAAGACTAAAAGCAAATTAACTCAAACTGGGAAACAAACTTGGAATTAACTCAAACTAGGAAACAAACTTGGGATTCTGAAAATCTAGCTAACAACAAGATGAGGGATCTGTACTTTTTGGCGGGAGGTGGGGGAGGGGAGGCGGGTAGTAGACGGTGGGTGCAGCAGGTGGATGTGGCTGCCTGTGGATGTCACATGTCAGATCAACTTGTGCTGTAACACTGAATCCACCTTATGTTTTGAGGCAGGGCCTCTCACTGAATCTGGACTCAGCTAGCTTCAAAGATCTCCTTGCCTCCACCCAGTCCCAGTGCAAGCACAGATTTTTCTGCCCTGCTCAGATTTTATGTGCCTCTGGGGATCTGACCACTTTACTGACTGAGCAATCTCCCCTGCACCATTTCTGGTACTTTCTTTCTTTCTTTCTTCTTTTTTTTTTTTTTTTTTAAGTTAACACCTTTATTCTAGGCTAGAATCTAAATCTTTTTTTTTATTGGATATTTTATTTACATTTCAGATGTTATCCCCTTACCCCATCCCCCTCCCCGCTCAGGAACCCCCCTATCCCATCCCCCCTTCTCCTGCTTCTATAAGGATGTGCCTCCACCCACTCCCCACTCCAACCTCCCCACCCTCAAATTCCCCCACACTCAGCGTCCAGCCTTCATGAGACCAAAGATCTCCTCTCCCACCTATGCCCGACAAGGCCATCCCTCCCTACATATACAGCTGGTACTTTCAATTGGGCCTGGACAAACTTCGTGATTTTCTGTTCAAGAAAGCACTACTGATTGAGGTCTCATGCTGCAGTAGAATCTGTTTCTCACCTTTCCTGCCATCTGGAGCATGAGCCACTGAAACTTTGACATATGTGTAGCCTAAGCTAACAGCTTTACCGTGTAGCAGCAGGGTCTGCACACCAGCTGCTATCTAGTCCGCACCTAAGAACTGCTCTCAGTGGTTAATCGTGAAAGAATCCCTCCTCCACCTTTCCTTCTAGCAGGTGTCACAACCTGGGGCTCTATAACTGTCACTGTTGGAGTCACCCCTCTCCTGTCTTTCAATCCCTCCACAGTCTCCTGTGGTGGGAAACATACCCAGGGTTGGCCCATGCTATCCTACTCTACTTGATGGAAATATAATGGCAATTACACAGCCTTCACTGTAACTGCACTTTATTGTATGACCTGTGGATAACCCCATCCTTTCAGGGAACAGCCCTGAGCAGGCTCCCTGTAAGGCCTTGAGAAAGCCATCGGTCTCGGGTCTACGTTAGACTCTGGGTATACTTCTCCTACACTACTGTGGTCCCACTATACTCTTACAAGGCCAGGTGTCAAACATCCCTACTTTTTCAGCATGAGGTGACGGTGCTGACACAGTCTCTGCTCCCTTCTTGGCCTTCCTGCCCTCCCCTCCCCTGCCTTCCCCTCCCATTTCTCCGAGTTGTCTCTTGCTATCATTTAAAAATGATCCCCAAAGCTCATAGTGCAAAATGTAACTCCCACTTCACTGTTGATGAGATCTCGAGGTGGGGTCTCTGGGCAGTAATGAAGACTGACCAAGGTCATCAGGCTGGGTCCATGACAGCGTTCGTGGTTTCGTAAGAACAAGATCTGACCTGGCAGACTCTCTGCCTCACCATGGGATGCCCTTGGCTCGATGATGGTACAGTGGAGAGCTACAGGGGGAGCTACCACAACTTAGAGAGGCTGGTGCCAGGTTCATGGACTTCCCAGCCTCTAGAAATGGGATCAAAACAGAACCATGTTCTTTACATGCACCCAATGGTAGATTTTTTTCAGAACAGAGTCTACAACCTTTGTCTTTTACTGAAGCAGACTCAGTCTTTCTCCTAATCAGATGCCACTACATGAAACTCTGGTAGTAAAAATTATCAACGTACAGGAAAAGTGAACTTATGTGTATTCTATTTGGGGAATGACAAACACAAACTCATGATCGAGATTATATTAAAGATATAAATTCACACCATGAAGGGAGATGGAAGGTAGAGAAAAAACTAGGCCAGTAAGCAAACTGTGCTCAGAAATGAAATAATGCAAAATCAGACATTATTTTCTTGTGCAGCAGTTAAAGAGGAAAAAGCTAATGAAATAAGTGTTGAGTTCAGAACAAGAAGAGCAGCCTTCCCCAGGCAGCCATGCACCACAACTCCACACTCCAGGAATTACCGTCCTGAGGAAAAGCCAGTCAAGTCCACAAACATCCACATTTAAGAATAAATAGCCAGGCAGGTGGGGTGGTGCATGCTTGTATCCAAGCTCTGGGGAAGCTGGAACCAGACTGCCACATCATAGGGGTCAGCCTGGGCTACAGAGGGAGATCCTCAATTTCAAACAGAATGTTCAACATAACTCTGAACAGAATAATAAAAACTTAGGATGTCAACATCCAGGCTAAACGATACAATGTATCAACACAGAAACCTCACAGCACCTGGAAAAGATAAGAAACCTGTATAGCCACGAATACGGAAAGAGCCTAAGACATAGTAAGGCAATGCAAAAAAGCAGGCTAAAGACAGTCCTCCTGTGAGAAACACATAATACACAGATACAGAAGGAATCTCTATGCTCTGTGAAGAGAGAGCGGTTCCCCAAATACTGACTCTGGAGTGTGGAGCATGAAAAAAACTCCCTCCCTTTTAGCTGAGGTAAAATTCACACAGGCAATTAGTCTGTCTTGTCTTCTCTTACACCTGTCTGTATGATTTGAATTTTCTACAATTATCATTTCTTGCAAACATAGAAATCAATAAGACACCATAAGTAAGTTATCTATACACTAGTATTACAGGAAATATAATTACTCATGTCAAGCATTAAAACAATTCTACATTTTGTACGTGTTTCTTTTAATAACAGCAACTCAAATGTATTTTTGTATTTATTTACAAATCACCACTTGGCAGAAAATTTTAAAGTATGAAATATTAGTAGTAGCTGTTGTCAATTTAAAGTTAAAAATAAAACGAGTTGCTGAGAGTGTCCACACCTGTAAACCCAGCACACCAGAGGTGGAGGCAAGGGCACCAGCAGTTCAAGGCCAGCCTCACCTACATAGTGAGTTTGAAACCAGCCTGGGCTACATATGACCCTTTTTCAAAGAGAGACAAAGCAGGGTAGGAGAAGAAGAGGGAGGTCGAAAAGGGAGAAGAGATAGAAGGAGGGGGTAAGGGTTTTCTTTTTCTATCAAAATTTTTATTTTAAGAGATACATTTTATTTTTCAAAATTTAATTGACAATTCACAATACACACACACACACACACATATATATATATATACATATAAACTCATATATATATATATATCAAGAGATACATATCTAATGTGGGCACCAAGATATGTTTAAAGAGCATACTTACCAGAACAGCCCAGTTATTTGTATGTCCACTTCTAAAGAATTGTTCTGCTTGATCCTGAGGGTCAGACAAAGGCAAAATCATTCACACATACACACATTTTACGGAAACATACAATGTCCCAGAATTAAAGAGGGGTAAACAATATTTAGGACTCATGGACCTTTTTATTTGAATTTTTAGATTTACTTATGTGCATAGGAGCTTTGACAGTATGTGCACCAAGGGCACGCCTAGTGTCCACACAGGTCAGAGGAAGTCACTGGACCCTCTGGAACTGCTGTTCTAGATGACTGTGAACCATCAAGTAGGTACTGGGAACCAAACCTGGGTCCTCTAGAAAAGCTTCCTGGCTCTTATCCACTGAGCCACCTCTAGCCTCTCCTGGGCTTTTCTATATTAGCAATCAAGTTCATTTATGAAGCTATTGTACTTGACCTTATGAACAAAATTATCAAACAAACTAGGAACTATTTTAGGCTCAGCAGGTAAAAGCACTTGCTGCCAAGTCTGGGGACCTGGGACCCGCATGGTAGAGAAAATCGACTCCAATATATTGTCCTCTGACACCCATAAGCATCCCATGGAGCATGCAGTCAAGTAATTAATGTTAATTAACTAATGTCAATTGACTTCTATAAGATACTGTTTCAGTGCAAAAAGCCCTACTTAGTTTAAGAGGTAACTGAGAAAAAAAGCCCTAACCTAGAAATCTGGAGATCAAAGCTGCAGACTTCCTTGAGACACTAATTAAACACTTTAATTAGACACTTTAACTAGGATGTCTTGCTTGAGGCATTAACTAAACAAAGTAACTTTAACTAGGATGTTTGGTTCCGGGCTGAAGGTGTAAGTTAATGGCAGAGCATTTGCCTAACAGCTGCCCAGACGCTGAGGAAAGCAGCAAGCAGGGTGCTACTGTGAATAACCCACTGCTTTAGGGATGGAAAGGCCTGAACTAAAATTGAGCTGTACATGACACTGGGGCAAGTCAGTGTGCACTTTAGACTGGAATTTCTCCAAAAGAAAATGAAATTTGACCTAAATAATCTCTAGTGTGCTTTCCAGGCTCAAAATTGTCACTTCACTGAAACTTTACTGAAAACTCAGAGGCCAGCAATGTAAAGTTACTCACTCAACATTTAGTTAATGGAGCACCCTCTGCATGCCAAGCACCTCGGATCTGTATGGTGATAGGAAAATCACCAAAATGCATGCCATTTTCTCTCAAGAACATCACACTTTAATACAGGTGGACATGTAAATGCACTGTTATGAACACTTACTAACTACTGTACACACAGATATCTACCCTGTGGGTATGAAAGCTTATCACGGAGCTTGCCGACATTAGAGATTACTGTCCACTTAGCAAAGAACCCACCACACAATCTCTAAAGACACCAAGTGCGGTTTGTAATTGTAGCGGGAAATAAGACTTTGTCAGGGAAGGTTTCCCTACAGAAGTGACATTTTGGGTGAATATCCGAAAGATGAAAAAAAGAATAAAAGACAATTCTAAACAAAGAAAATTTGGGCCAATGGCAGAAGGGATTCCAGTGGTTTGAAAAACTTAAAGTTTAACAAACCTAGACATTTAAAGGGGGAAGGGGGCAAGAGATTTCAAGAAGGGACCTTGAGTGACACGATCAGGTCAGCAGTTTAGAGAACAGACTAAGAACCAGAACTACTCCAGGCATCGTTAGGAAACGATTGCAGTCTAGGTGAGAGATGAAACTTTGGCACAGTGTTTTTCAAATGTCTGCTGGCGCCCTCGGTTCCTGAGCAGGCAGGGCAAGCAGGTCTAAAAACAAGGCTAGAAATCCAAAGCGCTTCGCTGGAGGAATCACTGGTAAAAGCACGGGAAAGAAACCAGACGTCCTGCAACCTCAAGCAGAGGTAGGTCGGGGCCAAGGGACAAAACACCAAAGCCATGACTGTCCTGACGCATGCCCTGCCTGTCACAGGAGCAGAGGACCGGGTCCTCCTCTGTCACCGAGGGCTTAAGGCTGGATCAGGTCACTGTCCTCAGGACGGACGGTCCACAACACAGCCCGGGGAGGGAAGATGCTGCAGGCGGCTTCCCTCACGGTCCTCCCCGGGGTCAGTCCTCAACAGACACCGATGCCTACCTCGATGTGACTAACGGCGGAGCTGCCGACAGACAAAAGTGCCAAGGCGGTCAGAGTAGCCACAGACAGAGCAAGGAAGCAGGGGGCCGCCATGTTTGCCGGCTTCTCACGCCCCGAACAGCAGAGGGGCGGGGCGAGTGCCGTAAAGCAGCGCGCTGCCGCTGCCGTGAAAGGTTTTGTGGATCTTTGGTTTGGTTTTTTTGACGGTGGTGAGTTGTTTTTCTGTTTTTCTTTTATTTTGTTGTGCTGTTTTGGTTTTTTGTTTTGTTTGCCACAGCATACACCTTCCTCCATTCCGGTTCGGAGTGGCTGGGCAACCTAACTGGAGAATATTTACTCAGCTGCGTTTCTAGGTTTGTTTTGTAAAAATAGACACAATATTTAAGGAGAACGTTTTTAAAAGATAAATTGTGATCCACAAATTTTGCTATTTCCCTTTTGTGCGGTGCTGTCAGCTCGTTGACTATGTGGACCAAGCTTCCTACTAAAGGACAACAAAGTGGAAATGTGATCACTGGGGTTTGTTGACAGCCAACCTACAAGAAAAAAAAAATGGGTTCAGTGAGGGATGCTGTAGTGAGGGACGCTGCAAAAGTCAATCTGTCAGTATTCTTGGCCTTCTGAACCCTGGCCCCCACTTCTGCTCCCTTGGTCCTCGAGGGCCAGTGGCCAACAACCTCCAAGGGAAGGAGAAAGCCACAGTGAAGCAGAGAGCAAACAGAAACGCTGTCAGGACAAACACAGCAACCTGTGTGCACACTCCAGAGCCAAAAGAAGTTTAGATGAACAGAGGAATGGTGAGGGTTGCATTGGAAAGGATGAATTTCATCAGGACCAATCACAATCTCTGAGATCCCCCAATGTGCTTTGCACTTGATAGTTTAATTCTCACAGGTAAATCTATTTGCTGTAACAATCAGAATCCAAAGTATTTGACTAAATGGTGTCACATCTAACGGCCAAAAATATTTTTTGAGCAGGGTTAAATTTAATAAAAGGAAATTGTACATATAGAATAAAATTTAAACAGAAAGAGATAATTAAAGCAGACCTGGGTTCCAGTGTCTGTACCTATTTCAGTCTAATTTTGATACTGAATCACCTTCAGTTCCATTTGTCTTGACTTGAAATGTTTTTCTTCCATCTTTTCAGTGAACTGCTAAACAATGTTTTGTTATTCCACTGCAGTCCACTTCCACCTATGACCTTCTAATTAGCTACAGACTGACCTCTAGTGCAAAAGGAGAGCCATTGCCCTTCAGTGTCTCCTGTCTGAAACCCTTGTGCTGCTATTAAAATGCCATCATGACCTGGACACAAAGTCATGTCAAACTCCTTAGCAATCAGAAGGTTATTAATGTCAACCAAGAAGCCTCTAGTTCTCTTGTCAACAAGCTGAATGATGGAAAATTCAGTTCTCCATGAATTGAGAATTCCCTGCAAGTGCAATCTAATTTTCTTAATTGTTTTTTATTTAATTATACATTTTTATTTATTAAATGTCCATTGCAAGTTTCTGAAATCTTGGGAACATTTATTAATTATTTTAATTACACCATGTCCTGTAAACTATAAGACATTCATACTAAATGGCTCTTCTGTGGGGGTTCAAATGAGAAATGTCCCCCAAAAGCTCAGGTATTTGAACACTTGATTTCCAGTTGGTGTTGTTGTTTGGGGAGGTTCAGCCTTGCTGGAAGAAGCAGTCCCGTGGTGGGGAGAGCTTTGAGAGTTTATGGTCTGCCCCACTTGTCGTTTCTCTGTGTGTTTGTGTGTGCTTCTAGCTGACTACAGCCATGCCTTTCTGACATTACACATTCTCCTCTGGAAACATAAGATATCTCCTTTCTATAAGTCGCTTTGTCAATAGTGTTTTTATAACAGCAGTCAAAAGTGACAATTCAGCCATAGGATAGTGGAGAGAAAAGACAGAGAGAGGAATGAGTTCTCTTTGTAAAAATTTACTGTAAGGATATCACAGCAAGCAGAACAATGGCTCCATAAAGATATGTATGAACTGACCCTGTAAACCCAAAAACGTGTTACTTTACATGAAAAAAAAATGGATTACTTTACATGAAAACTTTTAAGATGTGATTAAATTTAGCATATTGAGAAAGGGAGATTCCACTGAATTATTGAGAGAATTCAGATCACAGGAGTCCTTAAAGATGAGGCAACGGGCTACAGAAGAGATAAAAAGACAGAAGCAGTGGCCTGAGTGTGGGCTGAGAGCCAAGGGTTGGGGGAAAGTTCTGGACGAAGAAGTGGGTCCTCCCAAAGCCTCCAGACGTAAGGCAGCTGCTCCATCTAATTTGGACTTTTAACCTGCAGAGCTATAAAACAGTACATTTGTTTGGGCCACCAACCTGGTTTGTGGTTAATTGTTTAAGCAGCAAAAGGAGCTCATCCAGCACCTACACCCTGACTACTTAGTAATATTTCTCATAGCATGGTTAATGGGTGTTAATAGGCCTAGATATCTTGTTTTCTTTTGTGTTTCCTAAAGGGGCTAGTCAATAACTGCAAGAATCATGAATGTGGCTGCAGAGGTGACTTTGTGGGTAAAAGCGTTTGTCAAGCCAACCTGATGACGTCACTCCATGGAACTCACAATGAAAGGGAGAGAACTGAGTCCTGAAAGCTGTCTGACTTCCACATGCACATCATGGCAGGTGTGCACCAGAACACACACACACACACGCACACGCACACACACACACACACACACACACACACACACACACACGCATGTGCGCACACACTCTCACATGTGCATGCACACACACACATGCACACACACTCACACATGCAGGCCACCCCACCACCATCATCATCAACAACATTAATAAATGTAATTTAAAAATGTTTAATGTTTAAATGCACATTTAATGTGGAGGTGGTTTCTCTTCTATCCTCACCAAAGGTGCAGTCCCAGCGAGGTTGCATACTCTTTCACACCCGTCACGCCCTACATGTGTTCCTATTATCGTGCCTATGGTAGTGAGACTGAAGGCTTTGAGCCCAAGGGCGTCGAGCATCTGGTTAACCTTGTATTCCCAATGCCCAGAGAAATGCTGAGTGCTAATACGTGCTGGATAACTCAGTCATGGATGTGTTTCAAAGAGATAAAACACTGGTCTCCTGAGGGGAGCACAAGGGAAAGGTATTTAGAGACCTTACTCCTTAGCATCCAGCAACAGCCGTATTGTTCCTGAAATTTGAGAGAAATTCCATTACTGATCCATGCTCTACGGATTTCACAATAGTTATTTTGTCCTTTGTTCATTTCTTATGGTCCTTAATTTTGAAGCTATAAAAACAGAACCTGGGCCTGCACAGACACTGGCTCTTATCCTCCTCAAGGTCACTGGCAAGAATATTTCAGAAGCTTTTTGGTGGAAGGATTTCAAAGGTCACCAGTCTGTTCCCTAATGTAAGCCCCGGGCAAGGAGGCTCCTTAACCCTCTCTCTCTCTCTCTCTCTCTCTCTCTCTCTCTCTCTCTCTCTGCAGGTTTTGTCCTGCATTTATTATCTTGACTATCTCCGTCTCGTTCAGTTGATGTAATAAAATGCGAGAGAAAATGTCTCATCATCGAACTAGATTTTCCCAAATCAAGCATCAAGTAGAAACGTCTGGCGTGGTGCAGCTGTGGGTTTCAGGAACAAAGAAGGAGAGAGAGAGATGTCAGTTATTTCTCTTTTAAAAGTTCAAAATGCCATTTTCTGATGAAAATGCTATATGTGCTCTTAGAGGTTTTCCTTCCTGCCTTTGCCCTGCAGGTTTCATCCATTCTCCAGCTCTGAGCTAGGTTAGCCTGCCCTAGCTCTCGATGATGTCACATCGCTCCATCCTTTACTCAGTCTGTCATTGCATAGTTAATTAATAACTTGTGCAATTGTCTGTTTAATAGCTGCCTTCTCTGCTATACATGGGAGTTCTGTGCGGGCAGGGAATCTATCTATTTCTCCCTGTGTTCTTGGTTCCCAAGCATTCTTTGCCCAGAGTGGATGATTAATGAATAACCTGTGTGAACGTGAGAATAGGATGCCTACACTCTGTGTATGCAAACAGAAAAGAACACATTTACAAAGTTAATTTCTAATTTTAAAGACATTATTCGCCTGGCAGTGGTGGCATATGCCTTTAATCCCAGCACTTGGGAAGCAGAGGCAGGTGGATTTCTGAGTTCGAGGCCAGCCTGGTCTACAGAGTGAGTTCCAGGACAGCCAGGGCTACACAGAGAAACCCTGTCTAGAAAAAACAAAAAAGAAAAAAATGTTATTCTATGCATAATTTTCTGGTTTTCTCTCTTAATGGTGTCTACAGTGTTTTGATCATTTTATTTTTAAATGCCTTTTATTATTTATTGAGTGTATTTATATGGATGGGTGTCATGGCCAACATGCAGAGGTCAGAGGACAACTCACAGGCGTTGGTTATCTCTTCCCACCATATACATTCTGGGACTAAACACAGGTTGCCAGATTTGGTGGCAAGCAATTTAACCACAGAAACATCTCACCCACCCTTCTTTTTAGTTAAGAAGCTCACTGGTTGTCTTAGTTACTGTTCTATTGCTATGAAAAGACACCATGATCAAAGGACCTCTCGGGAAAGAAGCACTTCATTGGGGCTGGCTTATATTTTCAGAGGTTTAGCTCTTCATCATCATGGCAGGGAGCATGGCAACACATGGTGCTGGAGCAGTAGCGAGGGCCATATCCTGATCTACAGAGGGAGGGAGAGGGAGGGAGAGAGAGAGGAGGGGGGCCGTGGAGTGGCCATGGACTTTTGAAGCCTCAAAGCCTACTGCAGTGACACACTTTCTCCAACACAGCCATATTTCCTAATCTGTACAATCCTTTCAAGTTTCCAAACATGTCACTTCCCGGTAACTAAGCATTCAAATATTATGAGCCTATGGGGTCGTTTTGTAATCAAACTACCACACTGCTTGGACACAATACTAACAGGCACCAAAGACCTGCTCCCTACCTGCCTACACCAGTTGGGCTCCACCTCCTGCGGGTTCCGTAGGCTCCCCAGCTATGCCCACCTCCTGGGAAGCAAGCTTCAGAGCACAGGCCTACCTACCCTGGGATTCAAAAACCAAGGATGACTGACAGCAAGCGAGCATGTAGAAAGACAGTCCGTGTCGTCATCTGTCGTTGCAGAAGCTGAGAAAATCCTTTTCACGCCTATTAGAACATCCTTAGTCTTAACACATATTGCTACATGAACTGAAAGGCTACATGCTGTGTGGTTCCAACTGCGTGAAATTCTGGAAAAAATAAAACTCTAGCGACAGTTAACAGGTTATCTGGGAGCAGGAAGGAGAGGGCGGGTGAGGAGGGAAAGATTCAGGCAGAACTTAGGGAGCAAGCCGATTTGGGATAAAACTGCAATGGTGATGATGGTTCAGGACACATTCGTAAAAACCCACACAAGGCAAACAATCCCAAGAACAGCCCTGTTACAGGCCCCTAAGTCTGAGGGGCAGAGCCATCCAGGTCTTTGACACTGAGGTGCCAGATAGGCTGCAAGGTGCACGGGTCCTGACATTTGTTCTGCCGTTTTGGTCTTGCTGTGGCCCTGGGTTTTATCACTACACCTGCCTTGCTCTTTTTTGGAATGGTAATATATCTTTGCACATTGAAAATACATCGTTTTTTGTTTGTTTTGTTTTGTTTTGTTTTGTTTCACAGGGAGTCACAATTAAGAGATTGCCAAAGAGATTTTGGACTTAGAAACAGTATTGAGATTACTAAGGATTGTGGGGACTTCTGAGGTTGAACTAAATACATTCTGCATCAGGATGTGGCCAAGAGATTTATTATTTAGACCAAAGGGAAGAACTTGGTTTAGATGACTGTATCCCTGTAGAACTGTAAGCCAGAATAAGACGTTCTTCCTTTAAGTTGATTTTGGCCATAGTATTTTACTTTTGTCACAGAAACAGGAAAGTAATGAATACAGAACCCTGACACAAAGTATGATGTCACAATTTGTTTTTGTATGTTTATCAGTCAGAACAAATAGAGCACCATGTTGGAGCATGGTGACACAGCCAAAAATTCCACTTTACTGCCTAACTGATATTTGTGATGTCACTTACTAACAAATAGCTGCAAAGCAGCAAAGCAGTTAGTAGCATGTGGGAGAGCGTAAAACAGCATAGAGAATCCCAAATGCAAAATCTAGGCCAGAACATTAGGGTTGGCTTTTCCTTAACAGTTGGAAGATTCATGAACTGCTATAGCCTATAAAATTTGCCACTAATTACTCAATTAATTAATTAATTAATTTCCCAAATGTCACCATTCCCCTGCGGTGTTACCCTGAACATCGTCTTGAACGCATGCAAATCATTTATAATTAGGGAGATTGGATTGGCTTAGGTTAAACATCGGAAATTTTCATGACCATGATGTTGTCATAGAAACTGGAAACTACCTTTTCTGAAGATCCTGACAGGACTGCATAGAGTCTACCTTCTCTATGATCTTAGCACTGTAGCTTCCTCCATTAGTGCAAATACTTCATGGCTTTCCATTTGCGTCTTGACCTTGGTACATCTGTGCTCTTACCTTTATTTCTCTAAGAAGCATCCCTAAGATGCACAGCCCTTCAAAGACCAAGAGTGATCAATCGTGACCAGAAATGTTTTCCTTGGTTTCCACTTTGTTGAATGTGTTAAGTTAAACCTAACAGCTGTATGCTGACATCGTAAGTTTCTATCTGTGGACCACCAGAAGTTTCTCATTATTTGTAGCTAAGGTTAAATATAGATCTACCAGAGCCTTATAGATCTCCCATCATTTATGGCATGGCGCTGAGAGCTGCAAGCCTGTAGGCAAGCCAGCATGATTTTATTCTCAGTGTGGGCATTACTACCCAAGAAGCCGTAGGCAAGTCCTTCCATGTTCTGCTTTTCTTGACAGGAAATGGAGATAACAGAAATGCTGGTTCCTTGGAGCTGTTGTGGGTTAAAGGAAATCATGTAAATGCACATGCTCACAAGACCTGATACACAGGGGCTAGAGAGATGGCTCAGTGGTTAAGAGCACTGACTGCTCTTCCAGAGGTCCTGAGTTCAAGTCCCAGCAACCACATGGTGGCTCACAACCATCTGTAATGGAATCCGATGCCCTCTTCTGGGATGTCTAAAGACAGTGACAGTGTACTCACATATATTAAAATAAATAAATCTTTTTTTAAAAAAAAGACCTGATACACAAATGCACAGTTGATGTTGGTTGTGGACAGGGCCTTTGTGTTACTTTCAGTCTTCTTCCCTCTCACCCAAGCCCCACTTAGTCACTGCCAAATAAGACCACACTGGAAGCCAAGGGGCACAAAAATCACCACAGTGGTCTAGAAATAACTGTACCACCAAATCCACCTCCCTCCTCTTCTGGGTTTTATTTAACTCGAAACAGATCTATTTTCATTGTTCTTATTTGCCCAATAACTTCAAGAAATAAACTTCAAATTAATGTTGTAATATTTCTATCCATGGAAATAGTAAAAGAGAGTTGTTATCATTTCCACTGCCTGACATCTTTCTCTTTAGAGGCATATTCTGGCCAGAAAACAAACTAAAAATTTTCACAATGCTGCATGGGTTTTTTTATATAGAATTTCTAAATTTATCTGTCAGTGTTGATAATAAAAAATAGGCTATTTTTTTTCATGTGTTGTTTTAGAAGCTTTTTTGCCAATGGGGTGGGGAGCAGAATGCTTTAAATAAAGAATCAGCCATCAGTGGAAGATAATGTAGGGGCATTATGTTCTCTCTCTGTTACCTTCAGAAGAAGATGTAGAACTCTTGGCTACTCCAGCACCAGGCCTGCCCGGATGCTGCCATTCTTCCCACCATGATGATGACGTACTGAACCTCTGAACCTGTAAGCCAGTCCCAGTTAAATGTTTTCCTTTCTAAGCGGTGCCTTAGTCATGGTGTGTCTTCATAGCAATGAAACCCTAACTAGGGCATACGCCTCACTTCTCAGAACAAATCCTGAGGTAATTACTTTACTACTTACTGTGGCATTCATGACAAAAACAGCTTAAGCAAGAAGGAGTTTGTTCTGGAAAGAGAGAGAGAGAGAGAGAGAGAGAGAGAGAGAGAGAGAGAGAGAGAGGCACCGCCACAGAGCACGAGGTGACTGGTCACTCTCAGTGTGATGATGCAGTCTGTTGTGGTGGTTAGAGACGCGCCCACAGCCACAGAGCGTGAGAGGATGTCACGTTACTCACAGTTAACGAGCAGAGAGAGAGATGCTGCTCATCTTCATTTGTCCTTTTTTGTAGCGGTGAAGGTGAGGTCAGCTAAACTGAATTCAGTCCCGGTAGGTCACGCCCACACCCTCTCAGGAGCTATCCAGATTCATGAATGAAAGACAGACAGACAGACAGACACACACACACACACACACACACACACACACACACACACACACAGAGTTAATTTTTTACATGCCATGACTAGCTCAAAAGTTAGGGACTCCTAAACTTGCCACCACCCCGTACCCAATCAGGGAAGTGGCCACCCACCCAAATTCTTACGTGGCTGCTTGGCGTTCTCTCCTGCAGCTCTTATGTCCCATCCTTTCCCCTGAGTCATGGTGATTCTCCATCTTCCTTTCTCCCAGTTCCTAGCTTGTGCAAATCGAAAGGTCCCACCTCAGTTTACCTGCCCAGCCATTGCCCATTGGGTCTTTATTGACTGATAAAAAAACAATTAGAGGTGAGGACCTTTAGCGTTTGGACACGCAGATTCCCGATTTGGTGGGTTGGATTAATTCCAAGCATCGGAACCCATCTGCAACAGTTTCTGTTCAGTCCAGACATCCACATTCAGGGTGGGTCTTCCCACTTGAGTTAAACTGTTCTGGAAACATCCTTACAAGCCGCATTTGTCACCTGGGAAATTCTAAACCTCATCAGCCGAAGGTCAAAATTAACTACCAAACTGCCTATTTTTTTATTACAAAAATGTTATTTTACAGATTGGAGATAGCTCAGCGGTAAAGGTGCTTTCTGACCACCTACGTTTGCTCCCCAGTCCCCATGTGTAGAGAGAAAACTGACTCCTGCAAGCTGCTCTCTGACCTCCACACATGTGCTGGACAAACACATGCCCAAACACATACATGAAACACAAACCCACTAAACTAATTAGCTAACTTAAAAAGTTAAGATCATGACTTCCCTTCTAGTATAGGGAAAGTAACATCCACAGGGGAGATTACTGCTGGCCTTCCAGAAGAGACAAGGATGAGTCAGAGAATCCTTATACATAGGATACTTTTCCAAATGCTGTTGGTTCAGAACCACACTCATTCCAAAGAGGCACATTCTACCACTCTGCAATAGAATGAAACAAGAGAGAGAACTTGGCAAACATTAGAAAATAACCCAGGGGACGCTAACATAATTAGGTAACTTGTGACTGTGATAGGTGATCTTTAAGCCCTCCTGTGAATAATCCCAATAAACCTAACAATTTATGATCTGGAAGGTTGAGTTATGAGAGTTGAGAAATGTAGAGGAGATTGGGGGCCCATAACAAGGCTGGAGATGAAGCAGAGGTCAGTTTGCAGGATTTTCAACAGCATGGTAAAATTTGTTGACATCGCTCTCAGTGAAGTGAGATGTGCAAGTTTATCAGGAGGGGAGAGAGTATTGTGAGAATGGAGGACCAAGGAGCAGCTGAGGATTATCTCAGAATGGATGGCTCCAAAGACGAGGCTTCATGCAAGTGCTGAATACAGGAGAGGAAAGTACTGGTCCGTGAGAAGCAACAGTGAATTCATTTTGGGGCATTTGACGTCTAAGTTACCTTCAGAGTCTCCAAACATATATTTATCAGGTGTGGTCAACCATGGAACATTACGTAACAGTGTCGTCATTGGTAAATGGTACTAAAGAACTGGAAAATCAAGTTAATGTGTTTAAAGCAATCGTAATGCTTTAAGTTGTTGCCGAGTTGCATTCATAAATATCCTTGTCTGCATGAAGCTCACAGGCCTTGAGCTGGACATGCTTGCCAGTGAGCTAGCTAGCAGAAGACTTAAATGTAGAAAGTGATGTCGTGAATCAGAAGCAGATCCTTGAAGTCACTGAAAACCACGTGGAGAGCAACTGTACGCCAGGTTTGGGATGAGAAAACTAGAAAGCCAGGCTGAAGGAGCTTGCAGTGAGGAAAGACCCAAGGGATGGCTGCTGAAGACACTAAGCAAAGAATTGTGAGGTTCCTAGACTGTCAAGGGAAAAGCAGACTAGCAATAGACTCGAGAAAAGGGAGATCAAAGGTCATTAGAACCTTTGTCATACAATTAAAAAACATCTTTTATTTCTCCATGGGAACCTCTCAGAACCTTGACAAACTGATTGCTGCACCATATAATAAAATTACTTATATGCAACAAGTTTATATGGATGTTATAATGCTTCGTGTTCCTGTTTATGCAATTAGGATAAGACATTACTTTACTTCTGATGATTGCTTTTTGTTTTCAGTGAAAGAGAATTGATCTGCCCATGAGACATCTTCAGAAAGTAATTTAAGCTCAAATTAGAACAAGGGATG
>JANHMN010000001.1:6544609-6632031 GCA_030674055.1 Rhabdomys pumilio
TGTGTGTGTGTGTGTGTGTGTACATTCACATGTGTTCATGGGGCAGGCCAGAAGTAGACATTAGGTGGCTCTATCTCTGTCCATCTTCCTATGGAATGCAAGGTCTCTCACTGGACCTGGAGTTCACTGACATGGCTTGACTAAGTGCACAGGAAGCTTTAGTGTTCCCTCCCCCTCTGTTTCCCCAGCACTGAGATTACAGATGCATGCTACCACATACAATACCAGAGCAAACATGTTCCCAACCAAGCCACTTTCTTACTCCATAATTCTTTCGGGGCTGTCATTAGCCATATGACCAGACTGCTGGGACCACAGAATGCAGAAAGGCTTACATAAGAGCAATGTATTTAAATCTTCTCTTGTAGACCATGAGAAATCCCTGCAGACCAGAAAGTGGGAAATAAGCAGAATAAAATTATCATTAACATCAAGATGATGTGCACAAGCTTGCAAGCAGAAAAGCAGTTGATCGGGGGCCCTTCCCCCATTCCACAAAGTTAGACGGGAACCTTGGTAAGCAGAATTTTCATCACCTGATCACAAGATGAACAACAGAATTCCAAAGGACACTCAGAGTCAGAGGGAGACCATAACGTCCAAAATCTATTCACCCAAGAAACTGAGAGCAAGAGCATGAAGCTAAATCAGGATGAATGTAAGCAAGAGATCAAAGGGGATGACAGAGCAGCGGGAGAGGAAGCTAAGGAAATTCTTAGATCAAAGGAAACACTCAGCAAACAGGCTACCGCCGCCAAGGCAGGCATCGGGTACAGGTAGGATTGAATATGAGCTATTTCCAAGGTAACAAAACACAGGGTTCAGACAGAGCAAGAAGTCAGAGCAGTGAGGGACACTGAGCACGGTGATGAAGAAATGGAGGGCTCCTTTCTACAGAGAGGAAGAGCAGCCATGTCTCCAGTATCGATGTACGATGGCAGAAGGGAGAATCAGAGCAAGCATTGTCCAAAGATACGCTAAATGAAGGTGGAATGACTTGGAATTTCAGAGGAGCAGAGACCAGCAAGGAAAGCGGGATGGAAGGAAAGCAAAGAGACAAGTTGAGGCAGGGTATGGAAGAAGTCAAATCACAACAGGCTTTATCACAGAACTCCCAGAGGAATAAACAGTGCTCAGAGTGGAGGCTGTGGATAAAGGCTCAGACACTACCAGGTCCCCTCCAGTCTTCTCTTCTGACTCCTCTTTGGCCCATTCTGTCACACATCCTCAGCCAGGACTTCTCTGCTTGGTCAAGGCATCTCTTGACTCCAGGGGTAGCAGGCTATAAGAAGAAATAGTTAAACGGGGCCTGACAGACGGCTCATTGGTTAAGAACACTTGCAGAAGACCCAAGTTCAGTTCTCAGCACTGAACTGGGCAGATCAGAACTACCTGTAACTCCAGCTCCATGGGGACCTGAGCCCTTCTTCTAGTGTCCACGAGCATCACACACAAGTGGCACACATGCAGACAAGGAGGTACACGTGTACACATAAGTAATAATTAAAAAGAGGAGCAGTCAGTGCTCGTATTTTAGATTCTGCAGTAGACTCTTGAAACCAGTAGGGTTTTTAATTTTAAAAGGTTTGGCTTTAGATGAGTCAAAACCTGAGTCTCCTTCCAAAACCTAGCAGAGTAGCATCTACTTGCTGCCTTCTGAGACTACAAAGATGAAGACTTTGCTGTCTAGGAGCTGGTCTCTCAGGGGGTGGCAGAAGACTATCGTGCAAACCATAGAGGGCCCTATTCCACTCTGGAGATCTGAAAACGAAGCATGTATGACCTCAGAGAAGTTTCTTGTGCCTCTCTGACAGGAAGGCATGGTACAGAGTCCTGTAGAAACTCTGAGTTACTTAAAGACAAGGAAGATGAGGGACGGAGGCCAACCCCTCCCCATACTCGACTTAGTTATTAACTTACACAAAGGAAGCGCCTGGAGTCCAAGGTCTGCCGGCTCCTCAGAGAGACCATCTCTGGAGACAACAGTGTCACCCTCCAAACCAATGTCAGTGTGGCCTTGGTGGGTCTGAGCACACACATCTGTGCGCCTCAAGGAATATCAGTGGCCAGCTCTCTGCCCGTCCAATGCCACCGTGCCTTGAGTGACCAGCTCTCTGCCCGTCCAATGCCACCGTGTCTTGAGTGGCTGCTCCAACCCAACATGACATTCTGTTCAGGGAAGAGGGGAGGGAGGAAAGCCACTGAACTCAGGGTTTCTCCTGTCGCAGAGATGTGACTGCATTTGCCTGCCTTTACCTCAAACAAAAAGAGTTTTCTGCCACAGGTGAGATAGAGATACAATTAATTATGGGAAAAGGGAGGATTGTCACTGTTTTTGTGTTTGCGTTTTTAGATTTTGTTAATAGAAAGTTTGTTTGCATTTTTCAGTCTCATGTAGCCCAGGCTAGCCTCAAGTTCATTATGTATTTGAGAATGACCTTGAATTTCCCATCCTCCTGTTTCCACCTCCTAAGTGTTGATTACAGGTGTGTGCCACCATACCAGGTTCTGGGTTCTGGGGATGGAATCCAGGGTTATGCAAACTGTGCTCAGCCATAGCCTACTGCAGCTCCTGCCCCTCCCCCTCCCTCTGACCTGACCCTGACCCTGCCCACAAGAGTTTTGATCCTCGAACAATCACTATGTTTTTCTTTTGACACAGGCCAATAAAAGCACCAAGAGCACTTTAAAAGCTGAAGATAAAATTGTGCCTAAGTAACATGCCATGGCCTCACCGCTTATAGATGCCAGAAGGAAAGAACAGATGCAAATAATTGGTTTTCATTATTGCTTTCCTGGTAATGGCTATGAAAGATACTAAATATAATGTATGCTGCTTAAGAGACTCTGATATCATTTATTTCTATTCTAAGAACGTAAAAATGAAATCTTCCTAAAACAAGTCAATAAAAGGCTTTTGAAATTGCTTAGACAGGAGATCAGTTTTACCCCCAAAATATAACACCAAGGAGGAAAATGATTTTAAAAGTCTATTACATTATTCCAGCTGAGGAAGGTTAAGTGAAGCACAATGATGATTTATCTAATACTTTAGAAATCATATGAGAAGTCTAACTCCATTTGCTACTCTGAATTAGTGCCATAGAATAGCTATTCAGAGAGAGAGAGAGAGAGAGAGAGAGAGAGAGAGAGAGAGAGACAGAGACAGAGACAGAGACAGAGACAGAGACAGAGACAGAGACAGAGACAGACTGAGACTGATGTGGTCCTTGTGTGCCAAGAACTGCAGACTTAATCAATGGAGATGTATTATCCTTGTTTTTCTCAGCACCTTGGTCAGAAAATAGGTACTTGGAGGTGAGAATAACAGAAATTAGGTGAAAAAAAATCTTTACCTTAGTTTCTTTTTTTCAAAACCTACTTTCGAGTAAGGGTTCTTCAATGCTTTAACCTCCCTTCCAGCCCACCACCTATCAGAAGTAGTGGGAAGGAAAGGTTAATAGAGCAAAGGAGGATGTGCACCTCTTTACAAATAGTTCTTTGGAGTAAATCCCATCTGCGTTGTCAGGATATTAGCAGTTCAGTTCTATGAATCAGCAGCAGCTGCTTGATCCGCTCACAAACACCATTCATGAATCAGCAACAGCAGATCAATCCAGACGAAACCGTGAGACTCTGCCAGTCAGCCCAAATCTACAGAACACCACCAGAATTTTTTTGGTCTATATCTTTACGAAGTCACAACAAACAATGACCAGCAAAGATTGGCAAGGGGAACCAATACCATCCAGTACGGTCCACTATCCGTTGGGCTATATTTATATCCTTTCCAAAAATCATGTGTTGTCTCAAGCATCTGCTCTAGCAAGACATCACATGCTCTTTTTCCAGGCAGCTTCCAGAAAAACACCACATGTCTGTTCTTGGCAAAACATTCTTCCACCTGTCTGCTTCAGGAAAAGCATCCTCACAAGACAATTTCCATAAAAACATCATATGATACAACTGAGTCCCTAAAGAAACTAGAAATTTCCACCTCACCCTTAACCTTTCACTCTGCAGAATGACTGAAACTTATTAGCATTGCATCACAAAATGTTCCAAGAACCTACATTTAACTGAGCATTAATTCCTTTCCAAACTGGAGCTTATGTGAGAGGCTGGAGACACAGCTCTGTCTCCAACCCATTGCTAAACAGTGCTAATCAAAGAGTGTCCTCGTCCATCTAAATGGGCCTCTTCTATTTTTATTTATTTATTTTTATTGGATATTTTATTTACATTTCAGATGCCAACCCCTTTCCCCAGTTCCCCTCCCTAGAAAACCCCTATCCCATGCCCCCTTTTCCATTTTGCTTTTATACAATTTTTTAAAATGTTAATCAAAGGCTTTATAAGTATGGTAATGCTCAATCAGAAGTGTAACCTAATACCCAACCTAGCTATGTAAACTATCTTTGACTGGTGGAGACATGTGAACTTCTGCCTCCATGCCCCCTCTCTCTTTCTCTCTCCTTTTCTCTCTCATTACCTAGCTTCTCATCTACTTCATCTTCTCCTCTCCTTACTCCATCTTTTCCTCTCGGTGCTCCTTCCCCCTTAGCTCCTCCTACATATTACCCTTCCTGTTAAAATAAAACTTTTCTCACAAAATACAATTAGAGCATAATTATTCCTATTTGTACCAGTGAGGTACGAGATAGTCTTAATACCCAGTCCATCCTTTTGTTGACTAGCCAGAACCTCTGTCATCTTTCTTGACTAAAACACTTAGTTTTGAACCTGGATTTTTCTTGGCTTTAGAATGAATGTCAGCTGAACACCATACACTCAGATCTTTTCTCTCAAGGTAAATAGCCAAGATTGGCTATGAGTCTATAGGTCTTCAACACCATCAGAAATCCAGAATGACAAGATTAACTGAAGTTATGGGAAGCACTTAGCATAGCTTCTAAAACTTAGCCAATTTATAGAGACCGCTGAACACCTGGACAACCCCTATACTACCAAACATTGGAGCATCAAATCTTCAGCCTTCTGGCCCAGAATCATCTGACAGACCTTAGTGCTGCAGAATTATTAAGGGCTGGTTACTCTGTCTAGGCAGATATAATCAGTCGACTATTCTGCAAGTGTGTCCTTTTCTGGACAGTAATTTGTCTGTAGATGGAGAGAGGCAATTCTTGCCTGGTGGCTGTCTCACCACAACTGGAGTAACTCCAATGATGCTCAGTTTCTTCTTAGAATCCAAGACAGGAAGCTGTCAGGAGCAGACAGGTCTCTAATCAAGATGAACATCAATATAGAAATATTTGTAACGTCAATTCTATGGATTTCTGACGTTTTGAAATCCAACTGTCCATGTAAGGTAACCTGGAATGTTGTCTGTTAACTCCTCTCAGCTATTTCTAAATAAAATATAGAAAACACCTTAAAAATAAACTCAAAGTCATGAATTTGCTATAGTCCCTTAACTCACAGGCTAATCATCCCAAATCAGTTAAAAAAAAAAAAGTTAAAGAAGGACTGGGTCTAAACCTTGTATTTCTAAATGTGTTATACAGGCACAATGCCTATGAGAGTATCAGTATTCATTTCACTTTCATATCAATAAGAAGCTTATACCAATGAAAACCTTAAATTTGAAATCCAAGTGAATTTTGTACCATTTAAGAAATTATAACTTCATCTTGATACTAAATTATACAGATTTCTACCAATAGGTTATGGCTATGCCATAAATCCTAGCTAATCCTCCCTGTTCCAACAAAACCACTACTTTTTCCCAGAGAGACAGCCTAATATTAACCACCTTAGCCCCCAAGCCCAGGGAATAGGGGCGCTGACTCTTCTTTAACTTCTTCAAGCTGATTACGGGCGTTGAGATATTAGAAGATGGGTGGAGGGGAAGAGTAAATTGATAAGCTTCTGATGCTGTGTCTTCACTGCACCCAGATGGAATTCCCAGACACCGGAGGTTTGAATAGGTCTGCTTGTTTTGCTTGATGAGTAGATACACCAAGACTGTGTATTCTGCAATATACAATTCTCTGGACAAGTTTTAGTATCAAGAAAAAAAATTTTTTTTCCTAGAGGGCTGACATTTTTTTTTTAAAAGATGTTGGTTCTAACAACTTTTTCCCCCTTTTGTGTAGTTGGTTAGAATATTTACATTTCAAGTTTTATCCTCTTATCCCATTTCCCCCACCACCCAGGAACCCCTTATCCCATCCTCCCTCCTTATATCCCTTCTATGAGGCTGTGCCCACACCTACCCCCCCACTCCCATTACTCCCTCCTCACCCTCACATTCCCCCCCAATTCTGTGTTCGTTTTTCATGGTACCAAGTATATCCTCTCCCACCTATGCCCAACAAGGCCGTCCTCCCCTACGTATACCGCTAGAGTCATAGGTCCCTCCCTATGTGCTCCCAGGCTGGTGGTTTAGACTCTGGGGGGCTCTGGTTGTTTGGTATTGTTGCTTTCCTCTTGGGGTCACAAACCCTTCCTGCTCCTTCAGTCTTCTAAGTTCTCCATTGGGAAACCTTTGATCTTATCAGATCAAAGGAGATGCTGTGAGCATCGTCCTCTGAATGTATCAGTCTCTGGCAGATCTCTAAGGAGACAGCTATATCATATTCTTGACAGTATGCATTTCCAGCCATCCAACATATAATAAGGACATATGCTCCACTATGTTCATAGCAACCTTATTTATAATAGCCAGAAGCTGGAAAGAATCAAGATGTCCATCAACAGAGGAATGCCTACAAAAAATGTGGTACATCTACACAATGGAGTATTACTCAGCTATTAAAAATAATGAATTTGAGAAATTTATAGTTAAATGGATGGATCTAGAAATTACCATCCTGAGTGAGTTAACCCAATCACAAAAGAACACACATAGTATTTACTCACTGTTAAGCAGATGTTAGCCCAAAAACTTAGAATAGCGAAGACTCAACCCACAGACCATGTGAAGCTCATGAAGAAGAAAGACCAAGAGGGGACGCCTCAGTTCTACTTAGAACCAGTAACAAAAATACTCAAGGGAGCAATTATGGAAACAAAACATGGGACAGAAACTGAAGGAGGAGCCATCAGGACACCATTCCACCTGGGCATCCACCCCATGTACTGTCGCCTCTTCTAGTTTTGGTTAAGCCCTCCCTTTAGTTATAGAGAGCCTATCACACATGTGGGAATTAGCAAAGTAGGAATTTGTCTTCCAATAGTAGACAAAGCATATTAGCCTTGACATGGAAAGCCATTTTAGAAAAATCTGCCAACCCCCAGGTCCATGAAGCTTGGAACATGTAAACCCACTGAAAGGACTTTTGAAATAAGATTGCCTTGCCCTCAGCCTCTGTGCGGGTTTGAATAGGAATGACCACCATAGGCTTATACATTTAGATACTTGGTAATCAGGAAGTGGAGCTACTTGAGAAAGATTAGGAGGTGTGGCCTTGTTGACAAACGTATGTCATTGGAGGAGGGCTTACAGGTTTCAAAAGGCTGTGTCAGCCCCAGTCTCTTTCTCAGTGCTGCCTGCAGATCCAGATGTAGAACTCTCAGCTTCTTCTCCAGCACCATGTCTGCCTGCATGCCACCATGCTCCCTGCCATGAAGATAATGGACTAAACCTCTGAAACTTTAAGGTCACTCCAATTAAATTTTTGTTCATTCATTTGTTTGTTTGTTTTGTTTTTAATAAGAGTTGCCATGGTCATGGTGTTTCATCAGAATAATAGTAACCCTGACTAAGATGGCCTCTATTTCACCAAAGGCAGGGGTGAGGGAGGTGCTGCCCCCTAGAGGTCGTGGTTGGTCATCAGTGAACTTTTATTTCCAGTCTTTTCTCCAGTTCTTGGTCTACTGGAAGCCTAGCTCTCCTTTATGGTCCTTTGTATGGTGAACTGCTGGACCTGTAAGTGGAACAGAATATGAGGGTTGTCCCCTTTCTTCAGAACAGGCTATTTTCCTCTACTCCTCCCTCAAACTATGACTTTAAATATGATTTCTTCTGACTAGCATAAGCCATTTCCATTTCTTCTTACAGTTATCCACAGGTTTCAGTCTGGCTCAGACCCTGTCCTTTTCAACACTACTGCTAACTTAATTCTTGGTGCTCTCCTACCTGTGTCCATGACCTGTCCAGTCCTCTAACTTCTAAGCTCTAAGCCTGCTTTCCTTCATGGATGTAGCCATTGCCTTAGGCCAGCACTCGTTTCCATGTAAAGTCTGAGATCTTGTTATGACCAAAAACTGCAAATCTTTGCAATCTAAATTTCTAGCATTCAAATTTCCCATCCCCTTTGGTTATTCTAACCCTGTCTCCCAACCAAGCTCCCCAACAAATATCCACCAGTCCGTTTCCCCCACTGCCTTCTCTCTCTCTCTCACATCATCTCAGATCCTTGTCTGCTGCTTCATCGCCTCATGCTCTGAGATGTAGTACACATGTTTGGCTAAAACACAATTCCCATGGAATCCATCTGAGACACCTCCTACATCTAATTCATCAGGAAACCTGTTTCCAAATACAGCCTGGATATAATCAATTAATACTGTCTCCATTCTCCATGCTACAGTGGCATAGTCACTGTAAACTTATTAGCAGTAAGACAGTATTCAGCACTTTTTGCTTAAACATTGAAGTCACTTCTACTCCCCCTGGATAAAAAGTCAAATCCTCACAGTGACTAACGAGAGCCTACCAACAATTATTTGGCCCAAATCATATTATGGTCCTTGGGTATGCGTGGAGGATTGGTATTAAAGTCCTTTGGGGATACCAAAATCTGCAGATGTTCAAGTGTCTTATATAAAGAGCTGTGATATTTGCATGTATCCCACATACATCCTCCCTTGGGATTCAGATTACACAGAGTTCTTGAAATGATGTACGTGCTACAGAGAGAGTGATTACCATGTGTTACTTAAGGGGCATTTGCAGGGGAAAAGACCACACATGTCAATAAAGGCATTTTTATCAAAAGGAATTTCCATTGATGGTTGGTAGAATCAGCTGCTACACAACTTATTCATAGGAAAGATGTTTGTGTTTGTTAGTTCAATGAATGTGTGTTATGAATAAAGGGGAAATTAAATAATGGATGTCTAACAGCAAAGGATGCTTTTTTATATTCCCCTCCCTGCGAAGTAAAGAATTTTAGGCTCAAAGTTAACATTTAACAGCCTCTCTAAGCCACTTAGGGAATTTGACTTGTCTTAGTTTGAATTGGCTTCTGTGAATTCAAGAACATGTGTTGTTTCATTTTTATATGCCAATCACTTAGCACGGTGGTTGGATCAGAGTAATCACTCATGTAATTTTGTAGAATACAATGGGAGGAAGAATCTATATGGAATTATCAAACCTCCCGGGGCGATTTGACATTAACATACATTGGAAAAGCAAATCCCACTAATACTTACCTCAAAGGGAATTAGGAAAAAAACTCCCCAAAAAGGACTTTCATCAGAAATCAGTTGGCAGCATAAAGTACCAACTCCAGGGATGTCCAGTTGGGAGCCATGTCTGAAAACCTGTACGGCACTTCTTTTCTTGAAGGCTGTGAAACACAAGCTTCCCACACTTCATTGCCAGTTGCTTTAGACCAGTGATTTTCAACCTGTGGGTTACAACCGCTTGGGGGTCACATTCAGATACCCCGAATATCAGGTATTACATCACAATTCACGACAGTAGCAAAATTACAGTTATGAAGTAGCAATAAAATAATTTTATGGTAGGGGGTCACCACAACATGAGGAACTGAATTAAGGGGTCACAGCATTAGGGAAGTTGAGAAATCGCTGCTTTAGACAATAGCAACCTGATTCTCTGCAATATTTACTAGGACTCTACAAAGTGAATTTCATCTCTACTGTGTAGCCCATACTTTGGGTCAAACCATTCTAAATGGAGACTGTTCACCAAAGTGACCTTGTATAATACAGGAACAAAGCTGACAAATACAACTTCATTTTATTTGCACAAAATGGGACTTGTAAGTGTCTGGAGAGTTAGCTTAGCTCTAGAGTGTTTGCCTGGCAAGCCTGCAGTCCTGGGCTCTATCTCAGAACTGAAAACAAAAATATCAGTGATTACAAAATAAGACTACGTATGTATCTGTATTTACAAATAACAACTGCCGGGAAGAAAAAGTCTGACACTTGATAAGTCATCTCAGGCAACTGGATAATGGAGGGAGAAAAAGTTTAATTGTCCTTTTAACCTTGCCTCTTTCAAGAGTTTTAGCCTTTGAATTACTGTTCCTATTCGTCACCACTTCTTTCAAAAACTTAACAGAACAGCTAATGTAGATAAGTGATTGCTGGGCTCAACCAAAGCACAGCCAACATCCAGTAGAAAGGCAATTCCAAGTGTATCAACAACCAACATTTTGTGGGCAAACCTACTGAAGTGGATGAGAGACAAGCTAGAGATCTCTGGAGGAGGTTTGGTCCCTGGAGAGAGAGGGGAAAGTCCTCAGTGTTTAGCAGAGTTTCCAGTGAACAATGGCATTAGTAACCCACGATCCCATGCCACTGCATGTGGCACATTGATCTAAATTGCTTCATCATTTCTCATACTGACTGGGGGGAGGGGGGATGGTAATTTCTAACCTATGCTATATCACGTGCTAGCATCTTCTTTGGACCAGAACTAGAGTTAAAAGGTCATTTGCTGTTCCACGGAGCTAGTACACTTCCTAGGTTCATCTGCTGAGACAGCACCCACTTCACCCTGACAGGGGAGCTCTACGCCCTGCAGATGTCCAGCGCACAGCTGGATTAGCACTAGCAGCTGCCCAGACAGTGGTAGACACAGGGGTGAGGGAACCAGACTTTGCTGACAGTGACTTACTTCACCCATTAAATTCACAGATTCTGTGCTTGCTCTCAATGACACAGTGGTGTTTCTCTTCCCGACATGCATATCCTTGCCTGTTGTTTTCTTTCATTTAGGAAGTAAGCTGCTATTCATTCATAATTTCTTAAAAATAGTTTAAGGAAGAAACAGTTTTCCTCTCTGAATAAATGTCATGCCTTTGTTTCTGTCATATGGCATCCAATGACTCCACTTAAGCCACTTTGCACGGGCTTACATGGAACCATTAAACTTCTTCACATAGGCTAACTCAGTGCTCAACCCTCTGAGGTGATACAATTTTACCCCTGTCATTCAGATGAGGAAATTAAGGCATTGGGAGTTGCAGTGACTTTTTGCCCTCTTAGCTGCTAAGTTACAGTGTCTCTTTTCATCATAACATGAAAAAATATGAATAAAAATGAAGTAAATTTTAATCTAGAGCATTGTGAGCTTCTCAAAGTGAGATTTTGGCTGTGTAGTTTTTATTGCATGTTGGTTACAAGCATTGTGTACAGAGATGCATGAATTGTCAGAAACTTTTTAATAAAAACAGATCTCACCGTGCCAATGGACATTATAAATATAGTACTTGCCTGAAAAACAAATTCTGGGGGTGAGCTAGGAGCAAACTGAGGAGCAGAGATGAAGGTCAGGAAACTAGTTGGTATCTTTGCTGTTAGTGATGGGCCAGCCCTGAAGGCCAACAGTGGGAGGGAGGCTTCCATCTGTCTGCTGGACAAGAGCCCTCTCTGTAGAGGAGCTTTAGATATAAGATGATAATTTTAACAAAATATGATAAGTACTTGCTACTTGAATGTGACTGACTTATATAACATGAGACAAACAAACCCTCAGAAGCCCCTCACAGTAGATAAAACAAACAAACAAACAAACAAACAAACAAACAAAAATATGGCCTGTGCTTAACTCTGGGTTGATGATTCCAAAACTCCAGGCCTGCAGCAAAGGCAAGATCCATGGAGCCATGGCGAGCACCCTCCCAGGTCCCAGGACCCTAGGTCCCAGGCCGCAGCGTTCTGCCAGCTGCATCTCCGTCCCACAGGCCACAGAAGCCATCACAATGATGCACTTGCCACACTGACATAGCATTAGCCTGGGTAAGTTTACTAAGAGAGGACCATCCGTTATTTCATCAATGCCCCCAGAGGAGTCTATCAGGAGTTTTAGTGTATGGAAATGCATGCTACTTTATCGTGTTTTTAAAACTTTCTACCTTTATAATTAGGGGCTGTTTTTATTTTGGGGAGACTTGTACATTGGCTGTATCTAGTAAGTATACTAATATTGGGGCAGTTGGCTTGAACAGGAATTCAAAAGACTCCTTCAACATGACTTTGTTATGTTTCATAGCAGTATAATACAGTATAATTGTGGTGGAGTGGGGTGGGGAGTACTCTGTGGGCCCATGCTGAGGCACTTCCTGAACAATCACACCGTGCAATGGGATAGAATAAAGGAAGGTTATTGGGTGAAGGGTGGGAAGGGGACCCGGAAAATGAATAGAGGCAGAGAAAGGGGGACATGGAGGACAGGAAGAGGGAAGAGAGAGAGAGAGAGAGAGAGAGAGAGAGAGAGAGAGAGAGAGAGAGAGAGAAAGAGAGAGAGAGAGAATGAGGAGGAGGAGGGAGAGAGAGAGAGAGAGAGAGAGAGAGACAGAGAGAGAGAGAGAGTCAGGCAGGCCCGGGAACACATAAAGAAGATGGAGAGAGGGCGAGCCTAGCGGTCAGTCCCTCTTATAGGCCTTGCTCCCACTTGGTGGAAGGTGAAGATGTAAGCTGTTGCTAGGTAGCAGTTGGGCAGAGCCTAGCAGAATTGCCTGTGAGCCAACAGTCCTTTTAGTAGATACAGTATCTTTCAGAAGCTACATGGTGGTAACCCAACGCCATTTGAGCCCTCCACAATGTTCAGAAACCTGTGGGAACTTTAAGAAATGTTCCAGCTTTAAGGCTGATCTTATTTGAGCTGCTCCTGATTCCCTTCTATGTATCCGTTCACGCGCCTGTCTTTGGGCACAGAGTTCAAGCCTAAAATAGTTTCTATGACAATAAAGCAAAGCAAACAAGCAGTAAATTCACTGGTTCTTTAGACAGATCTCAGGGGAACAATCTCAAAACACACGGTGCAATGCAGTGCCAGGGCCTGGAGCCAGGCAGGGGCCGCAGGCTACCTCACGGAGTCGAGGGCGCGAGACAGGGTGAGAAAATGTGAAGTTGACATTAGAAATTCTTGGTCTTTTTCCTAATGTGACACAAAAATATCTTCAGTGAATAACAAGCACGATAGATAGAGCTAATAATTTAATTGGCTCAAACACTATTTTTTGGTTTTGGACAGAAAAACTAAAAAGCATTCCCTAAATGACACAGAATATCTCCTCATTTAATTAGTAACACTGACAACTTTGAGCTAGTGACAAAATGTGGGGAGATAAAATGTATTTTTAAAAGATGGCTGTTTGTATTCTAATCAGAGAGAGAAACAAAAGGAGTGAATTTATGTGGGTGGGGTAATGAGGAGGATCTGAGAGGAACTGGAGGGGGAGCGGGGAAACTGTAATCAGAGTATAATGTATGAAAAAAATCCATTTTCAATGCAAAAATTTATCTTAAGGAAAATCCTAAACTCAATTACAAATATCTTGACAGCATTTCAGAAAGCAGGCTATTGAGAGGCTGGAGAGGCGGCTCCGAAGTTAGGATTACTTGCTGCTTTGGCTAGGACCTGAGTTCGGGTCTCTGTACTCACAACTGCCTCCTCCTGCAACTTCAGAAAATCCAATGTTCTCTTCCGGTCTCTGCAGGCTCCTGCATAAACTCAGCATACATACACACACATACATACATACATACATACATACATACACACACATACACACATATATATACACATATATATATACATACACACACACACACACACACACACATATATATAACAAAATCTTTAAAAATAATCTTTTTTGTTTCCCATGTTAAGCAAGAAATCCAACCAAGTTTTGTAATTGATTACCTTGCCAATAGTCTTAGTCAAGACTTAAAATATTTTCCAGGAATTAAGTCCTATCAAATTAAACATTTATTGTTTTTCCTCCGGATGATAAATTACCTTTTAAAAAAATCTTTCCAGACAAGTAGATTAGAACTTCTAATACTTTATATATATAATATTAATAATCACAGAAGTGAAATAAATATTAGGAGAAACAAGTTCCCACGTGGCAGAGGATATGGCCTAGACTTTGTCCCCAGCTCTCTTTCATTTCAAATCTTTCCAGAAGTTGGGAAGGCGGCTTGTCATACGGATTGTGCACCACAGACAATATCCTTTTGGCATGGTCAGGGAGATGTCAGGGGGCCTTTTTATTTTATTTTATTTTTTTGTTTTCCTATGTTAAGCAAGAAATCCAAAGTAGTACAAGAAACTACATGCCAAAAGACAGGGGGCCCAGGGAGGGCACACAAACCTACAAGTGCATTTGCAGTATTTAATCTCTATTCCCACAAAACCACCAGTGGTCAATCAGAGGTGTTCTATCCTGATGACTGCTTCTAACCTTAACCACCTCCCAAAGGTCCCAAGTCTGAAGTCTGAACACCACAGCTGAGTGGCGTTTCTACCCACACGAGGGGGATTAAGCACTGCTGTGTGGTTTGGAAGGAAACCCCTGTTCTAACCACAGCAATAGAGAAGCCTTCACAAGGGTCAGGAAGCAGGGCACGATCAGAAACTTGGCTTCAGAGTACTAAAATTAAAGTGTTGGTATACTTAAAGTGGAATTATCAAATAAGTATTGTATACAAGAGTTTACTAGAATCAAGGTACAGGCTAAGAGCTTGTATTTGGAAATACTAAGAGTATACATATGGTGTATAAAACCAGGAGACAGGATAAGGTCACAAAGCAAGTACCTTGCATAGTTATCAACATAATTACTACTAGAGAAGGAACCAACAAAGGTGTCTTAGGGTTCTATTGCTGTGAACAGACACCATGACCAAGGCAACTCTTGTAAGGACAACATTTAATTGGGGCTGGCTTACAGGTTCACAAGTTCAGTCCATTATCATCAAAATGGGAACACGGCAACATCCAGACAGGCATGATGCAGGAGGAGCTGAGAGTTCTACATCTTCATCTGAGGGCTGCTAGCAGAAGACTGACTTCAAGGCAGCTAAGATGAGGGTCTTAAAGCCTCCACACATAGTGACACACTTACTCCAACAAGGCCACACCTACTCCAACAGGGCCACAACCTCTAACAGTGCCACTCCCTGGGCAGAGCATATACAAACCACTACAAAATGTAACAAAGAGCACAGTCGATGGGTCTAGAAGAGAGCAGAGAGGCGTGGCTTGAGGAGAGGAGAGCTGAGAGGCGTGACCTGTCTCCCTGCAGTTGGTCAGTTTGTAGCTAAACCAAATTTATTTTTTTTCCTTCAAAACAAGATTTCTCTGTTTAACCCTGGTTGTTTTGGAATTTGCTCTGTAGACCAGGTTGGCCTCAAACTCAGGGATCTGCCTGACTCTGCCTCCTGAGTGCTAGAATTAGAGGCACATGCCAATACCATCTGGGCAAATTCTAGTCTTTATGATTCGTATATTGATAATGTGAACCAGAAATTGGTGTTGAGTTCCACTTGATTTTATTACCTCATCTTCTCTTAAAGATTCATAAATTCTTCATCCAAAAGACAGTGTAAAACACAGCCTGCAAGTAAAAAATATTTGTTACTTATTAGTGTGTAGGGATGAAGCAATGACAGAGTATTTGAATTTACAGGAGTCTCAGGACAGCCAGGAATGTGTAATAACATGAAACTACAGGTCACTGCAGCCACAAAGAACAGAAAAACTGGGCAGTACTGAAATCATAGCTCTAATGCATGATTAACCATGATGATATGAACTACAAAAATGAAAAACTCCATAAACATTTGTTTCAAACAATAAGATATCTAAGTTAATAATACTATATTTTCCATTGAGATATATGTCAGGCCCTCAGTGGGTACTTTCCTGTAATTAAGCTCAGTTTATAACTTAGAAACACCAGGGGATTAAAATTGATAACCTACTCTCAGTTTTAATGACATCAGCAAGAAGTATCTTTCTTTCCTCATTAAGAAAATCCCACCATGGCTTCCCTTTGGCACATCCAAATGCCAGTATCACTATGCTTGTGTTTCGGGTACCATAATAAGTAAAATAAAAGTCATTTGAAATAAGCCCGCAGCGTGTAGTAGTCATACTAATGGTGCCCGCCAGTGTTTGGCACTGTTTGTGTGCCAGGATTGCTGACGAAGCCTATGAAGTCGTCATGAAATAACTTGTTCATCCCCATGAAGGAGCTGAGAGGGTTTGCAGCCCAGTGGGGGGAGCAACAGTGTCAACCGACCAGACCTCCCGGAGCTCCCAGTAACTGGACCACCAACCAAAGAGGACACATGGAAGGACTCCTGCTGCATATGTGGCAGAGGATGGCCTTGTCTGGAATCAGTGGGAGGGGAGGCCCTTGGTCCTGTGGAGGCTTGATGCCCCAGTAAAGGGGATTGCCGGAGTGGGAAGAAGGGAGTGAGTGGGTGGGTGGGGGAACACCTTCATAGAGGCATGGGGAGAGGGGATGGGATAGGGGGTTCCCAAAGGGGAGATCTGGAAATGGAAAAAAATTGAAATGTAAATGAAGAAAATAGCCAATAAAAAAATTTAGAAGTCAGAAATACAGATCTGAAGACCTAGAAACACAAAGGAAATGAGCCTCTCAGTCACAGGTGAGAAGGAACAGAAATAGTTCAGTCTGTATGTCTTAAACCTCAGCACCACAGTCATTTAAATACCTGTCTGATGCCTCTATTCCCTAGATCCTAAGTGCTTACACTCTAGGTCATGACTCTGCATTTAGCTGAATCTGAGGTCATGAAAATTTGGACAATAGTGGAAGGCTTCTGAACACACAATAACATCAATAAATTGGATGGAAATCAATTGCATAATGAAATGAAGGTGTTGCTGGCAGCAATAGTCCAGGTTACATCCAATAATCTTACCACTGTTTTGGTTTGGAATGAACTGTGTGTCTGTGTGTCTGTGTGTCTGTGTGTGTGTCTGTGTGTGTCTGTGTGTGTGTGTCTGTGTGTGTGTCTGTCTGTGTGTCTGTGTGTGTGTATGTCTGTGTGTGTGTGTCTGTGTGTGTGTCTGTGTGTGTGTCTGTGTGTGTATGTGTGTATGTCTCTGTGTGTGTCTGTGTGTGTGTATGTGTGTATGTGTGTGTGTCTGTGTGACTCTGTGTGTGTGTATGTGTATGTGTGTATGTGTGTCTCTGTGTGTGTCTGTGTGTCTCTGTGTGTGTATATGTGTATCTGTGTGTGTGTATGTGTGTGTGTGTGTGTGTGTGTGTGTGTGTGTGTGTGTATGCACGCTGGCATCCTACAGATGCTAACAACTGAGCTGCAGGTCTCTTACAGTGTGTGCCAAGTTTTCTGCCCTTAGAGCAGCATAATCAGTATTGTGGAAAATGACAATATTGTCCCACAGTCGTTCCTCAGTGTCTAAGTGCCAAATTAAAGTGTTTTTTATTTTATTGTCTTAAAATGTCTGATTTTAAATATTGATATTTGGATTGCTGACTTGGGTGATATATTTTTTTAAAATAATCAATGAATTTTGGCGGGATTAGTACAGAAGCTCTGAAGTTTGTGAGATGACTGTCCACACACTTCTGCCATTTTGTATTATGTACTTGTGCAGAGCAGAATACTCAATATTGATTATAAATCAAAATTATCAATCAGCTCAGAAAAACATTATAGATGATCTATGTCCTGTAGCACAAAATATTCACCCAAGATTAAATTATTTATGTAAAAAAATAGACACGCTCATCTCGTTTGTATGTGAATTTACTTTCAATTTTAATGGTAAAATATATGTTTACCACAGAATAGTTTTAAAATAGATTTCTTTGTGATATATTATCAGTAAGTTATTAGTTTGATTTGTAAACCTATTTTATATACCTATACACCTGGAGTTGTGTATAAACTTCTTGGACAGATGGAGAATATTTGATAAGCTCTGTCTTATATAAACGCACAGCATCTCAGAAAGTACTTCTTGCTTCTCGATGGATAGATGGTCTTCATGTGCTGAAAGTAGCCATTGCCCTGGGGAGGCAAGAGGGAGAGCTGAAGTCCTCATTCATCCTCTGCTTCCTCTGTCCCTTCCTTGTCTACTTCCTCTGGAATTTGGATTCAGAGGTGAGGGAAACTCATGTACTTGGGCTCACTGTAACTGCCGAGGTCAGGTGTTTCCTATAACTCGGTTTTATCTCGGGAGAGAGACAAATGTGTTTTTCTGTGGCTGGCCCAAGTTGCCCAACTGGCCCCATCACTCTTGGGAGTAGCTGTCCTTCCCTTCACAAATATTACCATGGCAGAGTGTCACGGGTTCTGTGGTTATTTCCATACCCTGGCTTCCGATCTACTGTCTCAGAATGGAGTGAGTCAGGGACCTTTGTGATGAAGCAAGTCCTCAAGTCTCAAATTCCCTCATCATCCCTGGTGGAATCTTGTGGGACTGGGTGTGCCCAGGTCAAGATGCCTGATGCTGTGTTCTTTGGATTTACTTCAGTGCTGCCTGGCTACTACCTCACTGAGTCTGTGAGACAGATGAGGCAGCGGTGTCGAATTGTTTAGAAGGCAAGCATCTGAGTGCAGAAACATTATATAAATGCAAAGGGCAGGCTTGTCAGGGGGCTGAGAGACATGCGCTCATTTTATTTCATTTCGTGTGCACATTAATGGGGACACGGAGACAAAGGCCACTTCTGCAAAAGAAGTTAAACTGGTGGCATTAGCAAAATATAAGACTATAAATAGCTGTATACTGCTTTTGTCTCAGCACCTTCTACGCCCTGCTTGACCATGAAAGTGGGAGGGGCTTACCACCAAGTCCTACTTAACACTCGGAGAATGTGGACATTTTCAGAGCTCA
This sequence comes from Rhabdomys pumilio, assembly GCA_030674055.1. Lineage (NCBI taxonomy): Eukaryota > Metazoa > Chordata > Mammalia > Rodentia > Muridae > Rhabdomys > Rhabdomys pumilio. The sequence goes on from JANHMN010000001.1 coordinate 6,563,463, forward strand.
GGACACTGTACCAAATTTACACAAACAGAAACATGAATTTCTGTTGTTTGGTAAGGAATGTTTTAATTTATTGTGCATCAGACTCTCCAGAAACAAACCTTATAATGGGGCTGCATTGCTGACTCAGAAAGTAACCCTTATTTATGAATCTTTAGATTTTTCATTGCTTTAGAGGTCTAATGGCATAGGAAGCAAATGATGCCACCGTGAAATCCATTCTTTCTTCAATAATTAAAAGATTTTGAAGCTCTGGAGATGCACTTTGCAAGCACTCAGTTCTTTTTAAAGCTGGTTTAAGGAGTAGACAGAACCATGCATACCAAGAAGCAGGGTAACAGCTACAGATTGAAAATGGCCACCTTCAGATTATCCACGAGGTCTCAGAGCACAAAGTTTTCATGACTAGTTGTTGATGTTTTAATTAAGTTTAGAGCACACACTCAGCTTCCAGAGTGAGAAGGAAGTATAAGCACTAGAGATACTTACAGTGCGCCTTGGAGCTGGGCTGTGTCCTGGCCATTCCTACGTTTCCTCCCTCTGCTTTCCATTGGTCAGAAAGTGGACAAGCTCTTCCTTGGGCTGCCATGATGTTCTGCCAGTGCACACAGGGTCAGACAACCCTGTGAAACTCTTGAGACACATTGAAGGTTTTCTTCCAGAAGTAGTTCCTGTTGGGCTTTTTGTCACCGTGACACGAAAGCTAACTGTGCCTTCTTCATACCCCATGAGTTTCCTTTCATCTTAGTGTTAAAACTGCCCACCACATTTCCCCCAAGTTCAGAGTGCAAGCTCTTGCCATAGTTCACCATCTCAACGCACAGATTTTAATTATTCTCATTTCGTACTCAATGTATCATGTCTCACAGAAAGAAAAAAAAAAACACCGTGCTTTTATAACTTTATGAAAGGCTGGAGACTTCATAGCAGACAGTTATTTCGCAGTGCAGAAAGCAAGGAGATGTTAATGTGAAGTGTGTGCTCACCAAGGCTGTTGGTGCGGGAAGAATTTAGCTGTGTGTGGTGAAGAATGTGATCTGGGCAGGAAGGATCCACTCAGCAGAGACAAGGAAGCGTCAGGTCCCCGTGTCCATGGAAACAAATCTACCTAATTTGAGCTTATCGTGTGGGAAAGGGAGCAGGGCTTTTAGAATCAGAATCTTATCAATGTTTGGAATGAGGAATTCAGGAACCAATAAACTATAATTCGGAGGTAAAGAGCTGTATTAAATTTCAACTCTGCAGCTGGGCGTGGTGGCACATGCCTTTAATCCCAGCATTTGTGAGGCAGACGCAGGTTATCTCTGAGAGTCTGAGGCCAGCCTGGTCTATGTAATAAATTCCAGGACAGCCAGAACAACACTGTGATACTCTGTCTTGATAAAAAAGCAAAAAATTTAAATTAAGTTAAATTAAAGAAAAATGTCAGCTCTGCATATATGAACTCACTCTGTCACAAGAACTCAGCGAGACAGAGGTGACTATGTCCTGACCATTTGATTTTTTACTGGTTTAGTTTGAGTTTTTCAGGCAGGGTCTCATGTAACCAGACTCACTAAGGAATCCAGGCTAAATTTGAGTTTTTGCTCCTCCTCCCTCTACGGCTCAAGGAGTGTAATTGCAGGAGAGGAACTATTAAGGTCAAAGTTTAGTTAATAACTCGTAGACGGCAGTATCCGAGTAAGAGAGGCAAGCGGGTTGGACAGCTCCAAGCTCTGCTTCTTCCTCTTCCACTACGTCAGCTGTGGTGTGTGGATGTCTTGGTCTGGGACTCTTTTTCTTCTGTGGAGACCATGGACATTTTGTCACGTGAGTGTGACTTTATTTCCTCAAAGCATAACACATCCTTGGTACATAACCAATTATCAATAAGTGTGAGGTGAGTGCAAGAATGGACTGGCCAGTCCACTTCCCTGGGAGAACTGGGAACAGGAGACAGCCCTGGATGAAGATATCCAGTCAAACCATGAGCAAAAGGGTCAGTGGTGTGGTTACCAGAAGATGGGTGGGAAGGTATTCAGAATGGATTTTAAAGGGATTTGTTGGATACTAGAACTCCCGTATGAGCACTGGGTGGTTTCATTGCCCATTCTCATTGAATGACAGTGCCCAGGATGTCAGGATGATTGACAAGAAACCACAAGGGCCATATTAGGGAACATCTTCTTTTGAAAGTGTTTGTTCAGGGTAGCAGAAATATCCAAACACTTCATCTTCATGATAGTAATTCCATCACTAGGACACTTTATTAGTGTGAAATGATTTTCACAAATAATCGTGCCAATTACTGAAAGTTATGAATAAAAATGTAGAAGAAGAATACACTTCAGAATAGCCTCGGGAGGAGCGCACGGCGTCTTGTGTCAAGTCTCCCAGAATGAGCGGGTGGAGGTTCTCTGTTTAGCTATTTGCACCTTAACACTTGAAAGCAGCTTGATTCATATCAAACCTCCTTTGGTTCTAAATAATGGAAATGTTGTAATAGGTAAGTGTCTTTGGAAAGCATACAGATGTCTTTAACAACCCTTTTCTGCCTTGTTGGTTGTATTCTGTAAAACCAGTAACCAGACACAGCTGGAAGGGAAGAGTGTCTAGCCCCTAGTACCTGGTACCTTGCACTTAGCACCTAGCACCAGTTGTCAGGGATTGTAAATATTTTTCATGTGCTTGATTGGTTTAAATTGCATCTCATGGGCTGGAGAGATGTCTCAGCCGTTAAAGGCTAGGCTAGAAACCCAAAATATAAATTGTATTTCATTTGCTGACAGGAGAGAGCATGGCAAAGGTAACTCCAATCCTCCAGCCTCAACTCCAGTCAGCCAAAGAGAATCCTGTTCCTGTGGTGTGATGTAGTTGACCCAACTGCCCCCAGCCAATGCTGATGATGTTTGACAATTATATTAGAAGTAAGGCAGCTTGGCACATACCTCAATTCCAGCACTCGGGAGACAGAAGCAGGTTGATCTCTGTGGTTTCAAGGCCAGCTTGGTCTACATAGCAAGGTCCAGGCTATCCTGGGCTACATAGTGAGACCCTGTTTCAAAACAACGACAATAATAATCCTAGAAAACAACGGATCAAGTAAATTTTAATATTCAGTGAACATCAAGTAATGAGTCTGTAGGTATTGGTAAGATAGACCTAATATTTGAAGTTCCTAAATTCATTTTAGAGTATCAATTATACACACAGCGCTATGACAAGCACAGGGATACAACCATGGAGACACGTTTGAAGGCCAGGGTAGACGGTCAAAAGGTACAAGTCAGGAGATGGGGCTGAAAAAGAAAGTACCTGTTAAGGCTCAATGGCTTTTATGGACACTTTCTATGGGGCCTCAGGAATATTTTACTGAGTAGAAAGAAGGGGGTTGAATTTTAACTGAGAGAATCAACTTGAGGCTCGGAAACACACAAAGGAATTCAGGGCACACAGCTCATGCGTGAGGAACAGGGGAAGATATGTGTACAGAGGGATGCAATTGTGGGCTGCCTTGAGCTCTATGCTACGAAATCGGCAATCCGTTCTCTACATAGACCCAATAGGTCTTGGTACAGTAATGGCATGCTCTATACCTGTGCAATGTGGCAGCCATTGGGCACGTGTGGCTACTGAGTATTTGCAGTGTGACTCATTCGATAAAGAAATTAAAATTCTGATTGGATTTAAACGGAGCTGCATTTAACTATATTAAATTTAAAGGCAGGTGGACAATGGGTACCATGTGGGACGTGCACGAGGGACTGAAGAGATGACCCAGCACTTCAGAGCTCTTGCTGCTCTCCTAGAGGACCAGAATTCAGATCCCACGATCCACATGAGTCAGCAGCAGCCCACAGTCACCCATAGCTCCAACTCCAGGGGACCTGACACTGTCTTCTGGGCTCTGACTTACGCGGGAAGAGTTCTCCTAGGCACACTCACTGCTTGCATAGATGTGAGCCATCCTTAGTCTTGTGATTTCACCCAGTTAGAAGCAGCATGGAAACTAATTAATCACCGCAGAATGACAATTAACAGAAGAAACGTGGCTGGAGAGATTAGATAAAAACAGGGGCAGATGGTAGATTTCTGGTAATTTTTTTAAAAAAAAAATTCTAGCACTCCAACGTGACTGACTCGTGACTGCTAAGAAACATCACATTCTATTCCTTGGACGCTAAGGGTGTGTCTTACTCATCCCTGGGGATTAATGATTGCATTACTGATGCACTGTTCATGAGCCACAAGGTAAAGACATAAAAATAAGACAGTGTCAACACTCAGAAGGTATACTGTTTCTGATGCAGGAGTGTGGTATAGCACTTCAGGCCTCCAGGCAATTTACCAATAAGGATAAAAAGAACAGAAACTTAATGTGTCATTTGCATTCTGTACAACTTTTTTTAGACTGTAGGGGGTGCGTCACACAGGTCAGACAGCACTTGGGTCACCCATCAGGCTGAGCCACCTAGCTGGTCCAGGTGTGCATCCTACTCACTTTGGCTCCTGCCATTGGTGTCTGGTATACAGTAGGTCCTTACGAAACAGCTGTTGACTGAAGGAATTATTCTGTATTATTCTTACTGTGGTGTGTAGCTCAGCTGTGTACTTATAAACTTGCATTTCTGGATATCTTAAAGCCACTGTTAGAGCTAAATTTTCTTAGCACCTAAAGATAGTCTTGTGAGGTAAGTTTAGAATTCATATAAGGGGTTAATTCAAGCTGTCATGCTGTAATTTAAAATGGTGTCAATATGTTTAATCTACAGGATATTAGAATGTTTACGTTTTCCCTTATAAATTTCTTTGACTGACTCTCAAGCACCTTATTATAGTATAGCTACAGATGTAATAGCTACAGGCACAGGCATTTCATTCCTCCACCCATGTGTGCCTATTTGGGGATAGGCATTGTCCAAAATACAGAAATATAAAGAATTCTGGAATATGGTCCCTGCACGTGAGGAGCCCAGAACCAGAGAGAGAAAAAACTGGAACCAGATTGTGGCCTGCAATATTATGTATATACAATACAGTGTTGACTCCAAAGGCAGCTATGAGGACCAGAGCAAACGGCACTATGAGGTTTTCTCTTGAGATCCAATCCTTCAATGACAAAATCTCATAGTGCAGTTTTAAAGGCTGGGAATTCAGAACGGTAGAGTCTTGCATTCGAATCTCATGCTGTATCTCCTGTTGCTTTTACTGAATAAGTATCTGTAAAACTGTGGTGGCACACGTGCAGAAAAATACTTGTCCCCTAGTGCAGCAGAGTGGATGTCCACACAATGAGCACACCCGTGCAAGCCCACTCCCAAATTTAGAAACAGACTGTACTCAGTCATCCCCAAGACTCTGCTCAAGCTCCCAGCCACTCCAGTCTCATGTGGGCAAGCACTGTTGTGGTTTCTAAGGTGACTAGTTTTCTTGTAACTAGTTTTGGACTTTATATAAATAGAATTACAGAGTGAATATTTTTTTTGTCTGACACTTGCTCAATGTATTTGTGAGCTTCATCCATTTTGACAAGTACCTGGAGATCGGTGATCCTCGGTGCTTGGGGGACTGCATTTTGTGAGTAACGTACTGCTTGTGCTATTGGGGAAGCTGCTGTAGTTTCCAGCTTGAGGCTGTTTCAGACAATGTTTCTATAAAGGACCTACTGTATAATGAGTGGTTGCATGAATTTACCTTCTCCCCAAAGCACAGTGGATTCTCACAGCTCCACAGGCCCACTAGCTGATAATTGCCATATTTTATTTTGTTCCAATGTAAGCTCTCCAGTGGGTATGCACTGGTGTCATCTTGTGATATTAGTTTGCATTTTGTCCCACTTTCAGGCGCTGTGATAAAACACCCTGACAAAAAAGTAAGGCAGGGAAGAAAGCCGTTTATGTCAAGTGCCAACTCCAATTTACAGTCCATCATTCTGGGGAAGCCAAGGCAGGAACTTCAAAGAGTAGTCACCTCACCACCATCATTAAGAGCAAAAAGAAGCGAATGAAGACATACTCGCATGCTTGCTTGTGCTTGTCTCAATTTCTCACTGTTAAACAGCGGCTTGGGTAGCTTGATTTTGTACTTATAAACAATTGCATTTCTAGACACTATATCTACACAAACCTACCTAGGTAATGGTGCCATCCACAGTGAACTGGATCCTCCCACATTGATTACCTTAATCAATACAATCCTTTCACAGACACGCTCAGAGGCCAACCAATGAGGACAATCGTTCCCTGAGACTTTTTGAAGGTGTTTCTTGGTAATGTCAATTTAACAATTAAAGCTAGCCATCATATTTTTTCTGTATTAATAAAGTGATCTTTGGTGTCTTTTATGTCTCCTTAAGTGTTTTGACCAGTTTTACATTAGATTATCTTTTTCTTATTGATTTGTAGAAGTCGTTTATGCATTTGAGTTCTTTATTGGCTGTCTGTATTGACAGCACACGTCCCTCTCAGTCAGGTGTGTCTTCGCTTCAATGTATCTTTTGATGAACAGAAGTTCTTATCCCTGTTACTCCCTTTTACTCTGGTTACCTCCCTCTCAGTCATCCTCACTCAGGTGTCATCATTGTATCATCATTGTATCGATTGTTGGTACACCTCCCTCTGGGTTGGGTGTGTCCTCACTTTCTTCATTGTATCTTTTGATGAACAGAAGTTCTTACCCCTGTTACTCCGCTATTTTCTTTGTATTTCTAACAATGTCAACAACCCACTTAAAAATTTTAATCTACATCTCAGTAAGAGACTTTTCTTCTCCATGTTCTTCTAGAAGCTGTGTGCCTTTACTGTTTACAGTTAGATCTGAAGCACACTTGTACTGTTTAATGTCTCTGTACTCATGTGATCTGAGACTCAGATTCATTTTCTTCTTGTCCCCAAAGGGGACACAGTACCTGTTTAAGTCATAATCTAATAAAGGAGACAATGTGCTCAGTGCTTTGCTCACCGACATCTCAATGTGTAAGAGGCTACACTGTGTTGTGGCCCGTATGAAGATGACTTCCTTTCAAAAGATGTAGCCAATTAAAAATACAACTTGGAAATTAATTGTTCTATAATGCAGAATATAATAAATACTGTAATCAAGTCATAAACTGGGGTTTCATCACAAGAAAGCAGTGCAAAGCAGACAGTGGGAGAAGACGGGAGATGAAAACCTTCTAACGCCACAAGACAGGGCCCAGCAGAGAAGGGAATGAGGCTCTGGTGCGGTTGCCTTAATGTGCAATCTTTATCCATTTTGGTTAAAACGAATGATGAAAATAGAATTCCTTATTAGAGAAAGCGCAATAAAACTAGATCTCTCATCTACTCCAAACATGACTTATGGTGCTATAAATAGACCAGACCCTTCTGGAAACTTCAGTAAGAACCAAAAAATGATTTTTCCATTTCATCTAGCAATCCCACTTTGGGAAGTTTATACTAAGGAATAATTTAAAATGTGAAAAAATATGCATGGAGTTTATACCAGAATTGCTTAGCGTAGCATAATAGTAGAAGCAACCAAAGTGTGCATCCTTGAGAGAAGATGGGGATGTTGCTTCAAACCTCTCAGTGACTGCAAAGCCATCTAAAATGATGTGACAGTGAGAACATGTAACAATGGCCGTGATGAGGTCTGTAAAGAGTTGCCTGTCCTGGCTGAGAAGCTGGAGGGGACAGCAGGTAAAACACAAATTGGTTTCTGAGGATGGTGAAAAGTGGAAGTAAAGTCTATTGGGGGTTTCTGTTCCATGCCTTTCATGTAAGTTTATGTGATGCTTACTCTTTGCTTCCACATGAAATCTTTCACATGTATAACCCCACCGCTGAACTACAGCATTTACCTAAACCTAACTGATACATGTTTCTCTCTTTCCAAGAGACACTGAGCTCCTTGGGTCTTGCCCTTTGTATTTCTATCTCCAAATATGGGTTGGACACATAGGCACTTACTCATAACCGTTTGATAAGGAATGTGCTGCGTTTTGACCGTCTATTGATGAAATTGTCTGGAACCAATGCTTATTTTGTTATCAGATTAGCATTATTCAACTTGAAATTTTTGTTAATTATTTCAGACACCATGAGAAGTTTCAGTCTTTTAAATTCTAAGCTGAGAATTCCTGGTAAACTTCGAAATCTAGAATCTAAGTGTCCAGCCTGTGTAGGGAAGAAAGAGAATACAGCGGGATTTCTCTTTGGCTGAGATTTGTGTCACACATTATCACATAGTCTTGGGGTTTGTCCCAGGTTGAAGAGACTAATACATACATCTCAATGATCACAAAAGTTAAAAGGACGCCTCAAAGAGAGACTGCTTGTAAACCAGAGGCTCACTTATCAAAACGGTGTATGCAAAAGTGTGGAAGTAGTTCTTACATGTTTAGTACTTTTTCTAGGGGGTAAAAAGCTTCCAAACTTCTCCCAGACTTAAATGATCCAATAGGTTATAAGTTAATGAGGGAAATAGAATAATTAGAAGACAGATATTTTCTGCACTACACATGAGGAACTCAGCACTCAGATACTTAATGATTAGAAATGGAATCCTTCCTACACAACCTCTGGAACCACAGATCTTACAAGCAGAAAAGAGCGCTCAACAGTTGGAAAACCCACAGTGCAAGTTTGCTGCTGTAGTGCTTGTGATTTAAATGACACATTACTCCCGATGCAAAATAATATCTGCTGAAAAACAGAAGTGAGAGATGGAAAGTCCCTTAAAGAACAGTCACAGTGGTGATGAGCTTAGGGGGAAATTCTTTGAGTTCTATCCCTGGTGCCTACAGAGGGTGGGGTGGGGCAGGGGAAGCTGGCCATGAAGGGGGGCCTGTGCCTGCAATTCCAGGACTGGAGAGGCAGAGACAGAAGAATCCTTGGGCTGTCTGACCTACCTGTATAACCAGATGGTGAGCTCTCGGTTTGGTGAGCAATGCTGTCTCAGAAAATAAGGTGAGTAATGAACAAGGAAGAGAACTTCTAGCCTCCACAAAAATGTGTATGTACACACACACACACACACACACACACACACACACAGTCACACTCACACTCACACTCAAACACACATATACACTGGGGAGGGAAGGAAAAGAGGGAGGCAGTGATGGACACAGAAAGAAATTGTTACAGACCTTTGTCAAACTGCAAGACATTGTGCTGCTGGTGTGTAAGGGAAGGGTTGGATGGGACCAGTCTGTGACCAAACTGATGTTTGCCATTGCATAACCTTGGAATTCAGTTCTATGATTTTTGGTGAGTTCATTAATATGATGGAAACAATGTATACCTTACTGGTTGTTATAAAAATTAATGTGACATATAGACACATATGTAACACTGTATATTCAGTGAGGTTCTCAGCACATGCAGACACATAACAAACGATACATTGCTGCACATATGGCCAAAGTTGTCTTTATACAAGTACCATCAACTAGACTAGTTCCTGCCATTGCCTCTGTTCAGCTCCCATGAGGGAGAGGAGGCAACTTCAGCATGAGAAATGTTTCCTTTTCATTCCTTTAAGCGTTATCAATGGAGACTTTTTATTCTTTTACAAATGATCATAACCTCGATTGCCCTCTGTTATCCCTCTTCCCCTTCTCCCTCCCCCTCTTCTCCGTCTTCCTCTAACAAAACTTTTCCTCTGTGACAATGTTCCCTGCATAATTAGTAAAGTCTTCCGTGCTAAGCGGGCCATAGTTAGATGATGCATGACAGACATGCCTGCCAGGGGTCACTGAGGGGCTGACTGCAGTCATGTGTTAGCTGTCTAGGCTAGTGGTTCTCAACCTGTGGACCGTGACCCCTTTGGGGGTCAGAAAAACCTTTTTACAGGGGTTGACTAAGACCATCAGGAAACACAGATATTTACATTATAATGTATAATGATAGCAAGATTACAGTTATAAAATACTGGTGAAAGTAATGTTATGGTTGAGGGTCACCACAACACGAGAAACTGTATTAAAGGTGGCAGGACCAGGAAGGTTGAGGACCATTGGTCTAGAGTCAGCAGAGTGCAAAGGAAGTCCTCTGGCCTTCTTTGTGTGCATGGGCAAGTGGTCCTCCATCTTAGCCACTCCAAGACCAAGCCCAGCAGACTTAGCCTTTTGCTGAGACAAGGTCTGTGTGTCAGCAGGAATCAACTCCTTATGGATGACTCAGAGAACAAGCCTTTCCAAAGCTGTTCCCTCCTCCAACACCCCTGGCCCTTTGAAAGTCCTCATTGTCTTGTGATTGCCTACAGTTCCACTTCCTCTGCCACTTCCGCAGGGCAGGTCTGGACTGACCCCCCTTGCTTCAAATCAATAGAGTCAGCTTTGATTTTCTTTTTCCCACCACACTGGCCACTATCTGATATGTCCTTGCTTGTGTCTGATTTTCTGCTGTCTCTGTGCTCTATCTGCTTTCTGCTTATCATAGTCTGATGTTGTTTGATCATTTTTCTTTGCTTTTTCACCCCACTGTACTGTTTAAACTACTTACTACATTTTATTCATTTGTTTGTTTGGTGTGTGTATGTGTGTGTGTCTATGTCTGTCTGTCTGTCTGCCTGCCTGAGCTTGTGTAGGTGGATGGGTGCTGACATCTGTGCCACAGCACCAGAGCCCATGCGTAGAGGTCAGAGAACAGATCTGGGGAGTTGGTTCTCTCTTTCCAAGCATGTAGGTCCTGGAGAACAAGTCAGAGCATCAAACTTGTTAATACTGAGCTATCTTGCTTATTACACACAATTATTACACACATTCTCCAATGGAAACTAGGCTCCTTGCCAACAAGAGACGGTGTATTTCTTAGTTACTGACACAGCACAGAAACTTACCATAGTCTCCCAAGATGTGACCACGAGAGACAATTTTATTAATTGTCCTCAAATGTCCCAACTCCTTATACCTTCAAAATGTTAACCATTCTTGAAAACTGTAAAAATTAAAGCCACAGTAAAAGATTTTGAAGACAATGGGCACAATTTTATTTGTATTAAATATATAGCCAAAAAAAGGTGAAACCTTTATTTGTTTTAACCTATTTGGTCATGACCCACTTATCTGACTATAAGGTGGGAAAATGTCATGATGTGCTAACTGTTATGAAATGGAGAATATCATAGTTCATTGGAGCTTGTAGGAATGTGTCTCTGCAGTATGAGGGGCTTCGGGCTGTTTCTATACCGAGCTTTAGAATCACCAAGGAGCTGGTAAAGCAGCATAGATTTGGCAAGGATGTACTTGTGCTCCTGTCCCTGCTATCTTCCAACCATCAGCCCAGCTGTTAAAGCCTGTACTTTCTGCATATGCTCCCTCTCCATGAAACTGTAGTCTGCAATAAGAGTCTTGCCCTTCCTGCACCTCTCTACTCTGGGAGGCACCAGAGAGCACCAGCTGTCACTCTCTAAGGCTAATGAAAACTTGCTACATCTGTTTTCAAGTTCGCTACAGTGTGTTTTTTCTGCCCACACCCCCTTACTAAGTTGTTGCTGTCACTTGCTGGATTTACTAAAGACACTAAGAGTCATGCATCACCTCAAAACAAAACAAACCATAACCCCAGCAACAGAACCCAGGAAAGAACAACATCAAGAAGACCCACAGGAACCGACCTCTTCAGTCTCCTGTGCTTCTACATCTAAGCCACCAGGTCTTCAAAGCCTGCTGTCAACTAAGCTAGAGGAACGGAAGTAGAGACATATTCTCACAGAGGACACCAACACCCTCAGAACTGAAAAACTGCCTCCCTCCATTAAAGTTACCGCCTGACACATTGTTATAGCATGTGGCTTCACAAATGCTCACAAATTTTATTTAATTCACAAAATTGAGCTAATTAAAATTTGAGCTCCCTCCCTCTGGTCAAAAGGGTATAGCCATCCTCAGGCTTGAGCAAAAGTGGCTTATGTGGACCAAGAAATAGATCCAAGAAAAGATCTTGAGACAGACATTCAGATGGTGAGCTTTTATTAGAGAGTTGCTTTCTACCAGACCCCAGGAATCTGTAGCGTTTACCCTCTCCAGAGTCGGCCCTTGCAAGCAGTTAGAGATCACATTCCCAGGAGGCCCAGAGCATCTCTCAAGAGGCAGTGAAAAGACATATTGTGTGGGAAATGAGTCATCTTGGTAGCTGTGGGGAGGATGGGTGCACCTTGGTAGTGATCTGCAACTGGATTGGCACTAGTACACCTCCCCTGCTATTTCCTATTGGGGGTTCTGATGGCCTTGGGCCTGATCCTCTAAACTGAGGGCCACTCACTCCATCATCCAGCACTTTCCAGTTTAAAGCTGACCGCAGTTCTCTGTCACCCAGTCCTCATTTCCTCCTTCAGCTCCTCCAGGCAGAAATAATTCTTTGACTGCTCACTAAGTCTTGTGCTAACCATTTCAGGCCTTCTACTCAAATGTTTAAGGGAATGTCAAACCAGTTGGCCCAACTCCCCTTAAGGACTGGGTACTCCAATGTAAAAAGACCCAACAGAACCCTCCCTCTTTCCCTACTCCCAACGCCCTATCACTGAAAAGCCATTAAGTTTAAGAGTGTATGAATTCTCTGACTTGGGTTTCCCCCCCACCCCCAAGAGCTCCTGGTAAGTGGTGTGTGTGTGTGTGTGTGTGTGTGTGTGTGTGTCTGTCTGAGGTGCGTGTGTGTGTGTGTGTGTGTGTGTGTGTAGGGTCTGTCTGTGGTGTGTGTGTCTGTGGTATGTTTGTGTGTGCGGGTGTCTGTGGTGTGTGTATGGTGTGTGTGTGTGTGTGTGTGTGTGTGTGTGTGTGTGTGTGTGTAGAAGTGAAATGTATCCAGTTCCAATTGACCAGTCCTTGGCTCCCGGGTGCCCTGGCCGCGTTGCGGGCTGGGGAGTGACTGCAGCCCTCGCGTCACCACCCCTGCGCCCCGCGCCCGCCCGCGCAGCGTGACTGGCGGCCGCCGCAGCGAGCTCCGGAGGCGCGGGCCGAGCGAGCGCGCAGAGCCGGGAGGCGGCGGCTGGTGGCGTCGGCCGCGTGGTCCTCCTCCGCGCCCCTCCCCTGGCGCTCCGCTGCCTGCGCCCGGGAAGCCGCTGCTGTTCGCTGCTGGCTGGCGCGGGGACCGGCGCGGACGGCACAGCTGCCCAGGAGTCGCCGAGGGGACCCTGGCCTGAGCGCATCCAAGTGAGGGCTGCACCAGGTCAGCCCCAACCTCGGGAGCCTCCCCTCCTGCTCCCCACTGCACGCACCGTACAGCCATGAACACCAACGACGCCAAGGAGTACCTGGCCCGAAGGGACATTCCTCAGCTTTTTGAGGTAAGAGGCTGGGGTGGCCAAAGGGTCCCCAGTGACCGTCCCCAGGGCACGAAGGGCCAGCGCCCAGCCGCACCTTCCGGTGCGGGGTACCTAATGAAGGCGCTTGCAGAAGCTACCCTCGGGCCCCAGACAAGTCGCCTAGCGCGGGTCGCTAGGGTCCCTTTCAAATGCAGGCTTCAAAACCCGTATCTTGGGATCAAGTTTCCCACTTCAAGCTGGGTTCTGAATGCAGGCTGTCCCCAGAGTATCCCTCCGAGATGGGCACCCAGAATGGACAGCAGACCGTGGCCTGGCAGCACTCTCTGGGGCTGAGGGTCAAGCCAGGTGAGAGCACCGTCGCCCACACCGAGCCAGGACAGGAAACAGAAGGTTCCAGAGTCCTAAACATTCCAGGCGCCAAGCGTTGGGACCCCTTGCAGGGAAGGGAAAGCGTGGACGAAGCGACTCTCCCGGGGGACGGCTTGAGGAGAGGGATGAAGATGGAGAGGGAGGAAAAAAACACGCGCGCGCACTCACACGCGCACACACACACAACCACATACACAGCCTAGCCGAGATCAAGTGCAGCGCTATCTCCTGGGTCGCTGAAGCTCTGCCAGTCAATGAACTCCTGAGCGCGTTTGTTGGTTTCTTGAAAGGTTCTCCAGGCTCTCCTCCTGGCCGCAGCCTCCAGCCCCAGCCCTCCCGCCCACCTACACAGACTGTGTCGACTGGGAGCCGCCAGGCAGGCATGACTCCTGTTGCTGGCCTCTGCTGGGCGTAGCAGCAGCATCCGCACCAGGGACAGGGGATGCGGTAACTCTCAAAGAATGCGAGAAAGGAGGCTTGGGGAATGAGCTAAAGGTACCTTTTTCCAGCCACAACCTCCTTCCCAGAGAGAAGTCCTGCTTCCTATTATTCTCTCCACATTCAATCTTAAAACACCCTAAATCCGAAGTGCTTTTGCTTAGGTTATAAAACAGAATAAAATTTTAAAAAAGAACGGCACCAATCCAAGCTTTATAGGATGAGCCCTGAAAAACCTCGCCTCCCGTTCTAAAGAAAACGGTAGAGTAGTAATAATAAAATGAAAGCCACACATTGTTCTTTTTCCTGTTTAGGGGATTTATTTTATTAGAAGAAAAATGCAGCGCTTAAGAAAATAATTTTTGCAATACCCCCCAACTATGTTTATTTAACCCAGGATGCCATAATTACAGTGCTTCAAGAGGTTGTTTTTGTTTGTCTTTTGTTTTGTTTTATTTTTTGCTGTTTTTGTAAATGTGGAAATGAAGAACTGAAAGATTTCTTTTTTAAAAATTATAAATGTTAAGACTGAAACCAATTCTATTTCTATACTTCTGAAAGAAAGATTTCTGTGACAGTAAAATGTGGGAACTGTTTCTCTTCCTTGGTGTCAGGTAACTTACAGAGAGCCAGGGTGGTCTGTTCACAGAACTCTGTGTGGTGTGTGCTAACGAGCCGTGGTAGGTAGCTGCTTATGCTTCAAGCTTTTCATTGGCGTTTCTGTGCGTGAATGAGATGTCTCAAAATAGTGCACACACTCAAAAGGAAGTCAGCTTGCTTACCTGAGAGGCACTAATGTAGTACACTGAGACTCAGTTCAGGACAGCACAGAGCCAGAAAAGACTAGAGACTTCTAGGTTCCATTCGAACAGTGAGACAGATCCACTGTGCACAGCTCAGAGGGAAGCAGGGCCTGATTGTTCACATGACGAATACAGACCACAAAAATCAAACACCTCAGGTTTCTAAAATGGATTTTCTGTGCCAGAATCCACGCCATTCTAAAAGTTTAATCAGGTGCCTGCCAAAATCCCAGACAGTTACACATAGCACATGCCATTGCAGATCACAGTAACAGACGAGTGATTCTATGTATCACCAAAACCTATGTATATAATGGAGCTTCTCAGGTTCCTTTGGGTGGTATAGAGTATCTGCTAGGTTTGTGGTTGAAAAGTACTGCCACTTTAAAAATAAATTAAAAAAACGAAACACTTCCAGCTGGTTCTGTTGTGTTCCTAATTCACCCCAGTTTTGTAATATGACGTTTGGTCTCAGACCTTAGAGCAAAGACTGGCAGTTAGTTGAATGCTATCAAAAGTCTAATTAGATTATTTACATTTTCAGAGGATTAACTCAGAGACCAAGAAATAACATTTACTACATCTACATCCTGGGGTGCTGCTGGCTTTTAGGGAAAAGAACTTAAATTATCAATGAAAGAGGGACGCTCACTGTCATTGATTTAGAAATCAATGCCCTTTGGGGAGCTAGTTTTGTTCAGGGAAACTTGAAATGTCTGGCTCCCAGTTGGAAAACTTGCATTGCATATACCCACCCTACTTAAGCTTCAGGAAAAGACAAAATTAACAGTCCTGGATTTTTAGTATTAATGTTGTGGTTGAATTATATATGGGGTTCAGAGAATCTAGCATTCTCATTTACCCCATTCGAAGTTTTTATAAAACGTACAAGGAAGTTTATATGAGAAGCTGGCTCGGAGTCTTGAACTTAAGACTGTCTGAGTAAGTACGCTTGAGAAATCCACTGATATCTCTGAAACACGATTTCCTGGTCCAAAACTAGTGATGCCCCCAGGGTTGAATGTGCACAGAAGCACACACAAGAGTTCATGTGAGACACAAGACCTAGTGTGTTGATGCAGTCAGTTCTGACCCATGGAATAACAGGAGTGTGGGAAGCTAACCTGCCTCACAGAAATCGGATGACACTTTCTCTGCCCCCTCCTCAGCTGAACTCATCTGATGAGTTCACGCAAACCCACTCCATTCAGGATTTCAGAAAACAAAGGCACCTGGTAGGAATTGCCTGCCATTGGGGATAAAATGAAACAATGCTACTTTAAAACTTAAAAGCTCTGTTAGGGTTTGTCAACCTTCCAAAGTGTGTGTGCTTTATACATTAGTAATGTATAGGTGAGAATAATGTATGCTTTTTCCATGAAACACTCTAAAGGAAAGTATTTCGCACTTCAGACCGGCTTCCAGGAGTGAACATTTTCAAAGATGTAGGATTTGTGGGAACTACCATGTGCTCGTCCCCTTAGTTACACACACCAGGCACTTGACGGGTCCCTGCAAATACTGTGACTGGCAGGAACATGGGCTGGAGGAAGAAAGAATAGGGAATCTCAGGTTCTGCCAGTGCTGATTCAAACTGCTGGAGCCAGAGGTCAAGGGCTTTATTTTTACATATTTAAATACAATAAAACATGGAGAAAAGTTTCCGCACGACAGTTACCACAGCAAAGCTTTAGGCGTGGCTACACCCAAACTCCTTAGCAAAGTACCTGTGACCTTTACAGACAGAATGTGTTCTATTGACTGATAAGCTCAGGACCTAGGGAGAAAGGGCTTGTGATAAGCACGAGGATGGATTCTATTGACTGAGAAGCAATGCTCAGGATTCTAGGAGATTCTGGTGAAGGTTCGCACCAAAAACTAACAAAAGATCACCAGATTATCAAACAGCATCCACTCCAACCTTCTGGTGAACAGCTGCCAATTTCTTCCCCTGAAGAACGAAGCCTGTGTGGTTAACAGTTCTGGTTTCTCTCGTGCTTATTATCTGTGAGCGCACGGACCTCTTGCCCTCTATAAGGCGTCATGAATGAAAAACAAGTCAGACCCTATTTTTCCCTCTACAATCTTATAGATACTGTAGAGATTTATTACATATCGATCAGCATTTTAAAATCTGACATCAACATTTTAGAATTGTTTTTAGTGTTTCTGAGTGTGTGTGTGTGTGTGTGTGTGTGTGTGTGTGTGTGTGGTGTGTATTTGGGTTTCTGCAGTGCCTGTGATGGTCAAATGTATCAGATGCCCTGGAGCTGGAATAAACAGTTATAAGCTGCCTGATATGGGTGCTGGGAACCAAATGCAGGTCCCCTATAAGAGCAAGAGGGACATCTTAACCAGTGAGCCATCTCTCCAGCCCCTGACTTCAAGTCTCACTTAAACATGAGTCTGGAATTATCTTTTAGTCCTGATCATAAAACTTCAACATGTATGCACTACACACCAGGGAGGAAATGTCAGGTGTTTGAGACTAGAGAGCAAATGGGGCCTACTCTGTTTTGATGAATCTCAAGGCTTGGGAGACTGACACATAAATCAACATTCCAGTGTAAATAACAAGTGTGGCGTTCCATCCTGATACTCAGCTGGTGGTCATCCTGAGTCCACAGGAACAGAAGAGAAAGGATCCGCAGGCCAGCCGAGGTTTTCAAAAACAGCTTTTTGATAATTACCACGGAGGACACAAAGCCAACATTCATTGGGCATGCATGTGTTACATATGAAACACTTAATAAGCAATATATAAATACATTTTTTACAAAATCTTTCAAATAAACCCATTTCACAGCAGAGCTAAAGCCCTACTGACTTTAATAAACGCAGGATAAGGCTTTAGGGACATAAATAAATAATGATAAGTATATTCCCATGATGCACTTGGTCTTGCTTTGATGCTACTCTTCTGTATTCAAATTCCTTTCCATCTGAAGGGCAGAGGATACTGAGCTGAATTCTCACTTACGCTCAGTGTGATGGTTCCAGCCTTCGATTCCAGTACTCAGAAGGCAGAGAAAGATGGATCTCTGTAGGGTTGAGACCAGCGTGGTCTACATAATGAGATCTAGGTTACCAAGGCTACACAGCAAGACCCTGCCTCAAAAAACCCAAAAACAAACAAAACACAATTAACTGGTCAAAAAGTTATGAAGTTATCTTAAATTCTCAATCAAATCACAGTTTCAATTTAAACTGTTCGTGCAATGAAATTCAAGAACAGAAAGGCTGACTGCTGGGGATAACCATGCCTGGTTGTTTAAAATTATGCCATACAGCCATAGCAACAAAACCAACATGATAAAGGCATAGAACCAGATGCACAGGCCGATGAAACAGAGTGGAGGGGCTGGAAAAAAAACTCACGAATCTACAGACTCCCAACTTTTAACAAGGATGCTGAAACAAACATTAGAGAACAGACAGACAGACAGACAGCCTCCTTAACAAATGGTACTGAGTATTCATGTGCAGAATGAAACTAAATCTGTATCTCTCGCCTTGAAAAAAAATCGATTTAAGTGGATCAAAGTCCTTACATAATATAGACCTAAAACTCTGGAGCAACTAGAGGAGAATAGAGAAGACACATCAGGATCTAGGATAAGCAAAGGCTTTCTGAGAAAACAAACAAACAAACAAACAAACAGTAGTTCCAGCAATGTGACCAAGAGCTGAACTTCAGAAGCGTTTGTAAGACAAAGGAAATAACACAGGGAAAACATAGCACACAGAATGGAGAAAAAAACTGACTAGCTATCTCTACCCGACAAAGGGTTAACATGTACAGCATATTAAAAATCATAAAATTAAGCACTATCAAAGCAAATCAATCAATACATGAACAGAAGAAATAGAGTATACAGTTCACAAAAGAAAGCCAAATTGGAAAAAAAAAAAAGATTTAAAGAAGAACGTGTCCGTCATCAGAGCAGAGTAAACCTTAACCACTGAGATTCCACCTCCCCTGGTCGGAAAAGCTGTGGAGCAAATGCTAGAGAAGATGCCTGGAGAACTGGGGGAAATTCCTTATATGCTTCTTGTGGGGATGGAGACACTAATGTCATCAGCATGGACTTGGCTCAAAATGGGTTGAAGATCTAATTCCTGCCCCAAATGCAGGAGAGCTTAGGTTAAAGCCCAGACATTGCATAAACCAGATGTAATGATACACACCTGGAATCCGTCACAAGGGAGGCAGAGTCATGAGAATTGGATGTCCAAGATCATCCTTGTCTGTGTGGCAAGTTCAAAGCTACATTAGATTGTGTGAGAGCCTGTCTCAAATATCTTAATATTTTTAAAGTATTAAAAATATGCCTACCATAGGACTCCACACTACTCCTAGGCACTGAAAGGAATCTACACCTACCACACAAATGCCCACACATCCATGTTTACTGTGGTACTATTCACTAGAGCCAAAATATATACACAGCTTAGATGATAAAGCAGATGCCATGGATGAATGCTGCTTCTTGGCTCACTCTCTCTGGTTTCTGCTCACCTAGCTTTCTTACACATCCCGGGCTTACCTGCCTAGGGATAGATCTGCCAACAGTGCTGTGATCTCCAATATCAACCATCTATTGAGAAATCCCACTAACAATCCCACTAACACGGACTCAGGACAATCTGATCTAGGTAATCTTCCAACTGGGACTCACTCAGATGACTCTGGACTGCGTCAAACTGACAGCTAACGACAGCTGGGACTGGCATTGATCAACAGATGGATGAAGTTTTAAAATGTGACACTTATTCACAATGGAGTTTTAGCCAGTTATTCAGAAGAACAAAATCGTGCCTCTTTCAGGGACATAGAAGATGCGATTGGAACCGGAAATCATGTTAAATGAAATAAGCCAGACCCAAAAGACAAATATCACAGGCTTTCTCTCGTGTAAAAATAGAGATTTAGACAAATAAGTGGTATCAAAACAGAAGGGTGCTGGTTCGGGGAGGAAGGGGGCTACAGGGGATAGGGCCTGGGGGAAGCGACCAGTATTGCATATCTTGTCTTGTGGATGGAATCTAGACTTAACTATACATAAGAATATACATGGCATGAAAGTGGAGTGATTTCAGGGGTAAGAGGGGCCAGTGGGAGGGAGAACAAGAGCAGGTTATAAGGTGTGAACATGAGCAGAGTACAGTGAGATGCATGCAGCCATGCAAATGTCATTACGAATTCTATTGCTCTGTATAATGAAAAGAAAACAATTGAAAGGGGTGAATTTAGAGAAAAGGCATAACAGCATTGTAACAAAGATCCTGTGTGCTGGTGGGTGTGTCAGCTTGGTGCAAGCTAAGGCCATCTGGGAAGAGAAATCTGCCAGGCACTGTCTTCATTAATAATCCATGTGGGAGGGCTCAGCTCATCGTAGGGCGGGTGGTGCCACCCCTGAGCAGGTGATCCCAGATTATATTAGAAAGCCATGAGGGCAAGCCAGCATGGCATTCTTAATGGCTTCTCAAGTGCCTGCCTTTGGGCCCCTGCTCCAGTGCCTGCCTCCTGGCCTCTGCTCGAATCCCTGCCCCGATGTCCCTCTGTGATGTGGGACTGTAAATTCAGGAGCATAAGCCAAAGAAACCCTTTCCTCCCTATGCTTTTGGTCTTGAATTTTATCACAGCAATAGAAAGCCAACTAGGACATGGTGTCAAAATAGATTTTATTTTTACTTTTTTTTTTTAAACATATCTATATTTCAGAGCTTGCTGAATGGCTTGATGTGTTCCAAGCCAGAAGACCCCGTAGAGTACTTGGAAACTTGTTTACAGAAAGTCAAGGAGCTAGGAGGCTGTGACAAGATCAAGTGGGACACATTCGTCAGCCAAGAAAAGAAGACGTTACCACCGCTAAATGGAGGACAGTCACGGAGATCCTTCCTCCGAAATGGTAACGTGTGTACAGAATGATGGCTCTCACGGGAGAGTAGATCTCTTTAAAATACACCGTGCAGACTGGAGAGAGTGCTTTTAATGATTGGATTTATAAGTGTTTTGGGAGGATTTATCTTTTTCTGCTACTAATTCTAATCACCTGCAGTAAGAGGAAGAAAGCAACACACCACTGTCTGGCAATTTTCTATAAATGTAATGAAAGCTTATATTGCTAAACTCATTATTTTGCAACATAGATTACATTTAAGAATGTTGGTTTTATTTTTAACACTGCAAATAGGCTTTTCCAGAATACACAAGTAGAATGCAGATAAAATTAGTAGTTATTATGTAACAACTCAACATTTTTATATTACTCAGAGTCTTGGCTTGCTAATATTGCTTCCAAGTACAGAGTACCTATTAGTGCGTTTTCATAAGTGCATGGATGGTTTATCAGGGTTAATTTAATAAAGATTCACTAAGTGACCACTGAATACAGTAGATTTGTCATTTGAGTCAAAGACACAGAAATAAACTTGTTGACTGTGTCAGGAACAGTTGAGAACTGGAAGCTGTGGTGTGTGGAGCAGATTCACACTTTTACAATCTCATTTCCAAGTGTGTGTTAAAGACATGGGCCACTCAGCCTTCTCCGTGCAACGAAGTTGTAAGTATAATAGTCTGTAAATGCAGAATTAATTCCAATCAGGGGAAGGTAAACTAATGCTTTTCCAGTGGCCAAGACAATTATATTTTCACAATTTAAACTATGTTCAAAATTGTTCTACAGCGAGGTTGAGGGAAAAAAATGGCTCAGTGATTGAGACTGCTGCCTTCTCTTCCAGAGGACCGAACTTCAGCTCCCAGCACTTATGACTGGGTACTCACCAGTGCCTAGATTTCCAGGTCCAGGGGATCTACCGCCCTCTTCTGGCCTTCACAGGCACCTGCACTCACATGTGCACACCCCACACAAATATACACACATAAAGAAATAATAAAATGAAATTTAAAAATTCTGTCTCACAAAAGTTTGAGTCACACCAAGATGTCGAAACAAACTTTCTTTGCAATAAATAAAAGGAGGAAACAACTCTTAGTATGTGTAACCACAACAGGCATGACCCAGTTAGATTTTATTTGAGTGTGGTGTGGGAGGAAGTCATGGTGTACTAATTTTTAAGAAGCTCAAGAAGAGAAAAGTAGAAATATCATTCCATCAAAGACCTCTTCAGAGAGAGAAGTATCTTTCCTTATCCACAAGGAGAGATTATGCTGCTAATTATATTTTTATTAATCATTAGACAGACCTTTCTATGGTTTGTGCTCAAGAAAACTTTACACTTTGCTATCCTGTACCTGAAATATATGCTAGGAAGATACAAAATGTTTTTATAAATTCATTTATTTTATAATTACAAATTTTTGTTTTATAAAGTGATTTGTACTTTTATCATTTGTATTTTTTGTTTGTTTTGTTTCTTGTTTTATCTTATAAAATGCTGGGGACTTGTATTCAGAACCTCATGCAAGAAAGAAAAGCACTCTAACAACTGAGCTGTGGCTCCACTCCTCCCTAGACATAAATCATACTTAGTGGGATACATTGTTACATTCAAGAATATTTCTAAGTGTCCCATAAGCTTAAAGATTTCTAGAAATAGAATGATTCATCATTTTTTGCAAACCTATTGACAATGGTATACTAACATGCAGGTATCTTGACAAATTATTGTGTGACATGAAATATTTCATCGTCTAAATGAATCACTTAAATGAAAATACCATAAAGCAAAGGCAAACAATAGGCAGACAGATCTTTAAATTATTGCATTGTTAAGGCAAAGCAGGTTACTACAGTCAGTGCCTTTTCTGAGACAGCCTTTCCCCACATTTTCTGAAGACTGCCTGCTGCCATCTGAAGACTCCTTTACTGCAATCAGAGTCTAGTAAGTCAGAGATCAAATGATCCCATGTGTTGTATCAACAGAGAACAGGAAGTCCCACCTTGGGAGATGAAGCATGTGCTGTACTTAGGCTTTGTCAGCTATTGAGAGCCCTCATGGAAGGCCAGATAGCTGCTGGCCTCCCTCCTGTAGGGGTTGTTTGCAAGTTAGGGTTCTCTGCTTCCTGGGTGACATTACAACACCTGTGATAAGTAAAGAAACCATAAACTATAAACTGACAGTGGCAGATACCGTCTGTCTGTCTGTCTGTCTGTCTGTCTGTCTGTCTGTCTATCTGGGGCTTGCCAGGTCTGTCTCCTGGGCCACTGGGCGTGTGTAGTTTCTATTTGTACTCTTCAGTTTAATATTGCAAGTGCCAAGTGGGATTCACTGCCTATGTTCCATCACCTGTGTTTGTTCTAACTTCTGAATCTTTCTCTTTTGCAAATCCTTTTTTTATGACTCCAACCCAAACATGTTCATCTCTTTGATATCCTTGATATCCTGCAGAGTTTACCTGGTGGACATGTGGCTGTCAGATTAAAACACATGTGTTTAGAATGACTAGAACTGAGGAGATGGTTACAGCGTGGCCTCCTACTAAAGTCACACCCCCCAAACACGCACACACACATACAGATACACCTGGAAGTAAAGGTCAAACGCTTGTTGCCAGTATAGACATAACACGCAATCTTCTCGTTTACACTGCAAGCCAACAAAATCAAAGATACTCACTTTAGTCACTGCTCTATTTCTGGCAAGAGACTCCACAACCAAGGCAGTTCTCATAAAAGAAAGCATTTAATCATTTAACGGAGGGGCTTGCTTACGGTTTCAGAGGACTAGTCTATTATTATGGCAGGGAGTGTGGTGGCAGACAGGCAAGCATGGTGCTGAAGCAGTAGCTGAGAGCTTTACATCCTGATTCCCAGGCAGCAGGAAGGGAGAGAGAGACACTGGATGTGGCATGGACTTTTACAACCTCAAAGCTCAAGTCTATGATGCATTTCTCCAACAAGGCCACACCTCCTAATCCTTCCCAAAGAGTTCATCAACTAGGAGCTAAGTGTGCAAATATATGCGCCTATGAGAACCGTTCTCATTCAAACCACCACAGAACTAAATATTGAAAATTAAGAATATAATGTCAAAAGGTTCTACAAGCTAAATATTTGGTCTTTATGCCACTAAACACTTTACTGGATCCCAGAGTAAAGGCACATTTCTATTTGTAGAGAAAATAGAGTATGTTCCAGATAGCCACTGAATCCCTGGGCAGCTGGGTAAGTTGAGGTTGTGTTCTCAAATTCCAGAATAACATTGCAGAGGCTGTGAAGTAAAGTGAGGCCATGCTGGAGAAAGTTACTCCTTTTCAATGCAGGTGGCCCAGTCTAGCCATCCATTTGTATCAATAAAGTTTTATTAGAATACTGGCCCCTCATTCACGTGTATATTGTCTATGACCATATCCATGTTATCATGGGTGTTGAGCATGAGACGGTGTGGCTCTAAAAGTCTGAGTTACTGACCTCTAAGGAAGCCTTTCAGGGACTGGCTGGTTGAAATAATTTCCTGGACCAACCGGTCAACTGTGAAAGGTATTTCTCTCTGCTTTGTTTTTTTCCTTTTCAAAATTATCTTATTCTTTTGCAGTCATGCCTGAAAATTCAAACTTTCCATATCGGCGGTATGACCGGCTCCCTCCAATCCACCAGTTTTCCATAGAGAGTGACACGGACCTGTCCGAGACCGCGGAGCTGATAGAAGAGTATGACGTTTTTGACCCGACTAGACCTCGGCCGAAAATCATTCTTGTCATAGGTATGACAGCAGGCATGGTGGTTCTCCACTATTACCAGCTTGGCTTGTAACTTATGTCCCAGAAACAATAACTAGGTAGCAAATCTGCAAATGTGAGTTGGATAAGAACAGACCAGCAGAAACTTCAAGGGATGGGAATAGTTGAGAACACTTCTCAATAAAGCAGAATTAGAATTCTGTTTAATACTTATTTCATATTCTTAAATTCCCATTAAAACATCACAGTACTTCTCTATAATGAATTGCAAAAATATCTTCAAGATTTTATGAATCTGCTGCTTTCTTCATTTAAACGTTAATGTAGATAGTTAGCCAAATAGATATTTTCTTTTAAAATGAAAATATCCCTTTAAATGGCAAATAAAAATTTCATTCCCTAGTAACCATAGAAGAGAAATAAATGATAATGTACTGGAAGTATTCATATGAGTGCAAAGTAGTGCCTATCATAAAGAACGTTTCCATCTTATTAACAAGCAAGTGTAAGAATGGTGCTTTACACCACAGTAACCTGTGGTCATTCTGCCAAAAGCAAAGATAAAAGCACTGTGAATCTTGTGCTCGATACGAAAATATAGGCTCGATTCTGTCTCACAAGGAATAGATACTGAACATGTTTTACATAGTTTAGACAAGGAAAGTATTTTTTTTCAAGTATATGTGTGTGTGCTTTGTGTGGAAGTATGTGGTATGTGTAAACAGATGACATGCATGCATGTGTGTGGTTCTGTGTGTATGAGAGCATGTGTGTGTGTACACAGATGATGGTGCATGTGTGCTGTGTATGGAAATGTGTGTGTGTGTGTGTGTACACAGATGACTGTGTGTGTGTGTGTGTGTGTGTGTGTGTGTGTGTGTGTGTGTAGAGAGAACAGTGATCAATCTCAGGTGTCATTCCCCAGAAGCTGCCCCCTTGCTTTTTGAGACAGAGTCTCTCGCTGGCTCAGAGCTCTCCAAATAGGCTAGACTGGCTGGAGAGTGATCCTCAGAGATCCTGCTGCCTCCACCTCCCTATCCCTGAGACTATTCCTCACTGTGTCCAGCTTTTGACATGGGATCTGGGACTCAGACCCTGCATAGCAGGCACTTTGCTGCCTCAGCCATCTCCATAGCCACACAAAGTGTATATGTTGATTACTTGCAAATTCTAACTTTCTCAAAAATCTATGAAATCACAGGAGACCTCTGAGTATACAACAGTATTTGTCCCATGTTGTCATTTCCCAGGAGAATAGTAGCTGTCATGGATGAATGCCTCTTCCTGTAAGGTCATAGTTTTTCCTATTTTGAATGCCAGGTGGTCCAGGAAGTGGAAAGGGTACTCAGAGTTTGAAAATCGCAGAGCGGTATGGATTCCAGTACATTTCAGTGGGAGAATTATTGAGGAAGAAAATCCACAGTGCCAGCAGCAACAGAAAATGGAGTCTGATCGCCAAGATAATCACCAACGGGGAGCTGGCCCCACAGGTACTACTGCATAATTGCCTTCTCTCGTGTGAATAATAATTGCTCCTGCCAGGAGTACACTGTAGATTTTTGTCTTTGTATTAAAGGAGACAACAATTACGGAGATAAAGCAAAAACTGATGCAAATACCTGACGAAGAAGGCATTGTTATTGATGGATTCCCAAGAGATGTTGCCCAGGCTCTGTCTTTTGAGGACCAGGTAAGAATATTTCCTAACTTTCTTTAAACTTATTTCTCTGTCCACTATCTTTTATCTATCTATCTATCTATCTATCTATCTATCTATCTATCTATTTATCTATCTGTCATATACATGTATGTGTATGTGTTTGTATCCATGTATGTTTGTTCAGAACAAGAATCCTGCATATGTTAGACATGCTTTTTACCACTGAGGGCATAATAGCCCTCATAATAGCCTTATCACTATTAACTAATATTTTAAATAAAGTTTTGTTTTTTAAATTAAATTTTTGGGAATTAAACAACAGCAACAAAGATGAACAAAGATTTCTTGGCAGCATTTCTGAATTCTGGTCTAAAATAGGCAAATCCATCCATGTGTGTTGGCAAAAGGTGTTTTCCCTTGGCAAATGTTTAAAAATTGAAGACAACATCTGCCAAAAAGAAACATCAAGACTGGTGATAGAATTTATTAATTTTATTTAAAAGTGTAATTCTTTATAAACTTTATTTCAAATACTTGCTCTAAGATGCTTTTTTTATGTTTAATTTCTTTAAAGTAAGTCTCAGTCAGTAATGTCCAGGGATGAACCTGAGATTACCCTACACCATCATCCTTGTTGGTTAAAGAAGGCCTCTCTACTGGGTCAAGAAATGCTGGGCTTCCTGTGTCAAGATGCTGTTCAGCTCCCCGAGTGTACTCAGATGGAGTAAATTATGCTTTCTTAGCATCTACTGTACCCATCCTAATGAACACAAAAACTGAGCTACTGTGTCTATTGATCTTTGAAATGACTCATAAGCCAGAGTGGTATTTTCATTGCCTAGAATCCTGGAACCATTCTTCTGGAATATAAATTTCAGTTAGAGTAGAGGGAGGGAAAGAGGGCCGTGCAGACATGGCTCCTCCTGTATAGGGAGCCACACATAGCTCTCCTGGAGACCTGTCATTCTCAGTCCTCACTCACACCTGGGATGTGCCAAGAGCTTTGGAAACCTAGCAAGCAGATCCTTACAGCATGGCCTGCCGACACTTCTTGTTCCCTGACACACCAGATAAAAATCTTCCTAAGCTTACATCTTAGCATCCTAGAGTTTCTCAGGCATGTTGGCTGTGCAGTGGTACCTGAAGTTGATTCTACAGGAGTTCAGTGGATGCAGAGGCAAAGCTGAGATGTTTATGTAAAATGTCAGGGTTGGTCCCACCCACCCTCCTCACGACCTGTAGGTGGAGGCTACTGCAGTTTATCTTTCTGGTTTTCCACCTCTGACATCAAATGTGCAGGGGTCTCCACGTCAGTTTGACATCACCAACTGGGCATCTGGGAATTTAATTCTGCTTAATCTTTAAGCATCCAAAGTTAAAGGAGACCCCCGCCCCTGGCTGCTCCCATCCAACATCCCAGCCCAAACCCCAGCAGCTCCCTGTACTTAAGATAGAATGACTGAAAAATGGGGTCCCCACACTGCCCTTTATGAGTTTAAGAAGTTACTGGAAAGACTGAGAGAACCCAGTAAAATATGTGGCTTACATATCCTGGTATATTATAAGGACACAGTCTAGGGACAGAGAAGTATAGGGCAAGGACTGTCAGGAGAGGACAGAGCTTCCTAGTTTGTGCACCAAATGTACAAGTCCTGGAGACTCCAAGAAAGTTTTAATAACCTTATCTCCAACCTCCCTCTCCTCCCTAGGTATTATGAGGTAGAGTAGTTGCCACCACTCTCTGTCCTGAGTCTACCTGAGACCTTTTTCATAGTTACCTCATCAGTATAGACACATTGCTTTCTGATGGGTTCTTAGGAAGAGTCAAAGACATGCCCATCACTCAAGAAATTCCAACAGCTCTGTGCCAGAAACAAAAGCTGTATGATTTTATTAAACCACACATCATGTTTTTCTTTAGTATCTTTAAAATTTGATTTATTTAATTCAGCTCATTTTAATGGAAATACACACACACACACACACACACACACACACACACACACACACACTGAAACAACAACACACAATGACAATTCCATTTCCCTCAAAAGTTTCACACCACAGATCTAAGGTGTAAGAAAGGCTGTATTTCTGAGGACAGTCAGATATGGTGCCAGCACAGCCATTTTGATAAAACACCCAATTCCTGCCTGCCTCATAGAACAAAGAAGAGTGATTTTCCCCCCTTCCCCTTAAGGAAATATGAACACTGAAATTGTTCAAGCAGCTTTTCTCCTTGAAGGGACCATGGTTCTCTCCTTGGTGTTACTCTTCCCTGTAGGATTATCAACTGTGTGCTAGGAGGGCTGTCATCACATACAAGTTCTAGATGGCATGTTGGGAAAATAACAAGAAAGATCTAAAGTCCCAGGTCAGAAAATGACACCCAGCCCCTGTGCTCACTGGCATTGAGAATTTGGCCATGCTATCTCCTTGGAGAAGACTGGGAAGTGTGGTCCACTGGGGCAGACGTGTCAGCAACAACTTCATGACTGGGAAGTTTTCATTTTGTACAAATGACTAGGCAGAAGTGAGTGTGCTTCCTTCCTCCCACACACAGCACACCGCCACTCAGCTTGGTGAGCACCCAAGCGTGTTCGTACCTTCCCAAAGCTCAGCACCCCAGGTGCACGGACAGTTCCCTTCCATAGCTCTGGCTTTGCTTCCCATACTCCACTAACTACAACCCTAAAATCAATTTCTCTTCCCTCTCACCACTAAAGAACTAGAGGCACAAGACCAGGCTAGGTAAAATAAAGCCTCCCTTAAGAGGGGAGAAACTGAGGACATGTGCTGAAGACACAGAATCATGTGCACTTGGTAAGTAACCCCTGTGGGTGGACTGTAGGGCACCCAGCATGGGACCTGTATCCGGTCCCACACTCACATCAGCTGAAACTGATGATGGTCATTACTGTCTTCTGAGGCTTGATTGAGCCTCTGAAGTCTTCCTTGTTCTTTACCAATGCAGAAGAGGGTAAAAACAGGCTTGTGTTCACCTTGGGAAGCCATTTTCCTCTTTGAAATGATTTTATTGATGTGTAGACATGGGTCTTTATTGATGTATAGACATGAGTCTTTAATGATGTGTAGACATGAGTCTTTATTGATGTGTAGGCATGGGTCTTTATTGATGTATAAACATGAGTCTTTATTAATATGTAGACATGGGTCTTTATTGATAAATCTGCTCTGCTCATAATTTTGCTATTTAGTTATTTTGTTTGGTGATACATTTCCAGCATTGTGGTTTTCTTAGAAAAAAACTAAACTATGTCCTAATTATGGAAGGACATCCCCCTCTTGCTACTGTTTGAATGTGGGTAATGTCTTCCACAGGTCTATGTAAGATTCTGGTCTCCCAGGTGGAGATGTTGAGAGATTCTGCAAAACTTTGAGGAGTGGGGCTTTATCTTCATATCCTGGGAAGCAAGGTCTCACAGGGATGGTGGGGACCCTGCCAGTCCCCTCTCTTCCTGGTTGTGTTATGAACACTCATTCTGATGTGTTCTCATAAGGATATGCCACCCTTGTGAGAGACCCAAACCAGTGTGGCCAGTCAATCTTAGACTTCACCTTCTAGAACCATGAGCCGAATTATACCTTTCTATTTGATACATGCCTGCCGTTCAGGAAATCCCTTAGAGTGATGCAAAGCTGCACCTGCTTTTCCAAGTAGGCTGGTCTCTATATTTAGCTCTTTATAAGATAGCATAGTCTTTTAAAGATAGCATAGTCTTGGTTTTAATTTCCAATATAGTTTTTATGAAGAGATAGGTGTGTAGATAATTGTAAAATACCCCAACAAAAAACAACTTCAGCTTACAGTTCCACATCACAGTCCATTCATTGAAGAAGTCAAGACAGGAACCCAGCTGGTTATAGAACATCTACCGCAAAGACAGAATAAATGCACGCCTGCCTACTTGCTCGGCTAGATTTTGTCTTTATTTTTCTTCCACTTTCGTACAGACCAAGGACTAGCATAAAATGGTCCTGGCCACAGTCAGGTCGGATCTTCCCTTTTAATTAAGCAGTCCTCCGATGAGAGCATCTTCCCTAGGAACTCTAGATTGTGTCAGACTGACAGAACTTACCAACACAAGTGACCATTGCGGTGTTGCCGTGTGTAGTGGGCCTAGTTCTGAGTTGTTGCATACAGTTTTCTAGCCTTCCATATAAAAATCTTGTGCTGTTTTGCTAGCTATGTTCCTTTGCAGCTTATAGCATTATGGACAAATTGCCTACTTTGTAACCTATTCTTCTCCGTGTTTGGCTGACCTTGATAGAATTACTGTGTGTTTGTGGTTTGTCTCTGGCACAGGCTTCTCTTCTGTGTTCTTTGAGGCAGAGTTTATTCATTCATTCTGAAGGCCTGCTTCCCTTTCCTTTTCTCCGGACCCCCACACCTGTCTCATCAACTCACTATGCTTCTTTACCTCAGAGGGTTGATTAGACATAGAATGATTCAGAGAGGGAATCAAACACTAGGATTTTAGATACCACAGAAAGGAATAATTTAAATCACTACATAGGAAGAAATTTTGAATCATTTCTCAGACCTTCGAGTGAACCAGCGGGCTTGGACAGTGAGTGTTGTCTTTGCTAGTCTGTATACACCTGATTAATGTGCAGACTCCCTGAGACCCCAGTGTTCTTCTTTGAAGAATGAGATGACAGTACCTCACAGGATGGCAGTGAGAGTGAGAGTCACTCTGTGTAGTTCTCTACACAGCTATGGGCTCCTGTGCTTTGCCAGAGGGGTGTGATGATTAATAATGGGCCTGGCAAAAACAGCACTCTTTTGATTTATAGAATGGAAGGCCAGTTCTTCTCTCCTTCTGTCGGGGGCTGTGAAGGCAAAGACTCTATTTCTTCCACAGTCTATTTTTCAAACTGACCGATTAAACCGTCAGAGGCATCCTTGAAGTCTTAAGGCTGCCCACAACAACACCCCTTTGAGTTTGCCTTCTAAGTTTGGCCTTAAGCCTCTGTTTGAAGATCTTGTGCTTTTCTACAAATGGCTGGAAACCACTGCAGAGCTCTGAAGCTGCAGTCCAGGGACATTCAACACTGCTGGGCAGGAAGCCTTTGGAAGCCCACTAGTTAGCACATCCTGGTTCCATCCTCCTCCTCCCTCTTCCTGCTCCTGAAGTGGGAAAAAAGACATAATAGTTGATCAGTTGAAACTAACCTAGAGGTGAAAACAGCCCAGAGTTCCAAACTGAGCCATGGACGAGCTCCTCCTGAGAGTGCAGGTGCTGCGCTCCAGGCACATGCAGCACGGAGCAGTCGGCCTTCTGGTGAAGTGGAGTGCCACCATTTCTATACCTGAGCAATGACAGCCCCACTCTTCCAAGCTGTAGAGTTTTAGAATCACTATCCAGTCAGTATAATCTTCTTTCACATAATCCCTGCAGGAGTCTGAGGTCACTCACATGGCCGTGCATGCAGAGAACCACTGACTTACGGTACTCTCAAACATCTTTATTTATATATACCATCTTTGCTGAGATATTTGGTGGATTGATGAAGGAATTCACTGACTATACTAGTGTAAAAAGGAGGACAAGTTTATTTAGTACACTGCAAACAACATGGTGGCAGCAACAAAACCACCTATCGACAGCAGTGAGCTCCAAGGGCTTCTACTTCGGAGGAATCCTCATTTCGTTAAGTTAAGCCTCTTTATGTGCAATGTCCCAACATCCTCCTGCAGCCGTGTAAATGAGAAGTCCCCAAGCTGATCGGTATTTGGTTCTGGGCAGTGAGGGTGAGCTACTTTGTGTGTTGAAATTCCCATCACAGAAATGAGAGCAATTTCAGTATTTGGTTGCGGCTGGTTTTGCTTGGCCACGCCCTTCTGATGTTTTAGTGTTTGGGCAGAACACAGCCACGGTTTTGTCTGGAAATGTCTTCTGGACCATGTTTTCATGGAGGACCTGCTCACTTTCTGGCCTCCCTCGGTCTTGACCTTCCTGATAATACTGTCCTCATCCCCGATAGTTACTAATTTGGGTTCAGGAGACTTTATTAGTTTATTTGAAATGAACAAGGGTATATTCTTCCCTAGGAAGGGTTTGCAGTTGCCTTGAAAAGAGGACCACGCTTGGGATCAGTTTTAGTGGAAGGTGCACATGGCTTGTTCCGGGCACTAAAGGAAAGTTTGGCTGATGGTGATAGGGGGTTGAAGACTGTGTCTAAATGTCCTCTTGAGTCAGAACTATAGAACTGAGAAGAAAGAAATCTGACAAAGGGATTGAAAATATAGGGGAATGCTTTTCTGAGCCAGAGTGGGATGGGAAAGGATGCTCCTTCCAGTTGTGATATATATCCATACATGCAGAGATATGCAGGGCCCACAGGGAAAGGCTGAACTATACAGAGCCTTTTACCAGTAGCATCCAGAGGATGGAGGCCATGGCTGTGCTCCATAGAGGGAGAAGTAAAAAGTAAAAATGATTGATCCTGACTGAGCAGGCTTTGAGTGGGACCCAGCCTGGTTCTCCACAAAATATATGGAACCTTTTGAAGATGAATCTGCTTAATTGTAGAAGGAATAGATTTGATTAGCCATTGACAAAGGCAATTGACAGAGACTAAAATTGTAGAGAAAACAAGGAATCCTATGAGATGGATCAGAGGAGCCAGCCATGGCTACACTCCTCTAAATTATGATTAGAAAGTGGGCAGCAAGAAGAAAAACAGAGAGCATCAGGCATGGCCAGGGCATGTGGTGCCACAGGGAGAAGGCCGTGGATGGCCAGGGCGTGTGGTGCCACAGGAGAGAGAATTTGGATTTTTCATAAGCTTTTATGAGGCTCAAGAGAATCAACTGAAGACACTGATTTAAACATGGACAATTATGATTTGTTGATTTCCCAGAGACTTCTGTGGTCTGTGGTCTCAGGTGCCCTGAAGAGGTTAGAGGCTACATTCTGAAGCCTAGGCTGGTAGAGTCTGGCTCAAGCCCGAGGTTGGGTGTGACAGGCCGGCTGTGGCAGAGATTTTTTCTCCAGGAGCAATGGAGGGGACATTACTTAATTTACAAAGAGTCAGACAAATTCTGATAGAAGAATAAAGCACATTAAAGGGAGTTTGCAGGAGTTAAGATGGTATTTTTCCCGGGGTGGGACAAGTAGCAGTCAGAGTGTCATCAGGTCACATCCCAAAAGCAGAAGCAGCAGCTTTGGGTCACAGGTTTATAGATGAATTTACCTGCATGGGGCCTTAGAGTCCACTTTTAAAGAAACAGCAAAAGCCTTTGATAGGTTTATTGTTCCAGTGTGGCTTCCTTATTCTCCATCTTGACTGTTTGTTAGAAAAACAGGTTTAACATCAGACAGGGAGACTACATTAGTAATTTTCTGGCATTTGACCACCCCTGGGATGTTTGATAAGACCCACTAGGTCCCTTCTAACCAGGCTGACTGAGTGCCTGGACGATGGACTCTATATGCCTTCAGGAACACCAGGTTGCCCAGGTTAGGATAACAGCTAAAAATTTTGTTTTAAAGTACTACTAGTTAACATTTTTCTCTAGTTATACATCCTTGCTGAGTTTTTAAGACCATATAAGTGGCCAAGGTTCGCCTTTTTGTATGGTTGGTTAGAGCTCTGTCAGAGGCCCTTTTTTGTATGGTTGGTTGCTGGAAAAGAGGATTTCCACTACAAAGCCTTTTAAAGAGGCCAGGTTCCTCATCTCTGTGGGCTGGACATGTCTACGGGAAAAGGGAAGCCAAGAGAGAGTGGGGGTCGGGGGGGAGACACAGAGAGACAGAAAGATAGACAGAGACAGAGAGATATCCCAGAAAAGACTGGGTCCCTTACCCTTCAAGGTAGCAAGTGTAAGCAGGAGCCAGGAGGCTTTCCCGTTGCAACAGTGAGGGCCCCAAGTAGGAAACATGGAAGGTGGGAGGTGAAATCTTCATTGCCTGTACCAGCCACTGGTGGTGGTGGTGGTGGTGGTGGTGGTGGTGGTGGTGGTGGTGGTGGTGGTGGTGGTGGTGGTGGTGTGTGTGGTGCTGTGATTCAGATGGGCTGGTGAAAGAATCTGACCTTTCTATCAGACTAGGAAAGAGAACAAGGTTATCTTATTCTTTAACTTATTTTTATCCTATAAACATATTGATTTACCAAAGAGAGCAGTTGGCGAGGCTGTAACAGAAAAGCCCCCTGCACGCAACAGTGGGCTGCGACTCCTCAGTAGGTTAGGGTGAGCTACTTTGTATCTGACTGTAATTTCTCAACATGCAATTTCTGCTGTGCGAATTAGGCAGCTCTGTGGTAGCCGGTTAAGGCTCATTTTGTTTGCCCGTGCCAATCTAGGTACTGTTACAGTACTGTTACATTGTTTTCTCTCGCGGCATGGCCTCACTAAACAGCCCAGGCTGACCTTGGACACTTGATCCTCCTGACTCAGCCTCCTGAATGATGCTTAGCCTGTAGGTTTGTGTCACCATTTGTAGCTAAACTTGTGTTCTGTTTTTTGTGTCATATATATGTGTGTGTGTGTGTGTGTGTGTGTGTGTGTGTGTGTGTGTGTGTGTATACACACACAATGTATAATGTATAATATAATGTATAATCTATCATTTAATGTATACAATGTATATGATACATTCTAATATAATGTATAGTGTATGTGGTGTGTTGACCACTTCACTCCCTGAACACACATCTTCACTGCGCTCTACGGATAAAGAAACAGAGGTAGGTGACACTGTCAGGCAAGAACACAGCTGGTATTCCAGTCTTGGTGCAGATATAGAATCAAGACCACTGGCTTTCCCTAACCTAGAGATTATGAACAGACAGCCTCCAGGCTGAGTGTGGGCTGCAGACAACATTTTCAAAAAACAGCGTGCCAAAATTTAAAATTGGAAGATTATAAAATAGAAAGCAGTTTTCTTGGAGATTTGGTGGCTCCAGAACACACTCCTGGATCTCAGTGGTGACGGTTGGTAGTCAGACAAGGAGTTCTTCAGTTCGTGGCTGTCCCCAGCCTGGCCCTGCCTCTCTCCCACCAGTCTGACCCTTTAAAAAGACTTGAAGTTCATATCCCACATGTCCACTCTCCCTGCCTGGTCTTAGCTGTGACTTGCCCAGCAGAGCCCACTCCAGTGGCTGTTAACTATTCCTAAGACCCTGTGACTCCATGTTGTCCTCAATGCCAGAAGCAGTTGCTTCATTATCAATATAGCCTCTATCCCAAACAGTGATGACACTGCAGATAACCCTTTCCCACCAGGATGCTCCTAGCAGAGCCTCCAGTCTTTCTGGCCTCTCTGTTGCACATCTATAAAACACTGAAGGGCTGTTTGCAATTTGCTTGATTGGTTTGGGAAAAGAGAAATAGTGTCTTAGCAGCAGTGGTAGACACATCACACTGAACACATACAGAAGTTACCGTGCAGCAGACATTGTTTGGAGTCTATCTACAGCCTTACACGAGTGTATGTTGATTCTGCCAACAATGTGAAAGTATTTCACATGTGAAGAGTGGACAGTTTACAAGTGGATCTGGGCAAAGCCTCAACGCTTTTGAGAAGCAAGAGAGGTGAAGTGAGCCCAGGTGTGGCCTCCTGAGGGTTGACTCTCAGTATAAACCCCACCGTACTACCACCCCTGCCCCTGTGCTTTGAGAAACATAGAAATGCTATGGCGTTCCCATTTACAAATGTTACAATCTTACATTTATGTCCTAGCTTGGTTTATATTGCTGGGCTAAACATCACCACCAAAGGTGACTTGGGAAAAGAGGGTTGGTTTCTGTTCATAGCTTGCAGTCCACCATGAAGGGAAGTCAAGACCTCAGAGCTAGAACCTGGAAGCAGTAACTGAAGCAAAGGCCATGGAGTGAAGCTCCTTACTGGATTGCTCTCCAGAGATATTCTTTCTCTGTCTCTCTGTCTCTGTCTCTGTCTCTGTCTCTCTCTCTCTTTCTCTCCCTCCGTGTATATATATATATATATATATATATATATATATATATATATATATATGGGTTGTTCTTAAATATAGACACATATAATATATAATATGTAATGTGTAATGTGTAATGTGTAATATATAATACATATACATATGCAATCCATATACATGTATATGTATATCTTTCAGGATCACTTGCATGCTTGCACAGGGATGGTTCCACCCACAGTGGGTTGGGCCCGCCCACACCAAGCATTGATTAAGAGAATGCTCCCACAGACTTGCCTATAGGTCCGTATAATAGAGGCATTTTCTCAATTGCAGTTTCCTCTTCCCAGATATGTCTAAATTTGTGTCAAGTTGACAAAAACAAACCAGCTCATTTGATAACCTAAAATCAGGGTAGGGATGTGGCTCTCTGGTAAAGGGTTTACCTAACATAGCTAATACCTGGGTTCAATTTCAGCACCACAAAAAAAATTAAAAAGAATAATAATAATAATAAAAAAAACAACAAACACCTGTGGTGGCTTAAATGCAAATGGTCTCCATAGGCTCATTTATTTGAATGTTTCCTCTTTAGTTGGTGGAATTATTTGGGAAGGATTAGGAGGTGTGGCCTTGTTGGAGGAATGCCACTGGCCTTGCGGTTTTAAAAGCCAACAGCATTCCCAGTTAGTTCTCTCTCTGCCTCCAACTTGTAAATCAGCACATGAGCTCTCAGCAACTGCTCCAGAGCGATGCCTGCTGAGTGATGCCTGCCTCAGGCAGCCATGCCTCACACCACGATGATCATGGACTCTAGCCCTCAGATACCGTGAGTCACCTAAGTGTTTTCTTTTGTAAGTCACCTTGGTCTTGGTGTCTTCACATCAATGGAACAGTAAGTGAGACAACAACCAACAGGATCTGGATGAAAGAACAAGAAGTTTAGCTGGCAACCATATTGAAGGATATTATTTAACTCTAGTGAGAGGATAAAGTGAATGAGATGAGAACCAGATGCCTGGAAGATTTCCAGTCATCCACTGAAAAATGCGTAATGGGTAGCTTGGGGAAAACAAGGGTCTCTTGAATTTCATCTTGGCATTGACTGGTATGGTGGCTTATACCTGTAGTCCCAGAGGCAGGGAGGCTGGAGACTGCTGTGAGTAAGACTAACAGGAGCTAGCCAGTAAGCTCCAGGTAAGAGAGTAAGCTGGGCCATAATAAGACACTATATCAAAACGAACAAACAAACAAACAAACAAACAGGCAGCAACAAGCATTCATTAACCTTCTTCCAGGCTGTGGCACGTTTTGTAAGTACAGAGATGAATGACTCTAAGCTCTCGTGGTGCAAATATGTGTAAAGTAGAGAGTCCATACATACAGTATTTAGTGTGTCACCTGGCTGTCTGTATTTCATTAGTTTAAACTGTAATTTGGAATAGACATTCCAAATTACCCAACATTACCATAGTTAAACTTTCCAAAGATATAAAATTATCAACTCTGGGGCACCTTATCCAGGTTGTTATCCCAGGATGGTGTAGATAATTTGTCCTTCTTTTCTCAAGTATGTGTGTGTGTGTGTGTGTGTGTGTGTGTGTGTGTGTGTGTGTGTGTAAGAGAGAGAGAGAGACAGACAGACAGACAGACAGACAGACAGAGAAAGAGAGAGATGGAGAGAGAGAGAGACAAAGAGAGAGACAGAGAGAGACAGAGACAGAGAAACAGAGACAGAGAGACAGAGACAGAGAGACAGAGAGAGACAGAGAGAGAGGATGGTTTTCAGCTCACATTCATTCTAAAGCCAAGAAAAAAGCCAGGTTCAGAACTAATTCTTTTAGTTAGGAGAGATGACAGAGGTTCTGATTAGTCAAAATGGTGGACTAGGTATTAGGTCTATCTTGTGCCTTACTGACACAAATTGGTATAGGTGGGAGGAGTAAGGAGAGGATGAGGAGGAGTAAGGAGAGGAGGAAGAGGAGAGGAGGAGCTAGGTGATGGGGGGGGGGACATGGAGGCAGATGTCTCCGCCAGTAAAAGATAGTTGGTATATCTAGGTTGGGTACTGGGTTACACTTCTGATTGTATGGGCATCTTGTTATTGAGCACTGCCAAACCTTTGATTAACATTTAAAAAAATTATATAAAAGCAAAAAGGAGAAGGGAGGGGATGGGATAGGGGTTTTCTAGGGAGGGGAAATGGGGAAAGGGGATGGCATCTGAAATGTAAATAAAATATTCAACAAAAAATAAATTTAAAAAAAGGAAATTTTTACTAATAAACTTAAAACAAGGTATGTTCCCACTTCCTGAACCTCATTTTCTCACCCCAAGACACACACCCCTACACACCAGATCACATACTCCATGGAATCATGGGATCGAGGACTCAACATTTCTAACAGACCCAAAGCACTGGCAATCGGGGTAGCCAAGTGACAGCTCGTTTGACACACACTCCACTCTGTAAGGCAACGGTTGCCATGGAGTTTTCTTCTCTGAGGTGTGCTCAGAGTTTGGCGGTGGAACGCTCACAGACGAAATGCCAAGGCTTAGCCCTAGCCAACACCAAGCACATGACTTAGATTGTGCGTGGTGGCAGAGGTCTTAGGGAGGAGACTTTAAAGTCCTCCTAAGTCATCTTAATCACTATGCTCAGCCATTCGTATCCCTTCAGGCTTCTGACTCTTGTTTGTTTAAGCATTCTGAGGCAGGGTCATGCTATGTAGTCAAGGCTTGCTTGCCACTGGCTGTGTTATCCCAGGCTGGCTTTGAACTTTCAGGAATCCTCTTGCCTTTCCCCCTTGAGTGCTGGATTTTTACAGCCGTGTGGCAGCATGCCCAGAGGATATGTATTTTGATGCTGGAGATTGAACCCATGCTAATCATGAGCTTGAACACACGTCTGCATTCACAGCATCCTTTGCTTCTTGAGTAACTGTACATAGGAGGACCATAGCTCCTGAGCCCACATAGCCTTGTGAACTCTATTTATCATGCACTGTAGTCTAAAGAGGCGAGATCTGCCAGAGCAGATGTATATGGTGGTCTGGGCGTTTCCTCTTCTTTTCTCTAGTGATTTCCTGTATAGCATCTATAATTTAGCATCAGCTTGGCCATTAAAAGGGAGTCTAAAAATAGATCCAGTTCTGAGTTTGAGTGACTGAGAATATATATATATATATATATATATATATATACATGTATATATATACATGTATATATATATACATGTATATGTATATGTATATATGTGTGTGTGTGTATGAAAAAAAATCTCAACTAGATAAATTTTTTTTAATCTTACAGATAGAGGAAAGCCAACCCCCAAAGGCTGCTGCTGTCCTTTGTGCACAGTGAATTGATTTGACAGACTCGTAATTTCATTTGCTGTTCCTAAGGAGGACAAATCTGATTTGCACTTAAGGAGGAGTGATTTCATTTTAATTATGCAATATTTTCCCTAAGCATTAGCACTTCCATGAAAAATATTAAATAAAATCTTGATGCTTTTCCCATGGAACTAATGGCTTAGAAGCTTGTTTATAATTATTTAATAATTAGAGTTTGATATTGAAATTCTATTAGAAGATAATTATTCATTTATTTTTATTGCGATGTGTTGTGATACAGTATAAGTCCATTAAAATTAAAGGGCTGATGGGATTTTTATAATTAACCTATGTGAAGTGAAAGGGAGCTTTCCGACTTTGTGTAGCCATGGATCAAAGTCCTTCTTCATGTCTGCTGTGTGTGGTATGGGTGCCGCCTAGCATGTCGCCCCCAAACTTAGTGGCATGTAACACAAACTGTAATTCCTCAGACGTTAATTACGTGGAGCAATGATCCAAGAACCGTTTGGCTGGTTGGTTTCGACTCAGGCTCTCTAGGGAGGCTGCTCTTCAGTAGTGGTTGGGGTTAGGAGCACCTGAGTGTTGTCCTTACTCCTGTGTCTGATGCTTCCTTTGGGCAGACTCAAGCAGCTAGAGGCTAGAACAACTGCAGCTCCAGGTATTTGTCTGCCTCAAGGCCTTCATGGTCAACTGGGAACACAAGGCTCCAAAGGTCTTAACCCAGAAGGCCAGAAGAAAGCCCTACTACCAATTCTAACCTAGCATTAGACAATGGTGTGTGAGTGTGTGTGTGTGTGTGTGTGTGTGTGTGCGTATGTGTGTTTGTATGTTTGCATGTGTGTGTGTTCACACGTGCATGCACGTGCATGCATTGTGTTAGTGTGTATGTGTGCACACATGTGTGTGCTTACATATGTTGTGTGTTCACGTGCACGCACCATATGTGTGTATGTGTGCATGTGTGTGCATGCATGTGTGTGCTTGCATGCATGTGCACACACACACAGTGTGTGTGTGTGTGTGTGTGTGTGTGTGTTGGCAGATCCCTGACATCCCAGCACATGAGGGGTGGAGTCATGAGAATCAGAAATTTAAGGTTATCATCAGCTAAGTAGCAGATCAGAGGCCATCTTTAGTTACATGAGACTTTGTCTCAAAACAGACCACAAAAAAGTGAAACTCATATATCACAGACTGAGTCAGGATCTCCTGGGAGTAGAACCCAAGACTCTGCAAGTTTATGCATCCTTTAGCAAAGTTGATCCTTCTGTACAAAAAGTACCAACTTGACCTTAGTGTGTGGCAGCACAAGACAGTAAGTCTCGGGGTGCTGTTCATAGTTACAGAGCAGAAAATCTGGTGGTAACTGCATTGACATTTGCAATCAAAGTGCACACCCAATTATTTTAACATCTGTGCCTGCACTCATCTGTTGCAACCGGCTCGCTCTACCTGGCTTGAGACAAAAGACTTAACAAAAAATGTTGTGGCTTGCTCCGCTCTGCCTGGCTTGGTCTCTCAAGGGCTGGGATTAAAGGCGTATGCCACCACTGCCCAGCCCAAACTGCCGCTTCGGTCTTCGGGTCAGGGTCTAGAGAGAGAGAGAGTGGGGATAAGGGGAAGAGACGCTAGGAATGGAGACAAGACAGAGGTTCTGATCCACTCTCTTTTATTGAAGGGAAATCTGGGGTATTTATACACTTTTGCCACGCCCCGTGTAGGGGCATGGATATGATGTAAGCCTTGCAGGTGTGGATACCACGTGTGCCTTACAGGCATGGATAGCTGCTTTCTAGCCACTTTCTGTTAAAAGTCGGCTCCCAGCACTCATCCTCTCCCCAGCTCACCTGAGTAGAACTTCCTCACAGTACGGAACTCTAACAAAAGATATGTTCCCAGTGACACTTGTCTTTGAGTGACACAAGTCTCCAGAGAATCTCTGTCTAACTCAGTCTGGTCTGAGCTAGATGTACCTGGTCTTACAACTGCCATTCATAGATTCCTCCTTCTTTCTCTCTACTAATCTTTGATAATCATTCTTCCTTTTCTTTTAAAACAAGCTTCCAGCCATAGCCTCCCTTGAGCACCCTCCCAGCCTTGCTGACTGTGCTCTCGCCTCTGCTTAGGCAGAAAGTTATGCTGCAGTTTGGAACACGCCTATGACTCTTGTCATAGGCATACACGCCTATGTCTATTGCTCAGCAGATTGCTGCATTGTTGGGGATCAATGGGAAAGCAAGGGCACACTCACAGAGACCAAGCAGAATTAATTAAGGCGCACATTTTACTGGGTATGCGTAGGACCCCTTTGCAAGATGAACACAGGATGTGAGAAAGCAATGGTTCCACCCCGTACGGCTGGCAGAAGTGAACAGTCTCCATACCAAAGGTTACAGACCTGAGAAGCAGGAACTTTTTACCTGAGCCCAGAACAAACAGATATCAAAAGAGGGTCACAAGCCTTGACTCTCCATAGACAGAGGAGGCAGCCTCTGGTTAGAGTCAAATGAATAATCATTTACCTCGCCTCTGCCACCTTCCCGTGCCCTGCTTTCCCTTATTCTAAACCGTCAGGAAGCCAGAGGCCAGCAGAACATATAATTCCATTCTGGAAGGGTGGCTGACCTTGCCACAGAATTGGAGCATGGTTGGTGGAGAGCAGCCTAGAGAGGCCAAGGACAGTGTACAGTACACTACAGGCGTGCTGAGGGCAGAGGGTCCATCACCTGATTTTTTTGCTCACAGCTCCTTGGTATATGGGAATTCCTCAATAACTACATTGCCTTGCCCCACCAAACACATTTGTTTGTTTCCACAGAATGCTTCATAAGGATGAGTTACAAAAGGCTATCTCCCAATACTTCCTTCACAGTGGTGCACTCTGACCTAAGTTCCCTTAATCACCTAGCCTGGTCCCCTCAGTTTCCTTAGCAGATGACAGTTCTTGGAGAGAATGCATACGCAGCTCTAATTGGAGAGTCTTAAGTAATTCCCAAAAACTAAAGTCAAATTAAGCTAGCTGTCATAGATTTTGGAAACCCAAAATATTATTTTCATATCATTCCAATTTAGCTATGACTCTAAGCATATTGCAGTCTGTAAACAACACGTGTAGAGGGTGCCACATATGACGATGGGGAAAAAGAGAACACAGTGTGGAATTTACCGAAGGAATCAACAGGATGCCGGTTTGCACTGTGAAGGTGTCCCACCTTTACTGGAGTATGTCTACAGTAAAGGCACTGTTTCAGTATAAATGGATATACTTTGTTTTTACAATATGTGCTTTTAAAATAATGACACGGTTCAAGAGTAAAGGTCAGGAAAGATGTACCATACAAGCACCAACAATAGAAAGCTGTGGGAACACTGATGATGCTACCGTCAGCCAAGGCAAGGAGGATTACCAGGGGCAGAGGGACATTTCCCAGTGGAAACAGGTTAACTCAACAGATCCTTTGAATGCATACACAGCTGTGTTTTCTCACCTGCCCTGCCAGGTCTGGAAATTGCTATGTAGACCAGGCTAGCTTCCAATTCACAGAGATAGGCCTGCCTCTATCTCTGAGTCCTGGAATTAAAGACATGAGCCACCACACCTGGCCCCACAGTTGCATTTACACGTGTTCAGTGACATATTAATTATAAAATATATACTAATAAAACTGTTTCAAACTCTGTATGTTTTTTACATTTATAGATATAAACAAGTGAGATAAATGAAATGGACTCACCGAGTTGAAAGTTTTATGTGTTTTCATTGTATGGTATAACAACTAGATAAAATATCAATAATGAGACAATTTGAACAATAATAGACACATCTAAGACACTCTGTCCAACAACTGTGTAAAGCAGTAGTCTCAAGTACACATGTACATTCATCAAAGCAAATTAGTCCAAAAAACCCAAATGTTAGTATAGAATAGACTATGTGCTTTGACAGTGGCAGTAAAAGCATTCAGCAACATCCAGCAGCAATTTATTGAGTCAGGGGGTGGGCACAGAGCCTAGCATACTGGAAACCGGAAGGAATTATTTGTCTGATGAAAGATGTCTTTTATAAACCCCACAGTTAACATTATATTTAACGGTGCAATGCTGTGTGCTTCCCTCCCAGTGCTGGGGACTGTGAATAGATATCCTCTTTCCGCTTTGTGCAGCACTGCCGCAGAAATTCCAAATAACTCTCAAAGAGAAGAAAGGTGGATGGGGGGAATAATGTGGGAGACAACGTCGATCTGAACCTGTGGATTGCATGATGATCTAGAGAGAAAGTCCTAAGACAATCTTTAAAATGAGTGTCAGTGATTATTCATTACATTTAGCAAGATGATGGAACCGGTGTCCTGTGTGGTCTAGTTGTGCCTGTTGGACTTGCAGTTACTGTATGAATTTTCTACTTCGTCTGGTAACTCACCCTCTGCTTTTTTTAACTTCTCAATGACGGCTTCTTTATGAAACCCTCACTTAGAAGAGAACACCTTTCTCCTTAGCAGCATTGATCCGATGTATGGTCATGGGCACTTGATGTAAATACAGGGTGGGGTAGATGGCAGACACGGTAGTGACTAACTCTCTAACAGGTTGAATGGCTCTCGATTACCCTGTTTAATATGTAGGTCCATGGCACCTTCTCTTTTCTCTGTATCGCAGCCCAAACTAATTCTCATTCGTTGTGAAGAACTCTTTGTAAGCTGCAGCATAATGCTCACTTCTGATGTTCTCGGACCGAACTACAGCGATATCCTGCAGCTATCATCTGTACTTGTAGATTGCGTGATGATTGTCTTAGGGCTTTATCGCTGTGAAGAGACGCCATGAGCAGGGCAACTCCTATAAAGGCAAACATTTCATTGGGGATAGCTTATGGTTTCAGAGATTCAGTACCGTTATCACCATGGTGGGAAGTATGCAGCATGCAGGTAGACATGATGCTGGAGGAGCTGAGAGTTCTACATCTTGATCCGAAGGTAGCAAGGAAGAGACTTCCCCAGGCATCCAGGAGGAGGGTCTTTTCCGCACTGGGCAGAGCTTGAGCATAGGACCTCAAAGCCCACCCTCACAATGACATACTTCCTCCCACAAGGCCACATTTCCTAATAGTGCCACTTCCCATAGGCCAAGCATATTTAAACCACCTCATTCCATTACCTGGTCCCAATAGGCTTGTTCAAACACATGAGTCTATGGAGGCCATATCTAGCCATAGTATAATACAAAATACATTTAGTGCAACTTCAGAAGGCCCCATAGTCTATCACAATCTCAACAATGTTTAAAAGTTCAAAGTTCAAAGTCTCCTCCAAGATTCATGCAATCTCTCAACTGTAATCTCCTATAAAAATCAAAAGGCAGATCACATACTTCCAATATCACAGAATATACATCACCATTGCAAAACATCATAGTGAGGAAATGCTCAACCAAAGCA
Source organism: Rhabdomys pumilio (assembly GCA_030674055.1). Taxonomy (NCBI): domain Eukaryota; kingdom Metazoa; phylum Chordata; class Mammalia; order Rodentia; family Muridae; genus Rhabdomys; species Rhabdomys pumilio. The sequence goes on from JANHMN010000001.1 coordinate 6,608,320, forward strand.
AGGCAGAAACCAGCTGAGCAAACTCCAAATTCTGCATCTCCATGTCAAAGCACTCTTCAGATCTCCAGCTCCTTTCATCTTTGTTGACTGCAACAAACTTCTTCTCCTGGGTTCATTCCACTTCCTGTTAGCAACTTTCCTCAGCAGGTATCCCATGGCTCTGGCATATCTAACATCTTGGGGTATCCAACTTGGATACCTTCTTATTCCAATGACTGCAATCACACATGTTCTTTTGGGTCGCTTCTCCAGCTCTGCCCTCTGTAGCACTCTAGGCTCTGGTTGACTCTACTCCACAGTTGCTTCTGCTCTTGTTGGTCATCCCATGGTACTGGCATCTCCAGCATGCTGGGGTCTTCCACTGCAATTAGATTTCACCAATAGTCTCTCATAGGCTCTATTTCTGGTGCCAAGCCTCAACTACTATGCATGACCCCTTCGGTCCTGGGCTGTCAACTGCAACTGAGGCTGCACCTTCTCCAATGGCCTTTCCTGGCCTCTCATAAGTTAAGCCTCAGCTGCTCTCCATGTCCGTTTCATGTAGTCAAAACCAGTACCACCTGGGTATTTCTTACATATTACCAGGTCAGGTGCAGCACAAGGTATAACCTTGGCTATCTCTGGAACACAGCTTCTTTGTGTTAACAGAAAGCCCTTCCCAGAAGATTTCACCTCGGTGATGTTGGTCTCTTCTTAATCACTGCTAATTTCTCAGTTCCAGCTAGCTAGTATCAATTGACTTAGTAACCCCTTCTATTCTTGACTCTAAAGCCAGAGCCACATGGCCAAAGCTGTTGAGTTCTGCTTCTTGCTGGGACTGGAACATGCCCTTGCCTTTTCTATTACATTATCACCTGCTTTCTGTTTTCCAACTCCTTCGCTGCCGAAGCTTGGCTGTCCTGAAATGACCTGTAAAATGACTTTGAACTCGGAGATCTATATGCCTCTGCATGCACACCAAGACCTAAACTTTTCTTTTCTTGAGACTCACTCTGTACCAGACTGGCCTTGAACTCAGAGATCTGCCTGCCTCTGGCTCCTGGGATTAAAGGTGTGTTCCACCATGCCTGGACCTAAGCTTCTCTTTACTTCTCTTTCACATCATCTTTATAAATTCTAGATTATAGTTCATTCCAGATAATTAAGGTGACAACCGAGAATAACCATCACAACCCATCTGTTGTCAATTTGACGCACAATCATATTTTCTTATGCCCAAATGAAAACGATAACCAGGTCTTAATAATGCCTATTGTGATATAATTATCCCTTGTTCAGCTGCAAATGCATAAACAGTAAGTTTAGCTGGGTGGGATCTTGCCCTGAGGTCACCACTTCCCTAATTCCATTTAATATCCTTGAACGCAGGATTTCCTTCCATTCTACTTCCTGGTGACCCTTTAACCTTTAAACCATAAATTTTGTATTTTCCTTTCTAAGCTTGCTATGTTTGATCAAAATGTTCCTCATGAGAATGAACCAGAAGACAGAGTCTATGCTGGGGAGTTCTGAGACTTCCTTTGTCAATGCATTTAATCTGAATTTTTTCACCTTAGCCTCAGGCAGACTCTTCAGACAAGGGCAAAAAGTAGCCACATTCTTCACCAAAATATCACACACACACACACACACACACACACAACCAGTCGTCTCTAGGCCATATACTAAAATTCTTCTCTGACACATCTAGAGCTAGGCCCTCACAGTTCGAGTCACCCTCAGCACCCGTGTATTTCTATTAGAAAGGCCCATTAAGCAGATCTTAAAGCATTCCACTGCTTTCTAAATCCAAAGTTCCAAACAAAAACATGGTCAGGCCTGTCACAGAACTGTCCCGGGTACCCACTTTCTGTCTTTGCTAGGATTTTACTGCTGTGAAGAGACATCGTGAACAAGGCAACTCATATAAAGGCAAACATTTCATTGGAACTGACTTAGAGTTTCTGAGGTTAAGTGAGATCCTGAACCTGAATCATGGTGGGATGTGTGGCAGCATCCAGGCAGACATGGTACAGGAGGAGCTGAGAGTTCTACATCTTGATCTGAAAGCAGCAAGGAAGAGACTTTCTCAACTGGGCAGAGCTTGAACATAGGACTTCAAAGCCCACCCCCACAGTGACACACTTCCTCCAACAAGGGCACACCTTCTAATAGTGCCACTTCCCATGGACCAAGCATATTCAAACCACCATAACGGTCTAGAAAGAAAATCCTAAAATAATCTATAAAATTAATGCCCACAATTATTCAATAAATTTAGCAAGGTCATGGAACTCAGAGTCCCCAAATGGCTTAATTGTACCTGTTCAATTTGCAGTTTTTATAGTCACAAATTTTGAAGGCAGCTTTACTCAGCCTCTGGAAATGGGCAGCCCCCGTCTCTGAAAGTAACTTAGTCACTGAAGAGTCAAACAAACCCAGTCTAACATTAGCAGTTTCTCCATCAAATCCTTTGCCTTATGGAGAGTCTCGGAATTATCAAGAAAACTTTAAAAGCCTTTAACTTAAAACAAAAATCAATAGCCAGCCCATTCATGTTGTGCGTGAGAAAATCAGTCATGGAGGGATTAGGTGGCTGGAATACATGGACTAGACTGGGTAAGCATGTGAGCTGTTTACTAAAGTTCCTGAGACCATTGTTCCACACCCCTGTCCTCCCCTGGTTCCATCCTACAGGATAAAGAAAGAAAGAAAGCCAGCAGCAATACCAACAAGTAACGACTGAATCTCGACTCAGAGGGCTGGGACTTGCCAGCCAGAACATCTCTGTAATTAGATCCAAGAACATATTCACCAGCAGACATCCTATTATAATGAGGCTTTATTTTCCTAAGAGGCCTATTATGAAGGCAGAAGCATGCTCAGCTTTTTAAAGTCCTCTGTTATTTTTAAAAAATGTTTAATTTTTAATTAAAATTACTCCGACAGTTGCTCATCTCATTCCTCCTCCCCCATCTTCAACAGGATGTCCCCACACCCCCACACCCTGCCAGACCTCCCCATTCCCTGGGGCCTCAAGTCTCTCGAGGGTTAAGTGCATCTTCTTTCATTGAGGCCAGACCAGGCAGTCCTCTGCTGTATATGTGTCAGGAACCTCGGACCAGCTAGTGTATGCTGCCAGGTTGGTGGCTCAATGTCTGAGAGATCTCAGGGGTCCAGGTTAGTGGAGACTGCTGGTCTTCCCATGGGGCTGCCTTCCTCCTCAGCTTCTTCCAGCTTTCTCCTAATTCAACCACAAGGGTACCTGACTTCAATCCATTGGTTGGGTGTATCTGCCTCTGACTAATTCAGCTGCTTGTTGGGTCTCTCGGAAAATAGCCATGCTAGGCCCCTGTCTGTAAGCACACCATAGCATCAGTAATAGTGTCAGGCCTTGGAGCCTCCCCTTGAGATGGATCCCAAGTTGGACTGGTTACTGGACCTCCTTTCCCTCAGTTTCTTCTCCATTTTTGTTCCTGCGGTTCTTTTAGACAGGAATAATTCTGGGTCAGAGTTTTTACTGTGGGATAGCAACCCCATCCCTCCACTTGATGCCCTGTCTTTCTACTAGAGGTAGATTCTACAGGTTCCCTCTCCCCACTGTTGGGCATTTCATCCAAGGTCCTTCCCTTTGATTCTTGAGATTCTATTACTTCCCAGATCTCTGGTACATTCTAGAGGGTCTCCCCAACGTTGTATATTTCCATTCATTCCCCTTCCCCTTCCACTCCTCTCTCCCACCCAGATCCCTCCCTCTGCCCTCTGCTTTCCTCTCCCTCCCAAGTGTGACTGAAGCGTCCTCACTTGGACCCTTTGGCTTGGTAACCTTTGTGAGTTCTGTGGATTGTATCCTGGGTATTCTCTACTTTTTTGGAGACTACCCACTTATTAGTGAGTACATACTACGCATGTTCTTTTGGTTCTGATATACCTCACTCAGGATATTTTCTAGTTCCATCCATTTGCCTGCAAAACTCATGATGTCCTCAGTCTTTTTTTTTTTTTTTTTTTTTTTGGTTTTTCGAGACACGGTTTGTCTGTGTAGCCCTGGCTATCCTGGAACTCACTCTGTAGACCAGGTTGGCCTCGAACTCAGAAATCTGCCTGCCTCTGCCTCCCAAGTGCTGGGATTAAAGGCGTGTGCCACCACTGCCCAGCCTCGTTCTTTTTTTTAATTATTTATTTTATGTATGTGAGTACACTGTCTCTCTTCAGATACACGAGAAGAGGCATCAGATCCCATTACAGATGGCTGTGAACGAACCATGTAGTTGCTGGGAATTGAACTCAGGACCTCTGGAAGAACAGCCATCTCTCCAGCCTCTGATGTCCTCATTCTTAATAGCTGAATAGTATTTCATTGTGAAAATGAACCACATTTTCTGTATCCATTTTTCTGTCATGAGACATCTAGGTTGTTTCCAGCTTCTGGCTATAACAAATAAGGCCACTATGAACATAGTGGAGCATGTTTCCTTGTGACATGGTGGGGCATCTTTTGGGTATATGTTCAGGAGTGGTATCGCTGGGTCTTCAGGTAGATCTATTTCCAATTTTCTGAGGAACCTCTAGATTGATTTCCAGAGTGGTTGTACCAGTTTGGAATCCCACCAGCAATGGAGGAGTGTTCCTCTTTGTCCACATCCTTGACAGCACGTGCTGTCACCTGAGGTTTTGATCTTAGCCATTCTGACTGGTGTGAGGTGGAATCTCAGGGTTGTTTTGATTTGCATTTCCCTGATTACTAAGGACATTGAACATTTCTTTAAGTGCTTCTCAGCCAGCCGAGATTCCTCTGTTGTGAATTTTCTGTTTAGTTCTACACCCCATTTTTGATTGGGTTGTTTGGGATATTTTTGGAGCTTAGCTTCTTGAGTTCTTTATATATTTTGGATATTTGCCCTCTATTGGATGTGAGGCTAGTGAAGATTTTTTTTCCCAATCTGTAGGTTGCCGATTTGTCCTGTTGACAGTGTTACCTTACAGAAGCTATTCAGTTTCGTGAGGTCCCATTTATCAATTCTTGATCTTGGAGCCATAGCCATTGGAGTTTTGCTTAGGAAACTTCCACACACACCTATGAGTTCAAGGCTCTTTCCCACTTTCTCTTCTATTAAATTCAGTGTATCTGCTTTCCTGTTGAGGTCCTTGATCCGCTTGGACTTGAGCTTTGTGCAAGGTGACAAATATGGATCTATTTTCATTTTTCTACATAGAGGCAGCCAGTTAGACCAGCATCATTTACTGAAGATGCTTTTCTTTTTCCATTGTAAATTTTTGGCTTCTTTGTCAAAGATCAAGTGTCCATAAGTGTGTGGTTTTGTTTTTGGGTCTTTGATTCTGTTCTATTGACCAACGTATCTGTCTCTGTACCAATACCATGCTGTTTTTAGCACTAAAGATCTGTGTATAGCTTGAGGTCAGGGATGGTGATTCCCCCAAAAGTTCTTTTATTGTTAAGAATTGTTTTTGATATCTTGTATTTTTTTTGTTTTTTCATATGAAATTGAGAATTGCTCTTTCCATGTCTCTGAAGAATTGTATTGAAATTTTGATGAATAGTGCGTTGAATCTGTAGATTACTTTTGGTACGATGTCCGTTTTTACTATGTTAATCCTACCTATCGGTGAGCATGGGATATCTCTCCATTTCCTGAGTTCTTTGATTTCTTTGTTGAGAGACTTAAAGTTATTGTCATACAGATCTTTCACTTGTTTTGTTCGAGTTACCCCAAGATATTTTATTTGATTTGTGACTATTGTTAAGGGTGTTGTTACTCTCTTTTCTTTCTCAGACAGTTTATCATTTGTACAAAGGAAGGCTACTGATTTATTTGAGTTAATTTTATATCCAGCCTCTTTGCTGAAGTTGTTTATCAGCTGTAGAAGTTTTCTGGTAGAATTTTTGAGGTCTCTTATGTATATTATCATATCATCTGCAAATAGTGATACCTTGACTTATTCTTTCCAACTTATATCATCTTGGTCTCCTTTTGTTGTCTTATTGCTCTAGCTAAAACTTCCAGAACTATAGTCAATAGATACAGGGAGAGTGGGCAGCCTTGTCTCGTTTCCGATGTTAGTGGGATTGCTTCAAGTATCTCTCCATTCAATTTGATATTGGCTGTTGGCTTACTGTATATTGGTTTTTTTTTTTATGTTTCAGTATGGTCCCTGAATTTCTATTTTCTCCAATATTTTTAACATGAAGGGGTATTGTATTTTGTCAAATGCCTTTTCAGCATCTAATGAGATGATCATGTGATTTTTTTCCTTTGAGTTTGTTTATATAGTGGATTACATTAATAGATTTTTATATATTGAACCAACTTTGATTTCCTATGATGACTCCTACTTGATCATGGTGAGTGATTGTTGTGATGTGTTCTTGGATTTGGTTTGCTAGAATTTTATTGAGTATTTTTGCATTGATATTCATAAGCAAAATTGGTCTGAAGTTGTCTTTCTTTGTTGGATCTATGTGTTTTAGGTATCAGAATAATTATGGCATCATAAAATGAATTAGGTAGTGTTCCTTCTGTTTCTATTTTATGGGATAGAGCATTGGTACTAGCTCTTTTTTGAAGGTTTGTTAGAATTCTATAATAAAGCCCTCTGGACCCTGGGCTGATTTTGGTTGGGAGGTTTTTAATGACTTTTTCTATTTTCTTAGAAAATATGGGCCTGTTTAGATAGATTACCTGCTCTTGATTCAGACATCTGTTTTTCTTTATATTCATTTGCTTCTGCTTTTGAGTCATAGTTTTGCCACATAGCCCTAGGTGGCCTAGAAATGTGCAGACCATCTAGCTTGGAGCATGTGATGATGCTGACATCACAGGCGGTGCTGACATCACAGGCGATGCTGACATTGTAGGTGACCATGTGTGATGCTGACATCACAGGTGATGCTGACATCACAGGCAAGCATATGTTATGCTGACATCACAGGTGATACTGACATCACAGATGATGTTGACATCACAGGCAAGCATGTGTGATGCTTATGTCACAGGCAATGCTGACATCACAGGTGATGCTGACATCACAGGTGATGCTGACATCACAGGTGATGCCGACATTGTAGGTGACCATGTGTGATGCTGACATCACAGGCGGTAATGACATCACAGGTGATGTTGACATCACAGATGACACTGACATCAACATCACAGGTGAGTATGTATGATGCTGACATCACAGGCGAGCATGTGTGATGCTGACATCACAGGTGATGTTGACATCACAGGCAAGCACTTTCATGTCTATCCCTTCATCATCTTTTTATGTATGTTTCTCATTCTTTTTTTTTTTTTTTTGGTTTTTCGAGACACGGTTTCTCTGTATAGCCTTGGCTGTCCTGGAACTCACTCTGTAGACCAGGCTGGCCTCGAACTCTGAATAGTCACTGCCTCCCAAGTGCTGGGATTAAAGGCGTGCGCCACCACCACCCAGCACTCATTGATTTTAAATAGTAGTGCATTGTCTGCTTTCTCTCTTCTGAGTGCATGTGTTTGTATTTAAGAAAATAACATGATCTACATCCAAAAAAAATCTTTAAAGTATCAGTTATTAAACATTAGAACAAATTAGTGGAGCTATCCACCAGTTCTTCCTGTCTGGAAATTTTTGGAAGTCTGGGGTGAGGGCTGGGAATTGAACCCAGGGCCTGACACACACTGGGCAAGTGTTCCACCACTGAACTATATTCCTAGTCCAAAAGTTTAGGATATTTTAATTAAAAAAAATCACCACACACATTAGTCACTTAGTATTTATAAAATGATTTTATAATAAATGACAAATAGGAAAATGATGGATTAAAATCCCTGGTAAATCTTTCTATATTCCTGGTTCTCTTAAAAAATAACCACAAGCCTTTTTGGAACTTTATCCAGAAATGTTTCACTTGAACTTCCAAATATTTTAACAATCTCCTCTAGGCAACTTGTGTCTACATAACGTGCTGGTGTCACAGATGCAGAGACACAAGCTGTATGGGGCTGTGGGGGAGATAAGAGCAGAGGAGAAGAGAGGAGATGGAGGGCAGGGAGGGCGAGGGAGGAAGTGGTAGAGGGGGAAGAGGAGAAGGGGAAGGAGGGGAAGGAAGGTGAGTAGAGGGTAGCCGAAGGGGAGAAGCAGAGGAGAGAGGATGGGGAGGGGAGAAGGGAGAGGAGAGAGGGAAAGAAGGGAGGGCTAGCAGGGGGAAGCAGAGGGGAGGGAGGAGAGGGGAAATAGTGGAGAGAAATGAAGACAGGGGGAGTGAGGGAAGCAGAGAGCAGGGGAGAAGCCAGGGGAGAGGAGGGGAAGGAGGAGGAAAGGGGAGAGGAGAGAGGGGAGATGAGCAAATGAGAGAGCTGAGGAGTGGGTGAGAAGCAAAGAGAGGAAAGGCACAGGAGAGCAGAGGGGAGGGAGCAGAGAGGAGAAACATTTAGAAAGCTGGTTTTTTTAATCTCATATTACTTTTTCCCAAGTCCCTCACACTTCCCAACAACAAGAAAGGAAAACTGCAGCAAGTTAGTGATTGCAATCCCCTGCTGCAGTGAGTGAGCCTCACACCTCTGTGCTCTAGCTCTCTCTTAAGGCACAACAGACAAGGTCACAGCAGTGGCTGCCAGGGCCAAGTGACACTTGAGTCTCCTCAGTTCAGTTCAACCAGCACCATCTGAAAGACCCGTTCTTAGAATAGCCGTTAGCTGACAGAGCCTTGGAAAATCACCCGCTTATTAATGAGATGGAAACCAAAGATTAGCTTGCCAGAAATCGCTGAGGGGTGCATTGAAAATGTCCATCAGAAATGTCCAGAAATAATTCCTTTGATTTTTCATAGAAACAGTGTTTTTCGTTCACCATTGCTAAACATTACAAATTCAACTAGCATGAAATGTGTTAGAAAAACGTGTATGTGTTTGTGTTGCTGATGGGGGCCACCTTGTGACACTTGAACTAATTTTCACATGTGCTTTAAGGAGACATCGCTCTTAGAGATATAAGCCAGTGGTAGCAGAAATGTCTCATCTTCTATAGCACATTTAGATGTCCATGGCTCTGCTATTGCTCTGCTGAGGACCCAGAGGGTTGCGATCACTAACTGGTGTGGGTTCTCTAGCCATCCCCAGATGTAAACCCTGAGAAGAAGCCAGTCTCCAGTGTGCAGATAGGAGAGCTAAAGACTGAATTTCCATCCTGTGTTCCAGGAACAAATTATTCCCACCCTATGTCCTAACCAAAAGATAGATAGATAGATAGATAGATAGATAGATAGATAGATAGATAGATAGATAGATAGACATTTTTAACTCTATTTATTGTTTGTCAGAGAGAGAAGTATGTGTGTGTGTGTGTGTGTGTCTGTGAGTGTGAGAGAATGCATGTATGAGAGTATGTGTGAATGTGTGTCTATGTGTGTGTGATAGAGTATTACATGATTATGTGTGATTGTGTATGAGAGTGTGTGTGAGTAAGGAGATTGTGTGCAAGTGTGAGTGAGTGTGTGTGAGTGAGTGAGTGTGTGTGTGTGTGTGTGTGTGTGTGTGTGTGTGTGTGAAAGAATGTGTGAAATGGTTCAGAGGACATGTAACATGTGGACACTCAGAGGACATTCGAACATGTGGTTCCCGAAGATTTGATCTTTTGACTCAGGCTATCAGCCTGGGCAGCAGTGTTTTTGCCCACTGAGCCAACTCCAACCCCCTGTTCTAAAATCCAAAAGCTATCAAGCCATTTATTAGATCTTTTGGGGTAGAAGGACCAGGCACTGGGAACTGAACCTAGGACATTGGGTCTGATAGGCAAGCTTAGTCCCGTCAAGCTATAACCGAGCTCTGACTACAGTTTAGATTTTGAGGCATAGATTCACTATGTTGCCCAGGCTGGTCTTGACTCTACTCTGTAGCTCTGGGTGGCCTTTAACGTAGGATCCTCCTGCCTCTGCCTCACCAAGAACTAGGATTCCTTTGCCACAGGCCTGGAGCATTCACTTAATTTTCACAGGAGAGCAAAGCATTTCATTACATAATCCAGTGCAATGTTTATTTAAAAGCTGAGAGATGGAGTTGGGAGTTGAATCCTGATGTCACATGTTATTGGTGGAAATAGTAAGAGTTAGTGATGCTTGCAAATTGAACAAGTAGAAAAAAAAAATCTCCTTCACTGGTTCTCACACAGAAGATGCACAAGAAAACCTGGAGAACATAAAGTGTATGTTCTCAAACACCGACTGGAATTTGTTTTGTTTGTTTGTTTGTTTGTTTGTTGATATTTTGTTTTAACGTGAGAAACAGAGGATGGCCTAGAACTCACAATCCTTCAGCTTCAGCCCACTCTTTTGCCCCAAGTTTATGGTTATGTGCCACCGTGCACAGATAGCCTCAGCTATTGCCTGTAGCTATGAATTTAAAGTAGTTCTCTCATCAGTAAAAAGGGAAGAGTTCTTCAAAGCAAAGAGAGTTGATGTTGAAGAGCAGAGTGGACACTGTCTTTCTTCAGTCAGGAATGGCTTGTTAGGCTCCTGTGAATTTCTTTGGAGAGAGCATTTGTTCTTGAGTGCACACTAAGCAGCACGCCTGCATTAGCTTCAGACACAGCTGTAGGAAGCGTGCATCTGTTGTTAAGTGTTACCATCTTTCAGACACACAAATCAGGATAACATATACATAAGAAAAAGAAACTGGGGGGCTGGGAAGATGGCTCAGCAAACAAGAGCATAAGTGCTCTTAAAAGACTCTTCAGTTACCAGAACCCATGGCTGGGGGCTTATAGCTCTCGCTCTCTCTCTCTCTCTCTCTCTCTCTCTCTCTCTCTCTCTCTCTCTGTGTGTGTGTGTGTGTGTGTGTAAATATATATATATATATATATATATGTATATATATATATATATATTGTATATTTCATTACATAATCATGTTTACACACACACATCCAAATCCTTTATATACTCTAATAATGTTTTAGATGAATTTTTCCATTCAATAAGTTAATAGATCTGTACATAACTTCACACCTATTTCCTATTCTTAACGCATCAGTTTGCACTTAAAATAGTTTCGAATTTCATCTTCCTCTAAGAAATACATTTGATGATCTGAAATGTACTTTTCATTTTAAGAATTTCTCCCCTTTTCCAGCCTCTGCATGAACACAGCAAGTTTAGGTGCGTAAAGCCAGTGTGTGAAATAAGTCGGTCAGGAGAGGACATCTTTCTGCTCTTTTCTGCTGGCCTGTGCACTTCTAAGCATCATCCGGGTAGTTTTGCTTCCTTGAATTCATCTGCACAGTAGACAGTTTGAATCAAGTTGGCAGTCACATACCAAGGACAATTTCTGTCAACATCATGAGCTTAAATGTTCAGCACTGGTGAGGATGGGGAGACGGGCTGGCTTAGAAACTGGCTGAATGCTGTTGCCAAATCTGCCAAGGAAAATCACTATGGTGATGTCAGCATCACTCAAAATTAGCATCCGATTCTTCCACCATTTCTATTGGTTGTTTTCTTTGTCTTTGGTCTGATTACCCTAGTGTCACTGGCCTCATTATAAAGGAGTCCCTACATTGAGCACTGTGAACCAGGAAGATGAGACTTAGCCCACAGAGGCAGGAAGCCCTGGCACTCTGCCCTGGCTGTCTTGCCCCTTCAGCATGACAAGGTCTTTCTGTTTTCTTTTATTTATTATCTTTTTCTTTTTTTGAAACTGGATCTCACTGCACAACCTAGGCTGCCCTTGAGCCTGCGATCATCTTTCCTCAGCCACGCCAGTAGCCGGGATTACCGGCAAGCATCAACACGCCTGGCTGCTCCTTGGCTCTGTGTCAGGGCTGACCACCTAATGCTATCAGAGGTTACCTGTGGTTCTTAGGTGATGACTAAAATGAAACTCACAGTGACTGTTTCTCATTGTGTTGTATTTGAACTCTTCAAAGAAAGGGCATGTCACCATGGACAGCCCAGGCTTGCTGGCTTTCCAGAATGTTCTGTTAATCTCCACTGTCTGCCCTGCTCTGTCATTGGCCCTCACTCTATTACCGTCATAGAAACCCAACTTCTAGGTCATAACAGTAAGATATATATATATTAGATGAATGAATAACTAAGCAAATAAACTAGAAACCTAAATAACCTAATTTATGATGGAGAATGATATCTGTGGGGAAAATAGCCCCATAAGTATGCATTCCTTGCTTGCTGCCAATATGATATATATCAAACAATACCTTTAATTGTCTCTTTTCAATCTCTGCATGTTGGCATCCTAATGTCCCTGGCTGCTTTTACTGGATAAAGCTCAGCACCATTAAGCCACAGAAATGTATTTTTCATAAACTGATGTTGATGGTTATACTTTTAAACCATTAATGATGCGTTCCATTCAGAGGACGTGACTAATCCGGCTTATGACTGACTGTGGGAGGGACAGTATCCTAGGTAACGGTCCCCTAGTGTAGTAAAAACAATGTGTGTACTTTGGGGGATGGAAGAGAACATCGCAAGGTCTTAGAAATTACAGGAAATGGTTTCTCCGCAGAAAATACCCAAACCGCCAACACTAAGGTCTCATATACTGTTAATTCCCCTAAAACATAACAAAGCAGTGTCTCGTTTTTATGTTTAGTCACAGCGGTCACTTTAGCTTTCACTGAGCTCTTGTACTGTCCTCTCATGCTATACCAAAGTTCTTGTCACATAAAGCAAGGGTAAAGCCTGTGCCGAGGAGCTGGCCTCAGGAACCTCGTTTCTGAGAAGCTCCCCCAGTTCAAAGCCTGGGGCCGCTGCTGTTGAGGCTCCTTCTGTTGCTCTCTGGCCTTACCATGGTGAACCAGATTTTATTTAATCCACGCGACTGGGACCATCCTTGTGACAGAAATGTATTTGTTCTATGAAAAGACTGGGGAGAAAGTATCAACTGACTTGGGTCCCCCCTTCTACTTCCTTATTTTAGAGACACTTTGCTTATCACAATGATCTTTCAATTAATATCTTTAAATTGACAAAAATTCCTCTTTGTTATATATAAAATGACGTTATGAAATACTTATCCACCGTGGAATGGCTCAGCTGAGCAATTTAAGACACATTTTCCACATCAACTTTTTTAGTGATGTGTTTTGTAGTGTGGATATTCAGAATTACTGTCAGCCATGGTAAGAGGCAACACATTACTGCTCATTTTGTTGTGCGACAGAACTCTTTAGCTTATTCCTCTTGGCTGAGCTGGCAGGCCCCTGGAGCCGTGTCTCTTAGTGCCCTCTCTTCATCTCAGTCACGACTTCTAAGATCAAGGGAAATGTCTGATTCCTCTTTTTTAATCATCAAGGCCTAATTTTTAGCTGAAATAACCAGATGCAGCAAGGAAGAAAAATGACATTTGTAGGAAACAGATTCTATCTGCAGCTCACCTTCATCCCAGAGTTGGTCGAACTCAGAGGACAAGGGCTGGAAAACACATCCCCTTACTGTGGAACCCTGTTTCCAAACTACACGTCTGAATCATATAGAGTTCCTTAAAAGAAAGATTTATTTATCATATTTGCATTGTGCATGTGTGTGCATGTACGTGTGCGTGTGTATGTGAGGGTTCCCTGGAGCTGGAGTTATAGACAATTTGGAGCCACTCACATTTGTGCTGGGAACCAGAGAGCAGGAAGTACTCAATCACTGAGTTATCTCTCTGGTCCCGAGAATCCCTTTTATCTTGTGTGGAAAAGCAAGATCCAAAGCCTAGAGATTAAGACCAAGACAAGCCAAATAACAGCCTCCAACCCTAGTTCATCCCCCCGGTCTCAGACTGTCCCACTGTTGCCCCAGAAATGTTGATCTAGACAGGGCAGAGGAAAGAGAAACTGGAGCTGTTCCAACACTGGCCTCCTGAGAATCTAGTTCAGCACGTTTCGCTGGACGTCCCGAAAGCAGCAGCAAGTCAGGATGAACAGCAGAGGAGAGAGAGGGACGACTCTACTCTCCAGACAAGCTGCCCCTCAGCTCGGAACTGTAGCACACCAAAAGGCCTTGCTCCCACCAACTTTCTTTCCCTCACATGCTTTCTCCCTAAAAGTGAGGAGGCTGGGAACAACAGGCGCCTTCTGAAGAGAGCAGTACTCTTCTCACACTGTGCCCTTTCTTCTAGGACTGAAAAACTTAACAGCTGAGGCCTCCGGTTAACTGAGGAAAGAGAACAAAGAATACAGCTGACATGACTCCATATTTGCCACTGTTCCAGTGTATCTATCCCAGTGTCTGGAATCTTCCAAATTCAATTTGGAAAAATTAACCCAAGACATTAATTACTTGCACCTTCCTGCCCAGAAAAAATAGCCACAGTCCACCTCCCTTAGAGAGGATGGTGCTACAACTGCATCTGCTGAGGGGCAAGCCAACGTGTGTACAGACTCCCGAGGCTCACAGGGCTAAGAGCCTCCTGTGACTTACCTGGTAGAGCTGGCTCTCCCTGTGGGGTGCTCTCGTAGTGTTCCGCCTGAGGTATTACATCTAGTAACAGTTTGACCTTTACTTGCACGATTCTTTAATTAGGGTCTGTCTCCTCTTCTGGTTAAACTCATCAGAGTCAGGATGTGTCTGTTGTGTGCTTATTGCTCATCGTTGGTACCCAAAGTGAATCTCATCAATACAAAGTATAGAAGCTATGAAGGAGGTAGTGGATGAATGACACGGGCTTCCTCCAGTTGCTACATCCCAGCCATCACCCGCCTTACTGGTCTGTTACCTTTACCATTCTGGCAGGTGGGTAGTTTCCACTTGAATTTTCTGAATTAGTAAGATTGTCTGGTTTTGATACAATGTTGCAGACATTTCCCATGGAGTTTAGTCCAATTAGACTAATACAAGGTAAACGCACTCATACATTGCAGTGTGTCGCACACGTGTGGTGCTGAGTTTCCAAGGTGGCTTTGCTCATCTTGTCTCTCCACATTTCTCACCAAATTTCAGGGATAACTTTAGTCCCGCCCCCCCCCAAAAAAACTGTTAAAATTAAGGAATGGCGTTGATGATCTCAGGAAAGCTTGACATATTTTATGACATCCATGTTTATGGCCATGTTGTATGTCTAATCTTACTTGAATATTTGGTGTCTGCCAAGGTCAGTGTACTGTTCTTTTAAACTGCATTTTGTTTATCTAGTGCGCATGTATTCGTCTGGTTGTATGTCTATGTGTGCCACAGTGTGCACGTGGAGACCAGAAGACATTGTAGTCTTTTTCTGCCATGTTCACCACCATGGATCAAACTCTGGTCCTCAGGCTTGGGTGCAGGTGCCTTACCCACTGAGCCATCTCATGGCCCCACTGTGGTGTCCCATGCTACCCTTCACTAGACTTATTTATGAGCCTGGGTAATAAAATGACTTTTGATGCAGCTGCCATTTAACTCTATGGGTGGTACATGTTGCCAGGTTTGTTCCCTTGCCTGGTGGAAACCTCTCAGAAAAGATCTCCATGTTTCAAGATGGTGAAGGGCGGGGACGGTGGCTCGGTGGGTGAGAGCACTTGCTATACAGGATGAGGACTGAGTTTAGATCCCCAGATGTTCATTGCCAGCACTGGAGTGAAGCTGGGACAAGAGGATTGGGGGTTTGCTGGCCACTGTCTTAACCGAAAAATAGCAGCTTCAGCGAGAAACATTGTCTCAAAAAAAAAAAGGCAGAGTGACAGAGGAAGAAGCTGGCACCACACCCAACATTCTCCTCTGACCTCTGTGCCCTGGTACATAAGAACAACACACACATGCACACAAGCACAAACCCGTGCATGTACACAATGAGCACACACAATGAAGTCACACACAGAAGAAATGGCTCAGTGATTACAGGAACCTGCTGCTTTTACACAGGGCATTTGTGTTTAATATGCAAAAAAAAATCAGAGATAAACACACAAGATTTAAAAATGAAATATTTTTTTTAAAGATGATGAAATCCAGTTATCAATCAGCTTTCCTTTCATAGCTGATCTATCAGCTGCAGAGCGACAGAGGTTTTCATTCGGTAAATGCTGAATGTGTGAAGAAGCCATTTGGTAGACTGGGAAGGCAGACAGAAGCTCCGTTAGAAGCAAGACTTCAGGGAGAGGCCCCAGGTCCACCCCTTAGTCACCAGTACCTGGAACAGCAGGCAGTGCTCGGGGCAGAGTACTGAATGTTCCAGTTTTAAAGCCATTTGTCATCAGAGTGCAGATGGTTGCAGCTTTGGAGTTAACTCAGGCTAGTAGCTTCCACTCCGTGTCCACCTCTTACTTTATATGACTCCAGTTTTTATTTCAACACTAATTGTGTTTTTGCTTCCGGATTTCTGACAGTGTAGCAGATCCAATTTAGGAGTCAAAGCTCTCCCAAAACAGCTTCATAAAGAACAGGGCAGAAGCAACCCTGTCGGGTGAGAAACTATTAAAACTGAGTTTCATTTTGAGCCTGACACCATGAATGTATTCTTGTGAATACAAAGGCTGATTCCTTTGAACAGAATTAAGGGCTTAAAATGGATCCAGGGAGACTGAATTATCCATAGGAAGCTGGGGGTTGGGGTTGGGGGGAGAGGACTCACTGACTTAATCCAATGGGGGAAATAGTATCAACCGCTTCAAATTTTACTGCCTTGTAGACAAAAGCGCTGTCTCTGTTTTCTTTCTCTTGTATTTGTGTACCTGGCTACTCATTCATTCGATCAGCACATTCCCTGGGCAGGGGTATGCCAAGGGCTGGATGGTTCCTCCTGTTTGGTGAGGCAGTCCTCCCTCCTCCAAGTCGCAAATCAACATCATGAACAATTCGTAAGGGTTTCACATCTTCTGAAACACAGTTGCTACCAGAGAAACTGAGGCGCCCTTTGGGGTTCTCAGTCTCACTAATCAAAGAACCCAAAGATGGGTTCACAAGGAAGTTCAAGGATGATTTTATGAGACGTTATAGGGAAACAGTACAGGTTGGATGAAGAACCTGGCAGCCTCTTGGAAGGCCAACAGAGAGTCCTCCTGCCTTTTAGGTATTGGACAGAAGTGCACAGCTTGTTAAGAAAGGAAAAGAGATGCCCCAGAATGGACATAGGCTGTCAGTCGGGCTGAGGAGTGAGACCCAAGGCACCATGACATCTGCCCTTCTGTAGTCCTCCTCAGGCTCCTCTTTCATTTTGCGAGCTTCCAGCCTCCCCTGCACACAGCTTTCTTCCACACAGCATGCAGTGTGGCTTTTGTCCCCCTACTGGACTTCACACAATGGTGTCTGCTTTTGGTGGAGTGGGGAGAGAAAAGTACTGCAAGTTACATACTTTTCTCTCTCACATGGAATGCTGTTGGACACCGTGAGGCCCAAGCAAGTGAAGGCCACCAGCAACTGGGGTCAGGCTACTTACTGCTCTAGCTACTGGGCTAGCCTTGGCTGTTCTAGGCTTTAATTTTTGTTTTGTTTGGAACTCACAGTCATACGCTTTTCAGTGTGTACCAAGAAGGACAGTGGAGTAATCACAGTTATAAAATTAAGTAAATTTGTAACTTCACTTTAGCACCATTTTTCTCCATACTGACCTTCCACTCAAGAGAAGAAATATATATATATATATATACATATATATATATGTGTGTGTGTGTGTATCATATATGTATGTATAATATATATATCATATATATGTATGTATGTATAATATGTATCACATATATGTATGTGTGTATGTATGTATGTATACTATATATATTTGTGTGCCACGCCATTTTTTGATAAGTCTAGTGACTACTTATAAAATCAACTAATTTAAATACCAGCCTAACAAAATGCAATATTGTTCAGAGTGTACGATATGAATTTGAAGCTGTCTCTGGTATACAGAGACCAACCACAAGACCGAATGCAATATGTAAAGCTACTCATGGCCTCAGTCTGTCACAGAGGGAAACTTCTACATACCACTTGGACTAAGACACGAGCATCCGAGCATCAGCCAGTTGACTTGCATAGGTATACAGTGCAAGAATTTAAAACTACGAGATGTTTCCACTTGTATCCAATACTGACCTTTTTCTTTTTCTCTGCATTTTAATATACAGCATTGTCAAAACAAACTTAATACAGTGCAGTCTGTTTGTTGGTGATTGCCTTCTTCCTGCCAGGGTGTGGTGGCTCACATCTTTAATCCCAGCACTTAGGAGGCAGAGGCAGACAGATCCCTGAGTTCGAGGCCACCCTGGGTTACAGAGTGAGTTCCAGGACAGCCAGGGCTACACAGAGAAACCCTGCTTCACAAAACAAAACAAGAACAAAAAGTTGCCTCCTTCCTTACATAATTTACTTGAAGTAGTTTTAAATGTGTCCTTTATTACGTCTGATAAGGATGAGTATTACATATAATAATAAATACAGATTTTATAGTGCAGTATTCTAGAAAATAAAGTTTTAGCTTCAAGTGATCTTCTGATTGTATGCCATAAAAAAACTGTAAGTGATTTTGTTAAGTTTTTAAGGTTATTCTAAAGCAATTTGCATTTTGGGGTGTATTTATCTGTGTATGCCTACAGCACATGTATGTATATGTTTTTGTATGTATGCATGTGGAGATGGTGTGCGTGCACGTGTGTGCATGTATGTGCAGAAGCCAGAGGTCAGCCTCATCACGGGTCTTTCTTAGCTCTGTCCAGCTTACATTTTGTTTTTGAGGCAGAGTCTCTCACTGGCCCTGAGCCTCTGACTGAGCTGGGGTGGCAGATGAGGGAGCTCCAGCAGTGCACGCCTCCTGCACACTAGAATTACAGACGGTATTGATGCCTGGCTTCTACATGGGGCTCTGGGGATCTGAACTCAGGTCCTCCTGTTTCCATGGCAAGCCCTTTCCTGACCGAGCCTTCACCTCAGCCACACATGGGTCTTGTATTTCTTTCTTTTGTTTTTAAAGGGGGAATGCTAAATTACTGTGCTGAGAATCTCCCTCTTCTTTAAGAAAATGGGTTCAGAAAGACTGAAGTTTGCTTGATTAGTGAGCGGTTCTCAACCTGTGAGTTGTGACCTATTTTACAAGGGTTGCATATCAGGTGTCCTGTGTATCAGACGTTAACATTATGATTCAAAACAGTAGCAAAATTACAGTTATGAAGTAACAACAAAAATAATTTTATAGTTTGGGTCACCACAACATGTGGGGCTCTATTAAAGGATCACGTGTTAGGAAGATTGTGAACTGCTGTCCTAAATGGAAACTAAAGACAATCTCATTCTGGAAACAGGCTCTCAGTCCCTTGCTTTGAGGCACTGTGATCAGATGCTGGGGCACTGGAGGGAGGCTGGAAGGCTCTCACAGACAAACCAAGAGGTGTGGCTATCTGTGAGACAGACTGGAGGCTGGTGAGGGTTACAGGTGTCTATTAAGGCTTCTAGTTTAGAGATTTAAGAAATAAACATTGTTACCAGGAGTGGACAGAGGGAGAAGAGAGAGTGGGAAAGGAGGGGGCAGTGAAGGGAGGGGAGGAGAAGGAGAGAGGGGAGGAGTTTTACTATGACAAGATTGAGGTAGAAAAATGCTAAGGTCCATTTTGGACCTGGCTGAGTCACAAGTTACATTAAGACTTCTGGAAAGAACTGTCACAAAGACACTTGAAAAATACCAGGCTGTTGAAAGTCAGTGGAGAAAGTGTGTATTTGGAATCAATATAGGTTACAGATGAGAACCAACCAGGAGAGCCTCTGCAGGAGAGCAAGCTTACAGAGGGTAACATACGATTGGAGACTTGGAAAACAACCTGCTTGGGCATTTGAGAGGAAAAAATATTATAAGAAAAAAACAAAAACAAAAGAAAAGAATATAACAAAGGAGACCCAGAATCACACAGGAAAATCAAGTGGCAGGGTGCATGGCTCACGTGTCTTGAGTTTGTTCTGGGCACTTCTGTGGGCAGTCTTCAGGATAACATGGGACGTCCATTCACACATCTGTATTGGCTCATGAGGACACAAATGCTTGATCGTTCAAATCTTGGCCCTCCGTTCGGCTATCAGGTCCTGACACAAGGACTTCCAGCCTTCCAAGACAATCTTCTTTTGCTTCCTTAAAAGAAAAAATTGTTTTACGTATGAATGTGTCTCTGTGTACATGTGTGTGTGCATGTACGTGTGCATGTATGTGTGCATGTACGTGTGTGTTTGTGTGCATGCACTAGTATGTGTGCATACATCTGTGTGTGAGTGTGTGTGCATGTGTGTGTGCATATGTGTGTGTGATTGTGTGCATGTGTGTGTGTTTGTGTGTGTGTGTGTGTGTGTGTGTGTGTGTGTGTGTGTTGCTTAAGTGCCATGTCATGTGTGAGGAGATCAGAGGACAACTTGTTTAGAGGAGCTTTTATCTTTTCAGCATGTGAGTCATATTTAGATTGTCAGCCCTGGTGATAAATACCTTTACACACCCAGCCATCTCCTAGGACAGAGAAACAATTCTTTCTTTTAAGTTGGAGACTCTTACTTTAAACCCCCATGCCTTTAGCGTCTTCCCAGGCTCAGCAGTAAACTATATCCACTTCCGTGTCATGTCACCTTTTAAACACACCAGTTCTCAGTTACATAAAAACCAGCATCCACATAACTCTTTGGTAGTTCATGAAGGACTCTGACCTTCTGGGGCTGTGTGACGGGGAAAGAGAGAGAGGTTACACACCAAACGCAGCAAGACGCAACTTTGACCTTAGTGACTGTGTGAACTCTGAATTCTCAGAGCCTTGTTCTGCTCATGTATAAATGTGTATCACCTTGTAGAACGCTGTGCAGCTTAGTCACGTTATAAGGAGCTAGCTTAGCTTCGGGCCTTTAGCATACACTAGCCACTTATAAAATATACACAGATAGTGGTTAAAGTGGAAACACGGGTTTCCGCAGACAACTGGGGCCCAGTGACCATCTCTCCTCTACCACCAGGTTGTGCATGTTCTAGCAAAGTTCAGCCTGAAAATGTATGTGAGCATAGACAGAAAATGTGTTTTCTGAAGTATAAGGGCTACTACACACTGCCCCATGGGATAGGTTGTCATTTACAGGGACGGCAATAAGATGAGGCAATCCTAGCCTTGTGTAGAGAGCAACTCAGGAAATAAGCTAGAAAAAACAGAAAGCTAAGGACATGGTCACCACAACAGGACCTCTGGAGGACCCTGCTGCTGTCCATGTGTGTGTTGCTTGACATCCTGAACACCTGCCTACCTGTCTGCTTCCCTCAGATCTGCACCCCTGACCTGGTGGTGTTCCTGGCTTGTGCCAACCAGAGGCTCAAGGAGAGATTACAGAAGCGTGCGGAGCAGCAGGGGCGGCCAGATGACAACCTGAAAGCGACCCAAAGGAGACTAGTGAACTTCAAGCAGAACGCCACCCCGCTAGTGAAGTACTTCCAGGAGAAGGGGCTCATCATGACTGTAAGTTGGCTTCACGGGGGCATAGCTGCACAAGAGTGACTTTCAGACCTCCAACCAGGCCATGTCCTCACTTGGAAGTGCTCTTAATTTTAACAAGTGGCTTTGGGGACAGTGTGCGGCATCAATTTAAAAGGGGTAGTCATTTTTAGTAATATCCCTTGATTTAGCCGTGATGATTTTTAAAACTTTGCATTTTGGTTTGATTTTTATGGAAGAGGATGAGTTAATCTTGTCTCCCGTACTATATCATCTGGGTTTAAAGTGTCCGAGGCCACAGTCTGGGTAGTTTTAAGCAACGTGTGCCCATTTCTCTGTTTACTAAGGCCTCATGATATCAGTAGACAGCAGTTGGCGGCCTGTGGAAGGAGATTTGATTTTTAAGTCAGACTTTAACATGTACTGTAAATGGTAATGGATCCTGACTCTGCCATAATCTCTGATGGTCTGATTCGCAAATGAGAGCTAGGATTGGAATGGGAGGTGTCCATCTTTCTGATCTTTAATAGAGTGCATGGATGCACACATGTGTCAATATAAATGTTTTCCTACATGCTCGGTTGGTTCTAAGGTCACTGATAGTCAGTGTCCCAATGAAGGATGATACTGAGTCTTTAGGCCCTTCTTCATGTTTGAGTGTGAGCTTCAGAAGAGAAGGCCAGCCGGACTGACAGATTTGATTCAGGTATTAAGTCACAGCAAAGACAGAGATCATGGGCCATGAAATAGTTCCTCATGCCACAAAAACCACAGCATCTACCGTGGCAGCTGGTCTATGGTGGGCAGCCTCATACTGTGGCAGTTGCTCTGTGGTAGGCAGTCTGAGTCCTCTCTCTTCTGCCCTCTCGTCTGCTTTGCCTCAGACTGGGAGTTCTTGCCTAGTGGGCTGCCGTATTCCACTGGGGATCTGGTGAGAACGATGTCCACCCATCCCTTTTTTTTTTTCAGTTTTTATGTAACAAGTGAAGCACAGTCACAGACCTAAGGAGGTCTGAGTGAACTAAGATGCCCTGAACAGAGGCGACTGGCTAGTAATCTCTTTGCAGTCTTCATAGTGTGATTTGTGCGTTAAGTCAAAATTGTAAATCTGGTCTGGAAACAACTTACCATGCCAGAGGTCATTTATTTTTTGTCTTAAAACAGCCACCGAGTTCTAGGAAAGATTCAGGAACATTGATGTGGATTTTTCTGCAGCGTGTGTGTGTGTGTGTGTGTGTGTGTGTGTGTGTGTGTGTGTGTGTTGTGTCATGTTTTTCTCACCAATTAACAGTACTGATTTCTGCCTCATGCATAATGAAAGAAATGAACCCCACAGACTAAATCTCAACTGCAGGAAGCAAAGCCAGAATTTTAATTGATATGTACAAGGGAAGGTATTCTGAGCTGTCTTGATGACTCCCTGCCTCTCACGTTCCTCACACGATGAGCAGATTTCCCAAATGGTTGCAGAGTGGCGAGTGTTAATTTACTAATATTTTGCATGGAGGTGAAATGCCACTGCCTTTAATTGAGAAAGGCTGTGACAGTAGGGCTGGCAGCCTGTGACCTCACTGCCGTAATCAAATGAGTCCTAAGATAAATGCCTCTAATTACTGGGAGAAAACTTGCTTTGCAAAGTCACCTTTTGGAAGCCAGAGAACACAGGCTGAGCTCCCAAGAGTATAATTTGAAAAAATAGCCTGCCGAAGTCATAAATACTGTCTGCTGAGACACGTGACCTGTCTCAGCCCTGGGATCACGGTTCCCTTTCAGAATTTGATGACACTCCTGTTGTTAAAGGTGCACTAAATAACAAAATGATCACCAGTACTCCTCACAGAATGTGAAGATTTTCATAAAAGTCTGTTAGTTAATAGGTTAGACTCAAGATTTTCCTTTTCTCTGCCTCTCCTCCCGTCCCTGCCCAGGCTTCTACCTGCCACTCCCAACAGAGTCCTGTATTCACTTAGTAAATATTCACTTAGAAATTACTCTGCTAGTTCTTGGGATGCAGGCTCAGGAGTTGTTTGGTGGGTAAGAGTGATTACTGAGTTCGGACACTGTCCTTCTTTGCTTTTTTTTTTTTTTTTTTTGCTGTAATAACTACCATAACCAAAGCAACTCAGAGAAGAAAAGGTCTATTATATCTTTCAGGTCTATTATAGTAAATTGTTGAGGGAAGTCAAGGTGGGCACTTGAAGCAGAAACCACAGACAAATTCTGCTCTCTGCTTTGCTTTCTCAGGATGTTCAGCTCCTCCTCTTCCTCCTCCTCCTCCTCCTCCTCCTCTCCCTCCTCCTCCTCCTCCTCCTCTCCCTCCTCCTCCTCCTCTTCTTCTTCTTCTTCTTCTTCTTCTTCTTCTTCTTCTTCTTCTTC
>JANHMN010000001.1:6636524-6648070 GCA_030674055.1 Rhabdomys pumilio
CATGTATGAGGAGTGGGGTGTCATGTGTGAGGAGTGGGGTGTCATGTGTGAGGTAGGAGCCTGAAGCTCATGCTGAGCCTAGACTTGCTACACAGCTAAAGATGACCTGGGTTTATAGGCATGGACCACCATGTTCACCTGGACTAGGCAATGGCGTATGTGGGACTCCAGGCCGATAGCAGGTCAGGCAAGCACTCCATCAACTGAGCTACGTCTTGATACCCTGAAATGGATACTTTTAACATGTACACACTCAGAGAGAGAGGGAGAGAGAGAGAGAGAGAGAGAGAGAGAGAGAGAGAGAGAGGCTTTTCTCACTTCTCTGTGGCTTGGGGGACACCCCATCACCAGGTAACATCAAGCAGAATGTGGAAGACACACCCCTGTCAGAGGAATACTGCTGAGTAAGGCTGTGTCTGGGAGGTGCAGTATTTACACCACTTGGGAGCTCTGACATAAGCCCACAAGCCTCCTTTCTGCACTGGGCACTGTCCCAGAGCCCCGAAAGCTCTGTGTCTGCTTTCTTCCTCTGCCCTGCACCCCTCCTTTTCAGTTAAGGGATGTCCCTACTACACATTTTAAACTCACCACTGAGACTGTGATTCCCCACCCCACCAGAGACGACCTCCCTGAAGAAAAGTAAACAGGAACTGGGACCAGATTCAGACTGAGACAATGAATAATTATTTTTAATGAACTTTGAGTTTCATGGGAACCAGCAGTCAGATTTGAAATGCAAGAGCATTGATGGGGTTTACGTAAAATGTCCCCCACGGGTTTGTGTGTTTCAACACCTGGTCCCCAGCTGGTGACACTGTTTGGAAGGGTTAGAGGACCTTAAGATGTTTCCTGGAGGAAGTTTATCACTGGGCCAAGCTTTGAGATTTTATAGCCTGATTTTACTCCCTCCTCTTCCTCTTCCTCCTCTTCCTCTTCCTCCTCTTCCTCCTCCTCTTCCTCCTCCTCTTCCTCCTCCTCTTCCTCCTCCTCTTCCTCCTCCTCTTCTTCCTCCTCCTCTTCCTCCTCTTCTTCCTCCTCCTCTTCCTCCTCCTCCTCCTCTTCTTCCTCCTCCTCTTCTACCTCCTCCTCGTCTTCTTCCTCCTTCTCTGCCCCTCCTTCCTCCCCCCTTCTCTCTCCTTCATGACTGCCAGGCAGCCTCATGATCGTACAACCATGCCTTACCTGTCATAATGGGTTGTAACCCCTCTGGAACTGTAAGCCAAAATATACCTCTCTCCCCTCATTTCATTTTTGTAAGGTGTTCTATCACCTTACAAAGCAACTGATACTCTAATCTTACAAAGTAAGAAAAGTAGCTGATATTCTAATCCCTAAAGTGTCAGCTTTTTCTGGTGGATAGCACCATCTCCATTGGCGTCCTGACAAAGTGTAACTGAAATGAAAAATGAAATGCTTATGAAGAAATAAATCCAAACAAACAGCATCTCAAACGACAAACCACGAGGAGACTCAGCAGCTTGCTCATCTCAAGCAAGGCCAAGAAAACCCTGGCTAGCATCTTACTCAAACAAACCTACTCTCCCAAAATTACTAGGCAGAAACTTTGTCATGCTTCTCAGTAGGTGAAGACTGATGAATTTGCAACATGTAAGACCTGGTGTTTCTTTTCAGAACCATGGCTTATTTTCTCTTGTTTAAGTATCCATTGTCAGGAAACAAGCAAGCTTCTTGTTCCTCTTTGGGAACTTAGTAACTGAGAAGAGTATCCCAGCGGAGTTTTTAAAGTCACTCAATTAGGCTGTGGAAGTACTCTGAAAGAGATGTAGAGCAGTATATGCGGCCACCGTGGTGGTTCCTCTTCATTCTGAACACGACTGGGTTTAGAATCACTGAGAAGATACAGCTCTGGGCACATCTGTGAGAGTGTTTTTAGAGACGTTTAACTATAAAGGGAAGACCTGCCCAGCATGTGACATCATCATCCTGTGGGCTGGAGTCCTGGACAGAATGAAGGGGAAAGGGGAAGAAGCCAGCTAGTGCCAGAATTCCACTGTCTGTGCTTCCTGGTTGCTCAGACGCAAGGCATCACAGCCATATGCTCCTGTACCAGGAACTCCATCTCTCCTTTGCCATCAGGATGCCTTACACAGTGATACCTCTCAAACCATGAGCCAAGATAAATCTCTTACCTAAATTAATTTCTGTTATATATTTTATCATTGCAACAAGAAACTAATGCACCCCTTTAAACTGTATTTCAGTTGCTCAGAGTATTTTTTTTAATTAGCTTAGTAATTTTTTCTAGCATGAAATGTAGTAATACTAGACACTCAAAATTTTAAGGGATATTGCTGTTTGGACAATGAGGATTTGTCAAAGCCTACAGAGTGTGTGTGTGTGTGAGTGGCTGTCTGGTTAGAGGGTGCTACCTCAGAAAAGTGTCATTGCTGCTTCTGGAAGCCACATCTCTTTGTCGCTCAGGGCAACCCCTTCCATTGACCAACCCACACAGGTCTTCATTAGCGTGATTTTTAAGAGTCAGAACAGAATTGAAGATTGAATCCAATTGCCTTCCAGAATTGTTGTTATTGTGCACTCTGAAAGATAAAGTATGACTTCACTTCCATTTTTTTTTCTCGTTTATAGTAAACAGTAAACCAAAAGCCCTGGACAGTGACGTCGTTTGTGCACAATGTTGCCATTACACGCAGCAAAGCAAAAGCCACAGTCCTGGGGTGTAAATTATGTGTATTCCTAAGCAGCAACAAACTGAGAAGAGCAAGCAGGGACTGTATCTATAGCTCCTGGCAATCCATCTCTGCAAGAAGCATGTGTCCTGACGTCCTCTTCCATTCCCTAAGCTCACACATGATCAGTCTTCTTCACAATCCATAGGCAGAGAGCAAGCCAAGCCACTCAGCGAAGCTGCCTCCTCTCGGTTAGAAAAGGAAGCTGCAAGTGGGTACCGCCCTGTTGCTAGCTCCTGGTGAGAAGGACTCTGGTACTGAACTCAGTTTTCTCAGTGTGTTGGGGTGCATAGGTGATGGAAGGACCAGCATGCAGAATAAAAAACTCTTCTGTTGATTCCATTGACACAGACACTAGAAAAATCTAAGCCAATAGCCTTGATGATATTTTTCAGTTACCTTGGGTGTAACTGAAGGCCTTAGTAGGAGAAGTATGAAGCGAATGATTTGGATGCAATTAAGATAATATTCAAGGGGCTGGAGGGATGACTCCATAGATAAAAGTACTTACTGCCATGTTGGATGGTTGACAAAGATCTATAACTCCAGATCCAGGAGATTCGGTGTCCTCTTCTGGCTTCCTCAGGTAGTCACACATACATATACAGATACACACACACACACACACACACACACACACACACACACACACACAGCAAATATAAAATCTTTTTAAAAGTCATACTTTATCTTTATCTTTATCTTTATATGTCCCTGAAATATTTCAGGGACACATAGAAAAGATTCATGCTAATAAAATTCCAAGTCTAAACCCTGAGTACTATTGACACGTCAACTTAACAATCTTTTGTTACAGCTTATACTAGTTCTATAGAACTGAGTTTGACAATTTTTCTTTGAAATTCTTTTTATAGTAAAACTGATTAATAAAGAGTTAATAGACATGTGTCACGTAATGCCAATAATGTCATATAAACTTTTTTTTAGGCTACACAATTCCTGACAATGAAATACACACACACACACACACACACACACACACACACACACACACACCTGGTTCTGTCTCTAGATGATAATGTAATCAAGACAAAAACTTTGACAGTCATCACAACAATCTTTCCAGACTTCAAGAATTAAGTCTAGCTTTACTTTAAAATGTTATAATACACTTGCATAGATAGCTCAGTTAGTAAAACATCTGCTACCCAAGCATGGAGATCTGAGCTCAGAGTCTTAGAACCATGTGAAACTGAGCATGCAGTGGCTGTGAGCATCTGTGGTGGTTTGAGTGAAAACTGCAGCCGCCTTCCCCAGCTGGGGCTGCTATGGAGTCTCCGGAGAGGTTCCTTGCTGGAGGAAGTGCGCCACAGAGCCGGGCAGGCTTTGAGACTTATAGCATCACCTCACTGCATTGAGTCATCTCTTTCTTTGCTTCCTTGCATTGATTGACATGTGATCAGCGGCTCTGGACTCTTGCTGTCATGTCTGCTTTTCCCACGATGATGGACTTTATCCCTCTGGAACCATAGGCCAAAATAAATTCTTTCTTTCTTAAGTTGCTTTGGGTCATAGTATTTCATTCGTTACAGCAGCAGTAAAGTAATCCCGTCTCTGTATTAATTGGCCAGCCAGCCTGGCCAATGGGGCACACTAGGTTTAGTGAGAGACCCTGTCTTAGAGAATTAGACCCTGTCTAAGAATCCTTAGAGTGATAAAGGAAGACCCCTGACATTGGCCTTCAGTCTACCCCCTTCTCCTCCCCCTCCCCTCTACTTCCCCTCCCTCTCTCTCTCTTTCTCCCTCCCTCCTCCGTCTCTCTCAAACACACACACACACACACACACACACACACACACACAGGCACATACATTTTATACATCTTATTGGAAACATTTATGAGAAAAACATTGGAACTGATCAATAACTTTAGAGAGAGAACACATATAAGTGTCTCTCTCCCCAAGAAGACAGAGCAGATAAAATGCTTAGCAGTCAAGAAAGCACAAAACACTGTTATGACTAGAAAGTGCTTTCACAAACATCAGCCATCAGCTCTGCGCTCTCAGTGTGTCCTGGTACTAATCAAAATGTGTCACGGTGGCTCATTATCTTCCACTGCGTCTCAGTGAAGCAGCTCCTGTCATGTCTGCATTTTGTAAATCAAGCATAGGAATCCATCACTCATCACTCATCCAGGACAGACAACAGCCGTGAATCCTGCCAGCTCTGGGCCTTGGGCCTTGGAGATGCACTTAGGTGCTCTCTTCTGTTCTCAGGAGACACTGACAGACAGACTTGAATGCTGAAAGACTTGGATCTGCTTTCTTCGGCATTTGTTATGCATCTTTCAGCTGCAATCTCTACACTTGGGTTTTTCTAAAGAAGAATCAACGAGAAAAATTATTCTATTGCTATATTGCTTTAGAAGTTGGCTGTACAAGTATTGTTACTAGGTGATGGCTGTAAAATAATGAAGATAATTTGTAAAATTGCTTATTCTAAGAACACATAGCAAGCAAACAGTTGCCAGGCCTCCTTTGTCTCTTTGTTTCTCTGTGCTGACTTCTCACCTCATGCAAGCCAAGCAACCTTCGCTGTAAGTCAGACTATTGGTTGCTTTTCTACTGCTATGATAAAACACATTAAGTAACCAAAAGCAACTTATGCAAGAAAGGGTTTGTTTGAGCTTATGTCCTGTCTTAGTTAGGGTTTTACTGCTGTGAGCAGACACCATGATCAAGGCAACTCTTACAAGAACAACATTTAATTGGGGCTGGCTTACAAGTTCAGAGGTTCAGTCCATTATCATCAAGGTGGGAGCATGGCAGCATCTAAGCAGGCATGGAGCAGGAGGAGCTGAGAGTTCTACATCTTCATCTGAAGGCTGCTAGCAGAATACTGACTTCCAGGCAGCTAGGATGAGGGTCTTATTTCCCATACCCACAGTGACACACCTACTCCAACAAGGCCACACCTCCAAACAGTGCTACTCCCTGGGCTAAGCATATTCAAATCATGACAGCTCCTGAGGGATAAGAGTCTATCATGGCCAGGAATCGTGGCAGCGAGAGGCAGGCAAGGTGGCAGGAACAGGAAACTGAGAGATCATATCCTAACCACAAACACAAAGCAGAAAGCCAACTGGAAGACATATAAGGCTAAATAATCTCAAAGCCAGTCCCCAGTGCTGTATTTCCTCCATCAAGGCCACACCTCAGAGTCTCTCCAAACAGTACCATCCGCTGGAGACCAATTGTTCAAATATTTAAGCACATGGGGGATGTTTGTCATTTGGATGCCACACACCTTTGGTCTGTTGTGGGCAACATGCTGTTCTGCTCTGCTGGGACCTGGCTTTCCTCTTCCTTGCAATGAGTATTTTTCCAGAGTTATTCTTTCAGCTCTATTGAGGACCTGTGCTATCCTGGTGCCCTCACCAGGCAACAGTGAGCCCCTTTTGTTCAACAACTAATCATTGACAAGCCTGATGGTAATACTTTTCCTAGTCGGGACTTTTAGAATCACGAGTATGGTGTGGTAGGGCCAGAGTTGTAGCTCAGCGATAGAGCATTTGCATAATATTTGCAAAGCCAGGTTTGATATTTGGAAACACCTCCAAAACTCAAAAATAGTGTATGTAACTCTACGAGCTATCCTCGTAGAGTGTGTGCCACAGATGATGTGATGGATGTAACAACATGAAGCTAGCCCAGGATAGGACACATGCACAACTCAGAAGAAGGGCCAGCTGAGTGAAGGGCTAGGATGGAATTCCTCCAGAAAAGGCAGGAAAAGTGGAACTCAGTATAAGGAGGAGTGGTTATGAAGCAGGCACACATGGGAGCTGGATGGACAGAGTGAACGCTAGGAACTAGAGCGTTAGGAAATAAATGTGCTGTGGCCAGGGAGGGAGGCACCGAAGGACTGACTGTTAGGTTAAGGTAGAAGGTCGTCTGTGGCGGACCAGCTCTGAGCCCTGAGTAAGCGTGTGACGGAACCAGAAGTCAAAGCTAGTAACTGTGTGCATGACAGGGAGTACAGAGGATTCCAGGGGGATGTGGGGAGACCTGTAGTGCTGGTTTGGAACACAAGGCCTACCTCTCTGTAGGTGGAGAGCTATAGCCCACTGGCTCTAACTACGACCAGAGGAGCAGCTGTGGTCTGTGAAGAGGGCTCGTGATGCTCGTGTATCCCAGGTGTGGTGAAGGATGTTCCGAGTCTGTTTTTATTTATTTTTATTTTCATATTTTTATCTTCATTATATTCTTCATAGATTGATAATATTATGTCACGGAGAAGTTCTCTGATAATTTCCTTTGGGCTCCTAACTGTCTTTTGTGTCTCAGTGTTTATTTCTTTCTCTAGATCTGGTTTTCTCTAGATTGCTGTAGCCTAATTGACTGGAGTCACTATCCTTAAACATTATTTCAGCTCCTACTATTCCTATGGGGTTTTAGTTTACTCTGTTTTCAGGAGCTGGCAAAATAAAATATTCATTCCGTTTTGTTAGGATCATTGTGCTAGGAATTGGAGAGGAAGACTAGATAGGTTTTCTTACAATATTTTGGTAACAATGCTTGTTGAGTAAATATTCTTTAAGTAAGTAGGAAAAATAAGAACCATAACAAATACTTATTAAATCTGTTACATATACTTAACTTGGAAACAGTCAGAAAAAAATTCTGAGAATGTGGTGTTCATGTGACCCAAGATGGAAATGACTGAGAAGCACTAACGGTGTCTGAAGGGTTAAACTCAGGCACAGTGAGCGTTTTAGAGTTCATTTGCTCAACAATGACATATGAATTGGACATCTCCAACAGGAGGTGCTTTGGAGCTGCCAGTGAGGACACTGGAGGGAAAGGATGAAAACAGTCGATCAGTTGCTCAGTTGGGTGGTCGGCATGGCCTGCAGGAAAGCCCCAGCATGGCCTGCAGGAAAGCCCCGGGTTATGTAAGGTGGTTGACTGTTTGCCAAAGTTTTCTTTTCATTTACTGTCTTCATTTACAAGAAACATAGTTCAAATAAGGTTTCCTTGTGTTTTTATATGTGCTGTCCCTTAGGAATTTTGTCTGGCTTTGTTGTTCATGGAATCTTCTGCCCTTGTATCTACTTTAGGTGACTTCAAAGTATCCATTATTATCACAAAATAAGAAATTTAATTCTGGAAGAAATAGGGAAGAGCTGACACACTGTATCAAGTGTCGCAGCTGCCTTACAGAACTTTGCTCCTTCAGTCACTCAAGCACATAAGGTAGTTAGTTATTCCCGGGGCTTCTATATGCCTAGTGTTCCTACTAAAATGGTCAGGTAGCAGGGAGAACAGCAGCCTCTGCCCTTGCTCAGACTCTGCCTTTGCTCAGATAACCCCTATTCTGCACAATAAACCCGCCTAGCCTATTCCATGTGTTGATCACCCTGATGGTGCTTCTTACTAACCCTGTCTTCGCCATTCAGAACACCTACTACTGTCTTTTCCCTGACTGGTTTCTTCATGAGCCACCATGACCCTCAACCAGCTGGCCTCCAGATGTTTCTTAGACATAATCTAAAGGAAGATGATGCTACTTAAACTTGATCCCGTGAGGGTGGATGTCTCTACAGGTGTATCTCCAGAAGCCCATGTAGGATGTGGGGGAGAGGAAATTAATGAGTGGCCTTGAGGTATCTTTCCTTGTTATGATGGAAAAGTAGACCAAGAGCTCTGAGATGGCATGAACTGTACCCACCACATTCATGACAACCTCATTGATTGGGTGAAACCAAACACACCAGAATAAAGTTCCTCTAGTCATGGTAAGAAGTAAAAAGAACCTGAAGTTCCATAATGGAAAGTTGTACTTACTACCAAGTTCAAGATTAAAAGTGAGTGTGAGGGAGATGGCTGTGTTGGTAAAGTGTTTACTGCATAAGCATGATGACCTGAGTTTGGATCACCAAAATGCACTTCAAAAAACATTGACTCCACATCCTCACCAGCACGTGTTGTCAGTTGAGTTTTTGATCTTAGCCATTATAATGGGTACAAGATGGAATCTCAGGATCATTTTGATTCGCATTTACCTGATGACTAAGGACATTAAACATTGCTTTAAGTGTTCCTCGGCCATTCGAGATTCCTCTGTTGAGAATTCTCTGTTTAGCTCTGTACCCATTCTTTAAATTGGTTTATTGGGTTGTTGGTGTCTAACTTGAGTTATTTATGTTTTGGATATTAATCCTCTGTCAGATGTAGGGTTGATGAAGATCTTTTCCCATTCTGTATGCTGCCATTTTGTCCTATTGACAGTGCCCTTTGCCTTACAGAAGCTTTTCAGTTTCATGAGTTCACATTTATTGATTGTTGATCTTAGTGCCTGAGCTGTTGGTGTTCTGTTCAGGAAGTTATCTCCTATTCCAGTGTGTTCAGGGCTAATCCTTATTTTCTCTTCTATTAGATTTAATGTTTTCCAGTTTTATGTTGAGGTCTTTGATTCACTTGGACTTGAGTTTTGTGTAGAGTGATGAATATGGAACTATCTGCATTCTTCTACATGAAGGTATCCAGTTAGACCAGCAACATTTGTTGAAGATACTTTCTTTTTCCATTGTATGGTTTTGGCTTCTTTGTCAGAAATCGAGTGTTTGTAGGTATGTGGGCTTACTTCTGGGTCTTTATTTGATTCCATTAATCAACCTGTCTGCTTCTATACCAATACCATGTAGGTTTTATTACTATTGCTCAGGGTTAGAGACACACAGCCAAACATTAAACAGAGGTTGGGGAGTATTGTGGAGGAGTTAGGGGAAGGATTGAGGGACCTTAAAGGGATAGAAACTCCACAAGATTAACAGTCAACTAACCTGGACCTTTGGAGGCTCCCAGAGACTTAAATTCCAACCAAAGAGCAAGCATGCGCTGGACATAGGCTCCCTGCACATATGTAGATGTGCAGTTCAGTCTTCGTGAGGGTCCCCAAGAACTAGAGTAGTAGCTTATCCATGAATTTATGGCCTGCCTGTATATCCCACTCCCCTAACTGGACTTCTGCTCTGGCCTCAGTAGAAGAGCATTCACCTAGCCCTGTAGTGACTTGATGTGACAAGGTGGGTAGATACTCAGGGGGGCCTCCTCCTCCTCAGAGGAAGTGGAAGGGGATGGGTGAAGGAGAGACTAGAAGGAAAGGGGTGCTGCAATTAGATGCAATGTCAAGTGAATAAATAAATTAATTAATGAAAGAAAAACATCTGCATGGTAACGTGCGCCTGTAATCCCAGCACTGGGGAGGCCACAAAACAATCCCTGAGGCTTGCAGGGCAGCCCTTTTCACAACAAACTAGTGAGCTCCAGGTTCAATAAGAAACCTGTCTCAAGACATAAGGTGGAGAGTGGAAGTGTGTACATGCATGTGTGTGAGGGTGTGAGCACACACACACACACACACACACACACACACACACACAAAGTGGAAATAAATGAACAAGAAGAAAAAACACAGAGCTAAATAGCCAAGGAAGGAATGGGAAATAGTTTTAAAGTTGGATATTAACCAGTCTAATTTCTTATTGCTTCTCTCTCTTCATTAATTCAGACATTTAATTTACCCCAATGAAAAACACCTGAAGAATGCATACACTTATTTTGAGACTTCTAGATCATGTGGAAGATTGGTGGAAATATTTACCTTTGACTCTAGAGTTCCTAGGTAAAAATAACAAAAATGACTCTGAATTTGGGAAGACGTCCATAGGAAAGGAGCCCTAGAAGACTCTAGTCACGGCAGGATATAGACTGCTGTGCTGTTGCTTGCTCACTGGTATAGCCAGTACAGCGGAAGTGCATAGTGAGAGCAATAAATTACATGTTGAATTAATGTATAATTAATGAGTGGGATGGCATGACCACAGTCTCAGTGTCAGCAGGAGTTGTTTAAACTTCATTCACGTGGACTGAATAAGCTCTTTTGCTAATGTTTTAAACACAGAGCTAAAAAAAAAAAAATGCATGTTTTTCCTCATGATCAGACCTCTAACCATTACCAATTCACAAGTTATTTGAAGGTGTTGGACACCATGAAAGATTTCTCAGAAAATACCAGAGTATGGCTTCAAAACAATTTCCACAATTGCTGTCAAATTTAGAAGCAAGGGGAAAAAACAAAAAATAATGGATTTTTGTTTCCTGCCTGAAAATTTAATCTGAAAATGTCAAGAATGCTGTTCATTGTGGGATCATGTCTCCTCTACTCCAAAGCTCCAGGCTAAAATCTTAAATACAGATGCACCGTCGCTGGATAAGCACTGAGAATTTTTGCTTTTGGTTTTTCCACCAAGTAATTAGAGTTCACATGTTCATAACAAATTAATTCTGGGTGAGGTCCAAAAGATGGTGTGATCCCTTATAACTGGATGACTAGCATGGGGTGTGATTCCTTACATCTGGATGACTAGCATATGGTGTGATTCCTTACATCTGGATGACTAGCATATGGTGTGATCCCTTACAACTGGATGACTAGCATGGGGTGTGATTCCTTACATCTGGATAACTAGCATGGGGTGTGATTCCTTACAACTGGATAACTAGCATGCGGTGTGATTCCTTACATCTGGATGACTAGCATATAGTGTGATCCCTTTCAACTAGATAACTAGCATGTGGTGTGATTCCTTACATCTGGATGACTAGCATAAGGTGTGATCCCTTACAACTGGATGACTAGCATGGGGTGTGATTCCTTACATCTGGATGACTAGTGTGGAGTGTGATTCCTTACATCTGGATAACTAGCATATGGTGTGATCCCTTACAACTGGATAACTAGCATATGGTATGATCCCTTACAACTGGATAACTAGCATGGGGTGTGATTCCTTACATCTGGATGACTAGC
>JANHMN010000001.1:6653248-6667116 GCA_030674055.1 Rhabdomys pumilio
CACACACACACACACACACACACACACACACACACACACACACACACGGCAACGTGATAGCCCCAGTGAAATGCCCTCCGAGCTCATCAGGCTCTCAGAAAGCCAGATCACTCACCAGCTTCCATGCCCATTGCTTATTGGTTCTCATTGTGTGTCAAACTGAGCCAGTGTCAGTATTTTTCTCCCTCTGTGAAATCTGCCAGGAATTAACCACATCAAAATTTACCAAAGCTGTGTAAGTTTGTCATAGGCAGGACCACAGATGAATGGATCTTGGGCAAGCTGAGGATCGTGGATGCTTTGGTAACGATGCCAAGTTGGGCTTATCAGAGTTTAGACATTATGAGTGTTTATAGTGCAAGAAGAGGGCCATAGAAGCGCTGAGCACAGTTGAGAGGAGTGGATTTCCTCTGGAAGGGTCTGAGTTATTTGCTCACTCATTAATGCAAAAAGACTGTTGTCCTTGGAGACCGGATCCCAGCTGAATGAACTTGTCTGAAGAGGTTCTAAAGAACAGCAACGTCTCAGGGTTGGTAAAGGAAATGAGTCAGAAGGAGAAAGCCAAGGGGAGAGAACAGGAGACTTGAGGGGTCAGAGAATGGAGCCAAGTACTGAGGGCTGCTTGTTTGGGAAATGGGGAAGATGCAAACTGCAAAAAGCCTGCTCCTTTCGACAGTTGTACGGAAGCTCGAGAATTCTGTGGTCCATTCTTTGTTTGGTGGATAGACAGACACGGGAGACAGATTGGAGTGGGCAGACACATGGGTGGTGAGAAAGGAGAGTTGGTGGGAAGTGTGGAAAACTCAGATGTCTGACTGGGAAAGAAAAAAGTAATGTCAGGCAGAGTGAGGGGGAAGTGCAGCTGAGGAGACTTTGGGGTTCCTGAACACGTTGATTTCTTTATATTATACTTGTTTAGTATTTGTTTGTTTTGGTTTTATATTGGTTTTTGTTTTGTTTTGTTTTATTTTGTTGGCAAGGTCTTGCTGTGTAGCCCAGGCTATCCTCAAACACACAGTGATCCTTAGAATTTGGTGTCCCATGGGTAGGATCCCAGACATGTGTCACCATGTCTGCAGCACTGGCTTTCTTTTAGGGAGAACAAAACTAGAGGTGCTTGAGTCCAAGAGATCCATTTAAGAGGAAAAGGCTGACCATGAGGAAGTCTCAGCAGCTGTATCTAAAGGTCTAAAGCAAATCCAACCAGCAGTTCAACACATAAATGATGTCCTCATGGGTGGGGCCAAAAATGAACAAGGCAAGCTTTCTGCCCTTTAGAACCTACAGTTGACTGGAGACAGTCATCGGACGGATGATCTGGGAAGGAAGCAGGCAGCCATTTAGTTAAAGTAAGGTAGGAAAAAGCCATGAAGAAGGTCCAAGAAAAATGAAGAAGACCACACCGTGCAAGCCCATAACTAGCACCAACATCCTTCCAGCCTGATCCTCTGACATCCGCTGACAGGCAGACCACTCCCCACTAAGGGTCAGCTTCATGTTCTTGGTGGACAGACCTTGTCCACCCACTCTGCTTCTCCTTCACAGATCCTGCTTGCTATTGCTCATTTTTCTACATCTTTCCCACCACAGACTCTCCCAGTCTCCTGTCTTAGAATTTCTTGTGCCAGAGTTGGCTCCTGTGTCTCTGCTAGATGGCTGTGTGGTAGGGGAAGGATGGTCCCAGCATGATCCAGGTCAAACCCCACTCCCATTGTTTATTATCCATAGGAGGATGGAAGAGACGTGTTTCCCCACCACTGGGATGCAGAGACCCACTTACCTCCGTAGGTTACTCTCAAGAGCAAACGAAACAGTGTGTACTGGCCATGGACATGCCACTGGGGCTTTTTAACCCAGACTATATAGCATTCCAAGCTCTTTTGCAGTGTCTTGGGCAGTTTATTTAATCACTGTGATTATAACTCAGATTATAACTGTGATTATAACTCAAGAGTTCTCCTTGCTAGAAAGGGGTTCTAATAGGAATCTACCTCAAAGCTGTTAAAAAGAATAGGGCAGCAGAGAAGGATTGGGGTGCCATCATCATTACTGCTGTGTATTATTGTAGCAAAGATAATAATTGAAATGTCTGTTATTCATCCTTTATAAATACATACAATACTTTTAGTTTTCCATAATTCACTTCAGTACACACAGTGTTTAACTGTTTAAAAATTCCTTTGAGCCGGGCAGTGGTGGCGCACGCCTTTAATCCCAGCACTTGGGAGGCAGAGGTAGGCGGATTTCTGAGTTCTAGGCCAGACTGGTCTACAGAGTGAGTTCCAGGACAGCCAGGGCTACACAGAGAAACTATGTCTCAAAAAACTAAAAACTTAATTAACTAATTAATTAATTAAAAATAAAAATTTATTTGCATTCTTGTGGGTTTTCTTTTCACAATGTGGCTTGACAAACATGAACAGATATCATAATGACTGTCGTTCTCCAGGCACGTAAAATGACCCAGAACGTCATGCAGGTCATCACAAAAAGACCGCCGCACCAATCTAGACCTCTCTTAAGCTTGGGCTGCTTTAGCCTATGCCTAAGACCTCCGTGATGAAAGCTTGCGCAGAGCCCTGGCCTAGTCTGCAGAGGGCCCTGGGTTCTGTTGGCAGCACTAAAAAGTGAATTGAAAATAGTCAATTGAGCAACTAAATTATGAATTATGTAACCTTTAATTTTCTAGTAGAAAAATTATTCAAATCAAGTCAATAGAAGTCAATTCAAAGAAGAAATGAAAACCGTCAACAAGCACATCAGAAAGACATTTTGCCGGTCATCAGGAAAATCACGTCAACAATGAAAGTCCACTTTGTGTAATTAAATGAAGAAATTGTTTTAGAGCACAATGTCCAAGTCTAAATTGCTGCCAACTTGCGATTCTGTACTAGGAACAAAGCCTTATGCCATATGCATTATCTGGGCCTTGTCCTGAACCCTGAAATACATCTGGATGTCACTAGCACAGATGAGGATGAGCATCAATGCACATAAAAGGTGGCTATGCGGCAGAAAACAGAAATGGCGTGCTAAAATGTAGGGTTTAGTTTTTGCTACCCTTCTTTAAGCTCCAGACAGACCTCGACACCAGCCCCGCCCAAGTTCCCTCAATCTGCTGATGAAAAATAACACACATACACACACACACACACACACACACACACACACACACACACACACGCCAGTTAATCTTAAAATGCCTTTGCTAACTCAGTGACTGGGCACTCCCAAACCTCCCCCGCCACCCCAGGCATAATTGGATAGAGTGGCCATTGGCCACTCCAACTGAAAATTCACATGGCTGGTTGGCTTTATCTCCTATAGCCTCCTTCTTCTTCCCCAGTTCTCCCAATTGTCCCTATGTCCTCCTGAGAAACTCTAAGTGTCCCCTCCTGCCCCTGTCCTCAGCAGGACCTTAGCATCAGAAACACCCTCTACAACCAGAAAGAAACCACCACATCACTGTGAGGTTGAGGCAGAGTGACTGAAAGTTCAAAGTTCAAGGTCAGCCTGATCCACATAGTGAGATCTTATCTAAAGAATTACGTTGAATCTACTTTTAAAGCCATCTTTTGCTAACATGTACATTTGCCAGGGTCCAGCTCTTGTGGTTCACAGGATGACCCAAGAGAAGAGAAGGAGCCAGGAAGGGAAGAGTGAGTCATGTGCGGTGCTCAGGGGAATCTTGCAGCTCTGACTGGCTAGCAATCAGGTTGCTTCTTTATTTATACAGGCTTCATAGAAAAGGCAGACTAATGATTTATCCAAGAAGTACAGATTATAGCATTTTGTCTCTGGACATGTGTTTGATTATTCATTACCTGTCTGGGGTTACAGGTTCAGTCACAATTAGAACAATTTTTTTTTATATTGTCAGCTCTATAACTTCAAAGAGTCTAAAGAATGTCTCTGCCAAAGCAAACGAATTTATTGTATGAAGTTCCTGGTGTCTCAGTACTTACCTGTGCTTACCACAACTTCCAAAGAGGGCCAGATAAACTTATTTCTCTAAAAGCAGAAGGGATAGTAAGTTTAGGACTTTCCTCAAAAAGACTCAGACATAAATTTCTCTGGGAAAAAAAAGACATAAAATGAATCATAATACAGAAAGTCTCCAAGAATGCAATACACAGAGACCAATATCTAAAAGTGGGAGGCAGAAAGACAGCAACTGAGGCATTCAGCTCGGCGCTGAGGGAACTGTGCCAAACAGCTGAGCTGGCTTCATGACTTCTGCCATTTCCAGTGGATATGGTTATGCCATATATTCCTCTGAGTAAGTTGAGGGGACCAGAGTTTACTTTTTCAGGACCCAAGGCAGGTGGCTCACAGCTGGCTATAACTCCAGCTCTCTGGAGAATTCCATAGCTCTGGGCCCCTTGGACGCTTGTGTGCATGTGCACACACACACTCATACATGTGTGCATGCTCGCACACACACACACACAGCCACAGGCGTTGCACCCCACTGAGGCCCAGACTCCTAACATGGGAGCATCTGAGAGACACTCGAGCCATAGCCGATATAGGACCTAGCAATAGTGACTGCTGCCGTTTTATTTTCCCTGTGAGAGCCAGAGACGTTTCAGATGATCACCACTCAGCTGCTTTACTTTTGACAGTCTGCTTTAGATGGATGTGTGAACACCAGCATATGTCATAGACAGAATGCTCAAGAAGGAGTGTGTGATCTCAGCTTATGGACAGGTTTCCCTCCACTAGAGGTAGGAGTCTCTCTACTCTTCCATAAGGTCAATTCACAATGACAAGTGTTGTTGGGTCTCAAATGCTGGTAAATGTCTGTGCGGTGTAAGCTTTCAGCTCCTGCATTTCTTAAGCAGTGTTTCCTCCTCATATGTTGTAGCTGATAAGTTTTTGCCTCTGACTATCCGATCAGATATCAACCATTCTATCTGTGAATGTGGTACCATTACACGTCAGAAATAAAGATGTGTATGCATGAGGACCTGAATTCAGATCTAAGCACCTATGCTCAAAGCAAACAAAACAAGGCCTGAGAGCACAAGCCTGTATCCCCAGTGCTGGGGAGGAGGTGATGGGTGCCTCTCAGGGCCTTGGTGGCCAGCTTCAACTTGTCTACCGAAATCACTGAGTTCCAAGTTCAGTGAAAGACCCTGACAGAAAATACGGTTGAGAGGCTGGAGAAGATGGCTCAGTGGTCAAGACCACTAAATGTTCTTCCAGAGGACCTGGTTCAATTCCCAATGTGGCAGCTCAAAGACTTCTAGAACTCCAGTTCTGGAGATCCAATGCTTTCTTCTGGCTTCTTCAGGTACCAAACACACATGTGATGCACAAACATACATGCAGCCCAAACACCCTTACATGTGAAATAAAAATAAATAATTTAAAAATAAGGTTGAGAGAGATTTGAAGAAGCCTAGTGTTCATCTCTGCACACCCCATATACATATACAGACCCCCCATATACACATACAGACCCCCATATACACATACAAACATGAGCATAAATACACACATAAGCAGATAACCCGGTGCTTCCTCCTTGTATGTTGTAGCAGGCGTGTTTTTGCCTTCATCCATCCTATCAGACATTGATCATTCCGTGTGTGAATAGTACCATCACATATTAGATATGAACATTTATGAATGAGGACCTGCACAAAACCAGAAACAAATGGAGGGGTTTAATGGAAAAATCCTCTAACGTTATTACTGTTAAATGATAGAAGATACGTGTGTAGCGGCAAAGGGCATCTTGATAAACACATTGAAGATAAATTCATCCTGATTTGTTCAAGAACACCCGAGAAGCTGAGGAGTTTAGAGTGCAACCAAACCTTCCATAAAGTTACGGGAAGCTTGTCCTTGTTGTGAGCTGTGGTTCCCTGCTGGGAGGATCCAGGAGGCTTCTCCATGTTGCCTGCTACAGGCTTCAGTGCTTCTGTGACCCTTCTCTTGGCAGCTTGTGTCCTGCCCCTTTTCACACTAGACTGGCCAGGATGGAGCCACCCCTGAGAGCCAGAGACTGCAGATGGAAACAAATCCCTCCTGAGGGTTCTAGTCCTGCCTGCTGGTTCCTACCTGCTCACACCTGCCCTGAGCAACAACATAGAGCATCCTTGTTCTCACTTCATCAGCCACCCTGTAGATTCCAACTGTGAGCCTGGCTGTGCAACACAACAGGACACGTCTTCCCCTGCAGGGAAATGAGTGAGTGAGCCTCAGATCTCAGGGCTGAAAGGAAGCCATTTCTCACTGAAGGCATCTAACAGTCAGGAGGCATTGTTTCTCACTAACTCTCAGGCTGCCTTGGCACTTTGGGAGCTCCCTCAAATCACATGTGAAGGAAATGCCTGTTGGAAACCATGAATAGTGTTTTAATAATTGGTCTTCAAAGTTGGATGAGATTTGCCAGGAGGCAGGGAATGGAGTGGACATCCGTCCTTTGGGTATTCTCACCTTGAGTCCAGTCGTACACCGTGGGAAACCACAGCATGTGACAGGAAAAGCCCAGCTCACCAGGCTGCCAAGGCAGAGTGGACCACCAGCTCCCACAGGGCCCCACCAACCCTCCATGGTGATGGGCACTGCTGCTTTAGAGCAGCCTAGCTCACTTGCTGTCTCCTACGGTGTTTCCTGGATCTCTGTAGCCATTCCCCTGTCTCCTCCTGAGGAGGGCCTGTGGTTTGTTCTATGGTTCCTCTCACGAGCCTTTTATTTTTCCAGTTCTGCTTCTCTTACATGTGAAATGCATGTCACATTTCATTACCCACAAGCTCCATCCCATGCTGACAGAGAGGGTGTGGACATGGGCGACTATAAATATTCCCCTCTTTCCATTCACATGTCTCACGTGCTTCAGGGCTTCTCTCTTCCAGTCAGGAGTCTGGCTCTGATTCACGGTAATGTGCTTTTATTCCTCACTGCGTTTCTCACGTGACCAGAAGCCCTTCTTGGCATCAGTTAGAGCCTTCCAAGAACACATTTATGTGGTATTTTAGAATTCTGCTTCCTGGGTAAGAGGGGACAGCGATAAAACATTTTGAATTTTCCTGTAGCCCTTGGAGAGTTGGTTTCAAACCAGATAATAAAAGCAAGTTTGGAGGGCTGGGGAAACAGCTCAGTCAGTACAGTGCTTGCTCGTGAGGACCTAAGTGCAGATCCCCAACACCCACATAGAATTCTGGATGCAGTGAGAGAGATAGCAGGAACCCTGGGGCTCTAGTCAAATCAGTGAGCTCCAGGTTGAATGAGTGTCTGCCTCACCAGTTGAGGTGGATAGCAGCCG
The DNA here is from genome assembly GCA_030674055.1 of Rhabdomys pumilio. NCBI lineage: Eukaryota > Metazoa > Chordata > Mammalia > Rodentia > Muridae > Rhabdomys > Rhabdomys pumilio. Next base: position 6,660,525 of record JANHMN010000001.1, read on the forward strand.
AGGAAGACACCCTGTGTCAGCCTCTGACCTTGTATGTGTGTGCATGCACACACATATGCGTTATCTTACTTAGAGATTCTATTACCATGATAAAATACCACAACTGAAAGCCGCTTAGGGAGGAATGGGTATCTTTCATATTACAGCTTGTAGTCAGTCATCCAGGAAAAACAGGGAAGGAGCTCAGAGCAGGAAACTGGAGGCAGGACCTGAGGCAGAAGCCATGGAGGAGTACTGCTTGCTGGATCTCCCACTATGACTTGCTCAGCCTGCTTTCTTACACCACCCAGGACCACCTGCCCAGGGGTGGCACCACCCAGTGAGCTGACCCCTCCCATGTCAATTATCAATCAAGAAAATGCCCTATAAATGTACTTTTCTGCAGGCCAATCCTATGGAGGCATTTTATTAATCAAGATTCCTTGTTTCCTAGATGACCATGGTAGCTTGTCAGTACGGTGCTTATGGACAAGTTAACATTAAAAACTATCCAGCACATGTATGCACATACAATCATAAACATCACACACACACACACACACACACACACACACACACACACACACACACAGCAGAGCAGGTCTGGAAGTGGCCTCAGAGGGACTTTCTATCCTATGGCAAGCCTTTCCTCTCCTGCCTGAGGTCACCTTAACTGATTGTTTTATTCCTACTGTGACTCACCCACATCAATTGATAAGTCACCATCCAGGTGGATGAGAAGAACATGGACCTCTAAGTCAGGGTGTCCTCAGTAAAGACGTAGCTTCTGCTCTGTGTGTCATGAGCCGCTGCCACATTTAGCTTCCTGTTGGTGTCAGTCTGCTCCTCTACGAAGAAGATGTGTCTGCCGTCTACTCCTCAGGATTATGAAATTGGTTTACAGAGATCTCTCTTACAAAGAAGGTAAAGAATTGGCATCCACTGATGGTGGTAGACAGTCTGTTATTTCTCTACTCCACATTAGTGTGCAAGCTAGAGGATAAGAGAGGAGAGAGGTCAGGTTTGTAGTTATTCAGTTCTGATATTTATTGACACTCCTTGGAAAGATCCAGGGACAAGGAAGAAAGGGTGGCAAGGTTACATTTTGTTAGTCCTGTCCTGGCTACTTGATGCCTCAGAAATGACCCAGGGAGACCTGCCCTGCTACGTGTACCGATGCCTCACCGGACCTTCCTTGCTAGGGTCTGCTCTGGTCCTCCCCCCACCCCTGTTCTCATCTCTACTCCTTCTCTGTTTGCACGTGCTGGTGATCCATGTGATCCTTACCAGCCCCCTGAATAATGAAACCACAATTAAAACTAAAAAGTCACTTTCTTTAAAAATGTAAAGTGAATTTCAGAAGGGTACCTCACAAAAATCTAAAGATGGATTTGCACAATGCAGGGAGAGGCACGTGCTGTTTCTCATGACAACAGGCAGGAAAATGTGAGTGTAACCTAATCATGGCTGCTCCTTTGTTGAGGACTTACACACTGGAATTTAGAATTTCCAAGACTTCCAGCATGTTACCCTTATGCTTTTTGTAGGAAGAAATTATTGCGAAATCTCGATGTCTTGAGAGTTTTTTTTTTTTTTAAGTTATTTTAACAAATAGAGTGTGGCTAAATCTTCATATAATATTCTGAAACAAACAGACTGTGGTTAAATCTCTGTTTAATTTCCTAAAACAAATAGACTGTGTTTGAATGTGTTTGATATTTTGTTTGGTTTTGAGTCTTTCCTGATACAGCTGGCTAACTGATGTCAAATACCAAGGCTTTACAATGAGTCTCCAAATCCTGTCCTCAGGAGAACCAGAAAAAAATCTATCAAGTCAATTTCAATAAATAAATAAGGCCTTAAGTTACTTATCCAAAAAAGTAACCCAGAGTAAAGAAGCTTGGTAGGTCTTCTGACACTTGAGTGCTACTAAATCAAAATCTTTAGAGATGTGTCATAGTGTGTGTGTGCATGTGTGCGTGCGAGCGTGTGTGTGTGTGTGTGTGTGTGTGTGTGTGTGTGCGCGCGCGCGTGCGTGTGTGCACATGTGTATACGTGTGTGTGCGTGTGGGCATATGTGTGCATGTGCGTGCGTGTGCATGTGTGTGCATGTGCATGTGTGTGCGCGCGCCTGTGTGTGTGCATGTGTGTGTGTGTGTGCTCGTGCATGTGTGTGCATGTGTGTGTGCACATGTGTGTGTGTGCATATGTGTCTGTGCATGTGTGTGCGCGCACATGCGCACACGTACGCACAAACACAAGTATACATGTCTATGTGTACACATGCAGGACAGAAAAGGCACTGAGTATCCTCCCCTGTTCCTGTCATCATCATCCTTTGAGATAGGGTCTCTCCCTGAACTTGGGCTCATGTTTTCTCAGCTAGGCTGGAAGCCAGCAAGATGCAGCCATCCCCCTGTCTCCACACTCTCTTGAAGCTGGGTTACACCCAAGGATGGGATACTCAGCTTGTTATGGAGGTGCTGGGATTCAAACACTAGGCCTCATACTTTCAAAGCAAGCACTCAAACACTCAGCCATTTCTTCAGTCCAAGATCGAAATCTGCACCTACAGTTTCCAAACACTTTATTCTTTCCAGATAAAATACGAATGCTGTAGTGTGGGGTACATGCCAGGTAATTTGTTTTCTGATTATAACTGAGTGAGTGCGTGCGTGTGTGTGTGTGTGTGTGTGTGTGTGTGTGTGTGTGTGTGTGTGTACGTGCGCGTGCGTGCGCATGCGCGCGCGTGCATGGCAGCAGCCTTGTCTTCTGTTGTAGGAATCTGTCTAGTTTGCTTAGCCGTTCTTTTATTCTTTGATGCTTAAGTCTCTGAGTTTTATCATTATAATGATATGACAAGAATCTTTGATTATCTATATCATAGCTTTCTCTTTCAGAACTATTTACAAAACTATTTACAAAAAAAATGAAATTCATAATTCTTTAGATTCTTGAAACACACAGCAACGTGACTTTCATGGGAAAACTTGTCAATGTATACCCTAACCAGGAACGTAGGGAGTGTCCCCATTGTGCTGTGTCCTGCCAACAAGGCCACTGCAGTTCAAATACCTGTTTCAATTACATGTGTTGGTTCCTTTCTCATTGTTGTGACCAAATACCAGCAAAAGAGGAGGGGTTTGTTTTAGTTAGTGGTTAGCAGAAGACATAATCTACCATGACAGCAGGACTAGCTCCTGTGTGAGGAGGCAAGAGGCTGCCTGCTCACAGCTTAGGAGATCAGGAAATGAAACCGATTGAAAGCCAGCACCCAGTTAGTTACCTTCCTCCTGTTTCTCTTTGTATTCAGTTTGGACCACACCCCATGGGCTAGGACTGAGCACATCGGTTGAACCTCTCTGGAAACATACTCCCAGACAGGTCCAGGGATGTGTGTGCATCCCAGCACAGACACAGAGCTCAAAAATGATTGAGGTCCTAGAGGCCATTCAGTGTAACCCTTCATTCAACAGAAGAGTGTTTTGCAAGGGGTGTGGCCGACAGTTCCCTGAGGAGTGACTTCCCCATCCTCCAATGGGATCCCTTGCCTATTACACACTGGCACAGAATGTACAAATAAGCACATGGCTGAGTATGTCTTCATGCGGGGAAGCCATCTAATTGTCATAGCGGATTAATTCACAACTTAATTACATTTCCCCAAATTGTAAATGACTTTGAGCTAAACATATTCTGTGTTTTAAAAAAGAACTTTCTAAACGTGACCCTATAACAATATTAGAAAAAAATCAAAAATTATTCTAACATGAAGAATCGCCCCCTCAGATTTACGTATGCCTTTCAGCCCACAAAACAAATAACAAATTGGGTAAATATGTTGTTTCTGAGAGTTGCACTGAAGACATCATTTTTCCCAACTGAATGGATCCCAGCTGAGAGGCAGGGAATACGCATCTGAAATTAGTTTGGTGTCTCGGTTAGTTTATCTGAGTGTGTGCCAAAGACACAACATTTAGTTTTAGCCTCATTTTTTGCCCACATTCTCAATACTCTGGTACCATCAATTCAAAACAGGGTTATAAATCACTTTTAAACCCGAAAACACTCCAGAGACACTACTGGCAGCTCATCTGTGGACAGCCCCCTGTTCTGTTTTGTCAGCCAAGCAAAGCACCCTTGGGGCTTGCTTTATTCTCTTTTACTGTGCCTGAGAGGAAAGTGGCCGATCACGTCACAAGCAGTTATCATGCGGCTTCCCAGATGAGACTTCCCTCTAGGTTGAAGGTCGTGATCACACTTTCAGATCAATAATTTTATGCCCGTTGAGGTAATACATTGTTTAAACTAAGAAAAACACAAGCTAAGTTGAACAGTTCCTTCCCCAAATATTCCTTTGTAAATCATCCTTATTATTGTTAGTAATGTGTAGGTGTGTGCATCTGTGTGTGGCGACATGTAAGGGTGTGCATGCCAGTGCAGGCACCACTGGAGGCCAGAGGTGGCGGATGCCCTGGAGCTGGTGTTCTGTGTGGTTGTGAGCCCAGACATGAGGGCTGGCAACAGAACTCAGGACCTCTAGAAGAGCAGCCAGTGTTCCTAACCACTGAGCCACCTCTCCAGCCCCTCCTAATGTATGTTACCCTTGAGAACAGCCTTTTCTTTCACTTTTGGTTAGTAAAGGTTTATTTGAAAAGTGGGACTTAATAGACTAGAAAAATTAGTGAGTGAGTACATTATTTTTATTAATTTTAATTATGTCGATAAGTACATTGTTTGGCTGTTAAAGTTGATCTCCCTGTTGATCCAGCCCGTATATGGCTCCCGCTAACAGGGTTACAATTCTTTATTCTGTGGCAGGCACTGAGCACGGTGACTTCGGATTTAATTTTTATTTTCTCAGTAACACTGGGCTGCAATGTTTTGTTAGTCTCGCCTCGCCTCACACAGCAGTTGAGGAAACCGAGGATTTTAGATACATAGATAGATCTTGCTCACCTGAAAGGCAGGGGGCTCTGGTTCAAGCTGGGTTGAACTTCACATCCCTGATGCCTTGGGATGCCGTAGCATTGTTCAGAGCACTGACCTGTAGCAGAGACACCAGAGTCCTTTACCTGCGCCCACACCTGAGTCCTGATGCCACTTGATCAGCAGCACGTCCAGAGGCCATGTGGAGGCAGACAAGCCAACTGGGCTTTTGCAGCCTCTTAAGGACATCAGAAGGGTGTGCCAGCATGAGTGTGGGAGATCTGACATTCAGACCCGAAAGAGCTAATACTGGAGCACGTGGGAGGTGACCACAACTCGCCACCCTTCCCTGGGGAGTTCACGCTGCACCCACGCCCCTCTTGTGGTTGGGAAGTGTGGAAAGATGTTTTCTTTTTTACCACATATTGGTCACAGATAATTTGATGAGCTAGTTTCCTCTGCCAACCTGCCTCCCAGCTTGGGTCTGAGGCCCTTATGCAGTGTGGCCAGCAGTAGGCTGGGTAACAGCGACCCTCTGGATCCTTTTCATGTGGCACAGGTCAGTTCTCTCAGTGTCTAAATCATAGAATTCAACTCTTTGGAGAGACTAGGAGAATGGGAGACCAGAAGTGTTGGCTCCATGTGGAAGATGGTGTGGTGCAGGGGAGAGATGTCAGTTTGGCTTTAGGAAGACATGCTTGGCTCTCCAAGCATGGCTGAACATCAGAACCCCTGCTGTGCCATCTCTGCAAATCAACAAACAGTGTTAATATTCACTTCACTAGTCTGCTGGGATGTTCCATAAGAGAATGACAGTGCAAATGTATTGTAAATGATCAAGAGTTAAGTGTTTCCCTGATTTTTTTTTAATGTTTAATGTTTAATGTTTCTGTATGGTAAACACAGCAGCCAAATCATGCCCCTGTGTTGAGCATTCAGCAGAGCGTCAGACTCCAGAGCATGCCTTATTTAAGCTCTACAGTGACGTGGTTTAGGCTACATTCCTCCCTCCTCACGCTCACTGGAGACTCGTGGTGTTCTCTTACTGGCCCCGTGGAAAGGGAGCTACAAAATCTACAGCTGATACATAAAGCAAGCTAAGGCAGCAAAGACTTCACTGTACTACATGCCAGGACATTTACTTCAAAACCGTCTCTCCGCTTTTGTCACTGCTGTCTCGATGACCGGTGCCTATAATGATGGCTAGAACTCTCCTTTGATCCCTCCCCACCCCGTTCTCTTTGATTTCTGAAGAGAACTGTTGGTGTTTTGATGTTATATTTACCAGGAAGATTGTACGGTGTCAGCAAAGGTAGAAGAGAGAGGAGAGTTAAGATTAAAAAAAAAAAGGCCTCTTTTGGTAAATGACACCATTAAATGGCATTGCTCTGTAGTAAACCAGAAGTGATGGTTCATGTCCCTCCACTTGAGTTCTTCAAGTGAAATGGCAGTCACTTCTCCAAAGGTATGAAGCATATCCTGTCCTCATCTCAGATTTTGGGTCGTCTTTCCTGATCTCCTCTATGCTCCCCCATTTGTCCTGCATCCTCCATGGCAGCACCAAAGTCATGTGCCGGACTCCGAGTGGGACAATTTTCTCTACTCATCAAGGTCAGGCTAGCTATAGATAGATAGATAGATAGATAGATAGATAGATAGATAGATAGATAGATAGATAGATAGA
>JANHMN010000001.1:6667126-6722616 GCA_030674055.1 Rhabdomys pumilio
AGATAGATAGATAGATAGATAGATAGATAGATAGATAGATAGATAGACAGACATAGACATAGACATAGACATAGACATAGACATAGACATAGACATAGACATAGACATAGACATAGACATAGACATAGACATAGACATAGATAACTGTGAGCACCATCTCCTGAGATGTGGGTGCCAAGCCCCACCTACCACACACTGCCTCTCACACTCTGCTTCTTGTCCAGTCAACAGCCAAGGTCTCAATATCCCTACTTTGAAGTGTCTCTTCATGTTGGCTCCTCTTCTTCAACCCTACTGTCACCCCATCATGCGTAGCCACAACCGTGCCTCTGCTGACATTACTGCAACTGTTGCTGTTCCCCAGAACCCCTGGTAGCCTGCTCTCTCCCATTCACTGTCTCACACTTTGTGGCTGTTGCTACACTCCTGCTGTTCTGCCGCTCACAGCCTGCAGGGCTCCCTTGCCGTCTCTTGAATAACAGGGGGTTTTCAGTATAAATCTTTCTGTATCGTGTTTCCTTCAGTCTCTGCTGAGACCTCAGAAGTTCCCTCCATGGGTAACCATTTCATTCTTTTGTGCATTTATAAAGATACTTGTCTGAGTGTTTCTGCCTTTGGAGGATGCCTATTCACTCTCAGATTTAACGTGAACGCCACGATCTTGAGGAGCTCTTCCTGCTTTGTGTTCCTATAGCAACCTGAAAATACCATGTTGTTTCATCAAGAGTGTTCTTCTAGACACCGTGAGACTGTCTTGTTCACCCTGTTAAGCTCCTTAACGTGGTTGTCCAGGAAGTATCAAGTATCTGTCTGAACTGATTGATCCACAACATTCTAACCAGCAAAATTTATGGCATTTCTAAACTACTCATTCGAATGGCATTCAGTTTTTCCCCTTCCTTCTATGTGGGTGGTCTCTGCAGTAGAGCCTCTAACAGTGTTGATTTAAGGTTTGGATTATGTAGCATGCTGGAAATAAAAGCTCTACATAATTTTTATAGTAATAATGACAAAGCTCCCTTCACGTGCCCAAGGAAAAATGTAACCAGTGCATTAGTGACCCTGAGAATGACTGTCTCCTGCCTCCAAACCCTCACCCCACCCTGTAACACCCATTTCAGACATGTCTTTGTGTATCTGCCCCGGTCCTGTGATGGCCAAATCCTTTTGATTTGTCTCTCCTGGTGCATGAATGTTCAATGAAATGAAAGCACAGGAAAAGGTGTGTCATGCAGTATTCATGAAATAGAACAGAAATACATGTGATGTAGTAAATGAAATAAAGTTGTGTTGGGTACTGGCCTGTGGGAGGATCCTTTAACAAGGATATTGTGAAAGTATCTTCAAAGGTGATAGAAGCTTCCTGTGTCTACTCAAAAGGTAGAGTTCTGGAAAAACCTCACTTCCACCCTTAGAAAAATAACAAAAACAGGCAGGGGAGCTGCACGGTTACGCCTTTCCTTAGATTCAGTGGGAAACTGGGGCTTCTAGGCAGCCATCTTAGCCAGAAGTCTGGATGAAGATGAGTGCTGCTGAGCAGGGAGAGGCAAACGGAAGAAGATTCCTTCTGGAAGAGTTAACTGACTCACGAGAGGCAGCTGTGAGCTTTCAGGGAAGGTGAAGCCTTTGGGTGCCTACTAGAGTGGGAACTGTCTTCTTGTGGGGCATGACCAAGATTTCAGAACATAAAACTGAGGGTTCCTAGCCGGAGAGTTTCACAGATGTATGGTCAGATTCTGATTCACAGCACAAAACAACGGTCTCAGGAAAACTTCCCAGAGGGCCACTCCCAAATACAACAGATGTCCCTAGGGGAGTCTGAAGTCTCAGAGCCCTGCAGGTGACAGTAGCAGCCAGTTGCTCAAATCCGCTCAAATCGGGCCTCACACACTACAGGAGCCTGAGGGCAAAGAGCAAGCAAGCTCGTTCCAAACATAACAACTCATGTCAGTCCCTGCTCTCTGCTGTGTCTGGTTTTCTACAAATATCATGAGCCATACTGCATGGCAGGGAGACGCAGCACACTCCCAGTGGACAAAGAATTTATTAGAACTAGCTAGAGTTTCCACGAACATCCCTAGAGGGAACATCACCCCCAGCTCATCTACTGACAATGCTTATGGTAGGCAGCCAAGATCACATGGGTAAGCTCACAGAGAGTGGAAGAGAAAGGACAGCTAGAAACTAGGGAGACTCAGTAAGACAAAAACCGAGACGGCCAACCGGACTATCCAGCAGACTCAGCATAGCCGCAGAAAGAATCAAAGAAATCTGCAGCGGGTCAATAGAGATCACTTAGCCTGGAGCACATGGGGTACAGGGGTGCAATTAAATATGCCAGATGTCCTAACATCTGTATGACTGATGTCCAGAAAGAAAGGGCAGAGAGAATGAGATAGAAGACTATAAATTTAAGTAGAAAAAATAACTTTACAAAAATACTAATAGCGGACAACAAGCCATAGCATCAAAAGGCCTAGAGAATATCAAGGACACATAGAAACCAAACATCCGAGCATGTCTTAATTTAAGTAGTATAAACAAGAGGCAAAGAGAAAATATATGATGTGGAGAAGATACATTATATCAAGAGGGATAAAAAAAAAAATGACCTGATACACTTGCTGTCAAAGCCTTACAACCGGGAGGATAGTTACATACATATTTGGAAGGAAATATATTAAAAAAAAAAAACAAAAACAGGAATTCTGTACTCAACAAAAATTTATTTCAGAAACGAAAAGGTAAAGTCTTCACAGGTGAATTAAAACCAAGAGCTTTGGAGCAGACACACATCCAATAAATGTCATGAGAACTCCTTCAGGTAAGAGAGATGGCATTAATCAGAAATTTAAAGAAATAAAGAGAACACAGAACACAATGGAAGACAATTATGGATAATTATTTTTATTGTTTTATTATTATCATCATTAGGGGTGTGTGTGTGTGTGTGTGTGTGTGTGTGTGTGTGTGTGGTCTCTTATGTGCTACAATCCATGTATGGAGGTCAGAGGACAACTTTTAGAAATCTGTTCTCTCCTTCAAGCATGAATTCTGGAGATTGAAATCAAGTTGCTGGGCTTGCCCAGCAAGCAGTTTTCCCCGCTAGACCACCTCACTGGACCGTTTTTTTTTTTTTTCTTTAAATGATTCAGAAAGAAAAATGTCTGAAGCAAAACTGATAGAATTACATGCTCACAGCTTTTGTAGAAGCAGAATTGTGAGTATGGACTGTAAAATGTAGGAAACCAGTCTAAGCCAGTGAGCATGGAGGACTCAGGAGGAAATAGGGATGCCCGTGGTCTCTTGGCTTGCAGGAAACAGTTTATCACAATTTGAAGGTGAGCCCTGGTCTATGTTAAAACCAGGTCAGAGCTCTGAGGAGGCTGGAGAGAAACCACTGTGTCAGCAAAGGTCGGGGTGCGCTGGTGGAAGTGGGGAGCTCTCCAGTGAACACCTCAGAACTACAGAGGTCTAGAGTTGATAGAACTGGAGTGTTAACATATCTAGGCTAGGGGAAGTCTCTTAGTACAGCCAAGTGCTGTGGGTTTGAATAAACACAGCACAGTCCATAAGCAGTGTTTGGATTTGGGTGGGTTAGGATTTCAGGCATTCTTTATGAGGTAGACATCCTGCATGGTCGCAGGAAATCAGGACAAAAAAAAAAAAAAACCGCACCACAGCAGGCCCAGGAGGGGGCTTATGGACTTCTCTGTGAAAACTATACTGATTTTTCAATCCCATCATCCCTTTCACAATGTTCCAGTCTTGTGATCTAAATATTTCAGATGCCCTTTGACCTTTGTGGCTGGCCTGAACTAGTATGACAAGGACCTGAGGTCGAACAGGTAGGAAGTGCAATGTGGCAGAGAGCCCTGGCTTTGGATCAGCCTTGGTAGGATGGTTTAGACAGCTGCCCACTTCACAGAGGCTTGCGTCCTGGGAAGAGCTGCAGTTGGCATCTTGGGCACTCCCGTGGAGACCTGCCCTCTGTGGCTTACAGAACACGCTAATCACAGTCATGATTACAGGCCTCGGAAAGGAAGAGCCTTTGGATATGTCCCTTCCTTTCTCTGCTGGCAGCAGCTGACAGTGCTATTACAGTCCCATGGATTTAGGTCACTGCAGAGGACCCCCGGATCCCCCAAGAAATGATACTCCACAGACTAAAGAGCCACTGCTTGTCACCATCAGGGTCCTCTGTGTCTCGTGATCTGGGTCACCTTCACGGGGGCATCAAGACACCCTTCAGGAGCAGTGACTTTAAGAACAGAGGAGCTGCCGGGCGATGGTGGCGCACGCCTTTAATCCTAGTACTTGGGAGGCAGAGGCAGGCGGATTTCTAAGTTCAAGGCCAGCCTGGTCTACAGAGTGAGTTCCAGGACAGCCAAGGCTACACAGAAAAACCCTGTCTCGAAAAACCTTTAAAAAAAAAAAAAAGAACAGAGGAACACGCTCTAAGTCACACATTTTTGTTTCTGTTTTTGTTTTAACTTCATGGTTTCCTTAACTCTACAACTAAGGGTCCAACTATTTTACCTGTGTCCTATCTTTAAAGAAGCAGCAGGGTATCCGTGTAGACATTTGACAACAAAAGGAATGTCAAGGACAGCAGCAAAAGGCGTACTATACCTCTGGGGCTTCCGTTGCAAGGGCATGTCTCCGAAGATAACTTGTAGGAGACATGAGCCTAAATTAGTACCAGATCTGGGTCACTGCTCAAAGCATGCCTTTCGTACAGGCCTGTCTTAGCCAATGGCATCAGAAGCATGTCTGATTTTTCCTTCTGGGAAAATGGGCTTTCTTCAGGATGCTTCAGTAGCATGCCAACCGCTTTCGGGCTTCCAGGGAACTGATAACCGTTAGTGACGACGTCATGAATGCTCGCGCCGGGATCACAGAGGAGAGTGTGACACTGAATGAGCCAGCTGACATGTGAGGGCCACGGGGATGCAGACCCACTTTGGGATCCTCCTCACCACGGCTGGTATGGTGGAAGGAGCTGCTAACTTCATTGTCAAAATGTGGAGGAAACGCAGTAACGGGCAAACCCCATGCCTGAGTTCCCATGCTTCGTTCCTGATGATAGTCACTTTCCTCGAGCACTTTCCCAGTACCAAATGCCAGTCTAAGCACCCTGCCAGCCCGTCCTCACCAAACCTGAGAAGTTCAGCAATGGTGACCCATTTTTAGAGGCCAGGAACTGTGGTTCCAAGAGGTCATTTGACTGTCGAAGGACAAGGAATACGTCAGGGAGGTCTAACTCAGTGACTACTCCAGAGTCTGTGCTACCCACCTCATGCTTTCTTCCTGTCCTGTCCATCCAAGGGCCTTACACACTCCCTCTCTCTCCTTCCCCTCCGTCTCCCCCTCCCCTACCCATCCCCTTCCTTCCTCCTCCCTCATTTCCTCCCTCTCCCTCTCCCTCTTCCTCCCCTTCTTTCTCCCTGCCCCCCTTAATCTCTTACCAGACATTTGCTATATATAAGCAGTGGGTCCTGGGCAAAAACTGTGTGTTACGTTCTTCAGCAGCAGCGAGCATTTGCTGAGCACCCGGGTACTATGCTAAGTAGAGAAAGAGCTGCAGAGGTACATATGCCATGATCTCTGCCCCTAGGGACGGCACAGACTGTGTGTGGCATTGAGGGGTAAGAACTCTTCTGTGTACTATGCTACCGTGCACTATGGAGACAGAGGTGTGCTGGAGAGATAGAGTCTGTTACAGGTCAAAGAAATCTCAGGAGAAGCAGACTTGAGCTGACTTGGGTAGGGAATCAGCTGAGAGGAAGCTGGGAACTCAGGCACTGTAGGCAGAGCTCAGAAGTGAAGAGTGTGAAGAATCTACTGCTTAGCCTGAGCATTGTTTCCCCTGGGGCTTTGTCGTTGATTATGTGTGTCATGAAACACACAAACAGCAACAGTAAAAGGTTTCTGGGTTACACAGTGACCAAAATTACTTTAAAATTAAACTCATAACGAGTCTGAGTGCTTCTCAGTGTTCCCCAATGCTGCACCGTGGGACTTACTGTCCAGCCTTCTAATACCTTACCACAATGCCTGTGGTTGCTGCTCAAGACAGTTGGGCTCAGATTAGTGAGGAATTTCAGTGTAACGACAAACACCCAAAATCTCCTGCTCCTGTAGAAATGTAACAGTTTGACAACGGAAAACAGGGACTTAGCAATTTTCCTACCACGACAGGAAATTAGTATAGCTTTGGAGTACATTGTATCGAAATGTTTGGTTTTTAAAATGGATCTGTAAATTGCTTACTTGAGCTTCATAAAATATTATTCAACGAGTTTTGGCTTGGGGTTAGGAGAGAATTTCCAACAGTTTCTAAAATGCCTTAAGCAAACCTTTCTCATCTTATACGTGTTTATGCGAAGCAACGTTCTCAGTATTGACAAATATAAAATAAAAATATTGCTCACCTGAAAGCTAATGAAGTTTCCCTAATCCAACAGTGCCAAATATTCTCCAAGACTTAATTCTTTATAAAGAGAAAAACAACTATCTCATTAATATTCAAGTTGCTTTCAACTGTAATAAATAAAAATATGTGGATGACAAAGGTGTCTTAAATGCATTTATGTTTCACGATCAGTAAATGTTTGCTCTGTATGCCTATCTTATATTCCTTTCTGCCTGAAGTCACATAAAATTTTCATCAGTAAGAGGAGGTTAGAGACAGCGAAGTTTAAGAAGCTTCATTCTAAAAATGGCTGGCATGTTCTGGCTGGAGTGTAGATGGAAGGCAGGGACTCCTAAGAGCTGACGCTGAAGAGACAAACCCCTGGCTACTAACACGGCTTACTAGGTAAGGGTGCTTGTAATGAGCAGTCCTGGTGACCTGAGTTCAATCCCCAGAACCCACATGAAGAACTCCGTAGATTTGTCCTCTTACCACCAAATACACAGTAGGAAGAATGCACCGCCACACACAACATCACACACACACAAATAAATCATTTTATATTTAAAAAGATGAAAGACAAAATCCAGTGCTTACAGTTCAGTTCCAGGGAGGCTAACAGGCAAAGTTGTCTCAGAGATTGGTAAAGAAAAGCGTCTCTTTTCTGGGCAAGAGATTCAGTTGAGCTCATGCTAAAACTAGTAATAAATTCACCCATTCATATATTAAAAGTAATCTTTTACCCTCCCTTATGAAAAGGGCCCCAGAGATCTTGCATCCCCCTATATCACTGACACTGTGGTAAGATGGCTCTGTGAACTGGGCAATGGGCCCTCACTAAACTTTATCTTGGACTTTCCACCTTCCCAAACTGTAAGAAATAAAATTCTGTTGTTTGCTATAGTAACAAGAAAGAACTAACCCCAGTCACAATCATTCAGGTAGCTCTTCAAGATATTTAAAACAGGCCAGTTGTGAGATAGACATGGTGCTCAATACCAGAGACTCCCAAGAGTGAGTGAGACCTGTTCAAAAATGCCCTGTACAGGCAGCAAGATGTCCCATGGACGCTGTCAGCAACAGGGTGGCACCGGGGTTCCCAGGGCTTTCACTAGCAGAACTCTGAACACTCCTCAGCTCATAAATCCGAGAGGTACCTAAGTAACTCTCTCTGATCAGTACCTCTGTTTTCCTGTTGTTGCCAGCAGTACTCAGTGTTCTCTATTGTGTATATTTAGCTAAACTCTAGAAATACACTGTTATCCAAAAGTAACATTTTATTAAGCAAAACAAATCCCATGTGATGTGGAAACAGCCTTCACAGAACAGTTGCTAACACTGAAGTGAGCTGAAACTTTAAACAATTAAACCCAGTTATTAAACTTCAGGAATTGCTCATCACACCTCCCACCGCATTCCTCCCCTCTACATCCTTCAGCACAGAGATGCTGGCCCGCTGGCAGTGCACTCCTCCATCACCTGGAGGGTGCTCCATCACCTAAAGGGTGCTCCATCATCTGGAGGGTGCTTCATCATCTGGCATGGCACTCCATCATCTGGAGGGTGCTCCATCACCTGGACGGCACTCATCACCAGGCAGAGCATTCCATCACCTGGAGGTGCTCCACCACCTGGAGGGTGCTCCACAACCTGGAGGGTGCTCCATCACCTGGAGGGTGCTCCATCACCAGGCAGGGAACTCCATCATCAGGCAGGGCATCCATCACCTAGACACCTGGAAGTTTCAGGTTTATTTTCAGCAGTTCCTCAGACTCATAACACAAATTTTCTCTTCTTTAGGATTTTTTTTCAGAAAAGATGATATGAAGTCCTTTTAATGTTTCCACCTCAACAAACTAGTTTGTTTCTTTTACATTTTCTCATAAGACGTGTTTCCTGAGTTTTTTCATCTCTTTTGGTCTCTTTAAGTTATGTCTGAAGTAACAATGGAGCCAAATGGTAGCAGATCATTCCAGTGAACTAGTGACGTTTAGTATTGCTTTATCTTGTGTGTGAGCATGCGTGCATGTGTTTGTGCGCGTGCGTGCGTGTGTTTGTGCGTGTGCATGCGTGTGTTTACGTGTGTCCTCATGCATAACCAGTACACTGTATTCATTGAGCCACTTCCCCAGACATATTGCTATGTCTTCTAAGGATATAAAGCACATTTTCTCATTGTGTAATTATATTATACCACTAATTTCTTAGGGACTTGTGGACAAGCCATTAACCTCTTAAAATCTCCATTTCCTTGGATGCTAACCAAGAATTGACATGGACACTAGGTCTCACAGGTCTTCCCACCCTTAAAGACCTAAATACTATGATGTTATTATTAATAATAAAAATAATACCCCTCTAGCCAGCATCCCAGGATTCTTTGGGCTTCTGTTGCATTGAGCATAAACACTTCCATGTTTATTGCTTTGAAATAAATTCTTGTCAGACAGCCTATTTTTAATGTAAATGAGAAAATAAATGAATACATTCATCCAGTCATTCCCACAACCAAATAAAACTTATATCTAAAACATGATTTAGTGCCACAAGAGAAGAGAAAAATCACTGTAAAAATATCAACAGAGCAGTTAACAAAAAACTCGGGATGAATATATAAACAGATTTCTCCAGTAGACACTGATAAAATTACACTTTCCTCTTGAGGTTTTAAAAAGTAAAGTTTAAGCATAAAAATGATCCTTTCAGGTACTAGTGGGAGGAAACCGAGGCACAGTGCACACATTTCCACATAAACCAAGGGCAGTTTGCTACACTCGAGTTTATCATATTATAAAAGATTGCTGCTATTGCAATGTCATTAAAAGCAGAGTATTAATAGAAGAAAGAAAAGGGAAAAATACTACAATTTTCAAACCATTTAGAGTTGGGAAATCCAGTGTAATACGCTTTGTCATAATCTAGAAAATTTGGTAAAGTGGTCATTAAATGAACAAGATCTCATTTTCAATGTCAACAACAATAATAAATATCTGATACTTAAGCTAATATGGTATTCTCTAGCACTGGACAAATAAAATTACTAAACCTTAACAGGAGAAATAAAAAAACAATTTAAAGAGAGAGGGAAAAAAAACAATATATGCTTTGCTTTTAGCCCTGGTGCTAAAAGTACTCGAGGCTGGTGCAGCTTCAATCAAAATATCAAAATGTAACAGCAGATGTTTAAAGAAGTTAATAAAGCAAAATTATATGATGTAAGATGTGGGTGTGGGTTGAATCAAATATTTTTAAATGATGTAACTATTCTGAGAAGTGACTGGCTGTCATTCAAGGAGAAAACAACTCAATTCAACATAATACCATAAGTCACATGAATCCCGGCTGCATGAGACTGGTAAGCATGTGGGTTTGGGGGCTGGAGAGATGGATTGGCAGTTAAGAGCACTGGCTGCTCTTAGTGAGGACCCAAGTGTAACTCCCACACTGGATGGCTCACAACCACCTATAAATGCACCTCTAGGGATCCAGCGCCCTCCTCTGGCCTCCTTGGGTACATACACACGCATGGCATATATGCCTATAGACACACACACATTTCTTAAGCAAACACTGCATCAAGGCCTTTTACAAGTTTGATTGCACAGTCTTTGTTCAGGTGGCTAGGATGGTCGTTGTGGGCTAGGGACACTGAGATTCAGCAAGGCGAGAGAAAATGATGTGAATGCTGGTTTACTCCTGAAACCGTAAGGGACATGGGAAAATATAAAGAACCACTAAAAACAGCAAGGAGAAGAAAACAAAGGAGAATATAAATTAGGAGAGTGTTGAACATGTCTCCTTATCACACAAAGGAAGTTGGAAATAATCCAGTGCCAGCTGCCACTATGAAAATTAATTAAAGACCTGAAGAGCATCTGTCTAACTAAGTGTCTCCCTTGAATGCAGGAAACCTCTGGCATTAGGTGACAAAGACATCATCAGTGCAAATCACAACGGATTAGTAAAGAGGACTGTAGATGCTTTGGTGGCTGTGGAATAGAAGTGCAGAGGGGGTGGCTGCCCTGGGTTCACATCCTAGAGCACAGTGAGGCTAACCCTTTCACTATTCTATTCCTACCTCCCTTCTTTTAAGTGGTGTCAAAGTCGGGGGAGTATTGTGTCCTTCGTGGGGCTGTTGGTAGTCCGAAGGCATAGGCCAATGCTGTTGAATATCGGATATGATTTGTCATTGTCGAAATTCATGATGCAGCTTAATTCCCCAATGTGACAGTGTTGAGAGGTGATGAAGCCTGTATGACGTGTGACCTAGTGCAAGATCTTACGCTGTGATCACCTGGTGACTGGACCAAAGTGGTCCCAAGAAGGTGATTGGGAGAGTTGTTAGACAAGAGCCAGCCTGGCCTCACCTGGGTTTCTTGCTTCCTCACAGGGCTTTGGTCTCATACCCTTCAGACTCTGATGCCATTTGTGATGTCCAGATGTAACCAGAAAGGTCTAGCTAGAGATCCTCTAACTGTCAGCCAAACGAAAGTTAGCCTCCATAAAACACCCAGGTGGTGATGCTTTTTGACAGGAACATAAAACAAACAAAAACAACCAAAAAAAAAAAAAACCACCAACTATTGAAAACAATTTCTGACCCAAGTGTCATGGAAAAGCATACAAAATCTTTTTAACTCATTGGCGATATGTTTAAAATATGCAGAAATCATGTCAATGCATTCAAAATGAGCCAGAAAGGCAGAAAAATATTTGCAATCTTAGGTTGAAAACCCTCCTTTACATCTTTCTCTAACATTTGCCGATACAGTTTTTTTTTAATCAACTTTAAGCTGGGAAAGGCAATATTTTGCCAAGGATCCACATAGCATGTGAATATGAAATCAAACAGTGGTCTCTCAGAGCTAGGCTCTCAGCATTAGGCATGGGGGCTCTAGTGAGTGCCACTGCTTCCTGTGGCCTTCCAGAAAAAGAAATTTACATTCCACAGGTTCACATAAAGGCCACCAGTTCAAGAAGAAAACTTGGAATCTCTTTGTAACCTATTTAATGTTGCATAATCCAGAAAAGAATGCAAACCCTAGAGACTGTACAGTATGTATCTATGTGTAGTATGGATTTGACCTAGCGGTTGCTCAATGTATGTAGTATGGATTTGATACCCAGGGCTAACAGTTAGCTAAAACAGTATGATAACACTCAACAATAAAATGCTGTAATACTGGCCACTTTCTACTGTAACAAAATACAGTGTTAGATAACTTCTAATGTGTATTATGGAGGGTCTCTGCTGGCTTCACAGCAGTCATGGAAATGAGCCACAAAGAGGCAAGAATGAAATTTGGTTCAGCCCAATTTAGGTATCCATGCTTGGCCAGGACTTCCAGAGTCTGACACCAGTTCATTTATTTTAGCCATATTTAAGCAGCGTACAATTTTGGGGGGAAAAAAGTTTTCTGATAACAGTTAACTCAGTCCCAAGTGCAAGACAAATTTAAGACATGTTTACATTGAAATTCTTTACAAATTACATCTGTTTTTTTTTTTTCACCAAGATGAGTACTATTGACTCAGAGATAGAGCCCAAGATTTAGGGTCTAGGGAGATTGGCTGAGGTAAACATAATGCCTGTGGGTGCCAGGATTGGCCTGGCCCTAAGGTAACATAGAGGTCACTTAGGCTGTTGTAAAGCACAAGTGACATCATTCACAAGGTCTAAAAGCAATGGCGATGATTTAATGAAAAAGGGTCTGGCATAAGTAAAGTATTTCTCAGTGATCTGGAAGATACGGTAGAGCCTGGCTCACCAGGCAGCAGAGGATCATCAGGGAGAAACTACAGCCTTCCCAGCATTCCTGGAGAAACACACAAGCACCTCATTCCTTGCAGAGATAAACTGTGTGTTTAATTTTCCCTGGCTTCTCCAGTTCTTATCTGTGGATACAAAGGGTTTTTTTTTCCCTCTACAAAACTGTATGATCTATAAATGAGATCAAATTTGGTTTTGAATTATGCCTATTTTATATAACACAACTACTTATTAATTCACTTTAAAATCTTCAAATAATCTGTACATGCAATGAAATGGTAAAAGTTAATGTGTATGGGGCAGGCAAGATGGCTTAGTGTGTAAAAAGAGGCTTGCTGATAGGTTGGTCACCTGACTTGTATCCCCAGGACAGTGGGCAGAAGAGGGAACTCATTGCTGAATACAGGCTCCCACAGATGAACCAACAGGGCACTTATATACACAAACACTCACCTTTAAAAATTAAAGTTTAAAAAGTAAAGTTTTGAAGTATATTTTTAATCAGGAGTGGGACCTAATGAGCCCTACAATTAATTATTTTATGATTTTTAACATTAAGTAAAGTTATGTTAGACTCCTGCAGATCTCCTTTCCTTCCCAGATGTCATAAATTTTTTAAAGGTGCTTTTAAAGCATAGCAACAGAAACCATGTTATCAAGAGCAGCCAGGCTCAAATAAGATACGCCAACACACTTCTAGACGACAGAAGTCAGATGGGACACAAGGCAGTCAGCTAAGAAGGAAGAGAAATTCTCTTTCAAAGTATGGAAAGGGAGATTGAGAACAAGAAGAGAAAGCAGAGCCTTGGTGAGGGCCAGGATCTGCATGCATCTTGGTGTCAGCACATGGCTGGACGCTAAACAGAACTGTGTGTTGTGCTCCTGTTTGGACAGTCAGCTCCTCTGAGTGTGACGTCAGCTTTTCACGTCTATCCTCCGGAAGAATTTTAAAGACGTTTTCTTTGAAAACCTAAACAAAAAACTCAAGATGTAAAAACATCACCTGTGTTTGTTTACTTAAAACACCATAAAATATTCTACAAAGCAGATGGTTTAAACAGGAAAAAAAATCATTTTTCTCTCAGGTCTAAAGGCCAAAACCTCAAGGTGAAATTCAGTTGTTCCTCTGAAGCCACCCTACCCCACCCCACGACACGTCCCTCCCATCCCATGTTGTCAGAGGGGGTGTCCCTCCATGAGTGTCTTGTTCTAATCTTCTGTCTCCCAAGGTCTTCGCAGGGCATCCCTCTGTGAGTGTTGGTCCCAGTCTCCACATGCTGTAGCGTTAATAGTCGTACTGGGTTAGGCCACCACCACCTCACAGAATTTTACCCTATTCACTCCCTTAAAGCCCTTATTCCTACACACAGACACATGTTGAGGGACAAGAAAGGAAGATCTCAACATATAATTTATAGAAAAACTTCTGCCCGTAGCCACGGTGCACAGCAAAGTGAAATAATAGCTAAATATGAGTTGGAAACCTATCAACGGCAGTCAGGCCCCGCCCAGCCTCGCCCAGCCCCGCCCAGCCCAGCCCAGCCCCGCCCAGCCCCGCCCAGCCCCGCCCAGCCCCGCTCGTCCTAACTAGAAAAGAGAGCACCCCTCTCTTGTGAAGAAACTGACCTTGCACTGGATTCAGCCACAGCAGATGCCCTCGGCTCCTGACTCTCGTCAAGGCTTTGGTTTTGTGGTGGTAGGGTTCTGTTTTTGTTTCTCTTGACCATAATCTCCTTTTGTATGTTTTAAATAGAATCCCTCTTCCGCCTTAGATTACTGACGTGTTACATCTCCCTATGGCTCTCCAAACGGTCTTGGCATTTCTTCCTTATGGCTGACTGCTCTTGTTAACATCATCTTTCTGGTTGTGATTTTTTTTTTTCTAATTTCCTTTGTCCTGTCAGTGGATTCTTGTTAAGGAAATAAAGTGAAACACGTCCTGTGCATAGATCTTCTGGAGTAATGGCCTCAGTCATGAATGTGCAACAGGAAGAATGTGTACCATAAGCAAAGAGAGGGAGAAACATGAGGAAACAGTGTCACCATAGGACGTGAGCAGGATAGCAGGAAGAGAATAGTAAAGGTTTAATGCAAAATGGAGATGCAGTACTGGGGAGTCACTATGAGTGGCAGAAAATGGGGTCAGGAATTAACTGTAAAATTATCATCAAGAAATAACATAGGAGCTGGAGAGATGGCCCAACTGTCATGAGTACTATCTGCTCTTGCAGAGGACCCAGATTCAGTTCCCAACACCTACATGGCAGCTCAGACCCATCTGTAACTCTAGTTCCAAGGGATCGAGTGCTCTCTTCTGCCTCCCACAGGCACACACAGGTAGTGCACATACATATGGGCAGGTAAAACACTCATACACATAAAATAAAAATAAAATCAATCTTTAAAGAAAGAATTAACAGTAAAAGAACACTATTAATAATGACAGAAAACAAATAAATCAAATCATGTTTGCCTGCCAAAACTACAAGACTGCTAGGTCCCTTTAAGCCTTAATAACTTAATAGCCACAGCATTGCTTCATACAATAGCCGTGCTCCTGAAAATCCACACAGATCACTTTTAATAAATCAATAGTATCTTAAAGCTCTTAGCCAAATAAAGATTTGAGGCTCTGTAAAGGACTATACAGGGTTACCAGAAGCAAGTTCTTTCCAGGAGTCTGTGGCTTTTGAAATTCCAGGAAGACAATATTATAAGGCAGCATATTCCAAAAACAATAGTGACAGCCTGGCTGGAATGAGTCAGCCCTCTAGAGAAAATGGTGCAGGCTTCCGTTGATGGAGAAGAGTAACTCGGAGTGTGGCAGCCAGCCCAGACAACTGAGCAAACTGCTGAAGGAAAGGAAGGGGGTGAGAGGAAAAGAAAGAGAAAACGGGAGCAGAGGGGAGGGGAAAGAAGGGGAGGGAAGGGGAAGGGAGGGGAGAAAAGAGGAGGGGAGAGAAGGGGAGGGAAAGAGAGGGGAGGGGAGGGGAACGGAAGGTACATATTGGAACTGAGGACTGAGAAGCTCGCCATGTAAAAGCCCTTACCATCAAGTCTGACTACCTGAGTTTGGACCTTGGTAGTAGAAAACCAACTCCCACAGTTGTCCTCTGACCTCCACTGGCACACACACACAAACACACACACACACACACACACACACACACACACACACACACGCACGCACACATTCATTTTAAAGATAACAAACTTAGAAATCCACAATCATTTGTCCTTGAAAACATTAGCAATTTTATGCTGAGTGCCGCTGGAAATTTCTAAGCTGTTTCATAACTAATCGTCACTAACATTGTTAAACTGAGAGCCAAGTAAAGAAACACGGGGCCTGCTTGGCATTTGGGATGTGTGCACGTAGAGAGGTACGCTTTCTTATCGATTTTAGTTTGTATCATCATCATTGTCAGTGTCGGTGTGTGTGTGATATATGTGTGTGGTGTATGTGTGTGGTGTGGGTAGGTAGTATGTATGTGTATGTGTTGTATATATGTGTGTGTATTTATGTTGTGTGTGGTATGGGAGGCTGTAGATATGTGTCTGTAGTGTGTGTATCTGTGGTGGGGAGTGTGGAGGGTGTGTGTGTGTGATGTATATGTGTGATGTAGGTGTGTGATGTATGTGTATGTGTTGTATATGTGTGTGTATGTGTATTTATGTGCTGTGTGGTATGGGGGTATATATGTATATGTGTCTGTAGCGTGTGGGAGTGTGGAGGGTGTGTGTGTGTGAAGTTAGAAGACAACTTTCAAGCATCCTCTCTTTCCACGTTGTTGGCAGGGTATCTCTTGTTTCTGCCATGCTAAACTTTCAGACTGCTAAGCCATCATGCAGGCTCAAAGGGAACTATTTCCGTGAAGCCGTCTTATATGAACAACCTAGGAAAGCACCTGATTGTGCTGATCACTGATTTCCTAAAGCCCAGGGAGACCTCCAAGTCCAACAGTGCTGACTGGGTCCAGTGTGACTCCATTTACAGAGGAAGAAGTTTAGCCAGACATTGAGACAGACTTGGGGTTACAGAAAGTTGGGGGAAGCTGTTCGTATCAAAGTTCCTCCTGCCAAGGATTAGCACAACTTCTCATCTGCCTTTTAGCATTTTTTAAATGTTGAGGTCATTTGAAAAGCAAATAACAATCCTCTTGTTTATCTTTTGTCTAAAACCAACTTTTCCATCAGCAGTATGCTGCTTGAAGCAAGAAGTCTATTATTTCTGAATTAAATTTTGCCTGCTAAAACCCCAGCCTGGGTATGTTTTCCTATCATGGCTTCCCTGGTTACTTGTTTTCTTGTTATCCTGCTGTGACATAATGATACACTGAGTTTGAAAACTCTATGGGCGTGCACATACAGAAACGTGGCTATGAGGAGCCGGAGAACTGACTGAGCAATTTAAAAACACAGTTGCTTTTACAGAAGACCCAGGTTCAATTCCCAGTACCCACACGGCAGTTCACAGCCATCCGTAACGCCAATCCCAGGGCATCTGAAGCCCTCTCCTGGCCACCTTTAGTAGCAGCACACATGGTGCACATGCACTCATTCAGGCAAAGCACACGTACACATAAAATAAAAACATATTTTTCTTTTCTATGGCTTTAGCAGACTCAGGGCTTGCCTCTCTTACTCCATTCTGTGGTGTTGGTTTTGTTCTGTGCGTCGGAAAATGGAATGGCATGGAGGCGGGGCGTTGACTCAGACAGCCCAGTAATGCACCTGCCACCAAAGCTGAGCACCTGAGTTCAGACACTCAGCATTCCTGTAAAAGCCAGATGTGCTCTCTCACATCTGTAACCTCACAGCTGGGGAGGGAGGAAACAGAGCTCACTTGCCACTCATGCTGGACACTCAATGAGCCCTGGGTTTAGGGAGAAACTGTCTCAAAGTATAACATAGAGAGTGAAGAAGACACTTGGCATCAACCTATGGCCTCCATACATGTGTGCACATACACCACACATGCACACACATACTACATACACACACATAAGAAGGAAAGTTTTGGACCATGTGTGTTCACACCAGCCCCAGTGTCTCCATATTTTATAGCGTGAGTCAAACTGCTCAATTAAGAGATGTTCATCACTGGAGGAAGGAAAACTGGAATTGCAGCCACTGCAGCTCTGTCTGTCCTGTGTTGTTCAGGTCAAATGTACATCAGGGAGGACATTAGTCTGTGTGTCCTCCTCTGCCTTATCATCAGCTTATACTTAATGTTAGCATGCTTCAGGTTCCAGGTATGTGGTGGTTTGTATATGCTCAGCCCAGGGAGTGGCCTATTAGGGGGTGTGGCCTTGTTGGAGGTGTGGCCTTGTTGGAGGTGTGGCCTTGTTGGAGGAAGTGTCATTGTGGGCGTGGGCTTTAAGACCCTTGTCCTAGCCACCTGGAAGCCAGTCTTCTACTAGCAGCTTTCAGATGTAGAAGTAGAACTCTCAGATCCTACTATACTGTGCCTGCTGGATGCTGCCATGTTCCCATCTTGATGACAATGGACTGAGCCTCTGAACCTGTAAGCCAGTCACAATTAAATGTCCTTACAAGAGTTGCCTTGGTCATGCTGTCTGTTGACAGCAGTAAAACTCTAAGACAAGGTAGAACCATGCCATCAGGTAGAACACCTGGCTGACCCGAAGCCACACAAGAGATCCTGGATCTTTGGCCCTCTCTCCTGATATTAACATTTCTTCTATGTGGAAACAATGACAGTTCAGAATGAAGTGTGTGAGAATAGTTTTAAAATCTTCTCAGTTAGATCCTAGAATCCTTGCATCATGCAAAATGGTTGAAACATGCGGAACAGAAGGCTCTTAGCATGTTTGTCTATGACAGAATACCTACTGTGTACAAACATAATTACACATTCTAAATTGGTTGTTTGTGTTTAGGCCCGGCTGTGCTTAAAAGTGGGTTGTGGAAGTTACTGGAAGGCACGAGATGAAAACGGAAGTTAATTTTTCAGTATTCCTCTGATAGACAAGTTTACAGAGCCCAGATGGATGTGGGGAAAGCCTCGTATGCATTGAGGCCTCTGCTTGGCTCTGGTGCTCCATAATTACTGGTGTGTTCATGTGGTGAAGATGGCCGCCTTAAAATTTATCCAAATCCCTCTGTTGCTCACCAGATATGCTAAAGAAAATCGAAAAGTGCATATCCTAAGCAAGTACTGATATTATCATACGGTGAGGTGAGGATGCGGCTGGTCATGCCTCTGTAACATTATGTACCTGAACTTTAAAAATCCACCCTGATCTCTCCGTGTTTGCTCAGGCGCTTGTGTCCACTGCTGTTGCTCAGCTGTGCTAATTGTGAAGCCAGTCTGTGCAGCCCTAGTAATGGCTCTGATTTGTCTGACAAGATGGCTAAGTAGGTCATGGTTTTATGCCAAGAGGAAATAGCTTTTTCGTGGTCAAAGGAATAACTGGCTTCGGTTGTGAAGTGTGTGTACATGAACTACGTGTGATCTATTGGCTTTGGTTGTGAGGTGTGTGTGCATGTGCCCTGTGTGAACCATCTGGCTTTAGTTGTGAGGTGTGTATGCATGCGTCCTGTGTGGCCCGTGCACACCTGGCCTGGTGACCTGGTGACCTGGTGTCAGCCCTGTTGCTATCATTTTCCCATAAGACTATCACTCTGCCCTCAATCTCCCTTTTTGCCTTTTTTGTGAGGAAATAGTGGTAGGATTTCCTTTCATGTATTTAAGTTCAAGACAGCAGCTTATAATACCACAGGTCCCTTCCGAGGTGAACAGGAACCTGCCCTAGCTCCTGGGACACTTCTTGTGGAGACAGTGCCACTGAGGCAATGGTTTCTTTATGACCCTGTGTCCCCTTGCAGAACCCATCCTTCAGGTGAACCAAGCAGAAGCAGACTGTGGCAAAGGAACCTCGCACCAAAGACTCATTTACTAACGGTGCCTTCCCTTGCAGAATGTATCCGCTGTGTGAGCTTCTGCTTGGTCAAAAGCAGAGCAGACTGTGGCTGAGGGGAGCCACAGGAGAACTGAGCTCATCTGCTAATCCTCAAGCTTTTCTATCCTTTCGAAAGCTCCCATGGTGTTTACCACACCAGTGCAAGCAAGACAGCTCTAAACAGAAGCCCCATTAGAGGAGGAAGACTGTTGCCAGATAAGAATTCTTTGCATGGAGCTGAATGGATCAGCAGTCAAGAGCACTGGCTGCTCTGTCAGAGGGTCAGGAATCAATTCCTAGCACCCACACTGCAGTTCACAACAGTCTGAAGCTCCAGTTCCAGGAGATCCAGTGCCCTCTTATGGCCTCCACAGACATACATGTAGACAAAATATGCACATACATAAAATAAAAGTATATTTTAAAAACTCTTTAGACTCTAGCTCAGACAAGGATCTAAACCCTTCTGTCTAGACTGTAAAGACTCAATAAGGTGAAAGACTTGTTTCCATAACACCAAACCTCTTGAATAGGGAGTATAGTTTATACGCAGTTGGTGTTTATGTCCTGCTGAGGCGGGGGGCGGGGGGCATGCACATAGAAAGTTAAGAGGAATATCATATCTGCAAGGTGATACTGGAGAAGACAGCTTCCAGATAATACTCATGACAAAGATCAAACACTCCATAAATTCATGCTGCTGAGTTACGCTTATCTGTTGGATCTTGCAATGAAATGGAAAATTCAAGAATTCACTGGAAAATGTATCTAGAAATTGATTGTGACTCACCAGCTTTTAAGAGACAGAGGACCTAACAATACTCAGGGACAAAAATTTTATAAACCCATTCCTCATTTATATCCTCAATAATATTCACCTCTAGGAACAGCAAATGTTGGGGCTCAGGAGTCTCTTCCAGTGAGTTTTCAATGAAGGCAGCAGTTAGAAGATTCAAAAAGAAGACCAGGAGTATCTGGGGAAAGGTCTCGCACTGGTACCAGTCCTCTCTGCCACCCAGGGATAGAGTGGATTATTTTTAGAACCCGTGTGTAGAACTTTGTTTGAAAGGAAGGAGTCCTGCAAAGCATGATGGATTTTATGGATGTCTTGCAAAGTTGCTTTGTCGCATTGCAATTGCTGATAGGTCGCTTGTTTTATGTGATCAGATTTGCCTTATTCCACAAAGCCTGAAGGTTACATTTGAAATTAGCATTTGTTTTTCTCAGACAGAGCCCAGTTGCCCTTGAAGCTCCTGCCCTATTTCTCGTGGGTGTCCAACTCTAATTGAACCTGTGTATCAGATAGAATGCTTCCTCTAAAAATGTGAAGAAGCCTGTTGCGTTGCAGTTGTGAGTTCCCCACTATTTGGTAAAGAAGCCTGTCAGTTCTAGCCTCCTTTAAGAGGTAGACTATGTCCTAGGTGTAGCAGTGAGAAGATAAGACAAACAGGCCCAGGGAAGCCCAATGCTCCCCAGTGCAATGGTTACATTGTCTCTGAGGCCAGGGAAGCCCAGTGCTTCCCAGTGCAGTGGTTACTTTGTTTCTGAGTGAAGTCACACCAGAACAGAACAGAATAAGATAATTGCTGGTGATTGATATAGGAAGAATTTCTTACGTGGTGTCTTAGTAAGGGTTTCTATTCCTGCACAAACATCATGACCAAGAAGCAAGTTGGGGAGGAAAGGGTTTATTCAGCTTACACTTCCACATCGCTGTTCATCACCAAAGGAAGGACTGGAACTCACACAGGGCAGGAAACAGGAGCTGATGCAGAGGCCATGGAGGGATGTTATTTACTGGCTTGCTTCTCCTGGCTTGCCCAGCTTGCTTTCTTATAGAACCCAGGATTACCAGCCCAGGGATGGCACCACCACAATGGGCCCTCTCACCCTTGATTAGTAATTGAGAAACTGCCTTACAGCTGGATCTCATGGAGGCATTTCCTCAAGGGAGGCTCTTTTCTCTGTGATAACTCCAGCTTGTGTCAAGTTGACACACAAAACCAGCCAGTACACAGGGGCTCAGGCTTATCTGAAAAAGTGCAGACTGAGGCCCACTTAACAGAAAATTAACTGCAAGTACCGAAGTCAACTGGGTACAGAACACAGAGCCAGGATTCAGTGAGTGTGGCAGAATCATACATGATATCTATGTCTTTCTACAATGTCAGAATTCATTAAATAATAAATTAATAGCAATGTCAGCTTTGCTGACTAAGGTTGACTGGGTAGTTCCTAATTTCCCTTGATATCAGCCATTGACAAACATGGGTTCTCTGTTACAATCTTAATTACTGATGTTAACACTCAGTTCACACATTACATATCATACAAGAAATGTATATGTCTGTGTGTGTGTGTGTGTGTGTGTGTGTGTGTGTGTGTGTGAAAGAATAGCTATGAAAGGTTAAAGAAGCCACAGTAGGGTTCAAGGAGTTCAGAGTCTCACTGAAAGCAGGAGACAGCAGGTAGAGATGCAAAGAGAGTCACTTCTACAATAATTAGGACATTAATAAACCTCATTCAATTTTTGCTACTGGAGCCTTGAGTGCAGAGCCATGCCCCAGGGTCACAGATCTGAGCCAAACCCAAGGGTTAAGCCAAACTAAAGCAGCTAAATGCTGGGTGATGGAGACCGCGGGGGCAATATATAGGATGGAGTCCAAACAGATATATGGACAGACAGATGGCAATTAAAATGGACTGCTTCAACAATGAGACCCAGTGAGCTGAAGCCCCCAGGGACAGTTAGGTGTGCTTTGCCTGTCAGTCCTTGTTCCCCTAATGCACACTCCAGGTACTCAGAGATAGCCTTCATCATAGGATTTAGCATCCTCCTCTCTTTGTAGGGTCCTGGTGAGGGAGCTGCATCCTGTTGTGGTCTTGATACATTGTGAGCCTGGTTTCCCTGATGTAACTGAATACACCCATATGCCCACATGTTTTCCCAATGGACTTTGATGAGTTTATAATGGTCCTTTGGGTAGTTATCAGTCTGTGTCTCTGGTGATGCTGGGCACACCGGTGTTTACATGCACAGCAAGGAACTGAGTACACCTGCCTCTGCATCTGCACTCAACATGGTGCCAAATGGTGATTTTAAAATGGAGTAACCCAAGGCGAGGCACGGCCTGACAGCTGCTAGTTATGTTACCCAATATGGAGTAACCAGGGCAAGGGTGCAGGCTGATCTCAAAAGTGACGTGTTTCCCAGAATGCAGTCGGTGGGTTTTCTTCTTCAGGACACTGAGACTCAGTCCCCTTCTGTTTCCAAATCCACCACTCACTGGCTGAAAAGATGTACCTCATCCTGACCAGTCCTGACCCCACACGTGGCTGAATCAGCTAAGAGTGTAGTTGGTTGGATGTTAGGTGGCCTTTTACACAGTAACCAATCTCTCCACTTGCTGCTTGTCAAAGCCCTGTGCCAGGAGCATCCAATCTTCTGACGTTGGTATTTGACACTGTTACCTACAAAAATTCTGAGCCTCATTTGCAGCCATCTTGGCCACATGCAGCCTATGGGCCACAGGCTCTGTCTGTCTGTCTGTCTGTCTGCCCCCCACACACACACCTTTTTTTCTGGAGTAATCATTTTGTATAAATCACTCTCAATGTTTTTACCTTAGAGCCTAGAACTGCTGGCTTAGTCATTCACATGAGATCTTAGCTGCAGAAACACATACAGGATTGTAAAGTTCACTTCATTACTCCGCTATCACAAGTTGGCTTCCCACTTTTGGAAATCTTCTTTTCCTCCTCATACATTTGTGATTTGTTTTCCCTGAAACAAAATTGCTCAATTAGCCAAAGAGTTGGTGAGTAAATTTTTTTAACAACTCTCTATCCTGTAATTACTTCCTGTCGTTGGGCCGTCTTGCTGAGAAGTTAATTGCTCTGAAACCAAGATCAGCCTGTTTGTTTTTAATGGGAAGGGAGCTAATACAAATACCACCGAATATTAGAACTGGGAACAGTAGTCAAGGAAGAAGTCAGGACGGGCACCAAAAGGCCTCAGAAGTTGGCCATCACCCTCCAGCTAAAAATAGGAAGGAAAGAGATACGAGATAATTAAGAACATGGTTTGGTTCTTCCCAGAACTAAAACAACGTAGTTTTTAAGAGCAGGAGAATTGTAGAGAGAAGAACCTAAGGTCTAGTCCCATCTGCTTTCTCCAATGGGTCTGTCAGCTTCAAAAGTACTTACTTCCTAGGCCAACTGTGTCTCGTGGTGATTAATACTTGGCGTTGTTCTACAACTCCATGGGGATGGTTTGCCGTGATTGCTTGTAATTGCAAAACAGATTGATTCCCTGGCGGGAGTAAAGTAGTAAACCGTAAGAGCTCCTGGCCTAGCTGAGCTCTGCTACCTCATGCTTGTGCACGTCCCTGGTACTCATTCACTTCAAATACATGGCCAGAGGTTTCAGGGACAGTAAGAAGCTACTTTCCAAATCCGAAGAAAGCCTTGAAATACCTTCAAGAAGAAAGACAATAAATAACCCAGAGGCACCCTCACTTGCATTCAGATCTCCATTCCATCGCCCGCTATTCCCAGTCCCCGGAAGGCCCTTCCGTTCTTCAGTTGGCTGCTCTTGCCTGTACAAAGCACACTAACGCCTGGCAACCTCTGACCACATCCTCCCGACTCTGCTATTGTCCCTTGGCCCCAGTGTCACGGAAGCACGCTCTGCCTCAGTCCCTCTCACACTGAACTCTAGATAGTGATCTGCATTATAGGTAATTTATCACTGACCTTAACATCCATGAAGACAAAGGCGTTGCCAGTCTATTCATGAAACTCAGTTAGAATACGTCCCAGTGTAATGCTCACAGATTCACCCAACATGGGACAACACGGGCAAGCTCCTTCTACGGCTGTTTGACTATCCAGACTGAGTACTCACTGTTCCTACAAAACACTTCCATAAACCCTAAATGCTGTTTGTCGGGATTTGTGAGAAGGGGGATCTCTTGGTGTTGACAACAATACATTGAAAACCTAATTGCTTTTCCTGCCTGTTACTGACCCCTTTCATCAGCCAGCCCTGCATTCCCGTCAGACACATTTCCCATAGCTTACAGTTTTCTAAGCTGATCTCTTTGATTCTACTTGATTTCCGTTGACTCTCTCACATAATTATGAACTGAGTATATTTGGCCATCAAAGCTAGTCAAGAAGACAGAAACATTTATTTATTTGTACTGGCAAGTGATCCCAATGCTGGAAGATGCCAGGAAAGAAGAGGAAAGGCGAGGGGAGGGAAGGGAAGGGCTGTGGGAATAGCCTGATGGGTGATTGCTTGACTAATGTGTGCCAG
The DNA here is from genome assembly GCA_030674055.1 of Rhabdomys pumilio. Lineage (NCBI taxonomy): Eukaryota > Metazoa > Chordata > Mammalia > Rodentia > Muridae > Rhabdomys > Rhabdomys pumilio. The sequence goes on from JANHMN010000001.1 coordinate 6,691,558, forward strand.
GCTCTGGACTCCAACCCTAGCACCGATGATGGTGGTGGTGGTGGTGGTGGTCGTAATGATGATGATAATGAGATGAAGCATCTCAACTAAGAAAAGAATCAATAATGAAGGAGAAGAAAAATAACAACAAATGAACAAGAAATTGAGTCTGATCATCCATCTTCTAGGGTTAAAATTCGCCCCAGTCAAATATCTCACAGCTTCGACTGTGCACACATGTGCGAATGCTTGTGTGTGTGTGTGTGTGTGTGTGTGTGTGTGTGTGTGTTTCAGATTTCCATGGTGCTTTTCAGAACTTGGGAACATGGGACAACAGAGCCTGCAGTTAGGAAAGGAACCAGTGTCACATAAAGCCAAGATTTGGCTTCTAAGGCTCAAGCTTCTTTAATTCGCAAACTTTCATGACAAAAGTTCAAATATTTATCTAACAATTTTATAGTTTTTGAAAGCCTCAAATTGCAAGAATGCTGGGAAGAAAGAGGGAATAGGGAAACATAAGGGAAAGGACTTTAATTAAGTTGGCTTTCAGCTCAGCTCAGTTTAGCGTTTGGCGTCTGACTGGCGCTCACATGCCACTAAGTGCAGTAAAGAGAAGGAGGAGATCTCAGTGCAGTCCTCAGCCCCAGAGAGTGCAGTGCCTCCTCTCCACTGTCTCCTTTTAACCTTTCCTTTGCCAGGTTCTCTCTAAGTGTTTTAGTCACCTGGTGATCTAAGAAGGACAAAATAAACATAGATTAATCTTTCTCCCTTGTGTCACTATAACCCGGCACAGAGTCGTACAGGATGTGTTCAGTGAATAATGGGGATGGGCCGTCTCATGGGTCGTTAGCCTGGCATACACAGAGCAGCAGAAAAAAACAAAAAAGACTCTAGTTCAACAGAGTGGTAGGAGAGTTGTCCTCTGACTTCCAAATGTGATGTTCTCAGGCACACATGTGCCTGCACACACACACACACACACACACACACACACACACACACAGAGAGAGAGAGAGAGAGAGAGAGAGAGAGAGAGAGAGAGAGAGATCAGATTTTTAAATGAAAGAGAAGGGCATTTTTCGTTCTTAGAGACAGTCTTGCTATGTAGCCCAGACTGGTCTCAAATTTCCTTTCCTCCTGCCTGACTCCCCAACTACTGGGGTTACAGATGTGAACAACTGCACTAAACATTCAATGTTTTCCACTGACTTGCCAGGCGGAGCTCAGCCTTGCACACTGGCAGTCTACAGAGCTCATTCTTTCCTATGGCCACAAGTGTACTCATCCCTGGTCTCTGCCACAAACATGATCTTAGAAGGGTTATTCAATCCCTCGAGACTCCTGGCTCTTGTTTTTGTTTTGTTTGAGTGATTGGTTGTTTTTGTAGCGCTAGAACCCACAACTTCACATGGACTAGGAAGCACTTCCTAGAGAGTGACATCCTCAGACCAGAGGTTTCAGTCCTCAAGGTGACAGTCCTCGGTGTGTGTGAGGGTGTTCCTGTACACATGCATGGAAATACATCCAAACAGGTTGTTGCAGAGACTGGGTGGCTAAAATACACGGTGAAGTACCACAGTGAGCACCACAGTGAAGTATTTCCCAGTGACGGGTGGAGCTGACGGCTGTTTCCACCGTTCTCTGGGCTAGTGAGAAAAGACTAACCAGGGTTATCTTGAGCAGCCCCTTCTTTCTTAGGTTCCAGTCACGAAACAAACCAAAGTCCCAGTTACATTGTTGCGGCTCCAACTTAAAGGAAGTTTCTTTTCTTAAGGCATTTTCTAAACATCCTAACAGGCTTGTCTGGAATCTCTTTACTCTGGTGACTTTTCCTAACTAAACTGTTGGCTTTGCATCTGAATTCCCAGCAAGGTAAGGACAGTGATAAGATGAGACAATGGGCCTTTGATTCTGCTCTCTGTGGCTTCCTAGTGCCCTACACCCATCCCTCGAGTCCAAAGAGCTTAGCTACAGGAATCCAAATTAAAACACAGGGATGCTCTGACTCAGACACAGACCGTCCCTGCCTACCCCACCCACCACCACTTTGTGTAGATATCGCCCTTTCAGGCTTTGTGATGGATTGTGAAGCTTTGAAAACCCAATTGTGCAAAGTGATTCCATTGGCCGCAGATTCACCACTGCTGTCTGCAGGCTTCCCCGCAGGCACTGGGAGTCTTTAAAGTATTCAAGCTTTAGTGCAATCATTCCCATTTTTATCCAGAGAATGAAAAGTTATGAAATAAGAACACTAAGCAGTCTGTGACTTAGACTTTTCAAATGTGTAAACAGAGAACACATTTAGGATGAGCATGTACATGTGTGTGCACATGTATATGTGTGTGCGTGCACATGGGTGTGCATATAAGTGTGCACATGTACGTGTGTGCATGTACGTGTATGTGCATGTGAATGTGAGATGCAGATGATATCATTCCCCAGGAGCCATTCGCCTTATTGGGGGATTTTTGTTTGTTTGTTTTTTAGATTTATTTATTGTTATTTCATGTGCACAGGTGTTCTGCATGCATGTGTATCTGTGTACCACATAAGGGCTGTGAATGTGGAGGACAAAAGGGACATGAGACAGCCTGGGACTAGAACTGCAGCTGGTTTTGAGGTGTCATGTGGGTGCTTGAGTTCAAACCCAGGTCATCCGGAAGAGCAGCCAGTGACCTTTCCCACTGACCTGCCCGTGGTTTTATTTTTGAGACAGGATCTTTCACTGGCATCTGAAGCTGGCCAGCAAACCTCAGAGATCTGTCTATCATTGGCTTACCTGAGGATTACTAGGGATTACTAGCACAGATGTGTTCCTCGATGAGGGGCCAGCTGTTGAAACTGAGGGGCCTCCTGTGGCGGAGGAGGAGGGCACTGGGGGAGAATTCTTGGTTGAAATTCCCGGCCTGAGACAGGGAGAAGAGGTGATTTCTAGAGCACAAGTTGATGGTTAGAGAACAACACTCGGGAAATACGAAACTGAATCAATGCTAATAACACAGCCTATTTGTTTCCCTCAGACTCATTCCTAAGTTTAATTAAAGGTGAGATCCTGAAGGAGGACCGAGTTGGTGCCTTCCCCCTGGGGCTGGTACACCTGGGATAGCTGATAGTGAGGGGAAAGCTGGGAAAGGCCATCCCCAGGGAGCTTCAGGAAGTCTGTTGATTCCAGACCACACTGTTGAAGACAAAACGTGTTTCTGCCACTGAAAATGTGTGTGGCTGTGTACACCTTTCGTGACGCCCAGTTCTGCGCCCCACCTTGTAACTCTCTTTGCTAATCTGGGTGTCTCTTGTGAGCTGCTCCTACCTCTGGAACTCTAGGTGTTTGTTGTGAGCTGTACCCCCCTCTATAACTCTCTGCAATCTAGGTGTTTCTTGGGAGCCTTTGAAAGATTTTTCCATTTGTTTGTTATGTGAAAATGCATGTTGTGCTCAAACTAGGAAGTTTGGTCAGCACATTATCTTGAAATCCCCAGTTGCTCTTTTCAGTTCTCTCATTAAATGACGTCACAGGGATGGGCCCATGACCTCTGTGACTTATGATCCTCTGAGGAAGAGAAGAGCTGGCTTAGTGGGGGAAACATTTGCTTCACAAGCATGAGAACTTGAGTTTGGATCTACAGAACCCACACAAAGCCAGACCCAGTTGTCTGCTTCTGCAATCCAGCACTTCAGTGAGAGGGAGCATGAGACTGGAGAATAACTGAAAGCTCACGAGACAGTTAGACTGGTGTATGCCGGAACAGATGTAAGAGCATGTCTCAAACAAGGTAGAAGATGAGGGTGCATGCACATCCGAGGCTGTCTTCTGACTTCTACACAGATGAATATGTCAGACACATAAACAGACACACACACACACACACACACACATATAGTAAAAATTTCAAAGAAATCCTAGACACCAAACATCAATTTACAGCCTGCACATGCATGCACACATATATGGATACACACCTGTATATACTTGTCCACAGTCACATACAACATACATACAACAAATAAATGATAGATGGATGATGGATGGATGGATGGATGGATGGATGGATGGATGGATGAAAGATAGATAGACAGACAGACAGATAGGACAGACAGATGATAGATTGATAAGTAGATAGATAGGTAGATGATAGATGATAGATAAGTTATAGAAAAATTTTACCACTGTTGTTTATCTTTATATTTTTATTTTTGTTAGAAAATCTAAATCAGAAAGCCATAAGTAAATTTCAATTATCTTTTCAGAACTTGCTTTATATATTGAGAAAAGGCTACCTACTTTTCTTAGCCACGGTGACTGAACGTTTTCTTCCTACTGCTCTTCCCCATGTGATCAGAGATCTGAATTAAAAGGCTCTCTAAAGATCCAGTTAAAGACGCAGCTGCTGTAACTCCCACCTCCTCACAGACACAACTGAACGGTGCATGCTCGTTTTCAGACTCAACTCGATTATGTGTCTCGTGTTGCAAACTTGTCTGTCTTGGTTTTCCCCAGTTTGATGCTGACCGAGATGAAGATGCAGTGTTCCATGACATCAGCATGGCTGTCGACAACAAGTTGTTTCCAAACAAAGAAGCTCTGCCGGGTAAGTCTCCACGTCCCTTGGCATCAGAACATCGCAGTCAACTCCCAGATGAGCCAGGAGTTTCACCAGTGGCTGAAACTCTGACACAGTTGTCCCATCCTTGGCCTCCTTCTTTCTTATTCAAAAAATAAAGATTAAAAAAACTAAATAGAAGGGAAAGGCTAAAAATCTGTCACTGTGTATTTGCTGATGCTTTTCTTGTCGTAGTATATATAAATCCTCAATCACCATGATGTGACACAGATCCTATGTCTCCATAGTAGAAAGAAATCTAGCCTGCCCCATACTTTGTGTAACTATAGCAGGTTATAGTCCTCAGGCCCCTCTAATCTGCACAGCTTTGTCTTGTTCTGCCCAGAGAGAGCATCCTCCTTCTCTGGTGGCTAAACCCATCTCACCTCATAGCTCTACAGTCATTTTTCTCCTTCTTTCCTAAGCTCTTAACCCTAGAGCTCTATCATGGGACACTTGAGAGAGGACCCATACCTGACATGGTTACACTCTCCATGCTTCTTTGTCTGTCTGTCTGTCTGCCTGTCTGTCTGTCTGTCTGTCTGTCTGTCTGTCCCCCTCTTTTTTTCTGGAGAAATCATTTTGTGTAAATATTTCTCCATGGTTTTGCCTTAGAGCCTAGAACTTTGGGGTTTTCCTTTATGAGCTCGCAATGCAAAAAGATTGAGAACAAGTTAATTAGGTTTTAAAATAAAGGAGCTGAGAAAACAGTTCCATGGTATAATGCTTGTTCAGTGCATCCATGGCCCTAGGTGAAGTTCCCTGCACTGCAAAGTAGTTTGATATAGATTCATACATGGATACATTGAGAGATGATAGATAATAGTTGATAAAGAGATATATAATAAAAATAGATGTTAAATAGATGAGAGATAGAACAGCTTAAATAGATATAAATGTCTAGATGATCAATGTAGATGATTGCCTGATAGTGTATTACGATCAATGTAGATGATTGCCTGAGAGTGTATTATGTAGAGGAGAGATGAGAGAATGCTATAGACATCAGATAATAACTATATAGATGCTTGGTGCGCATAGATGATTGATTGATTGATTGATTGATTGATTGATTGGCTGGTGCTGTATTGTCTGTGTTCACACTGTATTTAGATAAATCAGACACTCTGAAAACAGCAGTTCTGGCTTTTCTTTGAACTCCCTGAAGCCAAAACAAAACAAACCTCAGGCTTCAGCACCAGTGATTCAGAAAGGAGCCTCATACTGGCATGAATATAAACCCACTTCCCCTCTTTCCCAGAGTTTTCCAGAAATGTACCCGCTCTCACCCCTGCATCAGTTAGCATTCCTCAAGGGCACCATGGAAATCCACAGCTCCTTCTCTGCTTTCACAGCGGTGAGAGCCTTGACATCTTCCATTTTGGGGCTCTCCTGCCTCTCAGTAACCCTGCTGCGAGAGGTTAGTGAGAACCTCAGAGAACACCGCTCTAGCTGTCCCACCTCCTGTGACTTCTGTAGGCTGGGTACCAGTGCCCCTCCCATATCTAAACACCCATAATCCTCAGCTGTCCCATGCCCAGTATAGCATCACCTCCACCCCTCAGCTACACTATCTTTGGAGTTCTCTGATTGGCTGAGCTCCCGCCTCTGGCCTTTGAACCTGCTCTTCCAGTCACGCTGAATGTCTGTCTCCATATGTGCTTCCAAAGCTCCAGCTCCTCTGGGACCAGATCCCACCCACCCCCTCTCTCTGTCTCTGTCTCTGTCTCTGTCTCTGTCTCTGTCTCTCTCTCTCTCTCTCTGAGTGTGTGTGTGTGTGTGTGTGTGTGTGTGTGTGTGTGTTACTCAATATGAATCTCACAGGAGATAGTATAAAAAGCCTTTCTAGCTGCCCACACCCACCAACACCTCAGAGGTTCACCAGCTCCTCACCTTGAGCCCCAGTATGTATTTGGGGCTCCTTTGCCTTTTCCTCTATGCTGCAGGCCCATGGCCTCTGCACCGTTCCTCAGAGCCCCTTCTTTGTGGAGCCCATTAGTACTTACAGCAAAGCCATCTCTACCTACACAGCAATCTATCTCCATGGGCTTGCATTTCTCTATCTAGAAAGAGGATACAGAATACCTGCCTCATAGGGCCACTGGAATGGGGGTTTTGGTAGAGTTTGTGGGTAAAGAGGTTCTCTGTCCCCCTGGGAAGACTGCATATGAGCTGTGCCTTTGCAAAGAATGTGAAGACTCATGGGAAGACATCATAGCTTAGACAATATTTTGCCCACCTTCCCCCAGATTCATCTTTCCTATCTCTTTCCTCCATCTTGCCCTCTCTCCATCCCTAGCCTAGAGTCACTGAAGAACCATCCCTTTCTCTTCTCACTCTGGATAATACAAACAAACACCATGTTGTTCCTCAGAGGAGTTCTGCCACAACGTGTGGCTGACACCCCCATGCCTGTGGTGTAAGAGTGGAATTCTCAAGCTCAGGATGAACGGGACACTGACAGGAAGAGTGTGCACAGAGAAAACCCAGGGACACGGAAGTACAGAGTGTACACAGAGGGAACCCAGGGACAGCATCTGTGGAGAGAAAATGCACAAGCCCTTTGGTTCTCCTCCAGACACTCAGCGCCTGTAAACAGAATGCTTATAATTTCTAAGTTGTGTTTTATATATTCTATCTTGAAACATAATCCTAAGAGTTTAACAGAAATAGGAATAGGAGACATTGCTTCCTTTAAGAGAAACAGAGAGGCAGAAAAGTCTCATTCACAGTAGCCCTCCAGGGCTCAGGAAGCCGCATTGCAGCAGGGTCTTTGGCACACCAAACGCCAAGTGTGTCTTCCTGCAACTTTAAATTGGCCTCTATGACGCTGTTCCCAAGAACAATATGGTTCCGTTCACCTCTGCTGCCCTTTAAAGCCCTTGGTCTCTGGCTCCCACGTAAACCAAAGACAACCTGAAGGTACTATTACTGAAGACCAGCCTACATTATAACAAATGACAACAGATGTTCTGGATGGAGAGTTGTTTCAGCTTAGACCTTTCTTTGTTATCTAAGAAAAGGATGTCCTTAAATGTGAAGATAAACTGAAAATCTCAAAAGACGGGGAGATGAAATCCATGTGACCACTTTTATCAAATGTCTGAATTCTGTGGCCATTTTGAGAAAGAAAATCATGCCTGCTGTTTCATGGGCCTGTGTGTTGGTTGAAAGATAGTCTGCATGGGAGCATCAGCCTGTGATTGTCTCCCCAGTTCATTTGCTGAGCCTTGGGCTATTAGTAAGGTCCTCGTTTCCAGCAAACTGAGCAACCAGTGTTTTTAAAAATACACGCCATTCAATCATTATCTGAGCTGATAATGATACACTTTGTCTCTCATCTGAGATGTAGTAATACTATAGTTGCCATGGCAACAGTGTGTCAAGAAATGCCATCCCTTAGTGAAACAGTAAGATTTCTGTCAAAGCCCTTGATTAGAAAGGATAATTGATCTCCTCTTTCTCCTAAGCAAGAAATTCATTTTAATCAAAAGTCTTTTCATTCTGATATTACTGAAATTATTATCTAATGAATCTGCTGCTGTCTCAAGAGCTAGCACGTAGCTCCTACTCACTGGGTTGTTTAAGGGCCCTTCAGATTGGACTTCCTGAAAACAATTGGAAGAATGATCTCTAATTCAACAAACTAAGTAGGACAAGGGACTCCTCGCTGCTGCGTGTTCAGGGAGACTTTGTGTTCCACCCCTGTGGACCCTGTAGGACTCACTCAGAGGCAAGTCGGAGACTAGGAAAACACTTCCACCCACACACCTTTCTCCACTTGACTAGTCAAATAGACAGCATCTACACTGGAGACTAATGAAAGCCGAATATGTTCATGTTATCGTTAACACTGCTGTCCACAAAAGCCACCCAGAAAGGAAACGTGATTGTCCTGGCTTGAACTAGACTCTGTTACTCCACCCCTGGTGTTTTATAGCCCCTGCAGTGTGCTTCACTGGGATTCATTTATTGTCCCTCCTTGTCTCAGAATGCTGAATGGACAGCCACACCCTCAGGTTCTCACCCAAACAGTGCACTGCACTGAAAGGCAGTCTGGGTTGTCCTTCTTGGAGTGTGTTGTCAGCCGTGTGTGGGAGAAAGAGGAGAAATGGAAGCTCTGGGTTCTGTCATCCCTATTACACAGTGACACCTGCTCCAAGTCTCAGATCATCCTGGGACAGTCAAACTCCATCCCAGAAAAATAGAAAGGAAGATAAAACTTCAAGTGATGGTCTAATGGCGAGTACTTTCTCAGTTTGCCAAAGTAAGGTTAGCAAGGAGCAGAGAGGCTCACTCACCTATAGTGGCACACACCTCAATTCCTTTAAAGCTTGAGGCTGCAGCTTCACAAGTTCAAAGCCAGCCTGGAAAAAAAGGGGGTCTATGCCCCTTAAAAAAGGGGGTGAAGGAAGGGAGAAGGAGGAAGAAGGAAAGCAGGGAAGAGGGTAGAAACCCTGGATGAGAAGACACCTTAACTCTAGTCCTAGAAGGAACGGGAAGCCATACTTCGGGTGCTGCACTGTTTCTATGAAGTGTCTGCAGTGTCTACTGTCTTTTGAAAATCTACCTTTATTAAACATTCTCCAGTCCAGATTCTATGTCAAGGCCCAGGTCTAGTGAAATGTGAGGTGGTTTGTTATTTCACAGAATGCATACACCCTTTCTGGGCAGCACTTTCTGGGCAGAGAGGTGTGTGTACCTAGGTAGTGGCATGTCTCCCACAGGTAAGAGTTGTTTATCGAGGGCACCAAATCAACCATGGTGTGAGAACACCATGGTGGAAATTAATGGTTTAAATCCGAGCCTTGGGGATTAACGGCACGTGATTCAATGCAGCCTATACCACCAAGAAAAAACAGTCTCCCTCTTAGTAAACCTGATTTTTCTCACCTTTGGAGAATCTAATGGTAAGTATTTTCTCAGTTTGGCAAAGTAGGGTTAACAATGATCAGAGTGGAACAGTCCCTCATAGTGCCACACACCTCAATCCAATTGATCTTCAAAGCCAGCCTGAACTAAAAAGTGGGGTCTGCCTCACAAAAAAAAAAAAAAAAAAAAAAAAAAAAAAGTGATGTTTCAACTGTCAACTTGACACAATCTAGACTCATCAAGGAAGAGACTCAACTGAAGTATTGTCTCAATGTGGCTGGCTGGCCTGAGGGTACGTGAGCACGGATTGGCATGATTGTCCACTGAAGTGAGACACCTACCCTGAATACAAGCAACACCACTTCCTGGGCTGGGCCCTAGACTGTGTGGGATAGAGAAAGTGTGTGAGTAGCCAGTGGACCAGGCTCGGTTAGTCTCTGTGCTCTTGGCTATGGATGTGAATGCCCAGCTGCTGGCATCTCTGCCTTTCTTCTCAGTTGTGAAGTGAAACCTGGGATTGAACGCCAAGTGATTCTTTTCCTTTTGTCAAGGGATTTGTCACAGCAAATAAAGTGAAACCAGAACAGAGATTAAGGTGACCCACAGGCTTGAGGCAAAAGTCCGTTCTTCTTGTTCTAAAAGCTCCTTGCTCTTCCTCCACTCAGTTCATGGGGCTCCTTGTATTTCGGTTACTCTAGAAAATCCTGAAGTCATTTCTCTTAAACACTCATGTTCGCTCTCCTAGTTCAAATGCCTGAATCAGTTTCTTGTGAAGAATCTCAGTCCCACTGTCATCCTCACAGACAGATGGCTTTAGAACCTCACGCTTTCTGGTTTCTGAATCTTGCTGTTGACAAATCAGTCTCCTCCAGAGCTTGTTCTTCTGAGGGCTGGGACCAGGTCCAGAATGTCTGCGTCCTCTACCACGAGCCCAGACACAGAGTGCGGCAGATGGAGGGAGGCATGAATGTGCTGTAGAAACACACAGTCTCCACCAGCTAACCGTGTCTTTCTTAAACGTAGATCCAAGTGACCTTGACCCTTCTGTGATGTCTGATGCTGGAGAGATTATTGACACGGGATCAGATTACGATAACCAGGTAACTAAACCTACAAGTATTTCCTATTTAAATGTTTTTCATTCCAGTCTTGGTGTTTTATGAATACAAACACTAAAGTTTTCACTTGGGGTCTCGACAGATCACTGACAATGGGTTTCATGTGAGGCTTGGTCACCCACAGCTTTAGCTGCACTTCCTGTCTTCACCTTCCCTCATCCACAGACCCAAAGCAGTTGTAAAGGAAGGGCCTTAGGGTGGAAATTCCTTCAGATGCAGATGACTTCCTCTCACCCAGGAGTTTGCCTATGCACTGTAGTGGCTAATTTTGTCTAGTTGAGTAGACTATAAGTGCAGAAGGCAGGAGCGAGCCATGCCTTTGGGCAAAGGGATCTAGGACAGGGAGATCAGAGTAAAAGAAACACTATTCCGAGGTCTGCCATCCCAACCTGAATGAAAAGAGAAGAAAGAGGAAGCCACTGGACAGCAACCCCTGCTCTCACATCCACAAATTCAGCAAGATTCAAAGGAACTGCAGGACGCTCCTGTCACCACAGCCCCAGAACACTTCCTTCCTGTGCCTACCTGCCTGTGAGAGATCCCAAACCCTGGGCCAAAATAAACCTCTCCTCCCTTTGGCTGCTCGTCTTGACATTGTCAGAGCAGTAAGAAAAGTAACCAATACGTCCTACCTTCCGAGTAATAAATGAAGACCACAGCTAAGCATTGGCTTTGGGTTCAGAGATCTGTGGCTGTTCTGTATCTAACTCTGCAGGGAGTGATGCCCAAGGAAAGCATGGCCAATGAGCAGACGACGTATGTTCCCTTTGGAAAAAAAAAAAACTGAAGAAATTTATCTGGGTCATTTTCCTCTCAGCAAGTACTTTCTCTGCTGCTGTATTGTAATGATCCAAAATAGGTGGCACGTGATCTAACTCCCTAATTAGGCTTCAGGTTCTTTCTTTCTTTCTTTTTTAAACGTAACGTCTAAGACTCTGTGCCTACTCTTGTCACTGCTTCTCAGAAGTGATGGAGAGCCAAGAGTGTTCTTATGATGACTTCTGCTCCCATTTCTATTTTAGATCACAACTGAAACTAATGTGTCTGACCAATATCCACACACGACTGGCTGTGTACTGTGTGTGTGTGTGTGTGTGTGTGTGTGTGTGTGTGTGTTCATAAATAAAGTTCCTTCCATGACAAACCATGAAATTATTGACAAGTGTATAACACAGGGTGGTCACCATGCATTTATAGAACCTGGTAACAGCTATTAAGCGTGTACTACATGGAAAACTAAGCCATTGGTTCTGGGCTGACTGTTGGGCTAACTCTCCACAGCATCACCACAGGTAGGATTATGGTTTCTTCTTCACAGATAGAAAGAGTCATTGGCCCATGGTCACACTAATAGGAGTCAGAGAAGGGTTGGAACACAGGATGCACTTTCTTGTGCACAGTATTTTTTAATTACCATATGCTAATTATACATATTAATAGCTTTCACTATGTTATTTCTATACAGGCACATAATGAATTTTGGTGGTGCCTACCCCATCCTTACCCTCTCTCGACCTCCTCCATGTCTGTTGATTACACAATGTGTTAGTCTTCTTTTACTTTCATGCTTTGTTGTTTTATTTTGATGACATAATGAGTGTGATTATGGTTGCTCACATAAGGGTTGGGGACATTTGCAATAGCATTTGCACTTACCACTTACAGAAGTGAAGAAAGTGGCTCACCTCCAGCAATTATTAACTGTCCATACATCCTCAGGAAGGAGTGGGGCCTCGTGAACTTTCTCCTACTCCGTGACAGGATGTTGAGCCACCCAATCTTCACAAGTAACCACAGCCCATGAGTCTAGGAGTACCATGGCCATGTCATGAGTGGAAGAGTTCTCTACAGCAACACCCCCCCTCCTCTTGCTCTGTCTTCTGTGATGTTCCCTGGGCCTTGGAGGGGGTGATATGGATGTCTAAGTGTGACACACATTTTCTAAGAATCACAGTGTATTACCTCCCATCCTACCCTGGAAAGACAAGCCAGGGGGGAGAATTGAAACCTTATCATTTGCTCACCCTTAAAGCTCCTGCATCTAAATGTACAGACTACACAAACAAATGAGCCATGGCAAGAAAGCCAATAACAAGTGGGTTCCCATTCCCAAGGGCTAGTAAACACTGAAGTCTTACATAGGATTATTTTAAATGTTCAAAGAAACAAAGAGAAGACATAAAGAAATAAAGTAGAACCGTGAAACAACTATCAGAAAGAGTGGAAAGAGAAAGAAAAAAGAAATAAATGAATATGACAGGTGGGATAGTTGATTGTCAACTTGACAGGATCTGGAACTATTTAGGAGACAAGCCTCCAGGCATATATGTGAGAGACTATGATAGACCCTGGGTGTGCCTGTGAGGGATATTCTTGATTAAGACCCACATAAAGAAGGATGACACCATTCCCCAGTCTTGGGCCCTAGACTACATAAAATGGGGGAAGCTATCTGAACACAAACCTTCATGGCCTTCTCTCCACATCGTGACTGTAAATGCAATTTGGTCAGCTCTCTATCACCTGGACTCCCATGCTCTGATGGGCAGTGGACTGTGAACCCTTGAACTGTGAGCCAAGATAAAACCAACCTTCCTTCCTTCCTTCCTTCCTTCCTTCCTTCCTTCCTTCCTTCCTTGAGTTGCTTTTGTTGGATATTGTTGCAGCACCAGGAAAAGTAACTCAGACACTTGTGTCAAAAATATAATTGTTATTGAAATAAAAATTCCATTAACGGTTTGAAAAGTTGCCTGAACACAACTTGAAAAGGATGATAAAGAAGATGAAATTGCCTTAAAATAAAGCAGAAACCTCAACAGTTGTCTAGTATGAAGAAGAACTCAGTAGACACCGAGGACAGAATGAACCAACATATATATTATAAACATTTTAGAAGAAAAAAATGAAGATGGAGCAGAGGCAAAGCTTTAACAGAGAGTGGTTGAGAATTGTATAGACGTGAAAAAGACAAATACTCAGACTGAAAGAAAACAGTCCAATAAAGAATCTAAAAAACTGTCTCTACTAGTCTTTCTTTACGTAGTCACTGGACAAATTTTGAGTTGCACATTCTAGGTTCTGTTTAGGTATTTGTAATATATGCTCATTAAGCAGATGAGGAGGCTTGTCTCAGAAGCTTGCATCCTAGCAAGGAAGGCACACAGTAAACTCTAAGCATGTGTTAGTAAATTCTCTAGGTTGTCAGATGTGATAGACAAAGGAAAAGCCAAGCAGAGGTGAGGGAACTCGAGATACAGGGAGTGGGGCTGAGCCAAGCATCAGATAGAAGGCCCAGCTAAGTGGCCAACCTCAGCAAAGAGGTGACACACAATACCAGGTGTCAATGTACAAGAGATAAAAGCCAGACCTTCAAAGTGACAAGGGATAGAAATGTGGTGGCAACAGATTAAGCAATGCACCTGGGCTTGCTGTCTGGAGCACACGATGAAGCAGGTGCCATGCCCAGTGATTTACAGTGTGTTGTTGCTAACCCTTATTAGAAAGCTGCCCAGCCCCTAGGTACAGCTGAGGAAAATGAAGGTGGGAGACTCCCCAGGGCCACACAGCTGACAGGTTAGAGTCAGAAATCAAACTTTGATGTTCCAGACACCAACATCTGCTTCTCCACTCTAAAGGAGCTACGATCAACGTTCCTGAAACCTATTGCCGGTTCCAGGTGACACGTTTGAACTATTATTCTTGACCTTGGTGCATTTGACACTGTAAATTTCACCAAATTGTCTTTCTTAAGAACCAGGTAACAAATGTCTTAGACCTTGCAAGCCATCTGGCCTTTACTGCAGTGACTCAGAGAACAGGTCATAACAATATAAAAGTAAATGAATATAGCAGAGAGCCAATATGGCGATACTTGTGGGGAGTGACACCTGACCTCCACACAGTTTTAACCCTTTTAAACATGTAAGCCAACCGAGTCAAACGAGGGTAGAGACGGGAGTTGTGTTTGACCCATGCCTTCATTGCTCTGGCTCAGGATCTGAGGGAAGACAAAATGTGACCTGTCTTTTAACTGAAATAAAATATGTACTATTCTTTTTTTTCTTCTTCTTTTTTTTTTTTTTTTTTTTTTTTTTTTTTTTTTTTTTTTTTTTTTTTGGTTTTCCGAGACAAGGTTTCTCTGTGTAGCCCTGGCTGTCCTGGAACTTACTTGGTAGACCAGGCTGGCCTCGAACTCAGAAATCCGCCTGTCTCTGCCTCCCAAGTGCTGGGATTAAAGTCGTGCGCCACCACCACCCGGCAATATGTACTATTCTTAACAAAAGAAAAAAAGAAAACAAGAATAAAAATAGTAAGACTGTTTTGAGTTGGGAGGCAGACCGACAGATCTGAGCAGCAGGCATGTTTTGTTGATGACCACTCTTGGTCCCTGACATTAACCTCATGTTCCTGTCTGCCATTTCCAGAGTGTTCACTCCTTCGCTTCTTTTAGGTGATTTCATACTCAGGAAAGTACAGGAGAGAGATGTGATTTTTTTTCTACGCCTTCTTTTGCTGTTCTGGAAACTGAGGCACCAAGAAATTAGGCAGGCAACAAGAGACAAAGCTCGGAACTCAAGAGGTTGAACAAGAGCTCAACTGCAGAAAACTGACTCCAGAGCTAGGGCAGGAGACATGCTAGACTGTGATTGTAAACTAAACCAAAGTCCGGGTGACTGGTTCCAGTAGGACCTGTTATGGGTGACTTCCAAAGAAATCTAGGACTGGGGATTAAGGGTACAGAACCTGGTCTCGAGGAGTAACTGGTCTTAAATGACCCTGACTTCATACCATGTTTGGTTGAATAGAGACTATGACCCAAAAACTTCACACTTAATCCCTAACCCCTAGCCCCTAACACTTAACCCTAACCCTCATCTTAACCTTAAACCCTAACACTAACCCTAACCGCTAACCCCTACCCCAACCATAACACTAGTGTCTAAGCCTAGGCCTAAACTTAACCCTAACCTTAACCCTAACCCTAACCCTAACCCTAACATTAACCTTAACCCCTAACACTAACTCTAACCCTAACCTCTAACTCCTAACCCTAACCCTAACCTTAACCCTAACCATAGCCCTAACCATAGCCCTGACCATAACCCTATGGGGTCACCCCATGGTCCCTATAGTGAGAGGCTCAGCCCAGATGATACAAAGAAGTGGGGATGTAAAAAGGCGTGTTGTGTGTCCAGGGAGGACTTGGTGAGCCCCCAGTCTGGACAGCGAAGCTCCCAGTCTTAGCCTGACGCTGTAGCCTCACAGTCTGACCTCTCCCCATGCTGCTTCTCCTCTCACTCAGTTTCCATTTCCTTGCCAAACTCTCCATTGATCCAGTACTCAAACCCATGTCCAGCATGGTGTCTGTGGCCCCATTACACTTGCTGCATACACTGTCCTCTGAGAGGCTCAGCCGCAGCCATGGTTTGGCTTCACCCGGCTCTCCTCACTGAGCTCCTGTTGCCTGTGTCTACCCACCAAATGGCACTGCTTGAATTTCCCATGTGCATCTCTAACTCAATATGCCCAAACCACCTTCCCCCACAAAATCTGCTTTTCCTTCGGTTTCCTCTATTTCTGTGAATGACATTACCACCTCCCCAGCTGCCCAGGCAGAAGCAAAGGTGCCTTGCTAGTCTCTCTCCCGTCTCTCCCACCCATATTGGTTCAGCTGGGTAGGTAATCAGGTCTCTTAGGCAGGAATGGCTCTGCTCCTCTCCAGTCCCGCTGCTCCTGTTCGAGCCTCTTCTCTGCCTACCTGCTTGGGGCGGCTAACTAGTCTTTCCGTTCCAATCTTCTCATCACTTAAAATTACATACTATGAAAGCAAACCCAATCATGGCAGTCTATTGCTGGAAACCAAACCCCTCCTGGCTCTTCCCTAATCTCAGAATCTCTTAATACAATGATGGGACTATAGGACTCGGAATTTGACCCCTCCACTGCTCTCTAAACTCATCCCTGTGACTGCTCCAGCCATATGAAGATATTTGTAGCCATCTCCAGTACTTGGCAGGCTCTTCCCATCATAGAGAAGCTTCTGTAACCCCATCACCTCCATCCTGGATAGCCATGATGTGCACCATCAGGACCAAGCTTCTTCTGAAGGAAGCCCTTCTTTTACTAACATGCTTGGGTAACCAGTATGGTGGTACATGTCTTTAATCTCAGCGCTAGTGGGGAGAGGCAGACAGATCTCTGTCATTTCAAAGTCAGCTTGGTCTACAGAGTGAGTTCCAGGCCCAATTGGGCTACAAATTGAGACCCTTTCTGAAAAGAAAAAAAAAATAAATAACAGTACTTGGTTCATCTTTTTCAGGGACCCATAACACCTTAAGTCATAATGTTTGCTTGCCTGTGTAGAACATGTGTTGCCTTGTGTCACCGGCGCCTGACACACAACCTGCCATATGATATATGCTTAGTAAGTGGGAGCAGGGGAAACACTGACAAGTCCCAGAGCCTTGTTGCCCTTGTTAAACCTGATCCAGGTCTGTGCTCTATGACGGACTATAAATTCTGCTCTGTCACCCCAGCCACATATAGTCAGACAAGGCTAAGCGCAGCCCACACCCGTCCAGAGAAAGGATCCCACCATCCCCAGGCACAAGGGCTTCCTAAAACACAGCCTGTGCCCCAATGTCGCTAATAATCTTCCTATGACCTCACTGTTGTCTATAGGAGGGAAACATGTTTTTATCGGAACAAAAGAAAACTGTGGAAGCAAAACCAGGAAACAAAAGTAAATCAGTTTTCATTAGGTGTTTCAGAGAAGCTAAGAGCTACAAAGAATGAGACTGGAAACAGTGTTTATCCAGATTCAGAGTTAAGAAATAAAATTGCATACAGTTGGAAGGCGTCTGCCAGTGCCACTGTCCTACCAACACTGCTGTGCCCAAACAAAACTCAAATGACAGAGGGCTCTGTGCATCACTCTCTGGTCACACCCTCCGGACTCCCAGAGGCTTCCGCTGTTCTGAGTGCAGTGTTTGTTAATTTCACATCTGTCCTCCTGTTTCCATTGTCTCTAGAAACCAGAACCAGGAGTTCAGGGACTTCATCTCTTTATCACTGGCACCTAAAACATCTGGCATGCGGCAGACAACCATTCAGAGACCATTTGTTGGCTATTAAATAATGTATTCCTATGAGACGTAAGAGTTGGGTTTTGCTACGTTTTCCATCCCTTTTAAGTGCCTGTGTTGTCCGTATATGCTTGTATCTTGGTGTTGGTAATGCAGATTGCTTGATGCATTTTGACTGTGTTATACAGTAACTATATGAAATTATAACACAGCTTGGTTATTACTTCTTCCTGGGGTGGGTAACATCTCACCATGGTACTGGCATGGAAACATTCACGGAGACCCTTGGAATCAAGTAAAGGACTCAAAAAAAATAACCCCCATAGCCACAACTGCCTAATCTTTGACAAAGGTGTCAAAAACACACACTGTGGGGAAAGGTGGCTCCGTTGGCAGACAGTGGTGGAAAAACTGTATACACATTCAGAAGAGTAAAGTTAACTTAGATCTCTTATTATGCACAAAAATATACTTTGATGGGCTCAAAGGTCTTCATGTAAGATATGAAACTTTAAAGTGGATGGAGAAAACATAAGAAGAATTTGTCAAGACAGAGATGAAGACAGAAACATTCTGGAAAGAACCCTGACAGCAAAGGACACCAGGACCAAGGAGTGGGATTACCTATAATTTAAAAACTTCTGCACAAAGAAACAATGACTAGAGTGGAGAGATAGCTAAAGAATGGATGAAACGTTTTGCTAATCATACATCAGATAGAGAGTTAATATTTGGAATATATTAAAAATTAAAAAAACAACAACAGAAAAACCAATCTTCTACTAAATAAATATGTTAATGAACCAAATAGACAATCCTCAAGAGAGGAAAACAAATTGTCAGTAAATACTTGGGAAAGCCTTCAAAATGTTTATACATGAGGATAATGCAAGCAAAAATGGCTACCATCAAGAAAATAACAACGGCTTCTGGTGAGAAGGAGGAGGAAAAGGAGGAAGAGAAAGAGGAGGAGGAGGAGGAGGAGGAGGAGGAGGAGGAGGAGGAGGAGGAGGCGGCTTCACTCACTGCTGGTGAGCATGTAAACATGTGGCCACCATGGAAATCAGTGTTGAGTTTCCCCAGAAACGCTAAAAACAGAGCTCATTTATCACCCAGCTGTACTACCCATGGGTATACAGCTACATGGAGGTCTGTAAGTCAACCTACTTGGAGACACTTGCGTATCCATGCTTGTTTCTACATTATTCTCAATAGACAAACATGGAATCCGCATAGATGCCCATCAACAGGTGTGTGGATAAATGAATATGGTACACAATGGGGTTGTATTCAAATGGCATTTGTACAAGAAAGCAGTGAACCTGGAAAGCATTGTGCTCAACAAAATGAGTTAGAGAGATATATCCGGGGTAGTTTTCTCAGTTGTAGAGCTTAGGTTTTAAGTTGTGCATTTACGTCTATAGGTCGAAGGCGGGTCATGAAGCTAGAAGGAAGATCAAGAAGAGATCTGAGGGACAGGTCGGGGCAAGCATTGTGACATGTGACAAGAAGCAGAAGGGCACTCATGTGACCAAGAGTAGGGAAGGGGTTGGTGATGGGGAGGGGATGGCGAGGGACTCAATAAGAATGAAGTATGCATGAAAATGCCATAGAAACTCACAACTCTAAGAGAATGTACAACAGAAAAGAGCAGAATGGAGTCACAATACACTTGCTACTTTGTTGCCTCTTTATTCACACACTGAGTTGTAATCTCTTTCAGTAATAAACATGTTTCCTTGCCACATTGTTTAAATAGCTAGGAGAAACCATGGAAGATGGTGGAGTTTTTAAGTTTGCTTTGAAGTTGTATTTGATTAAAATAGCAACACTATTCTTTGGGTTTAAAGTTTAAAAACTGAATTTGCTGAAAACATTGCTGAGATGGGATGAGAGGGATGAGAGGATACTTTTTCACCAGTCGTGTGAACGTGTTATAATGAAGGAAAGTGAATCTGATCTCTGCTAGAAGGAGGTTCTCGTAATTGTTTTCCTCATCACTGATTGTGCTAGTTTAGTCTGTCTGCTAAATCCTTCTCTTCATGGCTCATGGAAGCCATATTCTAATGGGGTGATTATAAGCATGGGTTAGCATGAATAGAGCATTTCAGGTAAGTTATAAATGTTCTTGTCACTGAAGGGACTGTCATGTCTCTTTGTGTCAAGGCGGAGACCTGTAGCCAACACTCTGTGTCCCTACCTCCTCCTGACCATGAGCCAGCCAGCCCCATAAGTGCTCTCATTCTTTGAGAACGGACTAAGGGTCAGAGCTCAGCTGCTAGTCCAATAACAAGAAGCCTTGATCACACTGATTGCTTTATGACTTTGGGTGGCCATCCCTCTTGTTCCAAAATAACAATTAGGGCAAAAAGAGATGCTGGGGCAGATCAGAGGCAGAAGGAAGGAAAGGAAACAAAGATTCGGGACTACAATGTTTTGCAGGCTTCTGTCTCTCTGATACCAATTCTGGAGATGGCTTCCAGAAGCTCTTTGCCAAGAAAGGAAGCTTCTGGAAGGATGGTGCTGCCTCCTCCAGGGTAGGTTGTCTGCAGAGCCGACCCCGATGACTTTTCCAACTCATCCTGCTCCACATTATAATTTTCTTACCTAGAAAAATGAAATGCTGCCATTTCTGGGTCCCATAGTGGGGGAATGCTGACAGATGGAAAAAATGTGTATCCACAATTCATTGAAGGCACTGAATACTCAGTTCTCAAGTTACCATGGCAACCACTCAATTAAGTGAGAAAAAAATAAGTATACTTATTATTATGCTTACTGTTGAGCTTAACATTCTTTTAAAAAATGATGACGATGAAGAGGAGGGAAGAAATGAATATGTCTAGTGAATTGTTCTCCCCAGACCTGTCTAGGATTCTTCCCCTGTATTTCAGCCAGCAAATCTCCTTCACACACTTTGTGCGGAGCTGAATGCTAGAGTTGTCACTGAGGTTAGGAACGAGAGCCTCAGAAGATTCTTTGATAATGTGTGCTTAGACCTAGCTTCTGCTGAAGGACACTCAGACAGAATCCTAAGGTATTGGACAGGAGCCTGCAGGTCAGGAATCAATGGAGACAGTTTGTGGGGTCTAACCTTCAGTTTGAGCACATTCCTGAAACCCTCCATAAAGGTCAGGAATCAATGGAGACAGTTTGTGGGGTCTAACCTTCAGTTTGAGCACATTCCTGAAACCCTCCATAAGATGCGTGGCTTTTCTAAAGATGTGACTGACAAGAGCTCTGCCTTCATACTCTGAGACACAATACATGACACATGTATTTGTGCAAGAATTTACTACTTACAGAATAATCTGATAAGTCACTTCTGAGCAACCAACCACCCCCAGGAGTGGCCATTTTTCTTTACATCACCAGTGTTCGCTCCACACAGAATGGTCTCTGTAAAATCTCCAGACTGAAAATGTCACTTCTCGGTTTGCTTTCCATCCATAGGCTCTTTCTGTTGTTGATGTCCAGTGATCCCCTTACCAGGTCCCTAAGTGTAACCTGCCCAGCCACATCCCAACTCTAAGCTCCAGACATTCAGAGGGTTCCGTTGTTCCTCCAGACTGCTCATCTGTGTTTCTTCTGCCCACCATGTGTTTGTCTGTTCCTTATCTGACCAACTGAGCTCACTCTCCAGCCCCAATTTCCATCAGAGCTTTTGTTTTCATAGTCCTGAAAAGATTCATCTAACATGCACTCATCTGAAAATGATTCGTGTATGTATTAAGCAGTATCACTCTTGAGGTGGACACCAAACTCCACAAGGACTACACTCAAGAGGACATGAGTGTGTGTCCACAGTTTTCTCTCAACCTCTCCAGTATCCGACAGACAGCTCTTCAGTGTTGGGTGGAAGGCCTTGCACCTTGTAAGAGAACACTCAGCAGAGTTTAGACCCGAACCCAGCGTTTTTACTAACATATCACAGTGTTGCAGATCACAGGAATGAAACGGCCTCAAGTACAAAACACACGTGTAGAGAGAAAGTGCGACAGCTTCTGTCAACCACACCGACTTAGCTGTCACCATGCAGCAAACAGCAACTCCTCCCATGCAGAGTCACACTCTGCAGCTTCCTCTGCTGTTCATTCATGAATACAGCAAAGTAAGCTGAGTCTCTAGAGTCCAAACCCTGGGCAACCACACCCTTCCAGCTTCCAATGGTATAGCCATAGATGGAGTCCCATTCACAGCCACAAGCAACCCAGTCCACCCTGGAGTCTCTGCTCCCTGCCTTGTTTCTGACCCCTGATGCTCCTCTGTAGCCATAGTGAACCTTTTCCACCCCTGCAGTCTGCTCTTCGCAGGGCATGCTGCTCAGAAGTGAGTGGACCAGGAGAGGGAAAGCACCCTGGGAGCCCAAGGCTGCTGACTTATTCATTGGAAATTGTTCAGGAGCAAGAATTGGAGCCTAGGGAGAGAGGTCTCAATGGGCAAAGTGCCAATCACCTGTGAGATGTGAGTTAAGACTGCAGAAGCCATGTGGGAAAGCTGGGCATATGACATGTTCCTATAGTCCTAGCACTAAGGAAGCAGAAGCAGGCATACCCTGGGGGCTCTCTGGCCAGATAACAAGCCTAACTGGCTAATTCCAGGCCAGCGAAAGACTGTCTCAAAAAAGAAGGTAGATGGTACATAAAGAATGTCACTTGAGGCTGGCCTCTGACTTCCTGGTGCTCACAGGCAGAAATGTGTATGTACACACACACCGGAATACATTCATACATACATACATACATACATACATACATACATACATACTTACATACACATACAAAAAGTAAAAACTGTTTTCAGGGGAAGTTTGTTGTACATGTTATCTAGTTTCTGTATAGTAATTCTATTTTTGATTTTTTTTCCATTAAAATAAATACTGCTGTGTAAAATCCATAGCATAATCCCCTCTATGTTTACTCCTGTTCAGGGCTCTGAAGTCTCCCATTATAATATCACCAGGGAAAAGTCATTGTCTCTTAAACATCTTTGGAGATAGCTCTCTGGGATAGCCTTGCCTAAGGGGCAGGCCTCTGGTTGCTAGCCACAAGGAAAGGGATGAGTTCTCCTCACAGCACAGATCCAGCTTTGCCCTGGCACCACAGAAGGTGGCTCTGAATTCACGAGGCACTTCTGAGAAAACTGACTTACCCTCTCTCATCTCTCAGCACAGCGTCCTTCTCTTCACACCCCCATAGATCCACACCACGGCCATCATCAGGGGAGAAAAGGGTGCTGGTTCTGTGAGCTATCAACACAGAAGGCAGGGAGCAGCTGCCCCTTTGGCATGTATACAGAGAAGCAATTAAAGTGCTGTGCTGGGTCAGCAAGGGCTTAGGGGCTGGGCGTGGTCGCGTACGCCTGTACTAAGACAGAAGGACCAAGAGTTCAAGGCCAGCCTAGGCTGTACAGCAAGACCTTGTCTTTACAAATGAGGGAAGGCTTAGAGATCCAATCTGAGCCATGCTAACCAGCAAGTCCTCAGCTGGGAAATGAAGTGAGTGTTCAGATGGTGAGTGGGGTAGATGAGTCCTGCAGACCGGACAGGTACCATGGGTGTGTGCTCCTACAGACCGGACAGGTACCATGGGTGTGTGCTCCTGCAGACCGGACAGGTACCATGGGTGTGTGCTCCTGCAGACCGGACAGGTACCATGGGTGTGTGCTTGCAAAATCTACAAAACTTCATTTACGCTTGTCCTCTTATTTTCTTTATGGTATAGTGTGAATATTTAAAAATAAAAGGATCAATACATTAATCCTTACATCAACTGGAGACACATGCATTGGTTCCTGTAGTCGACAACCACAAAGCCGCTTAGTCCAGAAAGTCTGTGCAGTACACAGCCATGGATCTGGATGGGGGCAGCCACGCCTAAAGGGCAGGCCTTGGGCTTCTAGTCTGGAAAGGGGAGTCTTCTCTCTTAGTGATCCTGCTTTCCATTGGCAGCATCCTCACTTCTGACGGTTGGGTCTGCACAGGATTTTGAGCATTCTTCTTTTCTCCCCTCCATGTTGTCTTTGTTGTCAAAGTGCTTCCTGGGAGAGACTTGTAGACAGGAGAAAGGAGCATGCAGTTTCCTGGCTCTGCACCTGTTGGTGTTTTGGTAGTGGTTGAATGCACACTGCTCCTGGTGATGTCATTGTGTCTTTTAAGTATTCCCCAAATACTCTCAACCCAAGGTTTTTCAAAAGACAGTGGATGTTTTTCTTTACTGCTTATGGAATTTTGTGCTAACATCTTAAGAGAAAGAGGTCCTCTAAAAGCTGGCTTCCAGCCCAACACATGACCAGGAGCACAGAGTTAGGGGTGGTCACACTGCAAACCATGCTGGGAGATGACTTCCATGTTGTCCTGGGGAAGGAAGGGTGTCCTGTCTTATTATATATGTGTGTGTGTGTGTGTGTGTGTGTGTGTGTGTGTGTGTGTGTATACACATATATATACATGTATATATACACATATATATATGTATATATACACATATACACATATACATACACACACACACATATACATATATATTGGGAGAGAGAAAGTGCAGAGTGAAAAAATAAAGGGCAGTTGTCCTTGGGCTGAGGGATTTTCAAATATCATTTCTAAAAAGGAAGCTAGGATTCTGTAAACTGTTGCTGTAATGCTGCCTGGAACTTTGGGACTTAAGCCAGCATCTTCTGGTAATTTCTCCATATGAGGGTCGGACACTAGTTTGGCTGAGCGGGTCCTCTGGAATCCACCGGGTTGGCTGTTCTTGGCTGACTTCCCCGTTTACAGTGTGTTGTGGTCTGACTCACGTGTCAGCCTTGAGAAGCTATTACGCTACTGAGAGACTTTTTTGGGAGGAAAATGTGAACAAGTCCAAACGGAGCACTCACAACAGATCAAAGAAACCATCCCATCCAAATCTAGTTTCCTGAACCAAGGAAGTTGAGGGCTTCCTTAAAAGAGTGCTGGAGACTCCACAGCTGAACTGGAGTTCTCTGTACAGCCTGCAGGCAGCTTCACCAGAGAGTCTCCGTTGGCTGAGAAAGAGATTTTGTAGAGATCATTGACAGCAGACAGTTGACTCTCACAAAGAGGATTATTTAGAGCATGGTGGCCTTATCCAATCAATTGAAGGTTCCTCAAAGAAGATGAGGTCCTATAGACCATGTCCAGTGCCACCTCCATCTCTAGACTCACAGCTATCTGAGACTTCCCTCCACACGTCCTCTTAAGCTCAGGCAGGCAAGCTCAGGTTTGCCCTGTAGCATTGGTGAGAGACGGAGAAAGGAAACAGAGTACATGAGGCTGTTGAAATACTACCTAGGAGTTAGTTCAACCTCTCCCCAGCTTCATTCTGTTGACTGAGCATTGAGTCACAAAATTGACAATGGCTCAAGAGGAAGGATAGTGTTCACCATGACTCGGGTGTGAGGCTCTGTGGGAAGGGATAAGAATGTGAGACCGTGGCTGCCCCTGTGCTGCCATACAGAGTTTGACACTATAGAGCAGCAAAACAGACACCACAACTTTATAAAGCCGACGTGGTGACACATGGCTCCAATTCCACTATTCAGGAGGCAAGGCAGGAAACTCATGGGTGAAAAGCCAGCCTGGGCTATGTAATGGGTTCCCAGCCAGCCTCAGCTATATAGGAAGATCCTATGTCTAAAACACAAGTGTTGGGTATGAAAGTTAGTGATAGAATACTTGCCAAGTATGTTCAAGGCTCTGGTTTTGATAACCAGACACACCACGCATGCACACACACACAGTACATATACACACACACATACCACATAGACTCATATTATACACATACTATACACACACACTACATAAACTCATACTATACACACACCACACAAACTCACACTATACACATACTATACAGATACACAATACACACACTATACACACATATATATACATTATACACACACACACACACACATATATATATACTATATGCACACCATATATACATACACACTACACGTGCACACCCCACATTCACACATACATTCCACCTCCCAAATAGTGAGATTATAGAATATATGGCTCTCTTTACTAGCTGATCAAAAATACTACAAAAGTTTAAATATCCTTCTTGGCCAGTCTAGAAAATCTCTCTTTCAGAAAGATCTCTTCTTGTTATTGACCTCAACACAGGCTGGATGGATGGAGCTGGCCAGAAATTAACTTTCAGAAGGAGACTTAGTGGAAAGCCTCAGGACCATGGACAGTCATGCTCGGTCTTGATGATGGTAGCCACCATGTTGGGCATGGCAGAGACCTGAGGGAGGAACAGATCCTCCAGTTCCAGAGGGAAAGGGGGAGGGGCTCTGACTCCTCCGTATTTGGGGGGAGGTGGTGAGAGGAGAGAACGGTGAGTTGACATAAACACGTGACTATGGAATCAGAAACCTATAGACTACCAAAAAAATGCTTTCCTTAAGGCTACTGAATAGAAACAGTGTTTCAATCTATAGACTAATAGGGGAGCGTGCCTCTCCACATGGGCAGCGTGCACTTGGGATGACTGGGGAAGGCTTAGCCAGACACACTGCGGGTTTTCCTTCTCTGTTTACTCAGTTGTATGAGTGCTTCCTGCAAACAATCCTCTATTCATGTATACTTCAGTGGCTAGCAAATGAGACCTGCTGCATTCTTGTGTGTAACTAAATTACATGCCACTCCCCATACATTTTAGGGTTTTTCTCCTGCTGGGAATAAAAGATTTCAAAAACTTCCTTCTCAGCCATCTAGTAAAACTTGGCACGTCATTGTTAAATCACTGAATGAAGTCAAGTATGGTGGTATTGCCTTGGATCCCAGCACTCAGAGGCAGAGGCCTGCAAGTGTCTGTGAGTTCAAAGGCAAGACAGGTCTACATAGTGAGCTCCAGGTCAGCTAGAAATGTCTCAAAAACTAAGCAGCTGGAGAGATGGCACAGAAATTAAGAGTGCTTGCTAGCCTTGCATAGGATCTGGGTTCGGTTCCCGGCACCAACATGGCTTATAGCCACTCAAAAGTGCAGTTCCAGAAGATACGCCCTCTTCTGGCCAACATGGGTACTGCATGCATGTGTGCTGGCAACACACACACACACACACACACACACACACACACACGCACATATATGCAAAAATAAATAATAAATCTCTTTCTCAATCTCCTGATGAAGGTGATCCACCTCCAGTTCATCCACTAACACATGACTCCATCCCCATTCCTATGCTGAGACTGAGTCACTTCCTGTCTAAGACTGTGCTTCCTCGTCCATCAGTCACAACCCCCAGCTTGCCTGCCTCCTACCGATGCTGAGTTCAGTTAGGACCACACATGCTAAAAACCTCCAGGAATAGAAATGTTCCCTCCCTCGCTGTTATTTTGCTTATTTTGTGTGAGTACGTGTTACACGTCGTAGTGTGTGTGATGTTTGCACACATGTATGTGCAGGCATGCACGTTTGTGCATGTGTGAGGCTGGAGAAAGATCTCAGGAGTCCTGCTCGATCAGTCTCTCATTTATTCCTGTAAAACAATCTCTCCCTGAATCTGGAGTCAGCCTGATGGTTTGGAAGGACAGCCGTATGTCACACTGTGACACTGTGGAGGCAGAGACTGGCATCAGGGACCTGAATTCAGTGTCCTGCCCCCTCCTGAAGTACAGGGATATCAGGCACATTCCATGCAGGGGCTCCACAGCACTTCAGTCCCTCTGTGCTTACACACAGGGCTGCGGCAGTGGTCGGGCAGATGCCGTCTCAGCATTGTGAAGATCTTGACAACCTCAGCTTCCTGTTACGAAGTGATCGTCTTATGATAGTTCAGTATAAAATGGTCCTTGAGCCACGAGTACACGCTATGCTGTTGTTACATTGGAGAAGGATGACACTGCGGAAGCCATCTGTGCCGCTGCAGTGTTCAGTTTTGTCCTCTCCAGGTCATTCAGGGAACAAATAATGACAAGACTCTGTTGAGTTAGTGACAATAGACAGTGAGATAGTGAATGCTCACTGTCGGGTTGGTGGGATTCCAGTCACCTAGGAGACACACCTGTGGGCTGTCTGTGAAGACGCTTCCACAGATGTTAAAGAGAGACTCACTCTGAATGTGTGTGGCACTACTGTGTGGTTGAATAAAAAGAGGACAAGGACAGAACCCAGTGAACACATCTTTCTCTGCTTCTTGCTCTGCCCTGTGGACAAGCAACCTCACGTTCTCACTGTGCTGTGTGAGAGCCACAAGCAACCTCACGTCCTCACCGTGCTGTGTGAGAGCCACCCCCGTGGACACACCTTCCCATCATGACAAACTACACGCTCAGACTGAGATGTCTTCTTTGGCCCTACAGTTTTCTTGTTGGGCATTTGGTTTTGGAGATGAGAGAAATAACTAACTCAGACCTTGTTATCCTGGAGGGAAGATGCCACACACCAGTCAGCTGCTCCTTCTGCAGATAACTCCACCCCAGGGCAACAGCAGCCTATCTGCATGTACACCCTGGGAAAGAAAGTGTAGTGTTGGTTAACTGACTACCTAAGCATTTACCTCAGGTGATGCTGCGCCCTTCAGTTCAGTGAGAGATGTTTTCCCACCAGTCATCAACACACCACTCCACATAGAGAGCCAAAACTCCGCAACAAGCAGAGCTGTGTGGGCGATTTTACAACCTCACCGCAGGACACCACAGACAACCCCTCTTGGCATTAACTACACATAGCTTCTAGACTCCACATTTGTGAGTCACAAATATGTAAATATGACATTTACATAGAATCTGTGCCTATAGGCATGCTGTCTTTGTCAGTTCAGAAAATTGGCTATCCCACAGCATGTCCCCTTAAACTTTCATTTAAGGCTGTGAAAAATCACCTGGGCCTCGTTTAAACAGCTACAACACAAAGAGGTGTCCACAGTCCTTAGTAGAATGTGGTGGTTAGAGCATTGGGGTTTCTCGAATCTCCCCTCAGTGGAGATGGAACCTCAGTGCAACTGAGCAAAGCAGCACATCAGATGGTTCAGAAGGAGACTCATCTTCCCTCCTTGTCCAGCAGGTAGCACAGGTTAGCCCCATTCATATAGAACAAATGCAGCATGGAAAGAGGTAAAACTATCCCTCTGGGGCTTCTAGCTTCTTATTCATCAAAGCAGGTGCTTGCCATTCACCGTGTGTGTGTGTGTGTGTGTGTGTGTGTGTGTGTGTGTGTGTGTGTATAAGATGCCAGATTTCTTCCTTTTTCCTTTCCTTCCTTCCCTCTGTCCCTCTCCCCCTTCCTTCATTTCTTTTTTTCTTTTTCCAGTAATAGGTACTAAACCCAGGGCCTCGAGCATACTAGAAAAAAACTCTACCATTGAACTGTGTCCCCAACCCAGACAAACATTATTTTTACAACGCTCAGATGCTAAACTCAGGACCACTGCATACCAGAAGAGTACTGTACCACTGGGCTACAATCCTAGCCCTTGCTCCTGATTGATTGGTTGGTTGGCTGGCTGGCAGGTTTTGCTGCGAATCAAGTCTTCATAAATTCTAGGCAAGAAGTTGGTTTTATTTTACAGGGGAGAGAAAAAGCTCAGAGCGTTAGATGTTCTAAGCAAACTCTCACCACTGAGCCTATAGTTGGACTTATAGATTTACTTTAGAAGTATGAGGTATTCTGCGAGTCACTGGAGAACAGTACCCTCAGCCAAACATTCCCTTTGTCTGTGCAAGGCATTCCTAAGAACAAATGACAAAAACCTATTCACTCCAAGTAAGCTAATAGAAATAAAGTGGGGTTCAGTCAAAGCCTCGGGGTGAATGGAATAGATGACTATAACTAAGCTAGGAATAAGGACAGGTCAGACTCCAGAAGACAAATGGGGGTGGAGGGAGCCCTTTTGCAGTGTAGCCCTTTTTTCCCCTTTCTTTCTTTCTTTCTTTCTTTCTTTCTTTCTTTCTTTTTCTTTTTTTTTTTTTTTTTTTTTTTGGAATTCAGATTAACTCTGATTGAACTCCCAAGACATGCTACCATAAACAGGAAAGGAGAGGCCATGCCAGCCTGTTGGTGTCTCAGCCTGTAGTCCAACAATACTGAAGAGCAAGGGTGTGAGCTCAGGTGTTTCCTCTGGACATCATCCAGATGTAGCCAACAACTGAGAGGTGGAAACAGATTCCCATTGGCAGTCATTCTCTGTCCAGTGTCAGTACCCTTTTACCCTGTGGACATTTTGGTCAAGTGTATGCATTGCTCCAGATGAGTCCATAGGCTGGCTTCTCTAGACGCTGCACCTGAGTCAGGGATTCTTATGCAAGGGTGTGAGTGGGTTTGCTCTCAGATGGTGCAGGGTCAGAGCTCAGTAGAACTGTGGCCCTGGCTTCATCCTTGATCCTGGGGGAAGCTCCAGAGCACACAGCCTGTACTGTAGAGTCATCTCCACTCACAGGCACACAATGCTGGGTCCTGAGCACTAAGGGCCGGGGGTCAGGAGGGCAATGGAAGACCACCAACACCCACCATGGTTCCTCTGCTGATGGGACTAAATCTTTGGGGCTGTTCAAGATGGTGAGAGGCATGGCTCTCACCCCAATGCTGACTTCACCAAAGGCATGGCAGCATAGCCAGAGGCCTCTCAGTTTCTTCACCTTCAGAATAGGAAGGAGGAATGGCAAGAAGGGATGGAATCGTGCCCGTTCCCCACACTGTGAAAGTGGCAGTTTCACTAAGGGACAAAGCAGGAGAGTGGCCCTCAGGAGCCCTGAGGTTGTTTCCTTTACAAAGGAGATTAATTGATGTGATTGTACCCCTGAATGACCGCTGTACTGAGCACCCATCTCACTGCAGTTTCTCCAGAGACAAGGGCAAACGTAAGAAGACAAGCAGTAAAGATGCCCCGAGGCTCACATTCGAACAAGGTGGCAAGGCTCTGCTCTTCCACAAAGCGCTTTCCGTGCAGGTTGCCTCAGGGAGGCCATGTAACCAGCCGACCTCATTTAACAGACTCCGGCATCCAAGAGAATTAAAGGCAAAAGACGAGGAAAAGCACCGGCATGGAGATTGTCCTTGAAGAACACAGCAAACTCTATGGAGACCAGCTTGGCAAAAATCTACCAAAGTATAAGTACATTTAATCTGTGTCCATAAGGTGGCCATCCTAGAATTTACCCTGCGGGGATATATGTGTGATGTGGTATCTATATGACTTGCTCTACTGAGCCACCTTCCCTAAAATAGGAAAAAACTCAGCTTATCGATACAGAGCAGGTGAAAAAGTAACAACAGTACTGACAACACAACAGAGTGCTGTGCAAAGAACACTGTTCTGAGAACGTTCTGTATTGGCAGAAGTTTCTCCAGATAGATGCAAAAGTAGAAGAGCATCATACACACACACTCACACAGTCACACTCACACACACAGTGATACACTCACA
>JANHMN010000001.1:6743443-6783548 GCA_030674055.1 Rhabdomys pumilio
CCATCTCTATGGGAGCACTCAGCACCATCTCTGTGGGAGCACTCAGCACCATAACTATGGAAACACTCAACACCATCACTATGGGAGAACTTGGCACCATCTCTATGGGAGCACTAAACACCATCTCTATGGGAGCACTCAGCATCATCTCTATGGTAGCACTCAGCACCATCTCTATGAGAGCACTCAGTACTATCACTATGGGAGCAGTCAGCACATCTCTATGGGAGCACTCAGCACCATCTCTATGAGAGCACTCAGCACCATCTCTATGAGAGCACTCAGCAATGTCTCTAGGGGAGCACTCAGAACTAGGAGTCATCCAAACTAAAGGGCTAGTACTCACTGGTATTTGGATAGGGCTGATTGTCTGCCTGACATCATCTGCCGGGGCTGAACCAGAATGTGCTATACCTGCCAGCATTCTGCCTCCTCCCATCCTTCCCAAAGCCAGGCAACTGCAACAATTGCTTAGGACACAGGTCCTCACCCTGAAGGGCCCAGGCTGAGAATCCAGGAACTAAATGTATTTAGGGCAAGGCTATGAAAGCTGGTACAGATCTAGACCAAAGATTACCAGGTCCAGAAGAACACCCCTCACTCAGCCAGGCTTCCGAGTATTGACTCAGTCCTAATCGTGCAACTTTCAGTTCACATGGAAAGTTCAATAGACCAGTCTTTTTAAATTCCATTTGATATCGGAAATAAGGATTCCTCCACTCTTTTTGCCATGAAAACTTTGACAGACCCCTTCAAAGTGGAATCTCATCTAAACCCAGTCATACTATGTGGGGCTGTGTCCGGGTCTGCTGGGAGGTATGAGCCTACGGAAACAGTACGCTAAACATCGGTGAGGTGACAGCAAAGTGACATCCCATTGTCTTCTTCAATCACCTGGTCATTGGGGAACACAGAGCCTGCAGTCTGAGATGGGGTTCTCCAAAAGAATTTGGTCCTATGTATCAAATTATCCTAGAGGATAGTTTTCAAGCCCCACTCACCCCCAAGCGCTAAGTCAGACCTTGGCGTGGAGCCAGGGAAGCATCATGCCATTGTACAGGTTACTTAAAACTCCACACTGCCAGCACCATTTGGGCCGAAACTACTAAGAACTGCAGCTCCCACGGACGGCTTCTAACCGGGACAGCAGCGCCCCTCCACACAGCTGTTGTTAATCTGAGATGCAGAGTCTTAATTGCCTCTGTGTCAAGATTTATTAAATAACACTTCAGAGGGGCAAACCTATAATAGTCATATTAGTAGGAGGCTGAAGGAAATAATTGGAACACAGCATCTTTGCCTTGGAAACCAAGTCAGAAAATGTCTTCTCCTCGTGATCAGCCACTAGCTGTCCCGGGAAAAGAGTTTCCAGGTAAACACAAGCCACAGAAGTCCCATGGCCTCCCAGAACTCAGCTGTGAGTCCCCTTAGGTCTTTACCTAGAAGCGCTCCTTACTCTGAGCTGCTTCCTCCTGCCCTCCCCCCCCCCCACGCTCTCCCTTCCTATTACAGCTGGAGGCAGGAGTCACTGCTCTGCATGAACGTGGCTTCGTAGGAAGGGGCTCTTGGTGTGCTGGTCAGCCCTGTTTCTGTTAGCCTCTATAATTGCTGCATTCTATTAAGTCTGACCCGTCCACGAAATACTGTGGGGATGTCTGAACCTTCCCATTTGACTTAAAGCAGCGATGTGGATGAGTACACAACAGAACACATGCATCTTTCCTGGCTTGTCTGCCACATCTAGAACCCTGAGAGGCTCTTCTAGCTAAAGTGGGTGGGGAAGGGACATCCCTCAATACTCAGTTCCCACCACCCAAGAGAGCTAGGATTCGGGCTAGAATCTCAATTGTATTTTGTGTTTTTATTTTAAATATTCCTTTTTCAGGAAACTATGACAAGGAGGCATGAGCCAGCATCAACTATGGGTGCTGTGTACTATGTCTTCACACATACACACACACACAGCACACACACACACATACACATACCAAATAAAATAAATATAGGGTGTTTTTTTCTCACCCCCACATACATACCTATACACACACCACACACACATATACACACCACACACACACACACACACACAAATATCACACACACACACACACACACACACACACCAGATAAATAAAATAAATATAGGGTATTTTCCCCCAAAATCTGGGGAATAAAAAGAGTAGGAACGGGCTGGAGAGATGGCTCAGTGGTTAAGAGCACTGACTGCTCTTCCAGAAGTCCTAAGTTCAATTCCCAGCATCCACATGGTGGCTCACAGCCATCTGTAATCAGATCCTGATTCCCTGTTCTGGTGTGTCTGAAGACAGCAACAGTGTACTTACATACATAAAATAAATAAATAAGTCTTTAAAAAAAATAAAAGAGTAGGAAGATCCTGACATTTGAAAGGAAGAACCAGGAAGAGCAAATGTTCCATGGTCCCCCAGAAGGAACCGGGTGTCCCTGCCAGGCTCCGGCCAACACTGGTCCACTCTCTGTTTCTGTTAGCATAACTTCTTACATGTGAGCTGCGTATGAGTGAGAGCACGAGTGGCTTGCTCTGTGCCTGATTTATTCCACTTGTAATAAAGGACATGCTGGCCTGGGGGAGCGTAGGATGTGGAAGCGCTGGGGCCTCTGGCTTGATTACATGGTGTACGCATGTATGTGGAATCATACTACATTCCCAAACATGTATAGACTCAGCAGTATAAAGATTTTATAAGCTTATAAAAGAATTGTCCGTGAAGCATGAGGATGTTTGGAGCGGGAGGCACTGGACTCAGGCATCTCTTCTCTCTAGAGTATTTCAGCATTGTCCCCTGCACACAGGGGACCAGAGCTGTCCTGCCCTTCTGCATAGTTACATCTGCACACCACCATCAGCTTTCAGTGGAACCAACTGATTGACACAACAGTGTCCTCTGAAGCCAGCAAACTAATTCAGAGTCCCACGTTGTCATTCGCGGAAGGGCTCCTGTGGTCACCTTCAATGTGGAAAAAAAAAAAGTCCCTGTGGGTTTCTTTGACACTTTACACGGTTAAATTCCATTTTCTTTTATTTTATTTTTATCAGCTTTTAAAAAAGAAAAGGTGGGGGTGGGGAAGCAGGATGAGCAGCTGAAACCGCACTGCTCTGGGACTTCTGAACTTTGCTGCATGAGGCGGGGGAACAACTCTGGTCCCCTGGGAGCTGGAGAGAAGTGTGGCCTCAGGTAGAGATTATCACAGCAGCAAATTCTACAGACTTGGGAGCCTCAGTCAGCATTGCAGGGGTGAGGAGAGGGGACAGTGAGTGGTGCAGAGGTGGGGGGCAGTGAGTGAGTCTCAGCAGAGTACTCATCATGAGACCCATTATTTTATTCAATGAATAGCCACCAGAAAACAAATAATTATTATGTCCCCCAAAAGGAGACAGTGGACCTGAGGCGCATGTCTGATGTGTCTTCTTCCCAAGGTGGCCCGGGCTCTGGCAAAGGCACCCAGTGTGAGAAGCTAGCAGAAAAATATGGATTTACCCATCTCTCCACGGGTGAGCTCCTGCGCCGTGAACTGACCTCAGAGTCAGAGAGAAGCAAACTGATCCGTGACATTATGGAGCGTGGAGACCTAGTGCCCTCGGTAAGCAGAAACCCACCCTGCCTTCCCCGGCAGCCAAGCCACTGACTGTGGTGGCCGGCTGGATCACAGAGACAAAGAAACCACCAGGAGCCAGAGACAGGTTTGATTTCTCTCCTTGGTCACAGTCCTGAGGCAGGCTGGCCTAGGTCGACAACCATTTACCTTCCAAGCTGTTCTTTGATCAGCCCCTTAAATGTCAGCCTGGTTTGTGTGTTTCCAAAACCAGCCTCACTTTAGAGTAAAATCTTCAAAGCTTTAGAGTATAGAAAGCTAACATCAGAACCTCCTTGGAGTGGGTGTGTGTGATGTTTTGTGCTGACTGTCCACCTGACAGGCTTCAGAATCACCTAGGAGACAGTCCCCTGTGGGAGATTATCTTGACTGGGTTCATTGGTGTGAGAGGACCCAGCTTGACTGTGGATGAGACCCTCTTCTGGGCAGGGATTCTTGTTCTAGTCATTCTTCCGTTGCTATGACAAACACCAGGACCAAAAGCAGTTTACAGGTGGACTCAGTCCATCTGGATTATAGATTGCAGTCTGTTATTGAGGAAGCCATGCCAGGAGCTCAAGGCAGGAACCAAAACAGAGGCCAAAGCTGCTGGCTGGCTTACTCCCCCGGCTTGCTCAAGCCTGCTTTCTTATATAGCCCTGGCCCACATCCCAGCAATAGCACTGTCTACTTTGGGCTGGGCCTTCCCATATCAATTCACAATCAAGAAACTGTCCCAAAGACATGCCACAGGCCAATCTGACAGAGGCAGTTCCTCCAGTTAAGATTCCCTCTTCCTAGGTGCGGGCTAGGTTTTTGTCAAGTTAACAAAAAGCAACCAGAAAGTCATGGACTGTATATAAGATGGAGAAAGCCAGCTAAGTAGCAGAAACTATTCACATCTCTCTGTTTATTATGGATGCATTATTGCCGTGCGTGCGTGCGTGCGTGCGTGCGTGCGTGCGTGCGTGTGTGTGTGTGTGTGTGTGTGTGTGTGTGTGTGTGTTTTTCAAGGCCAGAGGAGGATACCTCCTCCATTGCTTCCACCTTACTTCTTGAGATAGGTTCTCTCACTGAATTCCAGCTCACCTTTTTGCCCAGGCTGGATGGTTAGGATGCTATTGAGACCCACTGGTCTCTGCCTCCCAATGCTGTGGGTGGCCGCAGACACATGCTGCTGCACCTGGCTTTGTAATGTGGATACTAGGAATTTTAATTCAGGCTCTCCCGTTTTCATAGCAAGTGCTCATACTCACTGAGCCTTGTCTCCATCCCCCAAAATAAAGATTTTTATCACGTAGTACACTTCCAGCCCTCACCTTGCTGCCTTCTATGTAGCTTCTTCCTCCTCTGGGCTGTTACCGCCTTGGGCTCTCTATGATGGCTCTAAAGTCTGAGTCCTCTCCATCATCCATCTCTAGTTGGCCTTTTGGCCTCCTACAGAACTCTGCCTAGTCACAACTTAACAGAGCCCCCTGGCCTCTGAAAAACAGCACTCACTCCCTATATACTCTGGCCCTTTGTCCTGCTCTGCGTGCCTGTTATCTTTAGCTAGCGTATGTTCATTTGTTTGTTATTGTCTGCCTTCCTCATTAGACTGTGAAGTAGATGGAGAGTAATTCACAATTACTTAAGGAAGGGTTCTGGCTGTACCTGTGACTTCTGCATGGCCTACGCTCCTGCCAGAAGCTAGAGAAGGTGGTTTCCTCCCACCCCTCCCACACGACCCTCCCACAAGCCCCTCCCACAGGGAAGGAGGTCTCCTCCCACCCCTCTCACAGGCCCCGCCCACAGGGAAGGAGGTCTTCTCCCACCCTTCTCACATGCCCCTCCCACAGGGAAGGAGGTCTCCTCCCACCCTTCTCACATGCCCCTCCCACTGGGAAGGAGGTCTCCTCTCACAGGCCCCTCCCACAGAGAAAGAAGGAGGTCTCCTCCCACCTCTCTCACAGGCCCCCTCTCACACTGCTCTGTTTTTTCCTTATCTTGCACACTTGTTTACTGGGAAAATCGTGTTGCTAGAAAATAGTTCTCTGATCTAAAAATCTTCTCAAGTTAGCACATGTCAGGTTTGCATGTCTCCTGGGAGAACACTGGCAGTGAGTAGTTCTAAGCAGTGTTTCATTTGCTCCTGACCTGCCACGATGCTGGTTCATTCAGTTGCTACTGTGTGGGACAGGAGTAGCATGTCTCCTGGGGTGTAAGATGCTGAAGACTTCCTAGTTAGATAACAGCAGGAAGGACCGACCAGAAAGAAAACCCCTCAGTGGAACCATGACCCCGTACCGACTGAAAGACCTATCTGCACTGCAGACATTAGCGTAGGGGGAAAGGGGTGGGGCAGGTTGGCCCTATCCTCCCCTCACAGAAGAATGTCTGGGTAGTCACATTTATTGTGATTTGGGGGTGCCGCTAGGCCCTATGCTGACCACTCTCTCTGCTGTAGGGTGTCGTCCTGGAACTGCTGAAGGAGTCCATGGTGGCCAGCCTGGGCAACACCAAGGGCTTCCTGATTGACGGCTACCCCCGGGAAGTGAAGCAAGGGGAAGAGTTTGGACGAAGGGTGAGCTGATGTTAGAGGTGCCCATCCAGGACCCAAGGACAGCTCTCAGCTTAGGGGACAAACTCAAAGCCTTCTCTTGCCCAGTAACGCTGACCAGATCTTGCCGTTACAAAAAGCGGAAACGTAAACATTTTTTTTTTTTACCGAAGACGAAATATAAATAGGGCAAGAATGACCGGTTGGCGAGGAAGCGGCAGCCGGGCTCGGCGGGGTGTGGGGAGCGGAGCCGCCCGTGCCTGGTCTGTTCTCTCCATCTCTGCACTGTTCCTCTCTGTGCTGCTCCCTTCTCTTCCTTCTCCAGGCTTCTCTCCTTCCATGTCAGTGACCTCTCAAAAACTAAGTCTGTCTTGGGGTGGCAGGGTACCCCAAAAAGACTGCTTCCTTCACTGTAACAAGGAAGAAGACTCTGCTTATAGACTCAGCCTACAGGAGCCAGTAGGGGGCAGGCTGCACACCGCCTGAGCCACGCAGCCTGAGAGGGAAGGGCAATCGCCCGTGGGGGAGGGAATACAGTTACTTATACACAGAAGGGGAGAGATGCTGCAAGGGCAGGATCCAGAATGCACGCCACCCCCCATAACTCTGTGTCATCCCCAGCGTTGTGCCCTCCTTAGTGGCTCAGGGCTATCAGCAGGAACCAGTAACTAACCACTACTGCAGCTGCCAGATGGTGACCGGCTTGAGCCAGGCTCTGTGGTACAAACCATACACCTTGCCTGCAACGCCCTAAGCCCAGTCACGTGGGGGCAGTGACCGTATTTGTTACACTAAGACTGACACCAGACCTCCAAAAATGTCAGGTTTTGCGCGTGACTACTGTTTTGTCCTACAATATTTTCATCTGAATTCTTTCAGCTGATGTTTTTAAAAAATGAAGTGACCTTTTCAGTGGATAGAGGAAAAGAAATGCTGTTCCTGGGATTTGGAGGGCCAGGGCACGCATGGCTGCACCTCTCTGGGCAGGGTACCTAATACAGGCGCTTGCGGAAGCTTGCTGTACCCTCACCTCAGCCACACAGCTGACGCGGTCACCCAGTTCCATCCCCTTCTAGCAAGGCCGCATGCATGAAGGCGATAAAACCTTGGGTTTCATCTACCCTTGAGTTGGTTGGCTTTGTCTAGCTTCCCTCAAGACTTCCTTCGTTGCCTAGGCCCCACTTAAACTAGAGTCAAGGGGTCTGAAGAGATGGCTCAGTGGTTAAGAACACTTGCCGTTTCACAGAGAGCCTGAATTCGGTTCCCAGCACCCACATGGTGCCTCACAACCGCCTGTAACTCCAGATACCAGGTACCCAACTCCCCCTCTGGCCTCCATGGGCACCAGGCATGTACACAGTGCTCACCATATAAGCAAATAGTCACACAATACACATGCTACATAAAATATTTTTAAAATACTTCTTAATTAGAGTCAAAGAAAAATTTCAGGGCTGGAGAGATGGATCAGTGGGCAAGAGCACTGACTGCTCTTCTAGAGGTGCTGAGTTCAATTCCCAGTAACCACATGGTGACTCACAACTATCTGTAATGGGATCTGATGCCCTCTTCTGGTGTATCTGAAGACAGCAACAGGGTACTCATATACATAAAATAAATAAATAACTCTTAAAAAAAAAAAGAAAGAAAGAAAGAAAGGAAGGAAGAAAGAAAAGCTTCATGGTCCAATTGGCAAAGATGCAGGTGTAAAGTTTTCTGAGTCCCCCATGCAGTCAAGGATACAATGGATTATAAGCATAGGTGTCTCTTATTCCTGCCCCTCCCTAGGGAAAAGCAACAATAAAGCCATAATCCGAGTTCTTCGTTACAAAGTTCTTCATAATCCAGACTTCGTTTGGAGTTTTTAAAGCTAGATCTGATGGCAGAGCCCAGCATGGGTGCCCACGGAGTTACAAACCGTGCTGAGCCATGGGAGGCGCCATTGGGGATCGGAGAAGATGCAGGCAGATTCAACCAAGAGCCCACTGGCCACCCCCACCCCCCTGCCCTGGGACTGCTACAGATGTAACCCAACACAGGGTGACATTATGTCACAATGTCAAAAGGTCTCCATGCTGGTGGACTTACAGTCTGCTGCAGAGGAGCATACCCAAAGCTCTGAGCCTTCTCTCAACCTCCCACACAAGTCTCCGATATTCCTGACTCATCATTTCTTCCTCCTCTGTCCAGAACCTGGGCCATGTGGGCTCAGTGGTCACTATCAGAATTCCCTCTGAAGCCACATCGGTCCTCATTAGCTGAAAGCATCTCACTGGTGACTGGACAGTTTCAGTTCCCTATTTCACTACTGACCCAGTAACCTTCAGGTGAGATGTCTATTTCTTTACAAAGTCAGTCTTCTACAAACTGCTAGGAGTGTAACTTTCGTGGATATTAATGTCAACTGAGCAGGTGTGCACGGAACACACATGAAGCTTCCAAAGTGAGGGCCTGCCTCAAATTTAAATTGAACAAGGCAGTGCCCACATAGGAAGACTCTTGACATAAGAGCCATGAAAAAGCTAGTACCATATATATGCCTAGGTGTAGTGGCCCACACCTTTAATCCCAGCACTCAGGAGGCACAGGCAGGATCTCTGAGTTTGAGTCTAGCCTGGTCTACAGACTGAGTTCCAGAACAGCCAGGGCTACACAGAGAAACCCTATCTTCGGGGGAGGGAAAGGTTTAGGAAGCTGGAGGGATGGCTCAAGGGTTAAAAGGGCTCCCTCTTCTTCTAAAGGCCACAATTCAGTTACCAGCACTTACATCAGACAGCACACAATCACTTGTAACTACAGCTCCGGGATATCTGGCACCCTCTTCTGGCCTCTGAGAGCCTCCAGAACTCCTGTGGCATACGCATAAATAAAAATGAAATCTTTTTAAATGTTTAGGCATTAAATGTTACTATATGATCAAAACAAAGTATCGATTTCTCAAAAAATAATGTTTTTAAGAAAAAACATTAAGTGATTCAGGTCACTTCCAGATGTAGTTACTGTGTGCCAACTGTGTTCATGGATCCAGGCGAGCAAGGTCAGGCCTTGTGGTTTGAGCCCAAGGAACTGACTTGGCAGGGAAGCCGCTCAGACAGTCGGGCTGTGAAGAGTGCTCATGGCTGCTGAAAACATGCAGACGCTGGTTCAGTGTCAGACGCTATCCCTGAGACCCCATTCCTAACAAGCCCCAAATTGAATGCTGGTGGTCACACCAAGCTTTGGGTGTTGAAGCAACCTCTCTGCCTGCTCTTACGTTGGTCCAACTGGTCTTTCAGGGACAGCCTCCAGCTTAGATACAAACAACCTGTTTATAACTAAATGAATCCTTGAGCTTTCTTTTTTGTCCCCATGAAATGGCCCATGCAGGCCAGGCAGACACTTTCTGAGAGAACTGATAGACCCACCGACTGTCTCTCACACTCGCCCTCTGCTGGTGAAAAGAATTGTTTTCTCCTCCACCCTCACCTAGCTTTCATGCACAAAAGCTCCTCAGGAAAGCTCACCTGTTGAAGGGTGACTACATTCCAGAGGCCAGACTTCAGAGAATGTCCCCCACTCTGTTCCTTATGCCCTGTGCATCCCCCAGGGAGCGAAGACCAGTGTTCAATCAGCACTTTCTAGAGAAGTATGCCTCTGTGTGGCCTGGGTGCCGGCATCTTTCTCAAGCCCTCAGGCCCTCTGACAAGCCTTCTTTTGTCTATGCTGGTAGGGTGTGTGTGTGATGGGGGGGTTGGTTTCTGTGGACTAGGGATGGGGAAATACGGTTGGTACACCCCAGTGACAACAGGGACAAAGAAGAGATGGCGAGCCTGAACTCACAAATAGTCACCATCATCCATTGGTTGGGACATTTCTTAATCTCCCTCTCTATGCAAGGTTTGGGACCAGAAGTGGTGCCCATGGGCCCTTGACACTGAGGTAGGAGTCCAAAGCAGGAAGGAAGCAGAACACCTAACACTTCACAGACTCGACTGCATGGCAAGCAGATGGCCTACACTGCCCCCTCAACCCACCCGGTGATCTCCTCAGGGTCCTCATGAGATTTAAGGTGCAGAGATCTTAGGAGGGATTCCTAGTGAATGATCCAGTCAGGCAGTTTAAAGGAACAATTCAATTTTTTCTAAGTTCTGCTGTTTGGTGGGCTCAGCTGCTGGGTTCTCCTGTGAGGTCCCCAGTACTGTAGTAATCAGATACTGGTTAAAGGTAGGCATGTGTCTCTGGATCAAAGCTAGGGGTTAGCTAGCCTGGAATTGCTCATCACATGGCCTCTCCCACGGGCTATCTGAGACTATCTCACAACTT
Organism: Rhabdomys pumilio; assembly: GCA_030674055.1. NCBI lineage: Eukaryota > Metazoa > Chordata > Mammalia > Rodentia > Muridae > Rhabdomys > Rhabdomys pumilio. The sequence goes on from JANHMN010000001.1 coordinate 6,753,897, forward strand.
GGCAAGGCCAGTGGTTGAACATCATAGGAAGTCGCTGGTTTTCCCTATAGTAAGTGTTACACAACACCAGACAGAAAATGCAGTTTCTTGTGGTAAAAGTGCACGTGTAACAAATGTTTAAGAAATAAGTTCAGTTCCTTATAAACTTATTATTAGCAAGTGTTTAAATGATATGGCTCTTTTATTTATTTGTGTACCAGGAGTAATGTAAAAATTACTCAGGCAAGATGGGGTCTCACAAGAGGGAAAAGCTTAAGAGGCTCTTGCCTTGCCTCTAAAGGCATGAAGCCCCGCCCCCACTATACTCCACTGCTCAAGAATTACGAAGCAGCAGAAGGCTGAGCTCAGTGTCACAATGGAAGAGCAGTGTTCAAGCAAAAGGTGGCAAGGGACGATGAAGTCCATTCTGAAACTAGTTACATCAGAGTTCCGCCCTAACAGCCTGACTCCTGCCTGGCCACTGTGCTCCCCCGACTCCATATAATGTGCACCCAGTCGTAGCTGGGATAAGATACGCTGGTGGCAAAATGGAGGAAATTGTTAGCTTTGCTTCAGTAGGGTCAGGGAGAACTTTACATAGGGAACACCATACACATACATGCATGCACTTGGATGCAATACATATCACACACATATGCGTTTGCACACACACATAACACACACACACAATGTGCCCCACACCCTTCTCCTGGGTGTGAAGGACAGACTGGCTGTACTAGGTAACTTATGATTGCTGCATTGTGTGAACTGACCAGAAAGCTCAACAAGACAGAGCTAGGAGACAGCAGGTGGTGGGGGCCAGCTCTGCAAATGAGAAGCCATTAAGTCCAGTCTCAGCTCTACCACAGTGTAGTGCCGGGCACTTGAGAGGAACCAACAGCCCCAGGAATGGAAGGGCTCTCCGGCCTTTTCTAGAACCCCAACTAACCAAGTTCTGCTGTGCTCCTTCACCTCAGATCAGAGAGCCACACCTGGTGATCTGCATGGACTGTTCAGCAGACACCATGACTAACCGCCTTCTGCAGAGAAGCCAGGGTAGCCAGCGTGGGGAAGACAGTGCCAAGAGCATTGCCAAGCGCCTGGAGGCCTACCACCGAGCGTCCATCCCCGTCATCGCCTACTACGAGACGAAAACACAGCTCCAGAAGGCAAGTGTCACCTCCTTCGAATGAGCTGCTTCGTCTTCTCTTTCTCAAAAAGAGAGGAAGTAGAGGCAGGCTTTCTTGTGAGATCTGGGGAGACAGGGTTGAGGCCAAAATGCAGATTGCTTTCTTCCCCCACTATTGTCCCGATGAAAGGTGGATGTGTGAACATAAGATGGGGAGGAGAGTGACCATGGTGGTGTACAACTCCAATCCTAGCACTCAAAAGACAGAGAACGCTGCGAATCCAAGGCCAGCCTGTCTACATAATAAGATCCTGTCAAAAAAAAAAAAAAAAAAAAAAAAAAAAGGTTGGATACCTGTTGTCAGATGGCCATAAGAAGTTGGTCACTCATTTGTAACTGATGCCATCGTGGTTGCTGAAACCTCTTTTCCCAAAAGACAGACACCAAGGGCAGGGTCTAAAACACAAGCCTCTGTATATTCCCAGCCAGTGGGGAGGCTGAGGTGGGGAGGCTGAGGTGGGGAGATCTGATATTCAAGGCCTGCCTGGGCAATTTAATGACCTGTATCTCAGGAGAAAAAGCCTGAGGAGCTGGGGGTGCACTTCAGTGGTGGGTGCTCACCTAATACGCATGGAGCCTGCATTCAGTTTCCAGTACTGGAAAAAGAAAACTGGGGGTGGGGAGGCATTGTAGAGAGAACAAGCTGAAAAGAAAGTTCTGCCACCAACTGTAAGTGGCTTTTAGACCTCTGCTAAACAGGGTGATCCAAAAGGCAGCTGTGGGTCCCTTGTTCTGGAGGGCGTCCCACGACGATCTCCTGATCTCCCGACCAGGGACAGGGTGAGAGCAGGGAGGGCTTGCTACTGTCTCTGCTGCCTCTGGCCTGCATCTCCACTGTCTGTAGGTCTCCGGCCCGGCCTGATTCGGGAGGTCGAGGCCAAAGGACACAGAGTTCGGGCAGGAGGGGAGATTGCCTGCTCCTGCGCCTGCCTCTGCCTGCTCACAGTCGCTGTCGATGACTGGTCTCTCCCAGGTGTTGCCTGGTCTCTCTCTCTCTGCGCTGAGCTGGTCCAGGCCCGGGTTGGGCCGATAAGGAGCTGGCTAGCTGGCAAGGAGGCAGCTTGGTGTCCCAGGCAGGTTCCGAGAGAGCAGAGCTCTCCCCAAGTGTTACAGCTCTTGTGACAGAAACTCTCAGACACCAGGATGATTCTTGAGCACGTGCTTTTTACTTCCCCTAAATAGAGCCCTTATATACAGTTTTGGGGTGGGTTAGGGTCTGACAGCAGATAATGTCTATTGGCTTGATCTGAGAGCTTGGAGATACCTCATCTGCATGTGGGAGAGCCTGAGGGACTGTTTGTGTGACTGATGGTCATAAACCTCTCTGTGGGGGAGGTTGTTGGAGGACTGAAGCTAAGTGAAAAGAACCAGGGCCTGGGAGCAGAGGGAACTCCTACCGTCCAATAAAGGTCCCGGGTTCCAAGCTTGTTCTCGACCAAGCATCCAGCTGCTTCTCACAGCCCACCGCCCCACAGGCAGGCCTTTTCTAAACTCTAGATTTAATACCTTTGGACTCTGGAGTTCACACAGGTCATGATTGGCACTTGACTCGTTTGTGCCAGTTTCTTCCAATAACTGGCGTAGAGAGAAGCAGGTGGGGCTCTGGAAGTATCACTGGAGAAAGGCCTGGTACTTGATGTCAAACAATGCCATCCACACTGCCACCATTAATACTTGGCAAACTTCAAGTTTCCATTCTTTTCTATAATCTGTAACTTGTGTCTGGTCCATCCACTACTCCGGTGGTTAGACACAGTGCTAGCCCACAGAGCTTAGCACGGTAGTGGGGAAGATAGAGAACAACCCAAGGATGATGGTGTCGTCTAGGGACATCACCAAGAACCACATGGAGCAGTCAGAGGAATCTAGGGACATCACCAAGAACAATATGGAGCAGTCAGAGGAGTCTAGGGACATCACCAAGAACAATATGGAGCAGTCAGAGGAACACTTCCCAGAAAGGCGGCCGGAAGTTCTGGAGGCTGGATCACTCACTTGTCTATGACATTAAACACTGGTGTCGAGGCAAGCAAGAACACATCAAAATGGAGCCAGGGCACACAAGGTGGCTGAGGTAATCTGGGGACCAAAGCTGAGGAAACACAAGGACCAAGGGTCCGATCTTCTTCCTGCTATTCTCAAGATGGCCTGCACCAGTCAGCCATAACAAACTGATCTCCCAGGCTACATTGCTGATTCCTTAAACGAAAGAGAGTGAATTCCCAACTTCCTAAACCTACTCACGGTCCATTTTTTTTTTTTTTCAGAATCTTAAACCCTTGGTTAAGAGAGGTCTAAAAGGCGCCTCTGAATATTACCCCTGGCTATTGAACTCTTTCTATAGGGTTTACTGTAATCCGTTGTCATTTAAAAACAAAAACAACAAAACAAAACAAAAACCTCAAAGATTTATACTTTTAAAATAAAATAAACAGGCTGACGAAATGTCTAAATGGGTGAAGCATCTGCTGCCAAGCCTGGAGAACTGAGCTCAGGTCCCAGAATCCATAGAGTAGACAGAAGGGACCAAATGTCTGAGAGCAGTCTCCTCTGCACACTGGCGAGCATGCACCCACCACAAATTAAGATCAAAAGCAGTTAGTAAAGTAAACAAACATGACATCATCATGTGGGTGCATGGGCCTAGACCTCACGGCTGGGTAAGAGCCTGGGGCTTTTGGGGGGGCCTTGATTTCTAGCACCTATATGAGGACTCGCAACCATCTATTAACTCCCGGGGGATCTGACACCGTCTTCTGTCCTCTAAGGGCACGGCATGCACATGAGGCACAGATACATGCAAGCAATACAACGGAATAAATCAAATAAATAAATAAATAAATAAATAAATGAAATTCAGGACTGCAAGAATCTTTGTAACTTACATCATCCTGGAAATTTCCCATTTTCTGCTGCCTGGAACAACCAAGGACTCTTTTCAGTCCTGAGACTGGGGAAAGCCAGACATAATTTAGAGTTTATCCCGTTTGAGAATCAAAAAAAAAAAAAAAATCCCTTCTTTCGTTCTTGAACCATCTGAATCTAAACCTACATACTCACTGATGAAAGGCTTGACACTGAGCTAAGAAGATTTTCAGAGAAATCTGATTTCTGCAATCCTTACAATACTAGGTCATTCTCCAAGAAATCTGTTCCCAGGCCTCTCTGGTTCATCCCTCAGGCCTCCCCTCATTGGGGATGCTGGCAGCTGGATTCATAGAGATGTAATATTTATAATCTACTTTGTCAGTATTGAAGATGGACACCAGAGAACCATGGGAAGACAGTGCTTGGGTGCACTGCCTTGCCAGGTCCGCTGTACATACAATATGTTTCATGCCTACATGTATGTGTGACAGAAACAATGCACGGCCTCTGCTTCCCAGCTCAGCAAGCAGAGGGAGGAACCACACAGCAGCCCTCTCCTTTCCAGTGGGGTTCTGCAGACAACTGCCATCAATCCTCAAGCTCTTCTTCCTGGGCTCTACCAGCCTCCACAGACAGGAGAGCCCCACAGATAGGTGGACTAACCCAAGGGAGGGAGAGCTTGTCCACTGTGGTGAATTTACCACTCAATAAGGGCAGGAAATGAAGCACTGGGGGGGGGGGGGGTGTGGAACATGCCAACACCGACCAAATATTGCTGGAAACGCTGCTCTGGATGTTGGAAAGTCCCAGGCCACACTTGTGACCCTTGGTGAATCATGTTGCTTAAAGCCCTTTCTGATATAAAGTAGGGCTGACAGTGGCCCCTGGAATTCCTCCAGTCTATTGCTGTAGTGTTCTGGGGGGGTTCGGGGGGGGGCTTTCCCACTAGTTTTAAAGGAATCCATGCTTATTCTTGAAAATATACAAAACCCATTTCTGAATCCCACCACCCACCCAGGGCAATCACTCAGGAACACAGCCTGGACACACTGCGGTGTCCAGGACGAGCTCACTGTATGTGGCAGACACTGTTGCCACACAACTCCTAGCTGGCCAAAGCAGACAGCACAGAAGGTGGCGGTGCTGACACAAACTCTAGTCCACTGTCACAGCTCAGTTGGTTCCAGAAGCCCGCATCACCAAGACACAAAAACCAAAGCCACAGCTCAGAAAGTCATCTGCTTCGGGAGCCCAGACAAAAGCAAAGAGAAAGAAGAGAGAAGATGAGCAGCCACCGGGTCCCAGTGCCAGCTCCCACGTGCTTGTTCATGGGATTTAAAACAACAGTGGCAGCTACAGCTTTATAGTCACCAGGACATCCCTCCCTACAGGGTCTTACCAAGTTCCTGACTCATGAAGGCAAATCCTTCAGAAGCAAATCCACTCACCTAGCTTCTATTAAACACACAGTGACATCGCAGTCTGACTAAAGATTCAGCACTGGAGCTTTTGGGATAAAGTAAATCATGAAACTAGTTTTGACTAAAAAAGCCACTGCGGTAACAGGGCTGCTTACATGCAGTAGAGGCTGGCCCTCGCTCACATCTGCTCAAAGAGTCTCGTTCTCACCCTGCTAATCCCATGAACTCTTTTCCGCTCTCAGAGGACATGGAACTTGGGCATCTTGTTAGCTAACTGTTCTAAACCTGCTAACTCTGAAAGCACCCAAACTGGATGTTTAGACTTGGACAGGCATGCTGGGTGTTGTGACACATGCCTGTGGTCCCAGCACTCAGGAGGGTTGCAAAATTGAAAGTAACATTGATCGGCAACAAGAGTTGAAAAAAAAAACATGCTTTGTTTCTCAAAGTTGCCCAAAACAGCCCTCAAGAAAACTCCTGCATTGTGTGCACAACCATGTTTCCCACGGTACTATCCACAGTGTTCAAGTTATGGAGTCAGCTCAGGAGCCTATCAAAGGATAGATAAAGAAAAGGGGGGGGGGGGTTATTCAAGCATAAAGAAGAAAGGTGTCGCTTGTCTACAGGGGAATGAAAGAACTGAAGAGCAGGCTAAGTAAATACACAGAAAACAAATGTTGTGTTTTCTCTTGTATGCACAATCCGTTAACAGAGGGTATTGTTTGGAAGAGAGAGGCTAGTGTGAAGAGGGATGAGAGAACAGGGAGCTATCTGAGATTGAGAGGTGCAGTTATAAAAGCATCATGGTGAAACCCATTATTTAGTACAATTAGCACATGGCAAAGTCACCTGGAAAGTATGTTGACTTCATGGAGCCTCTAGCAAGGCGCTGGCAGCTGTTGTATGCAGGGCTTGGTTTTAAACACAGGCCCCTGCACAGTAGCCAGTTCTCAGGACTACCACCAGAGTCCCGGCAGGATCCTGATCTCTCAGAGGACCAGGCCTCTCAGCCTTCTTCTGACACTTTCTGTCAGCATTTCATGAACCTCTCCCCACAGGGCTTCAGGCCATCAGGACACCCTGCTCTTCTAGCGTAATCCTCCTAACTCTTCTGAATAATTTCACCTTTTTTGTTTTTTGGTTTTTCGAGACAGGGTTTCTCTGTGTAGCCCTGGATGTCCTGGAACTCACTCTGTAGACCAGGCTGGCCTGGAACTCGGAACTCCGCCTGTCTCTGCCTCCCAAGTGCTGGGATTAAAGTCATGTGCTACCACTGCCCAGTCTATAATTTCATCTTTTAAAAGTTAATTTAAATTTTTTTTGGCTCCAGCAGCCTTTGGAGCCGTTCCCTTTCTGAGAGTTCCACAGCCCGATAGATCACAGGACATCCGTGGAACTGACAGACGGCAGCTGCGTGGGAGCTCACCTAAGGCTCCACATCAATTCTCCGAAAGCAAGCAGGGCTGTGGCTAAGGCACGCTGCGGGCCACTCGCTGGCCTCCACACTTCCGGTCAGGCCTCTCTTCTGAAGAGGATGCCTAGGAGCAACCCTCTTTCTACTCCATCACTGGCTTCCTTTACCGCTGTATCCTCTATCTTAATGACTCTGCCTCTAGTATATCTGCACACCGTGGGCCTAGGTTCCTGCCCCTCGTAGCCCAGGCTATACTCCCACCCTGATCTAAGCGCTCCAATACACTTAGTACTCTCGGGGTAACACTGAAGTGTTCCTTGATCTCTAACAACGTTGAACACAGGCCTCACTTGGATGTTGAGATATTTTAGAGCACTTTTAGGTACACAATTAGAAGAGTTCCTGGATACCCCATCCCCAACCACCTCAACTATCAAAGTTGCCCAGCAGGCCATTTGTCACACTAGAGGAGCCTACGCTGTCACCCAATAGCAATGACTGAGCCCAATGCCTTAGAGTTGCACACTGTATGTCTGCACAGCTGTAATGTGAAGCAGCTCCAGCCAGATTCCTCCTTAACCCTCTCCCATGTGCTGTAACTGTTCTTTTCACTGTCATCGCTGAATCACAGTTTGTGCCCCTTTCACACCGACTTGATAAGCATTCAGGTCTCCTCATGTCTTTAGCTCATTTCATTTTAATGCTGAGTGAGCTAGATATTTACATCTCTGAAGCTTGTGCAGGTTTTGGGGGTATTTGGGATTAACTGTGGAATAAAGGTGCTGGAGGAGCATTTGAAGGAATCGTACTGCCTTCCAATTGGCCATACCAATTTTTCACTTTTGTCAGCAATGAAGAGTTCGGTTTGTTTCACATCCTAGCTGTTTGGTGATGTCAGCCTTGGGGGTTGGGCCATTTTAATAAGTGTGTAATGATGCTCTCATTTTAATCTAGTGCTATATATTTTATTTATTTTGGAGACAGGGCTCATTGTGTAGTCTTGCTTGGCCAGGAGCTCAATATGTAGACCAGGCTGGTCTTCAACCCACTGAGATCCACCCTCCTCTGCTTCCTGAGTGCTGTTAGCAAAGGCACATACCACCACATGGGGACCTGCTTTTTAAGCAATCATTTTTCACTCTAAGTCTGTGGGTCTGGGGCATGGGCCCTATTAGTGAGCAAAAGCAGGTAATCTTGTTTCATTATTTAAAAAAAAAAAATCATATTTAAAAGCAAGTCAGAGAAGGTTAATAACTCTCCTTTCCTTTCAAGTACAGGTAAATGCGGAGGGAACACCAGATCAAGTTTTTCTTCAGCTCTGCACAGCTATTGACTCTGTTTTCTGAAGGAGAAAACGCACGTGTTAAGTGGAAACAGAAACACATGAAATCCGCTTAACACGTTTTGTTTTGTGCCCATCCCCAACCATCCTAGCTGGCTGCTTCCTTCCCAGCTCATCTCCTGTGAGAGGTTCTGGAAACCATGCATGGTATACATCGGACTGTTCACCTTTCTCTCGTGCTGACAACTGTCCCCACTCTGGCACTTGTCTTTGGATGGAAGAGCAGTGTGGGAGTGGCCTGTTCCAGCTGTGCCCAGGGCCAGCTGGAATCTCATCACAGGGCCATCATAGCCCTGTCTCCACCAGTTTCCTCCTTCTCATGGGTTCATTTGTTTCTCCCTTATGTGGGTTGTTAGCATGGACAAGCTTGGACACCTCATCTGGTACTGGCAGCTTCTCCAGTTCCCATCCATGTGAGGGCCCAGAGCCCTAGTGGAACTTTTAAATACCCTATGGGACACAAGGTAACAAGCCAGTAGCACCTGACAGGAATATTTCAAAATATGACACTGTTGAGCTTCTCTTAGAGAGTAAAACTGGACAATCAGTCCCTTTCACTTTTGGGACACTAACTACATGGAACAGTGTCATAAAAGCTAACAACTCTGGCCACCTGCACAAGCCGCTCTCCTCTCCACAGAGCAATTATGTAAATTAGTACAAGAGACCAGAAATAATTTAAAAGTATGAGAGGTGATTTGTTTCTTTACTCACTGGACAAAACCAACTTGTAGTTTTGATCTGAGACAATTACTTCCTGACATACTGCCAAATAAAAAGAGAGAAACAATATCTCAACCGATGCTGGGGAGGGCATGTTAGCACTCGGTGTCCACGGCTACTGTGTTGTATGTGTCGGGGGCCTGCTCCACGGGTAAATGCATCACACCAGTGAAGCGTGGGTGTTTTGTGCCAGTTGCTGAACTGCAGCTGCTCGTGTCTTCTGAAATACCTGCACCTTGCACTCAGTCACTGCAACGTTCAGTTTGGTTTGCATGACTCCTTTCCTCGACGAGTGAGCAAATACTGCTATGTTTCCAGGACACAAGTGTATTTTTAAAATCATTTTTTTTTCCTCAAAACATTTATGTACAAATGAAATAAATGGAAGCCAGGATGATTCTTTCTCTATTTATTTGTAACTCATATCATTCTGGAAAGCATTTGAAAGCTTTCATTTCAAACAGAAGCAAACATAGTAAATAGGTTAAAATTATGATCCACTTATATGATTTAAACTTTGGCCATAGACCAGGTTTGGGCTATTACAGAGAAATTGTTAATGTATTCATGATACATGGTCGTTTTCATATTTCTTTTTCCCTAGCGCTGGTTCCTAAACAGAAATGTTAGTGTGTGCTAGACAAGAAATTAAATTCTTTGGTTACAATTAGGCCTCTATTACCAGAAAGGAAGCATCATGCTCCCGAACTCACACGGCTGTGAAATGCTTACACTACCTCAAGTGTCACCCTCGACAGGGAGCACGGATATTAGAGCAAGAATGGAAAACGTTGCTAGAGAATGACAAGCTAACACACAGCACACACTGGCAAACCCTGCACCCACAGCTCTGGACAAGACAATGAGGCAGCAGACAGCAGGCAAGCAGCCTGGAAAACTTCAACAGAAATCAATACTCGGGAATGCAAATCAGTTTTCCACAGAACAGCTAAGACATACATTGCCCGTGTGAATGGCTCCAAGAGACATCATAGAGTCACAGAATTTTAAAATATGAATGGACTGTAGCAGTTTCTGCCTAGCAAAAGGTTGTGTGTGCAGACAACCTCAGAACTCAGAACACGTGTAAACTCCCTGGCTATGACCCATGTTCAAGGCTGTACCTAAACTGGTGCTGTGTCCTCCTGACATCATCAACAGGACCCTCCCCACGCCCCACTCACTTGCCTAAGGCCATACTGCCTGTCTTCAAGCTGCCCGGGGAAACCCAGCTCCTCCCTGGCTCCAGGTCCTTACCCACAGCGTCAGAGCTCTTACCTCCCTCCTGAAAGCTGACCCACACCACTGTTTCCCAGAGTGCTCAGCCATTTTAACTAAAGTGAGAGCGCCTCATACCCCAGTACTACTTTTCTTCAAATATTTTTTTTACTTAAGTATATTTGTCTACAAACCCCATAAAGCCTGGCTTTTCTCTTGCAGGAGCCCTCATGGCTGTCACTTGTTTTAATTCTCAGTGTCTTCACATTTCCTACAGAGACAGTTAGAAAGCCTGCAAGTCAGATAGACTGCAAGTCAGTAACCAGTTCCTAGAACTCAATCGGGTACTTAACTTTCCCAGCTGGGAATAAGACCCAAAATGTCACAGTAAACATCACCAAGTCACACCCACAATACATAATCTGATTGGCTAATCACATCCGACATGTAAACCTGGATGCAAAGGCCGTCTGTCCTCCAGGGCATTCAAGGTACCACCTGTGACAGGCTTTAAAGAGTCACTAGCACCTAGTGTACTGGACCCCAGTACCCTCTAAAGAGGAAAGAGTGTAACTTACCAAATACTGGGTCACATAACCAACAAAGACTTATAGATAATCTGTTAAAAAGTCAGAGAATACAGATACAAACTGTTCTCATGAAGCATAACATGACACAATTCTCAGAAATCAATCCATTTAACAGATACATAAACCCTAGAAGTGGGCTTTGCTTTTCTCTGAGATCGTATGAAGAGCAGTAACCTTTCCCCTGAAAGCTTAACTCTAGAGTTTAAAGAGGGTAATGCACTGGAAAGTACCGGTTTCCTCCAGTGCACCTAAACTAGTAGATTTTAAACCTGGCTATCTAGAGTAAGCTTATAGAGGGTTATCTCACATAGCTGTTTAAGGGAAATTATCTATTACAGTGGTGTGCCATTTTCTGTCAGCCTTAATATCCATTCCTAACACCTCAGTAACCATGTTCTAATTGACTGTAACTGAAAGGGGGAGAAGACTCAAGGAACACCATGGGATCGGGTGAGAGGCCACAGCATGAGAGGCATGTGTGCTCACTCACAGGAGTCACAATGGAGGAATATACTGGCACTTTCCCAGCCAACAGGGGCCCCTCTCTCTCACTCTCGAATATTACAAACATGGACATGGGCTCAGGTTAGTACTCTAGCACTGCATGAGAAAAAGGCATGGAAAGTGCAGAGTACCTGAGAATGGAGGTGTTCTTGCTTGGGAAACAAAGCATGACAAAAGGAACCATCTTGGTTAAAGACAAAGTCTTACCACTTCCCTACCAATATGACTGTGGGTGAGTCATTTAATTTCTTTCTGGATAGATGTCCCACGAAAACAAGGTAATAAATGAACCTGCTTCATGGGGTTGAGAATCCAGTGAGTTGCCACATGCTTGCTTTGTGAACAGTAGGTGCTAAATCAGCATTTAGTATCGGTGCATCACATTAAAGGAAACTCCTCTCCCTAACCTCAGAGCAATCACTTCCAGTATTATCAAATGTTCCTCCAGTTATAGCAAACAACTTCAGCATCATATACCATGAGATCAATCTGACCCACTAAGAGACTTGAAGACACTGCTTCTCAAATCCAGTTGCCAGCAGCCAGTGCTCCTCAGAAGAGAGATGGAGGGTCTACTTGCAAAGAACCACCCGCCTACTTCTGCAACTCTCAAATAAAACACAAGGAATTTATTCAGCAAGCCATGGGGATGATGTGCTTAGAGCTGAAATATCCAAAATATATTTTCTGTTCAAACAGGAAAACCCCACATTACCACCTCAGTCTTAAAATACATTCCCATAGGTTTGCCTGCTCATGCTGATGTTACAAGCGTACTGCTCATACCGCTCCCACACTGTATGTCAACATCTATGGAATTTCTGGATGGATCTGAACAACTATCTGGTACTATTTCTATACAGACAGGTGCAATTGTCCTACATGTTGCAGATGGAAGGAAACCCTTCAGCATGTGCACTGAGTATTCAGTGTAGAGACATATCGTTCAACTGCCTCTCCACTAATAGCCCAGAGATAAAAGCCGGTCAACTTTTCTGAGTACAACAGACTGTATCAATATGACCAGTGATACATAATCAATATATTATTTAAATTTCTCTTTTTTGTATTTAAAATTCTGTGTTTTTCTTAACTAGAAAAATCAGGGTAGATTTTAATACCTTGCTGAGTTCTGAAAAGAATTAGTAAATACCATTCCCTGAACTTAAAAACAGGAAAGAAAGGATGTTAGAAACTAGGGCAGTATTAACATTCCATCTACCATAGAATTTATACTGTCTTTTCTCTTCTGGATAAGGTTTGGAAACCACCTGTTTCAACACATGGGAACCTAATTTTATTAAGAAAAAACTACTAGAATTAAGTTTCTGATTTCTATTTCCGGTCCACATCTGGACATTAGTCAGCACCCCTACTGTGCAGTGTTTCAGCATGCTACATGCGAACACTAACACACTACATCTTCACCCTTTGTAAAGAACAGAAAGCAAATACAGACGAAAACCAGACTTTTAAATAATAAATTCTACCTTTATAACTTGTTGGAAAAAAAAAAAATGAAAATTTGACCCAAAGGAATCGACAACAAGCTTTCTATAAGATAAACAAACATATCCACATAGTTTATTTCTCACAGCTCTCCTGACAAATGAACATTATTCAAGAACATACTGTATACACAGATAAGAAACATATAAAAGGTTTTAAATGATGCACAACAGAATCCAGCAGTATAAAAGAATTGTGAACTCTTGCTCACAGTGCAGACTACATTTAATCACTCGTTAAATAGTAATAAAAATACAATCTTTTATGGATCTTGTGCAGACTACAAAAGAGGGAAAATTATCACCATATATGATTTTTATATTAGGCAGTTTTCTTTGATGAGCTGTACTGACAACTCTACACAGAGGCAGAAGGCTGTGTACTTTAAAGGGATTAATGGTGTGAGTCAGACTTTACAGTTACTATCACTCGCACTTCTCAACATAGTGTGTACACGTCACATGATCATCTCATAGAACACGACATTAAAAATATATCTGCGTGACAACTTCATGACATTCACACCCCATGAGCAGGTCACAGAAGCAAAGCCACAGCTATCTCTCGCTTTGCTCTTGGTAAGGACAGTTCATCGTGATTAAAAGTTAAGTATCAAATCATTAAGCAGCTCCAGTCTACTCCACGCCATCAGTGACCACAGACAGTGGGTTCTTTTAGAGTACACATCCTAGAAGCAAACACCATCACTGGTTAAAACTTCGTCTATAAGTCTGTTTCTGCGCTGAAAACTATCTTCACAAAACTGAAAGCTACTAAACTGATTTAATATAAATACTTTGTCTTTCATTATCATATTTATGACCGAGGTCTTTAAAACCTTTGGAATTGACTCTGGCACTAATACGTGCTCTCATTTCCACCGCATCCATTTCACATCCCCACCTCCAAGGCTTTCAGTTGGTGGTGAGAGTCTCACCAGGGCACCTCTCGGCGACCCAGGAATGTTCAGCTGCTGATCCACAGCCACAGTGCAGAGCTGGACTTGACGAGAACACTCGGGAGCTCTCATGCTGTGAGTGTCCAAACCGTGCACACCATTGACAATGATGCCACTGCTGTGTATTGACGAGGACAAGTGCCGACACCCTCTTCCACGTCATCTGTTGGCTGGGAAGTAGTTGGGGTCAAGATAACTATAACTGGTGCCCTGGGACACACAGTAGTCTCTGTCTAAGAACGTCTCTGACTTATAAACAGGTTCTAACTGGTGGTCTTCCTTGTGAATATCTGTTTCATGTGGGCTGCAAGTAAAAATCATACAGACAGACTCATTATTACATGACTCCAGATGCATTGTGATTTACATAGTATAAAATCTTCCCACTTAAAGTTGCTTGAGATCTGATGTGATTTAAGGAATATTTTAATTGCTTAGAATAAGATCTAATGCATAAATATATAGTTATACTCTAAAGAAGTTTGGAAATAAAGTTCACTATTTGAAGTTATTGTCCCCAAAATAAAACACTTACCAGTCTGAACAAGAGTCACAGAAATCCAAAGACATTTCTGGAGGACAATCCTGGCAGTGCCACCGCACACCTTGAATAGGCTCTACACCACAGTTATCACACTGCAACAGACACAGAAACTCAGAAGAGTACTTGAGCAATGCTTCTTTTCTACCAGGAAGCACATGGTATGATATAACACACTGGCTTAAGTCAGACAGAATTCCCAGTCAAGTAGACAAAGGTGCATTCACTCAAGGTCAGACCACTGGTAGATGAGAAATGCCCTTTGTATTTACCCAAGAAGTTTTTAAGTCAATCACCTCAAAGTTAAGTATTTTGCCACTAGTAAACATTCCCTTGAAACCAGTGAGTGAGTAAATGTGACTCACACCAGAGCTGGAGCTGCCCTGGGCATGGACTGGCAGACACTCTGTCAGACTCCTCTCTGGACAGTCGTCAGACTGATCCCCAAAGAACAAAGCCGACAATGACAAGCAGGCAGGCACAGCTTGTTCTCCACAGGGCAGTATACTGCAAGGCTGTCTCAGTGTACAATTTTGGAAACTGAAGAACTGTGATTTGGATGAGAACAGCCCTTATAGGTTCATATATTTGAATGCTTGGTCTCTGATTGGTGGAACTATTTTAGGAAAATTAGGAGGTGTGTCACTAGAGGTGAGCCTTGACGGTCCTAGTCTCTTTCTGCCCACTGCCTGGGGATGAGGATGAGTGCTGCGCTCTGCACTATGCCAGCTTGCTTCCCACCATGATGGTCATAGGCCCACACTCTAAAACTGTAAGTAGGCCCCCAATTAAATGTTTTTCTGAGAGTTTCCATATGATGTCTCTTCACAGCAATAGAACAGTGACTTTATAAGGCACAAAGTAAATTTCATTCCTAGATTCTCTGATAACACACTACCAATAAGCCACAGCTGAGATCTACATCCCAGTTATGAGAAGACTCAGTTTCCTCTCAAAAAACTAGAAGCCAGTTCGGAAAATTCCTTAAGAAGAAGGTCACTGAAGGGTCAAGAGAAAAGGAAGGGTCACTCCACGTGACCAGCAATTAGGCACAGCATGAGTCAGCGTTTTTATCACACACCAACAGCAACAACGGATTATGGTCTTTCTGTGACTTTCTCCAACCTAATGCAGTCACTTATAAAGGCCACAACAATGCAAACCTGCCAGTCTATGCCTGTACAGTACCACACAGCACAGGCAGGACACGCTTTGGTGATATGCTACCCATCTCTTCTAATTCTGGATGGATGAGGTGCTTTTAAAACTTTAGTAATAATGAACACTTAAGAGCTCTAAATCTGGTGCGTTCCTGAAAGTTAGCAAACACATTTTCTTGAAATGCAAATTTCACATTACTCTCTGTTCTAAAATCTTACAGTTGTTCCCTAACCTCTTAGGATTAAACTCCTTGACAACGACTGCAGTTTTATATAGCCTCTCTCTTACTTGTACAAATGCATTTTTCAGGTGTGCTCAGCTACTTTATTTGTTTAAATACAATCTCTAGGATTTTATTTTAATTTTAAGACAGAGAGTCTCACTACACATCCCTGGCTGGTCTCAAACTCACAAGATCAACAACTAAGCTGTGTTCTCCTCAAAGAACATCAGACTGCGTGACAACCACCTGTGGACACACCTTTGCATCTATGTATAAAAGAATACTTAGAATGCCCTGAGTGCTTAGAGTTAAGAGTTGAATAATCCAGTAGCCACTTAGGAACCGTCCTTCTCATCCTTTTAAAAACTAAATGAGTTGTTTACCTTAAAGCCCACATGTTGCACAAACCCACTTTCTGCTTGTAACTGTTGAAGTTTCTGCTTTTTTAACTTTTTAAACTGTAATAGTTCTTTATATTCAGGTAAACTCCTATATATGATAGGAATGCTTTCTTCATCCTGTTAAAAGCCAAATATTAGAAGTGTTAGTCTGATAATTAAAATGGACTAATTGTGAGAAATTCCATCCTGATTATTTTCCCACTGACATTTATTACTTTTAAGACTTTATTTTTAAATGTTCTGCCACCCCTTTACATGGCTAATTTTTTAAATTTAATTTTATTTTTACTTATTCACTTTACATTCCACTCACTGCTCCCCTCCCAGTAACCCTCCCCCTACAGTCCTTCCCCTATCCCCCCCCCTCTTCTTTTCTGAGCAGGTGGGGGTCTCCATGGGTATCCCCCACCCTGGTCCTTCAAGTCTCCATGAGGGTAGGCGCTTCCTGTCCCACTGAGGCCAGACAAAGCAGCCCAGCTAGAACATATCCCACACACAGGCAACAGCTTTTGTGACAGCCTCCACTCCAGCTGTTCAGGACCCACATGAAGATCAAGCTGCACATCTGCTATACATGTGCAGGGAGGCCTAGGACAGGAGAGATGGCTAGATAGCCATGAGAATGAATGGAGATCTGCAACTGGCAGGGGGTAGGGGGTGGGCATCTCTGGGACAGACAAACAGACACCTGGCATAAGCGAGGTGCTCAGGAATCAATGAGGGTGACCTTAGCTGTGACTCTCATGGCTAATTTGTATTCAGTCTTTAAGCACCATTCTCACTGACACTTTTCTCAGGTCTTTTTGAACTTCCTCTCTAAACTAAGTCCCTCTTAAATGACTATGAAGGCTCTTTTTATTCCTTTGAAAGACTTTAACAAATATTTATCAATGTGATCAATAAACAAGCCCAAGATTTAGAAGAACATAGATGTGTGTGTTTTTTACAACCCCTTATCAGACTCTTAGCACAGCCTGTTACATAACACATTCAGGTAAATATTTCTTCAAACGAATCATTCTAACAACCACAAAGTGCAAAATCACACACAAAAATCTGTATTTTAAAGACTAGGTATAAGCATTTCCAGACAAATCTAAAGGGAAAGCAACTTTACAATCACTAGTTATTTAAGGGAAAAAGGTATCTTTTCTTGCCAACTATCATTAAAATCTCCTGCTTTAATTCTATGCAATCAGCATTAGTATATATTCTTCTCACAAGGCATCAACCATTTTACAGGCAATTCAGAGCAGAAGAACAAGTTAAATGACACAAAGGACTCACTCCATAGAGCACACACACACTGTGGCAAATTGGAGACAAGCCAATATGGGGGAGGAAAATAAAAGGAAGGTTTAAACACTCCCCTACCATTTATTGACTTTCTTTGGATCCAAACAAACAAGTAATAAATAACCAAGTCTGTGAGTATAGCTCAATTGGTAGAGGGCTTGCTAGTGTGAACAGGGCCCTGAGCAAGTACATGTACACACACCTTACTGGGGCAAGCAAGTATTCCACTGCATGAAAAGTTACCTTCTCAGAAACCTCGATTTGGTGTCTGGAACTCCGTCTACAGTAAGCTGAAGTGGAACTGGGTGGCAAGATGTGCAAACCAAACCACCACTGGTGACAACTACAGACGCTAGGGAGGGGTACAGGTTCACTGGGCTATTCTGACTTCTTATGCCTATGCTGAATTTTCCACAAAAAATACTTAAGCATGTTAACTCTAACTTGTTAATTAAAAGGGAAATGTCAGCATTCTCTGAAGAGTAGGGATAATCAGAAAGTCATTTACTTCATATTGTACAGTCATCTGTATAAAAGCAGACAAGGAACTTACTGAGGCCTCCTCCACAGCAGTGCTCATGTGACTATGGAGACAGGACCGGTCATCATCTTCATCCATGTACACTGGTGGCTCATGTGACGTCATGAAAGTGGAAGGTTTAAAGAGGTGCTTATTAAGGGGGTGCTGTCGCCTGCTTGTTGAGGACTACAGGAAAGAACAAGTGTTTTACTGAGACAGTGGAAAATCATTAAGAGAATCAAAAATATAAAACCATACAACAGCCTGCCAGTTACAAAGCATTCAATGCTGGCTGCACTGACCTCTTATCATCAACTTATACTGAAAATCAAAGAAAATAAAATGTTCTAAGCCAGACAAATAACTACCCAGAGAGAGAGAGAGAGAGAGAGAGAGAGAGAGAGAGAGAGAGAGAGAGGGAAGTTTCCATACTATCTGAGTGTCTAAAACAATCACTAACACTGAGCAACTACTTGCTTTATGCAGTTATCCTTGTAACATCCCTACAAAGCAGCCATGGGCTCTCACTGGGAGAGACACATGTGTAAGCAGCAGGAGGGGAGTGCCACGGTGATGGCAGAGGTGGAACTGGATGAGATCTCTGTCAGGGCACAGCCCTCAGACCAGTCGCTAACACAGATGCCACTCATGACCAGTACATACCACAGACACAAACAGAACCACTGGAAAGACACCATTTCACCCAACTCTCTATGTTCACTATGGCCAGGAACCATTATGAGTACGGTATGCTAGACCTTAACAGCCACGATGTCTGCTTATAAGAGACCACACACAATGGTTCAAATTTAGGCTTTTGGTCTTTATTCACTCTTGGTTGTAATCATGCAAGACGTAAATCAACACATTAATGAATCTCATTTAGAGAAGTGAATTAAGGTGTTGTGGACAGAGCTCAGTGGCCAAACATTTGCTCAGCATAAATAAAGTCCTGGGTTAAACCACAGCACAGAGAAAAGAGATGGGGAGAGAAAGGAGAAGGACAAGAGGTGGAGATGAAGAACCATCAGTGACAGGTATAAGCAGTTAGTCTGGACGGACACTGGTGTACAAGAGTCCAGTATTCCAAGGCTGTAAAGTCTCTATATTTCATTAGCACATAAAATAAACTTGAAAAACCAGGCAGTAGTGGTCCATGTCTTTAATCCCTTCACATAGGAGTCTAAGAACAGCCTAGTCGACTGAATGAGTTACAGGATAGCCAAGGCTACACAGAGAAACCCTATCTTGAAAAAAACTAAAAACAAAACAGAACAAAAATCCAAACCACCACCATTGACAATTTCAAAACCTCAACGGAGCTAGAGAGATGGTTCCGGTGTTAAGGGCTTGAGTTTGGTTCCCAGAAGCTCATAGGTGCCTCATAATCTCCTAAACAACCTCACAACCACTCTAGCTCTAGGGGAATGCAATGGCCCTGGCCTCCGTGGGACCACCATTCACGTATCACAGAGGCATATAATTTAAATAAAATAAATCTTTAAAAAAAACTCTAAGGTGCCCTTAATAATTCTGCAGCACTAAAGTCTGTCAGATGAGTTTGGGCCAGAAGGCTGAAGATTTGATGCTCCAACGTTCGGTAGTATAGGGGTTGTCCAGGTGTTCAGCAGTCTCTATAAATTGGCTAAGTTTTAGAAGCTATGCTTAGTGCTTCCCATAACTTCAGTTAATTTAGTCATTCTGAATTTCTGACGGCATTGAAGACCTATAGACTCATAGCCAATCCAGGCTATTTACCTCGAGAGAAAAGATCTGAGTGGAGGGTTCTCAGCTGACATTTATTCTAAAGCCAAGAAAAAGCCAGGTTCAAAACTAAGTGTTCTAGTCAAGAGAGACGACAGAGGTTCTGGCTAGTCAACAAAAGGATGGACTAGGTATTAAGACTATCTTGTACCTCACTGGTACAAATAGGAATAATTATGCTCTAACTGTATTCTGAGAGAAAAGCTTTATTTTAACAGGAAGGGTAATATGTAGGAGGAGCTAAGGGGAAAGGAGCACCGAGAGGAAAAGATGAAGTAAAGAGAGGAGAAGATGAAGTAGATGAGAAGCTCAGTAATGAGAGAGAAAGAGAGAGGGGGCATGGAGGCAGAAGTTCACGTGTCTCCACTAGTCAAAGATAGTTTACATAGCTAGGTTGGGTATTAGGTTACACTTCTGGTTGAGCATTACCATACTTATAAAGCCCTTGATTAACATTAAAAAAAAAAAGTGTATAAAAACCAAATGGAAAAGTGGGGGGGGGGGGCACGCCACGGGATAGGGGTTTTTTGGGGAGGGGAAATGGGGAAAGGGATTGGCATCTGAAATGTAAATAAAATATCCAATAAAAAAAAAAAAACCTCTAAGATGTGAACTATTTAAATAATCTTCTTAATGTAAAATTATATAATTATATGAACTAGCATCCACTGGGTAACATTTGAAAGTGGTGTAAGGAAGAAGATACCATAAGGATTTATTTCAAGCTAAGAGAAGAAGCCAACTGTCCCCTTAGTCTTACCAATTACAATTCCCTAAAACATGGCTGCAAATGAATGCAGTGGTCTATGTATCAGACAGAAGCCTTTTTCACTAGAAAACTGGTGGGAAGGGTATGGGATCGCAAGAGGACTGGTGCGGTGACTTCCTATGGATTCCTTACCTTGCACGCTAAAGGCCCTAGGTTCATCCCTAGCACCCTGAAGGGATGAAGAGGGGACAAAAGACTGTCTGGCATTCATTATGAAACCAGCAGCACACTAGCACTCAGCTGCAATCCTAGTACTTGCTTCCCAGCAGAGGCAAGAGGACCACCACAAATCCTGACCAACACAGTGAGTTCCAGGTCAACTGCACAGTGAGCTTCTGTCTCCAACATCAATGGTTCTCAGCTTAGTAGTTTGTGACTAGACAATTTACATGTTATTATGGACTAGCATGCTTTTGTATAAAAAGGTTTAAGAACAGTATGTGTGTCATAAGTAACAGCCACCTGTCAGTATTCTCACCACAAAGTACTGGGGGAGAGAACGCTACTTACTGAGGTTTAAACATCTCAGGAACATTTCCAGTCTATGCGACAGAGCACAGAGAGAGCAAGCCTACATATGAAGGCATCCACACCTCCAAATTTAACATCACTAAGACATTCCTAACACTGAATCATACTATCAAAATGCTTGGAGTAGTACTCATGCCTATTACCACCAACAAAACAATGAAGAACTGTTAAAACTCAGTGTATTTGTCTAAGTAGCAACCATGGATACTTAGTCTCCATTTACACCCTATACAGTGAAATGTCAAAAAAAAAGAGGAGCACAGCTTAACAAACTCACACCCACACAGCAGTTCTGCACCCAGGGAACCTCACGGAGTTTGTTCCTGTCTGTACTCCTTACCTTTCTGGAGTATATATATAAGTTAGGTGTTCTGCCTGGAACTGGTATGCCGGCTTTAGTTAGCTTTATGAAATACTTCTGTACACGACTGGCAACCTAAAGAAACAAGATAACTCTTTCAACATAATGAAATAATGTAATATTTGAGATATTTTAAGTGGTAACAATTAAGAAGTAACTTTCAAATTGTTCTCAAAGACATTTGTAAGTTAAAACCTATAAAATCAGACAAATCTAATTCAAGTAAATTTAAGTTTGTTTGATTCCAAAGCTAAACAATCCTTCACAGGGTGAGTACTGAGGAATACACATGAAGCCCCATCTGTCTGTCAGTAATAAAAGTGGGCATGAGGAGGAAGACTACAGTGTCCATTTTCAGAAGGACAATCAGGGATGGTATTAGTGAAATGCCACAAAATCCAATAGCAGTCTAACAAAAAAGGACATCGTCAGCACACTCACTAAGCACTCAGGAGATCCAAGGTCCAATACATGCATGCATACATATATGCATGTGTATGTATGTATGTATGTGTATGTATGTATGTACATATAT
The DNA here is from genome assembly GCA_030674055.1 of Rhabdomys pumilio. Taxonomy (NCBI): domain Eukaryota; kingdom Metazoa; phylum Chordata; class Mammalia; order Rodentia; family Muridae; genus Rhabdomys; species Rhabdomys pumilio. Next base: position 6,775,714 of record JANHMN010000001.1, read on the forward strand.
ATATATAATGTATATATATATATATATACATTAAATGTTTTACATTGACATGAAAAAGTATTACTTATTCTGTTTCTGCTATTGACATAAAAATAAGCAATGCTAATCAATTTAAAACTACCATACAGTAGAGCTAGCAATGATATCAAGTTGTGCTGGTGTGGCTGCAGAATTGTCCACCAAAAACCATCTACCGTTCAGTCTGCCATTCCCATCACCTGTTTGGCTGTACGGTTGCCCAGCTCATCAGCAATCTTCTGCCACCGCCGAGATTCTACTTCTTCAGGAGGGTATTTAAGGAGTAGCTGTTCAAGTTTTTTCTGCACCAAACACAAGACCAAATTTTAAGGGAATAAAGGATTACATGTAAATTACTGGATTTATGAATAGATATATTCACATTTCATTTACAACACAGTACTGCTTTCCCAATTCTGGATGTCACAGCACATTATTAGAGATTCTCAAGATAGAAACAGTTCCAGTCAGAAACTTAAGATGCCACAGGCAAAATGAGATTAGAAGAAACATTCATAAAAGTCCTTATAAAGGCTCTTCTATTCACTTCAGTGGCAAAATTGCACAAGAAAACAGAAGAGAGACATATTGGGGTTGCATACATCTCACTGAACAGCTTCCCAACTGTCTTTTCTTGCTGGAATACAGCTCCCTTCAGCTTTAACAGAAAACATGCAAATTCACTGGATTTAGAATAAGAGACTCTTCCTATCACTGAGCACCTAAGTGACACACAACCATTGAATGCTTGAAATCAAGCTTCCCTGAGGATTTGCACAGGTAATCCTAACAGAAACAGTCCAAGCATGCCCGTCTAGCTTCTCAGCTCCCCCACAACAGAAATTAAAATGCAACTGAAAACACCTTTGTATGTCTTGAGGCTTTTCTTTCTCACAGCTACTTTTAAGAGTATTTATCCATGTCTAGCCTCCTTCCAAACCCAGCTTTTTTTTTTCTTTAAGAATCATTCTCAAACAATTTGTATGTGTTCAAAATCCAAAATTCATAAAATACACAAAATGGTGTATACAAGTACATCTAAATATTTGAACCTCATAGTTCAAAGAAATTAAATGCAGGATGAATTAAATGCAACAGTTAACGCTTGCCTGGTAGTGCTAAGTCTAATATAACAGTCTAGGTTTCCTTTTAACCCAAAGAAGCAAGAAGTGTGTGTGTGTCACCTGCTCTTCAACAGTCCACAGCTGGTTGAAGGTCTCAGGTTTGCTGTCATCACACAGACGACCTCTTATCATCTGCATATAAAAAAGGCTTTAAATAAATGGAAAATATCAAGGGTATAGTCAAAGAGCACACAAGATATGTTTTAGAATTTTCAAAACATCTTTGCATATTTTAATATATACATCACCTATTTACACTAATTTTTTAAAAATATTCTTGTAATTCCTCTCTAGAAACAGAAAATACGGGTTCAAAATTGAAAACAGTCCAACTGAGTGAGACAAGGCCACATCTGTAATCCTGGTCACACTCTACAGTGCACTGGGACTAGCAACAGCACCTACAGTCCCACTTAAAATCCATTAAAAACCCAAAATGTGGCCGATACAAGTTACATCTTATAAGAACCTCCAACTAGAAAACGGGCATAAACAATAACAAAAGAGTTGTGGCTACCAGTTTGGAGGCAGATTTAGGTTTCCTCTTAACTTGAAAGTTCATGTTCTCATTGTTTGTCAGTAAACAACTCTTCAGTTTAAGAACACAAATCAGCAAAAGGTTCAGTTTCATGCTATTCAGGTATCTCACACTGCTTACCTGAGGACGATGATGGGAGCCTTCTGGACCATCACTCAAAGGCAACATGGAGTATGAAAGGGACTCTCCATCCTTCTTAGCATCTAAAGGACTTTTTGGTCTAGCAGGCAATCCTACTAAAAATCAAATCATACACAAAATTATTCAATCAGGATGCTTCAAGACATTTTCCTCATTAAATTCTTATCACATAGGTTCTTACCTTTATCAAAAACTAACTTAACTCTCCTAGTATGTCTTTTTCGATGTTTAAACTCTCTTTCAAAGTTCCCAAGGCTATTGGTGTACTGGTCCCACATGATTTCAGGCAACTGAACAACTCTCTGGGGGTACGGAAGCCCTATATCAGCCTGGGACAAAAAAAAAAAAAGACAAAACAAAATAAAAATATCAGGGAGACAATATACATTTAACTCAAAAAGATAATAGGTAAAATAAAAATGCAATAGGCACATTGTAAATTCTACGCATAGGGTGCTAAATACGACATATTAGAAACATACTCTACAGAGATACATACTGCATCAGTAGCAACTTTACACAAACACCACACTAAACACCTATCAGCTCTAAGAACAAGCACAGGGAATGTGCTGGATGCAACAGATGAGGAGACACACAAAGTTAGACATTAGCCTCAAGTGTGTAGCCTATTCACCCTTGGTACATAATAATTATGACAACTTTTTCTTTCCTGCAGTACTGGGGATCAAACTTGGGGGCCTTGTAGAAAGCATGCAAATGCTATACACCACAGTTACATCTCTTGCTCCAAATTATGACATCTTAAAAATAAAACTTCTAAATTAAATCTAGGACAAAGAAAAACAACATACTTTTGATTCTTTACTGAGCATATGGATTTTAATACACATCTTTTTATTTTTGTAAAGCTAAAATGTTCAGTAACACATCTCTTTTTGAATTTAAAACATTTCTAAATTAAACCTAGAAATAAACAACAAGCAAATAGCTAATTGTATATAAATCTAGTAACTATGCCTAAATGCATATTTTGCTTAACAGAATACAAATAAAGCAAGATTAAAGTTAATACATTATCATTTATTTCTCTAACAGTTTTAATTTAACCTACCAAAAGTTGCCATTTTAAGAATATCTTTGTGCTCAAACAAACCGTTTAATAATAAGAGATGGAGTTGGGATTTTTTCCATTTATTTACTATTGTGTTTTAGGTTTTTTGTTGTTTAGGGCTGTTTTGTCTTGTTTCTTAAACGTGTGTCTGACAGCCCAGGATGACCTCAAATCTGATTGATCATTTAGTAGGATGACCTTCAACTTTCTGCTTCAGGCAAGTGATTGGATTCTAAATTTGTACCACCACACTGCTCCAAGGGGAACCCTATTTTAACAGAGAAGGTACAATACAGCTTTAAAAGCCAGTTTTTAACAAGCCAATACATAGATGATGTATGTATTACGAAATACAGTGTTTTCTAACACCAGGGAAAGGCACAGTGTGCTGATTAACCAAATGACACCTCACAGTTACACTGTACAGAGGTCCACAGATTTGGCTTTGTCTGTTTCCACAATGCTGCTTACTGAGCCTTCTGACACACTGAGTAAGGGTCAGTGGTAGCAGAGCACTACTTATACAAGGTCCTGGTTCCATCCCTAGTACCAGAGAAAGAAACAGACACCCCCTCACAACCACACCCCTCCACACACATACCCCAGACACTGTACCTGTGTTTGTTTACATACTGATCAATTAGGGGCTCCCTACTTTGATGCACTAAGAGTTTGAATGGCTCACTTGTTAAGCATTCAATTAGTGGAATGTTAATATTCCACTAAGGGAAAAAAAAGCCTTTTATAAAATTAAATAAAATTCATAGTTTCTCTTCATAAACTTGATTATCATAACCTAAAATGTGTTTAAAATAAATTTTTGTTGGCTCTATAAATATTTGCTTTTTTACTCAGTAGCAAATGCAACCCAAACAAAAGCAGTCAATAACTAATAAATCCTCTGTACCAGGCCTCAGAGGGTAATAAGGTAGGGAACAAATACAGAATAAGCAAAAAACGCTCCTGCCAAACAGCCAATGAAAGCTTAGCTGTTCATCTGGGCAGTTATCACTGTGCATTACAAGGGGAAGAAGACAGGGCTGCCTTCAGTAACACGGCTAACCTGAAGCAGATTGTTGATTATTCTTAAGGCATAAACTCATTTCCTAAAAAGCATAATTATTCTAAATTACCAAATATGCCATAATCTTCAAAAGTACCAAAGTGCATTCTTTTTGTACCTTCTTCTGAAGTTTCTCCACAAATCCAATAGGATTTTTTAGTGCTTCTCTCTGGTGTTTGCCTAAACTTTCCAGGTCTTGCACTGCTTGAGAGCGCTGAGCTTCAAGTACAGCAATGGTCTGCAGCAGTCTCTGATAACTAGGGACAAAGAGAGGTCTCTCACTTAAAGTTTTCTACTAACAACAATAAAAACTTAGTTCAAGTCATCATCTACTATGTATTAAGTCACACAGTCTTTTTAAAGTTACCTGAGAGAGTTTAGTAAAACATATTACTGGGAATAAATGAGGTCTTCCTGAGTTACGAAGTACCTAGTCAGAAAACATTAGTTAGAGAAAGCAAAGCCTTCTTTCCCATCTTAAAGCTTCTAATTCTTGAACCCTGAACAAGTTCAGAAAACAAGAAACATTTTGATGTTTCAGCAACCAAAGTTTTAAGAAACTTCTTAATAAAAGAACCAAAATTCCACAATTTTACAAGGAGAAGAGTCACGAAATCCTGCTTTCTGGTTATACTAATGTATGAAGAACGAACGAACGAACAGAAGGCCTAAGGCACACTTTCTTCCCCACACCACAAGACAGCATGCATAGTGCGATATGGGAGTGGGTCAGTCACATCGTTCTCAACTGCTCTGTAATCTCCTTCGCCCACGTTTGAAATTTCACTTTCTATCACAAACCTCAGTATTTGTTGCAGCATTCAAGATAAGGGCAAATGTTCAGTTCCGGGAGAACAGCTGGAGGTATTATTTCCCTGCTTTAGGACAGTGAACACAGTCTCATCCACGTCAATCTACCTACTTGTCATCATCCTGGTCTCTCACTACGAGACACACACTCATGAGCTCATTCTCAGTGTCTCTTGGGTAACACTGTCCTGAGTCTGGAATACCTGGTTTCACATATAAATACACAGAAATGTAAGAACCCCAGAGCCTTGAATATTCACATACTTCTCACAGAAATAATTTGAAAAGTCACTGCAAATTTACTGCATAATAAGAAGCTATGTCCTGAAAGTATCAACAGAGCAGTTTTCCTTTACAGTCCAAATACAATGTCTCTCAATGGACTACAACTCCATTATGGAAAATACATCTGTTTTGCTTGCTTGCTTTTTTTTTTTTTAAAGTCAAGTTCCCAGCATATAGACACTCAATAAATTAATTGAATAACTGTTTGCTGCTTTGCCCAAGCAGAAGCAGAGTAAGTTTTGTAAGTCAGAAGCCAGCAAAGCAGCAGAAATATTTAAGGTGAAACAATGCACCTACGAGACTCACCACCAAGGTGATGCTTAAACCATCTTATCATTGTTTCAAGTCTTTGTAAACTAAAGTTGATGACATATTGAGTACTAACATAAAATTGTACGGGTTACATACACAGTCAATTTGAGGCCAGTGGAGGACACAAGAGATGCTGTCTGGGGGAAGGGCAATGAAAGCGTAACTTTTCAACTCTAATCTTGCTTAACTCTGAGAAAATGACTACAAGGCATAAGATAAACACATAAGATCTATAATGATATATATAATGAAAACCTGTACAAGAACAGTGAATTCAAGTCTTCTACCCCACTTTAAATTATTTCTCAGATTAGTCAGACTTTGCCAGTAGATATAAATCTATCTTCAGTCCCACCTGCAGCTCTCTCCACATTGAGAAGCAAACTGAACAAGGAAGTTTCACCAATGAATCCAAGGTAAGACAGTTCTTCATTAATACCACCACTGTTCGCTAAGGAAACAAGGCACTCTTAAAAGCTCTAGCAATTACCAAAATAAAACAGAAATGGAAATGTGGATTAATTCGGGAGCTGCAATAATGGGAGAAGGAGACAGAGCTAGATTTGCACAAGTGATCAATGCTGGCCATTGTCATGAGGATGAGAGAAGGCTTGCAGCTGAGGTTCTATCACAGTGGTCACCTGCTTTTTTGTTTGAATTCTCCCTAATTTTTAAAAGAAAGAAGGTTGAGTACGATGGTGCAGTTCTGTAAGTACAGCAGTCAGAAGACAAAGGTAGGTGCATCTCCAGTTTGAGGCCAACCTAGTCTATGTAGTGAGTGAGTTACATACAGGACAGCTGGAGCTATCAAGTGAGATGCTGCCTCAATAAAATAAAAATAAAGACAGACAGACACTGTGTCTTTGATCTAAAGTAAGAGCAACACATTAAGTGACACTGTCACCTTGTGGTCAGATTACACCTGCCAATGCTCTGCTTGGGGCATGACAAGGAAGTGACCAGACAAGACAGATGTGCAACCATGTAATAAGAGGCAGCAAAAAAGGCCAAATATGCTAGATTCTATCTGAATTGAACATTCAGAGGGCTAAAGCAGGATGAGAATCTGAGGGCACCACGTCTGAAAATACCACAATAAAAGGTCTAACATTTACTGTGTATATTATATGCCAGACACTGCTATATTTTAAATTTCATTCAATATTCAAGGCATACTACAAAGAAAACCTCTGTCTGAAATAAGATGTTAGAATAGTATCAACTCACCACAGATGTTCATCTAAATATTAAAAAAAAATCCAAATACAATAATAATGGAAAAAAGTCCTCAACTCCCATAGAACCAACACAAAACATTTCCACATTGGTTCTGGCTCTATTTGTGAAGATGATATGTGCTTCCTGTGTGCTGTGAAGTTATAACTTTCCAACAAGACTGCTGTGTACTGACTCTGTAAGAACTGTCTGCCTGATCCTTACAAGATGCTAACAGTGAGTTTATCTGCAGCAAAGAGTTCTCCATTTCACTCGTTTTATGACCTTGGCATGCAGACATTTAGCTTTCAGGCTAGGAGATGGAAAATACCGAGTTATTTTCGCTACCCTTCCTGGCCACGTTTTACTGACTTTTATGAACATAAACATTTATTATGTCTAAAAGACTTTATTGTCCATTTTTGAGGCAGTACTTGCATGTGCAGCCATCAATAGAGGAGGGGAAAAAGAGAAACAAGAGGAGAAAGATGGAAAATTTTACTTTTCAGTGCACCACCATCTTTTTCCAGGGACCAGGTTTCCATTTCTATGGTGGAGAGAATTCTTAAGAGCTCATTTGGACATTTTTAACCTTTAAAAAATGTGGAAAACTTTAAAAAAAAAAAAAATCTAGCTTTAAGACATTCTGCCAAGAAGAATGCTGGTCTGATTCTTCAAAATAATTGTCATCATAAGGTCCCTGGTTCAGTCCTGGGTTTCTGCACCAGATGAAAAGGAGGAGAAAGCAAAGGAAGGACAGGAGTACTCCCAGGTGTGGTGGAGGGTTAGTGCAGATGAGGAGCACAGCTACAGTAAAGGCAGGGACATCTGTGAGTCCAGAGGAAGCAGCTCCTCCAGCTCTGCGACAAGGGTGTGGTCACCAGAGTGAGATCTATGTCTGTATTCTGATGACTGCCTTTTAGTAAAGATTTTTTAAAATTCCCATTTTATCTACATTTGGTTTTCTAACTGATTTCAACCAATTATTTTTCCCCCTGAAAATTCTTCATCCCTCTACTTTTTCCTCCCTTTTACTGCTTCGTTCTTTATTCCATCACTTTTACCTCCATAAAGCTGACACTTAAATCTATTTACATTATGCTTGTCCTTGCTTTTCTATAATTATTGTAAGTGTCAGCACTGTTCTTAACTGGTTTTCACTGTAGCCATACATACCTGGTTTGTGCTGCTGCTTTGGTGGTATTTATTATTATTATTATTATTATTATTATTATTATTATTATTATTATTATT
>JANHMN010000001.1:6784286-6840115 GCA_030674055.1 Rhabdomys pumilio
ACACACACACACACACACACACACACACACACACACACACACACACACACACAAATGTGACAATTTAACATAAGTTTGAAGGGCTGGAGAGATGGTAGGCAGTTTAGAGCACTTGTTACTTTTGCAGAAGACCTGGGTTAGATTCCCAGGACCATATGGTGACTCACAACCATCTGTAACTCCAGTTCCAAGAAATCTGATCCCCTCTTCTGGCCTCTGTAAGCACCAAGCATGTAAGCAAAACACCCAATATACATAAAATACAAAATTAAATCTTAAAAACAAAAAGAAAACCTTTAAAAAATTGTATTTTTCATAACTTGGTTTCCTTTTTCTCTTACTTTATGTATACCAAAAGACAAAACAAAACCCATCAACAATTGTTTATAGTACGCTCTTATCCAAATTACTTAAAGAGTCTGAAGATCTCTCATCAATTCTATGAGTTATAATTAATACATTTTGCCTACAGTAAGAAAATCATTAAGACATTTAGCATTCTGTGACCATCAAACACATAATATTGCTTCCATTTCCAGAAAGCTGAGTGGTCTTTGAAAAAGGTTGCTTTGACTTGCTTGACTGTACTTTCAAATCCTAACCATAGAATAGGCTTGTCAACACTTGGTCTTACAGAACAGTTTGTACTCTGAGTGTATTAGAACCAGAAGCACTAAAGCTCACTGCCCTCCACACTGCAACGGCATCCCACTTTTAAAAGGCAGGCATTGAAGGGATGACTCAGTAAAGTTGCCTGCTACCACAAATGCAGACATATACATAAATAATAAAATGTAATAAAAACATTTTTTAAGCAGCAACTGGGTTTGAAGACATTGTAGCACTTGGAAGGCAGAGACAAGACCATGATTTGGAGGCCAACCTGGGCTACACAGTGAAAGCCTGCCCCAAAAGGCAAAAGTAAATAGAGGGAAAACAAAACAACTAGGTCTACTCCAGAATACCTTGAAAATTTCAAAGACCCTCAGTCAAAATATGTGAAAATATAAAACAGACAGTTAAAGTTCTGAAGTGTGACTGTCAGCTATATGACACATTTTCTACCCAGTTCTACAAGTTGCTCTAACAGCAAACTATGTTATGTACACCTCATAACTAAGCTCTTCCACCAACACCTATTTATCAAGGACACCAGTACTTAACAGTATTCTGTAGAAGGTTTACAAGCCTGAGGGATAGTCCAGGCTACAGGGTAAATTCAAGGCCAATCTGGTGATAAAGCAACATCCTGTGGAAGGAGGCAGGCTGTCTTCAAACATACAGTCATCAAATAAGATTTATCAAATAAGATTTAATCTTACTTTGATTTATCCACTGTAAGTTTCTAGAATGAATGTGCCAAGACACATACAATGCTGTGAAAAGAAACTGCACATTGCACTCTAAGAGAAAACTGTTAGGCAAATCTAACAAAATAGCAGCCACCACTAAACCCCCCCAGCCCCCAAAATCACAGAATATTAGAGCTAGATACAAGTTGCCACTTTAAGGATAAGCACTGAGCTGAGGGCAGCTCAGAAGTAGAACATTTACATAACTTAAGATCTTCAATCTCCAGCACCACAAAAGAAGGGTATAAATTTCTGTTACATTATTAAAACGTTTTCTAATAATAAGATACAAACTCAAGAGCGTATGAAACATGAAAATAAAATCCCCATGATACCAACATCATGAAATAAAGTTGTAATATTTTAATCCTGTGAGAAAAATATGTAAGTTTTTATAAAATATAGGGTAATATAAAATGCGAAATTAATTTTTACAAAGTTGCATAGTAGGTTTTTATTCAAAGTACAAAAGACTAAGAATTTCTGCTTTAGACAGAAATAAAAAAAATAATAAATTTGTGCTTTAGACATTACCAATACTATTACTGAGTATTGCCATATATCTGGGAATAAAAATTGGGTCTAAAAAATTAAGGAACTCCTAGAATAGAATACATATTACTAACAATGTATCATCAGCTCAAAACTGTAAAAAAAAAATGCCCCATTCTAACAAAGATGCTCAAAAGATGTGCAGGGCATCTGGGAACTCTGCAGTGTATTCCTAATTAATCTGCAAAGTAAAAACTATGCTTGGAAAAGTCCCTCTTAAACTACTAACATAGCTCCTAAGAATTCTAGGGGTTTCACTGAGGAGCAGGGTTCTCTCCAGGATGGAAATTTTCATAAACTGGTCACAGTCTCCTCAGTCCCTTTGCAGAAGTCATGGATTGGTTTTTACTCCCCTAAACACTCACTTTTCTTCTAAACATGCAGTGTTTTTTAACATTATTACTAAAATTATAATGCCTTTACAATAAAGAACACTCACAAGTCTGTGATTCCTAAGACCATTTTGGTGCTCTACAGAACAAAAAATCCTATTTCAGACATTTTAGTATATCACATGAGTAGGCTACAAACAATCCAAGTTGCTTTCTTTCTTTCTTTTTGTCTTTTTTGTTTTGTTTTGTTTTGTTTTTCGAGACAAGGTTTCTCTGTGTAGTCTTGGCTGTCCTGGAGCTCACTCTGTAGACCAGGCTGGCCTCGAACTCAGAAATCCGCCTGCCTCTGCCTCACAAGTGCTGAGATTAAAGGCGTGCGCCACCACCACCCGGCTCCCAAGTTGCTTTCAACACTTCAGGATGCCAGCTCAGGGAATCCTCATGTTGGCAGAAAATTTTAACATATATATAAAATCTATTTCAACAAACTCTGCTAGTATCTTTAAAAATTTCCCCTATTAAGGGGAAAAAATCACCAGTAATTGGCTTTTCTTTATTAAAAATAAGGTTCTATATTTTTTCTCTAAGCACTGCCATCATAAGAGGTATGCGCCCAACATCTTACTGTAAACCACTCTACTTTATTTACACACATTATAAGCAGAATAAAACTCAACACACAAAATAAAAAAAATATAATTGTTTCATGTTTCTCAGTAGACTATCTCCAATATATCATATGTTCATAATCTTCTACAGTATTTTAGGCATTTTTACAGTAACATGTATAACTGAGTTACCCTTTACTGGGTAATTAAGTACTCAACTCCAACATGACTTTATACTAACTCATCATGACCCAGGTCCTCAAACATTCCAACAATCAGTTCTCACTGTGTTGCCCAGTCCCTGAAACAATCTGCTTTAATCTCATTAAATTTGCCTGTTCTAGCTAATACCGATAAATGGAGTTATATGACCTGCTATGTCCTGCTTATTATTTTCAAGATTCATAGTGCTGCATCCTCCCCCCACCCCTGCGCTTGCGCTTGCGCTCGCTCTCTCTCTCTCTCTCTCTCTCTCTCTCTCTCTCTCTCTCTGTTTTTGGAGTTTTGTTTTGTTTTGGTATGTTTAAAGTTGCTTTTACAGGTTTTTTGGAGGGGGAATGTACATACGAGTGTTTTGCTTGCATGTATGTCTATGCGCCTTGTGCATGACTGGTGTTCAGAGACCAGAAGAGGGTGTCAGATGGCCTGGAACTAAAGTGGCAGACTACTGCGAGGTGCCATGTAGGTGCTAGGAGTCAAGTCTAGGTCTGCAAAAGCAGCAAGTGCCCTCAACTGCTAAGTCACTCCTCCCTTCTTTATGGCCAAATAATATTCCATTGTAATAACATTCGTCAATTGCTAGATATCTGGGTTGTCTCTACTTTTTAACTTGTGTTACCGTGAACACCGGCATCTAAGTTCTTGTTTAAATACCAATTCTTAATTCTTTGGGGTATTTGAAAGGAGAATTTGGCCTATAAGACCATTTTATTTTTATGCATGTGGTATATTACCTGAAGGTGTTTTATGTTATACACTCATGCAAACATATGGAGGCCAGAAGCTGACTCAAGGTGTCTTTCTTCAATACTTCCTACCTTACATATCAAGATAGGACCTCTCATGAAACCAGAGCTTGCACATTTGGCTACTGTAGCTGCCAGCTTGCTTTAGGGAATCCCTTCTCTGACTCCAAGCACTGGGATTATAGCCATTGCACTGAACTTGCCTGTGGACTCATGGGATCCCAATTTTAGTAGTGCTTTGTCTTCTGAGCCATCTCTGCAATCCCCAAGGGCAAGTTTAGCACATGACACGAGTTATTTGTTTCTTTTCTTCCCTACAAACAGCAGAACACCTGACCCAGGGGATCCCATCCACTACATAGTCAGTAACTACAGCACTCTTGGCACTGTAAACAGATACAGGCTAATGGTCCTGACTGCTAACAGTGCAGTGCTATCACCATAACACATATAATATAAATCAGCAGTGTATGCAAGGAAATCCCAGTAGAGCGGAAACTGAGAATAAAGAAACGAGTACAAGGAAAAAACAAACAGAAAGAGGTATAAGGGCACATATTGTCTCCAACACTGACAGGTGAGGCACAAAGACAGGGTTTCCTGAGCTTGGCTAATCGAGATTGTCTACTGCTCTTTAATTCACCTTGTTGACTCATGCATGCTACATACTTGTATTGAAGTATCATTCTAAATTCTCATTAAAGTATCCAATTATCATACACAAAAGAATTAAAACAAATCAACCTCTTTAAAACACGTTAATAAAAAAAAGTATGTATGTCCTCTACGTGCATGCCAGGTACCCACGGAAACTAGAAGAGAGCTAAGGATCCCCTGGAACTGGACTTCCAGGTGATGTGAGCCACCTGATGTGGGTGCTGGGAACCAAACCTGGGTCCTCGGCAGAAGCAGCAAGTGCTCTTTACTGCTGCAGCCCCTCAAGCTCGCTAGTGTGTGTCTGCATTGTGTGTCTGCACTTGAGGGCAGGTGCCTGATGAGGTCTAAGATATCAGAATATTCTAGAATGAGAACTACAGTTGTGTGCCACACAATGTAGATGCTGGGAACTGAACTTGAGTCCTTATGAACAGCAATATATACTCAAACACTGCTGTCTTTCCTCATCCTTTCAGTCCTTTTTTCTGAAGACAGTTCTGAGTGGGCATCTAGTTCCTACCACTAACAGTGTAATAGTGTGCTTCAATTGTGTTACCTTCATTTTTCTTGCTGTTTTTCAAGTTTGAAGGTGCTGCTTACTAAGGGGAAGGAGTATGTACAGGGTGGAGGATTATTCTTTCAAACAGGGTCGACTATGTAGGCGGTCTGGCCTAAAACTCACTTCCAAGTGCATGATTACAGGTGCACAGTGCCATACCTGGAGCCAATCACTGAATTTAATAAACTTCATAAAAGTTGAAATAATTTGAATCTGTATTTTTAATCATATTTATAGAGCTACTCATACCCTAAACCTGGGGTTCTTGTGGGAAGAGAACTTCAAAGGGCTGTTTAAGTTCAAACTGTTCTTACTGCTTTTCTAAATGTGCAACAAACAGGAAAAAACAAGCAATAGAATAAACCAAAAATAAAAGAACAAAAACAAAATACCTGGCTTTTCTCTAAGAGGAGGAAGCCACGTCTCACTGACCGTATTCTGTAGACAGTCCATTATATCCGAGTTGGAGCAAATGGTCTCATGTCCTTATCCCGGAGTTTTAGCTCACTCGCTCTATGAACACTCACTGTGATGTATCTTCTACTCTGGTATTGCAGCTGCAAGGCTTCATGTAACAGAAACAAGGTGTGTGTGGGTGTGGAAGCAGAGGCCCACAGCAGCTGTCTCCTTCCATCTCCCTCCACCTTATTTTTTGAGACAATGTGTCTCACTGAAGGATCACTGATCAGATACACAGGATGGCTAGCCAACTCCTGAGATCCACCCTTCAGAGCCAGTGTTAGAGACAAACAATTCCTTTCTCCAAGTCCTTCAGCCCTGAACCAGATGCATACCATTCTGTACTATTTCGAAAGCCTACACACAAAACTCAAGACTGTAAAAATATTTAAAAATTATGCATAACATTTTGATAATAAAAATTTTATCTCAAAACACACCAACTCTGGATGTTTTTATTCTTACTTTTTATACTTCAATTATAAAAATATTAGTTTGACAACCCATTGTTAAATACACAACTCCACCAATACTTCTCACCATATGTAAGTTTAATAAACTGTGAACGATTATGCACGCAGCTTAGCCAATTTCTTTTTAAAACTTAAAATCAAGATAGTTTTCACAATAAATCTGGTAGCTGAGAATTCTGCTCAGTGGTAGATCCTTGCCTAGCATGCATAAAAACCTAGGATGAATTTTCAGCACTGAAAAAAATAAAGATTTTATTATTAGAAGTATGATAATTTTTCTAACATTTTCAAAACAGGTTAAGGGCTTGAAAATTCTCCTATGTTGAAGGACATGGTTCTCAAAAAACGTGTGGTCTATTATATACAATGACAGCAGTTATCACTCACTACAATACAGCACACAGTGTCGGGTCAGTCTTGACAAGAGAAAGACCTCTCAGAGAATATAATCTTAACTAAGAGGGCTGCCAGAGGACAACAACCAGGAAAATCAGCATCAGACAGACCAGAGCAGGTAGGTAGATAGGTACATGAGAAGGCATCCCCTCAGTCAGCATCAGACAGACCAGAGCAGGTAGGTGAGCATATGAGAGAGAAGGCATCCTTCACGCATGGCCATCATTTTCACAATGCCAACATCTACAAAGTTCAGCTGAAGAAATGAGGGAATTAAACTATCTTCAAGTATTTACAATTGTATGTTGGGCTGCACTCCCAGCAATCCTTGAGCACATGACATCCATGCGCCATGAGTTAAACATGTTTGGTTGAATGGAGCATAGTTAGTAAAGGTGTGCCACACACATCTTTAACTCCAGCACTCAGGGGCCAAAACAGGAAGATCTCTCTGAGTCTAAGACCAGCTTGGGCTACAGAGTGAGTTCCAGGACAGCCAGGGCCACACATCCCCCTGCTCCCAAAACAAATTTTGGAAATTGAGCTTGAGAGATAATTTTGAGCAGTAAAGGCAGTTGGCACCAAACCTGACACTGTGGGAGAACAAACAGCACTTCTAAGTTGTCCTCTGACCTCTACAGACTGCTGCCCCTCTCCCACTAAATAAAATGTTAACAGAAAAAATAGTGAATTACATTTAATTGGCCTAGCACACAGAGTATAAGGAACAGGTAGTAAAGGGAAGTGTTTTAAATGAACAGATATTACCTAAAGCATGCTTTCATCAGAAGAAAAGGTTAGTTAGTTGGGAATTTGTACTACAGACAGCAAGAAACCATTTCAGGTGACCCAGAAGAGCTGACACCAATGCTCACAGAGCTCAAACCATGCCGGCGCATGAGGTGAAAGCAGCTGCCTTTCTTCTAGACACTGTGGAGTTACCTGAGAGATGCTGAGAATGACTGGGAAGCAGTGATAAACTCACTTTCATATATGGTTTGCTTTGTTTTCTGTGCAGCAATGGAAACAGTCTGGAGGAATACAGTAGTCTGAGTTCAGCTCCACCCTTAAATCCACTACTAAATAGGCTAACATATTTCTAAGCCACAGTAGCTAGAGAAATCCAGAGGATGAAAGGGAAAAAAAGGCCAGTAATTAAGACTGAGTAGTATTAAAACCAAAATGCAATGCAAAGAGAAAAGTACATTCAGAGGACAATATACTGGCTACAATTATACAGGTGATGTATCAGCTCTTATGGTGTCTGCTGGGCCTCCCACCAGGATGGAAACAGGCATACTCTTCCGGTCTGGTATAATCAACTACACTGCCTTTGTAAGGAACTTGAGTCTGCACTTGAATGAGATTCCATTTAAAAAATGTCAATCTTATCTAGTTGTTACTTCAAAAAACTCTCTGAAATGCAAGCTCTACGTGCTACCTTGCTCTACTTGGCTCCTCACGTAACTGTGGCTGCTCTAGAGTTTACTCAGCTATTTCAGGAGAGGCTGGGAACGTGGGCATGAGGAAGAAGATGGCTAATGAACCCAGTGAGGGAAAGGTTTGTGTTCTACAGAACATGAGAGTTAACTGTTGTTGAGCAAATCAGCACGTACTTCAAACCAAGAGGCATAATATCCCCAACACTGAGAGTTGATGGATGTAGCAATTTCCTTAATCTAACCCTTAAATAATGTATACATTTTTGAGTATCACACTAAATTTGTAAAATTCACAATCAAGTGTTAATCAGAAGGAAAAAGACACTTCATTTTAACTACAATCAGTTTATCTCATTCCATAGCCTTATTACCCATAAGCTATAACCATGAAGCTTTCCTCCTAAGAATATACGCTATGTATTTTAAGACTCTGAGAGTCCACTACAGAACTAAAGTGGAACAACAATCTAGGAAATGGAAACAATAGCAAAATAAAGGTGAATCGAAAAAATCTAAGTTAAACGGCAAAAAGTACTAGGGAAAACAACTGTGAGATATTCCAGTTAATTTTTAAAAAATTTCATTTCTCAAAACAGGGTTTCACTATGTAGCTCTGGCTGTTCTGGAACTATGTAGGCTGGCCACAAACTCAAGAGAGCTGCCTGCCTCTGCCTCAAGTGGCAGCACCAGCACATCCCACTAGTTAATCTGATTAAGACAGAGAGCTGGAGCTGGAGAAAGGGGTAAGGATGAGCAAAAGCCGCTCTGAGTGGATCTAAGTTTGGTTCCTAGCTCTCACACAGTGGCTCACAACTGTCTCTAACTCTGGTTTCAGAGGAATCTGACTCCCTCTTACCATCTCCAGCAGCACTGGACACACATGATGCAAAGATACATGTAGACAAGGTATCCATATACATAAAAAATAAAATAACTGAAGGCCATGTACTAGGAGCTAGGGTAAACTGATCTAATAAAGGAGCACATCCACACGCCTTTCTTTCTAAACATAGTGTACAGTGTACACAGTCCACCAAGTCCTCAGCACTAAGAAAAAGAAGCAAAAATCCAGAGCTATTACACTATTTCATCTCAAAGCATTACCTTTTCAAACCTAGTACAGTTTTGTGTCTTCTCGTACGGCACTTTCTCTTGCTGATCCTTCTGAACTTTATCTCAACCAGTGATCTAATTCTAACTTCTGCTCTAGTCACTGCAATATCTAACAACACAACATATTTCAAGTAATAGCTAACTTTATTCTTCAACTATAATTCCTATTGTTACAATTTTTCAATTTGGCTTTCTTTTATTTTAAATGTCAAAGAATATCAGTAAAAAAATAATTTCCAGGGCTGGAGGTAAAAAGTTTAATAAAGCCTGAATTCAACTCTCAGTATCTGAAATAGCGGTAATTAATATTTCTAAATAGTCAACCAGCAGGTAGAAGGGGTATCATTAATGAGGAAATACCCTCAAGTGTACATTAAAATTAAGTCAAGCTGGGCATGACAACATATGCCCTTAATCTCAGCAGAGGCAGGTGGATTTCTGTGAGTTGAAGGCCAGCCTGGCCTACATAGTGATTTCCAAGACAGCCACGGATGCATACTGACACTGTCTTAAAAAAAAAGAAAGGAAAGAAGGAAGGAAGGAAGGGAGGGAGGGAGGGAGGGAGGGAGGGAGGGAGAGAAGGAGGGAGAAAGGGAAGAGGAAGGAAGGAATGAGAGAAGGAAGGAAGGAGGGAAGGAAGGAAGGATAAAAAAGAGTGAGCCAATGGTGGTAGTTTATGCCTTTAATCCCACAGCACTTGAGTGGCAGAGAGAGGTGGCTCTTTATAAATTCAAGGCCAGCCTGGTCTACATAGTGATTTCCAAGACAGCCACGGATGAAAAGAGAGGAAGGAGGGAGGAATGAAGTCATCATAATGCTGCAGGAGGCTAGAGATGGCTCTGCAGCTAAAAGCATTCGATGCTCTTGTAAAGAAACTGTAAAGTGGCTCACACACAAACATGCAGGCAAAGCACTCATATATAAATTAAATTAAGTATCTAAAATAAACTTTAAAAATAAAATTAATCCAAATGAAGGCCTGGAAAGATACCTCAGCAATTAAGAATACTCACTTGCTCTTGCAGAAGACCTGAGTTCAGTTTCTAGCACCCACATTAGCAATCTTACAACCACTTATGATCATAAACTCACTCAGGCTCACACAAATTCATAGATCTTCAGATGCATCTATTTACAGCCATGGCAGAGTAACTGACACTGACTGACTCATGTGATGGAGATGTAGTAACTTTTTCAGACCCCAGGTAACAGACAATACAAAACAGATGTGTGCAAGAGGACAAATCAATGAGGAAAGCCCCTACTAGGACGAACTACCAGTATATTAAGCAACAAAGTGTTCTTCTCAATAGAGACTCAGAAAACAGCTTGGGGAAGCCGGGGAGTGAGAATATGTGGGACACAACACCAAAGAGGAAGAAATCATAGAAAAAGGCCTAAATATACATGGAGCCTCTAGCTGAATACAAAGCTACAAAACCTAACAGGAGATTCTACAGATCAAGCAAGTAACTACCATGGAGCTATACACAAAACAATTAAGTGGTCACAAAGTAAAAATTATACATGTTCCAACCAGCCAGAGTAAAGAATTCTTTACAGAAGGCAAGGCTTGGAGAAACAATCCATGACCGTAATGGTGTTATACCCAAACATCAGTGCCTTAGCCTTTCCCAATCCTGCCATAGGATCCAATGAGTACAATACCATTACAGTCAAGGATTGTTTCTCCAAGCCCTGCCTTCTGTAAAGAATTCTTTACTAATGTGTACTAAAAAGGACCTATGTGTAAGCATCCTTTATCTGTACTGACCAACTAGAAGGAAAACTCAACAAAAATGAAAGGAAATACTAAGCCACAGCATAGCCAAAAAACCACAGGTAGAAGCAAAACTACTGATACTGATACTGATATCATGATACTGATACCATGAGTACCACTCCACTACCCCTGCAAGGGATAAGCATAAATCAACAATGTTAAGATTATATTCATGTGCTTAAGACGAGTGCAAACAATCATTTAAAATCATCTGCATTATTTGAAAATTTCAGATTTTTGGCAACAGGACTGGAGATGGCTCAGTAGTTAAGAGCACCAGCTGCTGCTTCCAGGGTATTTGGTACTCTGGGGTGCAGGGTTCTCAGCATCCACATGGTGGCTCGAAACCATCTGAAATTCCAGTACAAAGAGGCCGGTGCCCCTCTCCTGGCCTCCAGAGGTACCAGGCTGCATCCGTATGGTGCGCAGGCATACGTGCAGGCAAAACACCCATACACATAATAAAATAGTATTTTTAAGTTGGCAACGACTCATTACATGTTTTGATTAGTCAATGATTTACTCCCTGACAACAGTTATACTGAAGACAGCTTTTGCCCCTCATTAATTTACACACCCAATGCCTGGGGCAAGTTTGGTTGGTTCTACAGCTCTTTCCATGAGCTGATAAGCACCAAGCATACTCTTCCCACTGTATTCTAAACCCTCAAAATATTCTTCTCAAATTAATCAAATCCTCTATTTGAAGCCATTTGTTCTTCAGAGACAGACTGTAACTATATTCTTTAAACAACCACAACAAAAACATGAGAGTAATTAAGTTACCTGAGGGGTAGTGCTTACTTATCTAAGATGATGATCCTGACAGATTAAAAACAGGCTCTGTATCTATAGTCAGACTAAAAAAACAAACAAACAAATGAAAAAAAAATCAAAGATCTGCTCTATAAGGTTTTCAATGCAAAAACCTAAGTCAGCACTCCAGTAAGTAACTAGGCATGGCTCAGATTACCAGATAGAAGACAGAAGACTGAGTCCAGTGGTGGATGACAGACATTCTTGTAATCCCAGAGAGGAAAAGGGAGGAGGATCAGAAGTTCAAGGTTATCTGCAGCAACATCGAAAGCTGGAGGCCAGTCTGGGCTAGAAAAGACCTTGTCTCAAGAAAGTAAAAACAAAACAAAAAGTTCCTACTTTTTAAAAAGGCCAAGGTGTAATCCCATTTCTACCATTAACTCATGATGCCTTTTATGTCTGCATCAGTATAGTACAAAGAATGAAACCTATGGTTTCAGACACACTTATAAAGTGTGCTACCACTGAGAGTCTGACCCTAGTGATAAGCCTCTCTGCTGGGCTGCCTGTGTTACACGTCTACTTCCTAACTGTCTCTGACATATACACTTGGAAGTTTCCTTCATGTGATTACCTCTTGAACTGGAAAAGCAGTACTAAATATTAAGGCCCAGGGCTTAAAATCCTTATCTGACTCGGAGAGCAAGAACCTTAAAGGCTTATCGAAAGAGTAGCCAGTTAGGCAAGTGATCTCAGGCAGCTAGGCCAGCAACTTTTCACAAAGTGTTGCCTTGGGCCCTTTGCCAAACCTCTGAGAGCATCTACTAAGATAACTATGAACAAGACTCTCACCAGAAAAATATACTTCCTAGCCCCCTACTCACTGAGCAAGTGTAGTTCTCTATTTGGGGGAAAAGCAAAAAGTACAGTATGAGCCATAGCTAAGTACCCCAATACTTAAGACTCATTTCTCTGTGCTGTCACCTAACTTGACATGAAGCAGGTCTAAAGCAAGGACTCTAAAGTACTCACTCAAACGTCTGTGAGTGACAGTCTTTTAAACAGATGGACAAATGAAAAGGACAATGTGAAGGCTGACAAATCATTACTGCTAGCTTAGAGGAGAATTTTAACTAGAACAGGTAGAGTCAGAGCCTCCTAACTTAATAGCATTATGGCAAATGCAGCAGTTTCTACTAAAACTGAGATGGGGTTTGTAAATATGTATTTGTGCACCATGGCGCCCGACTACAATAACCTACTTTAACTGGCATCAGGAAATATGACTTACTTCCTTCTGGAAGAGTATTCATAAACACTGTAGACAATGCTAAACTTGCAGTTTTAAAGGTAATGAGCTAGAGACCTTTTCTAACATACAACGTGTGCCTCACACTTACCAGGCTCTCAGTTCAGAAGAAATAAATTCTAAAGAAATTCACATTTGTTTAAACTGGAGCTGGCCATGATCACACAAGCTCAAAGTCCCACATTCTCAGAGAGCTAAAGCAATAGAATCACTTGTGTTCACAATTCAACACCAACCTGGATGACACAGGTACCCCCATTCCAAAACTAAGAAAGCAAGATATACTTTTTGAGGTTTTAGTTATTCCTCTAAAACATACATCTTCCTTGTTCCTGCAAATAAAAACCTTTTTAAAAAAAGATTATATATACATGGAAAACATTTGTTTTTGTTGATTTGTTTGGGTTTATTGGGTTTTCAAGACAGGGTTCCCTTGTGTGACCCATACTACCCTCCTGCCTTACGTCTCGTGCTGAAACATTGTTGGTTTGGCACCACGCACCAGTTCATCTTACTTCTACCTGAAAATTTTCCTTTATGCAATTATGTTTTTCTGCCTCAAACTGATCTTAACTATATTAAACTCATAACCTAAAAACTGTAAAACATCAGAGAAAATTCTTTCTTAAATCACTGTATTAAAAACAATTTTAAAAGAACACAGAAAAAAAACCCTCTTTTTTTTTTTTCTTCCAGAAAGGAGATGTATGATAAAAGGCCACAGTACTGCCAGATTAAAGTCTTGATCGATCTAATAAATGTGGCAAAAAGATCATGTCCCACAGCCCTGATAGGACACTTGATCAGGCATCTGTCACAAAAGACATTAGAAATATTCCTCAAATTCAGCTATTTTTTTATAACTTATATAATCTGACTTTAAGATAGTAGCTGAAAAGCTGACCTATAAGAGGAATTGTTGTTGTTATTCATTAAAATGGTTTTGATGAGCCAGGCATTAGTGGTACACACCTTTAATCCTAGCACGCAGGAGGCAGAGGTCGTAGATCTCTGAATTCAAGGCCAGCCTGGACTATAGAGCGAGTCCTAGAACAGCCAAGGCTATACAGAGAAACCCTGTCTTGAAAAAACGAAGAGTTTTGATGAACACTTTACAGTTCCTTCATGAATTATTTAGACAGTTAGCTCTGATTCATTTGTGTTACTCTCTAGAATACTTTAAAGTAGGTGAGCAAAATTGTGGACAATTTTGGACACAGAATTATTTGTAAAAAGAACCTCTGTAATAAGGGCTTAGGAAACAATAGTATTAATTAGGGTTATGTCAAATATCACCATCACAATGTTAACAGCACTATCTATTTCTCTACACTGCCAAGATGATAGACCAAGCACATTCTTAAATCAAAAAATTTAATGGGGAATTAAGTATTAATAATTTCTTGTGTGCTGGATTCCCAGCAGCTGGATGCCAGCTCCATGCTCATTACTGATTTTACCCATACTGGAAAGGCAGGTGTTACGCAGCCCTCCAAGTATAAGCCAGAGTGAGCTGTGATGGACGACTCAGCACTGAAAGCCCTTGTGTCACCACTCCCATTTACACTGATCTCTCTGCGACACCAGCCATGCTTCCACCAGTCCTTCCTCATTTAGATACGTGGGATATCAGCACTAGAAAATTTCAACTACCAGTAATGAAGTTCAAAACATCAAGTCTCTTAGCTTGAGTTACAAAATGCACGTTAAATCTGAGCTTACTGCTAAAGTGTTAATGTCATCTGTAATAAAAGCATTAAGTACAGACATTTATTAACAAATACTGAAACCCTGGGAAGTGATAAGCAAAGCAGAACTCATGGTTACCATAGTTACACATACTCTTTGTTGTGTTTCAGTGCCACATGATCTGATTCAAAGTAATAAACATCAGGGTCATCTTCCTCCTCTTCGGCAGTGTGCTGACTGGCACTCTCTTTGGCAGATGGCAAATGTCCAGTATTCATTCTGGCCTCTGAGGGTGGCTTACTTAGTCCTTCACTTCCACAGTTTTCAGAGTCACAACATAGAACCTTTTCATCTTGAGAAATTTCGACAGGATTTGTGGGAGACTCACTTACATTATCACTAACGGTTGTGTTTGTTTCATTGGGACTGAGATTATTCTCCTCAAATTGTCCATTTTCTCTGTAAGGAGATGTGTTTTTAGTGGGACTACCTCTGGTCACAGCTGCCCTTCGAGGTGAAGTTCTCAGGGTGTATCGATGTTCTTGAGGTTCTGATAAAGATGTCATCTGAGCTGAAACACAGTCTAGCCTAGAGGACAGTTCTGGCTCTCCAGAGACTGGCATTCGTTCAGAACCTGTGTCCAGAGGGTTACTGCTGTTCTCATTACACTGCTCTTTGGAGGCACTGCTATCTCCCACCACATCTACTTCTTCCTCAGAATCTCTTAAGGATGACTGAATTTCAGAAACAGGGCCTGAAGCTGACTCAGCAGTCAGCTGACTCCGACGTTCCACAGGCAGGCAGGCAGTTACTAGTTTGTGGTCCTCCAACTTGACCTGCACATCTGACTTTGTGCAAGGCACGAAATGGTCTATACAACTGTCCTCCTTCCTACTATCACAGAACACTGAAGTCTGGGTTTCCGAATCCCCATCTCCAGCTACTGATTCTTCCTGCAGCACACAGGAACCAGGGTTACTTTGTTTAGTGTTCCCGTCAGGATGACAGTCATCACAGTTTATAACAGCTGAGTCACTGTCATCAACACCATTGACAGTCAAATAGCCTGTGATTTCTTCTACTACTGCAGCATTAAGTGTCCCTTCCTCACTGACATTGACCTTTTTAACTTCCCTTTTCTCACAATCATCCAATACAAGACATCGACAAGCTCGTTTAGCCCCTTCAAAGTCTGCATCATGGTCCACTACTGTCCTCCTGTGTTCTACTGGCTCCTTGTCTGGTTTTACAGGCGAATCTTCTTCTGAACTGTTTGTGGCTTCAGCTCTAAGACAGCGTTTAATGTTCTTTAAGACTGGTGGTGCTGGCTCTGTCTGCCTTCTCTCACAACTCTCTAGGGCCTGCCTTTCTAGGTCATCCTTTTCTGAAGAAGAAAGTCTTCTTTTCCTAGGGCTTACCCATGATTCTCGAGCACTCTGCTGTTTTACATCACAAGTTCTTCCGTTATTATTTCCTTTCTGAATTGGCACAGGCTCTGGTCTCTTCTTTGGTGATCTTGAGCGTACTTGAGAATGAGAAGAGATTTCTTCTGGGTGAGCAATGCTACGATTCCTTAATGTTCTACCACAAAAAGATTCATCCAAGCCGTTTAACCCCACTGTTGATCTTGTAACACGAGTAGATCGGGAAGCAGCCATACTATGGCAAGTCCCTACCATACGGTCATCATGATCCACTCATTGGGAAACCTTCAAAAATGTAAACAAAATAATGAGAAAAAGGTAATAGTTAATATATCTAAAACAAAAGCATAAAGTTGTAACTTTTTATCCAAGTATAGCCATTATCAATAAATAATGGGATAAAGGTTATTTTATTAAAGTTTCCAATAATGATGTTAGTAGTAGCTAACAAATACCATTTAATATGTTCTGGGATTCTATGTGTATGTTTAACATACCTTTACTCCCTGAAGACAACTCAGACAGGTCTATTGTACCTAAGTTACAATTGAGGAGACTGAGGTACAGTGTACTGACAGACACACAGCCAGCTCAGACACAACTCTCAAGACCATGTTCACTGTTTCTTTGCCTCTCAGAATAGTGCAAAGTACCCAGAAGTGATCATAACTGTTTCATTTTGGTTATTAAATTAATACTCTTGAAGTTACAGACCATTTACCTTACAGAAGCCATTCCAATCAGTCTTAAGGTTTCTACTAAAATGTTTTTTTTTTTCAGGTTAATTAAGTGCCTTAATAATAAGGAGGTAGTAAGGGGAGTTTTGAGATATTGCTATGGAATTTTTCTAATTATATAGTGGACAGAAGTCATACCAGTAGCTTGCACTGGCTAACACCAAACCACAGCAAAGCAAAGCTGCCATCTCTAGAAAAAGGCATGTCACTACTTGAAGGTATCCTGAGAACAGAAAGCAGTAGCTGTCCTCAAAAGGAAATAGTCATTCTCAGAAATAGGAAATATTATTTCACATATATATAAAACATTTGTGTGTATTTTTACACATATATGCACATACTCTTTCTTTCTGTAAATTTCTGTGTATAGTGCAGGATAGCTTGAACTCATTGTTTGGGAGATAACTGGTTTTTTTTAGTAAGCATGCTTAACTTTATAAGTTGGAGTAAGTCCTCATTGATTCACCTGGGTAAAATTCTGAAAGAGTTTAATGATATTTTCCAGGACTTCCATGTTATCAAGAAGAACAAAGGCATCATTATTATTCCAAGTCTCTATCACCCACCCATTTGGTTTTCTTAGATACTTTGTCACTTAATTGCTTAATTTCAAATGGAGCACAGAATGGTTAAATACCGATGATGGCTGTAATGTAACTTCACCATGCCCCTTACACAGAATCCTTTTAATGCCATTTTCTCTCCTCCCCATGCAAATCAAATCCATTCCCTTCTGGGCCTCCACTACAAATACCTAATATTGGAGAAGGTAGAACTACAGATGACCACAGCGACAAGTTAACACAAGAAACCACTAAGGAAAAGCACTTCCCTGTTCCTGCTGCTGACCTGTTGACAATGAGTTAAGAAAATACTCTGTGAAATGTGTTAAGTTGGTTGAATTTAGCTTCATTTCAAAGCAGGGCATGCTTTAAAATCTGTAACTACACACATTTACTTGTTCTAGAGAATCTCATGGAAATCAAGTTAACAGTAACTATGGCATACATATCATCAGGAAAGGGAGAGTGCCTCACATAAACTGCACTATCTGAACACTCACAGCAGAAACGTGACTAATTTATCTTTTAACACCTTGTCATCAAGGAGAGTCCTACTTTACTCACAGGTAATACATACTGATAATCCCACCAATTTCCACTTTCAATTGCAATAAACATAAATTAAGCTTCAAATGTGTTAAAAGAACACAAATTGAAAAATGTTAAAAGCAATTTATTTACTTGATGTGCCAAAATCTGGACCTCTCAATGTTGAAGGTGATATACCAAATATCTATGTAAGTATGAATCTAAAACTAAAATTAAATTAATTTTATAAACAAATTATAAAATACAAATTTAATGAGCTTCATAATTTGTGGTTGAAAAATAATACTGGAAACTCATTGAATTTTGTTTTTTAGTGAGTGATGCCAATTAAAGGCATATAAATCTCTTACATGATTTCCACATTGATCTATGTGGAAATCTGAACAAGGAGCAAAGTCTCTTTCTCTGAAATCCAACTTCCAGAAAAGAGACTATTAAATCAGTTATCTGTCATTAATACTGGTAATTAACAAATATATGCATATATACACATGTGTATGTACACACAAATATGAATGCAAATCTCTATCAAATACCACCTATGAATACCTATACTTTTCTTCATCATTTCAGTTATAAAATGAAAACATGGATTAGTATCAAAGATCAAGCCCTTTCCATGTCTTTGTTCCCTAAGAAGGTTTTAGTTCTTTGCAACGGTTACAATAAAGCCCAACTATTGGCCTGTGATTACCAAGAAGCTGTCTTGGGAGAGGACCAATAAACTGTAAAAATGCTAGTATAAACAAACAAACATCTTGGAGACCAACAAGAAGAGCTCATTTTACAGCAAGTATTACCTGGTACTTTAAACTGTTGTAACTCAAGTATAGTTTGAGAGTCCACATTAGAAGCATGTGTTGAAGCTTGCTAGAAACCCAGACCTAGGTTTGGTACTTAGAACAGAAAGGGAGAAAGCCAAGAAAAAAGAAAAACCTGCAGAATGTCAAGCCCTCTCCAGCCAACTCATACATGTTGTGTATGAGAGACACTGAGATCAATTCCTTGAGGCATATTCTAACATATAATTCAATTATCAGGTTGCAAGCCTAATTAGACATAAAATTCTCTTTAATATTTTACTAGATAGTGATAATTTAAACAAAACATTAAAAATTAGGCCATGATCATTTTGGCTAAAGAAGCATCAAACAACAAACTGTAAAATTATCTTGGATTGAATTAACATTATATACACTTTACCTAAGTATATCTACATTATCCCAACCAAATTAATACTGTTTTGCCAAGCTTGTTTATTTAGCAAAGTAGTACAGACTAAAGCTGTAATTTTCTTATTCTAGCTAAATACAGTCACTGAAGAATCTGGTGAAGAGATTTGGTCATATAATTATATTCTAGTCAAATAGGAAGTAGTTAAGGAACTAGAAGTGAACCCATTTGCCAACTAGCTCAGAAACACCCTTACTAATAAACTAAAATAAGAGACAGCTGGTCAAAGTCTTAGCCACACATACTTGGTAACAGAATTGTATTACTATAGTTTTAGAATTAAGGGAAACCATGAGTTAAACCATGAATTAACACTTTCATGTGTGCAAAACCCAACTAGTAATAAAACAAAAATCTATCCTATGTTACCCACCTACTAGTGAGCTGCAGCATTTTGCAGAGGACAGGAAGAGTATGATTCTTCACTTGAATACAACACTTTGTCTTGTGTTTCCCCCCTCCTCCTAAGTCCCCAACTACTGAAGAGACAGAAAAGGGCCAGCCAACCAACTCTTTCAGCCTGTCCACACTGAGTCCCAAACCTCCCCTAAATCCACAAATCCTTACCTGAAATCTACTGAACTACTTTTCCCCAAAATACTTTTATAAAAACTATTAAATTCTAAAACATCATTAGCTCATTCAGACCATAAACCTCTAGTCCCTGTGACTATACCCACATAACTGGATCAGAACCAAAAGAAACAGGACAGACTAAACAAGATCATCATTATTATTTTGGATTTTTAAGACAGGGTCTCACTATGTAGCTGTCTGTCTAAGCCAGGCTGGCCTCATGCCTCTGCCTCCCATTGGGAGGCAGACAACACCATGCACAACCAACACCAATATGACTATCATATTATTTACTCTTATTAAGTGAACAACTTATAGAAAACTGGTCACAATACTTGTGTATTTTCAGGTACAAAAGCCAAAGTTAAAGAAAAAAATGAGTAAGAGTGCGTGAGAAGTGTTGCCATTTGACTTTCCTGTCCATCTACAGCATAGGCTGTGCTCAGGCATTGCTTATCACACAGGTCTGTTGTGGTTTTTAAGACAGAATCTTGCTATTCAGTCCTGGATAGCCTGGAACATTCTATATTGCCCAGAGTAGCCTTAAACTCTTAACAACTTTTAAAAGACAAGTCAGCTGTACAGTACTCACTCTGTTGTAACCAAACAAGGCGCGTGGCCTTAACCACTCAATTCATTGAAGGTTAATAATAACTGCTTGCAAGTTTGGAAATTCTATCACACAAGTATATATATATATAACTGAAGCTCCCTTGTCATCAAGACAGAAACAATAGATAGTTGACAGGACATATAGATGTATAGGTAGGCAGACAGAAAGATTAGATTTGAATGAATATATACATTGAGACAACCAAGAAGACAAAACATTTCACACTGCTCCTTAAATATGTGCATTTTTTTTTCAATATGTACATTTCAAAGGCAGGCTTACTCGTCTCTCAGGATTCCAAAGTCATTTCATTTATCTCTTTTTTGGGAAATAAAAAAGGGAAAATACTTAATCTTCAGTCCTTTACCTAAAGAAAGATTGATGGAAAATAACATATCTCCTCCCACCAAAATAAAAATCGCACTACAGTTGTCTTCTCTACTGCAAAACTGAATAACTTACCTGTACAACCAAAGATCTATCATTGTGGAAATATGATTTCTTTTCCTTATATCCTGAAGGAGATGGAACTATGATCTACAATTGAGTTTAAGCTTCAGGCTTTCAGACTCTCAGCTTCAGCCTCGGAGAATACTAGAATCTCTTAAACGACTCTCTTTAAAATAAAATGATAAAAAAAGATATTAAATAAGGAAATTAACACATGCTAACAATCTGCTCTGAGTATAAAAGCACAGAGGCTGCAGTGTCTTCAAGGATGATTTGCTGCTTCATGGGGAGCAAGCCCAGGAGATGCTAAGCAACTAGGCAGAACTTGAAGAAACCAACTAAACAATGTCACAAATGCTTACAGACAACTCAATTAGTGCCTTGAGTAAAGTATGACTCAGTTCTTTCCTACAATTTATTCTAAGGTTTACTTTTTTTCTTTTCCCCTCCTCTTAAAGATGACCTAAAGGATTTCTAGAAGATTTCTTAGATTTGGGATTGAGTACAAGAACCAGGATCTAAACCAGTGGTTCTCAATCTTCCTAATACTATGTCTGACCCTTTAATGCTGTTCCTCATGTTGTGGTGACCCCCAACCATAAAATTATTTTCACCACTATTTCATAATTGTAAGTTTCTACTGTTATGAATCATAATGTAAATAGCTGATATGCAACCCCTACAAAAGGGTCATCCAACCCCTAAAAAGGTCCAGACACAAAGTTGAAAACTGCACAAAAACAATAAAAACCATTAGGCTAACTACACAGCCAGCAGTCTTCTGTATCATACACAGTACAGGAAATATTCACTAACATGCTCCAAGACTTAGCTACTAAAGGAAGCTTCTGTTACTTTTTACCATTTTTTGTTGTTGTGCTTTTTGTTTTGTTTTGGAAACAAGGTCTCCCTACATAGCCCTGGCTGTCCTGGAATGAACTGTGTAGACCAAACTGCCCTTAAACTCAGAGACCTTTCTGCCTTTGCCTCCAAGTACTGGGATTGTCAGTGCCACCACCCGGGCCATACAGACTATCAGGAAGAAGAAAAAAAATCAAAGCGTTTTCTGAGTTGAATACTCAGTCTGATATTTTAATTAACTCAACACATTGCAATTCTTGGCATATCATATTTAACTGCAGTTTTACTAGTATGTCACCCTTTCTTTTTCAGAGACTACATGCTCTAGCTAATCAGGTTATTAGGAATGCCCATCTGCAAATAACATTACTAGAAAAGAGATGAGCAGATGTTTGATTAATCTTGCCATTTTAACTATTAAACCAGGTACTTTTAAATGAGTACTATTTTAAGTGAAGTAGTATAATTAAGGACTGATACCATTATCAAACCTTGTAAATCAGGGTTCTAGCTATAAAAATGATGAGATTTTACTATTAAAGGTGATGTGCTAGTTAGTCTATGTAATTATAGCCAACAGAATCTGTAAGTATTATGATTATTCAGTGCCTATTATAATTATTTAATGCACATAATAAGCTCTACATTAACTGCAAATGCTATATTTTGTTGGTTTATGTTTCTGGTGTTTTTTTGTTTTGTTTTGTTTTGTTTTTGGAGAGATGAAGGGTGGGAATGACATCATCTCACTATGTAGCCCAGGCTAACCAAACTCACAGAAATCTACCTGCCTGACTCCTGAGTGTTGGGAGTTTTTTGAGTTAGGGTTTCCAGTAGCCCAGACAGCCTCAAACTTCCTCGTGTTGCTGAACTTGATTAAAGTCCTGTACTGGGGTTATAGGTGTACACAAATAATCATGCCTGCTGGGTTTTTTGGTGGTGGTGGTGGTTTTCAAACAGGGTTTCTCTACAGAGCCTGTTTATCCTGGAATTTACTATGTAGACTTGGCTGCCTCTAACTCACAAAGGTCACCTCATTCTGCCTTCACTGTGCTGGAATTAAATACATGCACCACCATATTTAAAGTAGATTTTACTTTTTCTTCTCAAACTTGCATTCTCATTCTAATGCCCTCTAGAACTGTACTCTAATATACATATTTACCCCTGAAAGTCCTTATTAATTTTCCTATTTACATTAATTAAAAAATTAAGTAGGAAGAAATTGCTTCTCAGAGATAAGGTCTATGATCTATCAACTATAAATGAAACCTCTCCTTTTAAGTCTTTACTTAATCATTTCCCTGTTTGTTTAAAGCTCTAAATTAACATGAAGAAAGGGAACACAGGGAAAATATGATCCTACAGTAAGCTGACTTGAAAATTCAAGGCCTCATACTGAAGACTCCAACCACTAACTTCTGTTCTCTCCAGAAGTCGATCACAAAGCAAAGCAGGACATAAAAAGTGGTGGCCTCCATCAGAAGCAGAGACTTTGTGAATATATGGAAGGAGAACACTCTAAAATTCTGACTACAGTGCCAGACATTTCTCAAGAGAAGGGTTCATTCTCAGGAGGACAACATCACCTACTGTATTTGCCAAATAAGAATATCTGTTACTGCTAATTTCACAAAAGAACCAGTACTTAAAGTTGAGTTCTACTCGCATTTAAACAGGCTCCACTGGATATATTTCTTAAAAGCCCGATACATTGAAAATAACCAAACTAGCCAATTACTTCTAACTCACTTGGCCTTAGAGAATACCACACTCTTTTCTTACCTTTTGAAGTGTTTCGCCTAGAACTTAATTTCCAAGCATCTGTATTTATATGTCATCACTGTTAATGTCCATGTAACACTGAGACTTCAGGAATTATTTATACGGCTGTACTAGCACAACTTGTTATCTGTGAAGGGAAATCACAATATGGTCACTATGACTATGTTACTGTTTATAGATTTGTGGATAACAAAAATACTTTAAGATACATATAGCACACTTCATTCTACTAAGTTTCATAACTTATGACATACCATGTAACCATGATACACCTTATCTTCAACAGAGGTGATTTGTTAACATTCTTACATGTATGACAGACACTACCCATGAGCAAATATTCTCAATTTAAAATTTAAAATTTCTCCAAAGCAGAGAGCCTTAGATTGAAGATGTATCTCATTTACTAAGTCTACAATCAATCAGACACTAACAAGAAAGAAAGCAGTTTTTGGTGTTTCATGATGCTGTTAAAGAATCAATATGATTCTTAGAGCTTTACAGGGGCTAGCAAGATGGCTGAGCAAGTAAAAAAATTAAAAAAGTGAAGTGATGGGGCCTGAAAAATGGCTCTGCTGGTAACATGTTTACTGCACAGAGAACTTAGTTCAAAATTCTCAGTGAGAATTTTGTTTTCTTTAAAAACCTGATATTATTTATGATTTTTTTAATCTCAGGTGTGGAATAAAAGACTGCTTCACAGCAGGTGATTATGATTTGCCTCATGCACTAGCAGGGACATGATTTTTGCCCCTGCAGATAGTTTAATTCTGGGGTCTTTAAAATGGCAGAGACTTGTGAGGGCCTGGAGAAACTGCTGCTCCTTCTACTGCTCCTGGTTGCTATTGGACAAGAAGTTGGATTTGTCCCAAGGAACTCAACACCCCTAATCAGCGGGAAGTAGCTTAAGGAGGACTATGCCCGCCTTTCCCTCTAACCTTCTTTCTTTCTGACCTAGTGTTGGGGGAGAGGGGTGGAAGGGATTAGGGTGGAATAAAGGTACAAGAACTCAATAAGAAGGAGACCTACACACATTCCCAGGGTACATGCCTGTAATCCTAAAGCTGGAAGAGACAGGGAGCTTAACAGGTCTTGATGGCCTGCAAACTTAACAAATTGGCAAGGCTCCAGGTTCAGTGAGTGACTCTACCTCAAAAAATTGTTGAAAAACAATTGAAGACACCACATGATGACCCATACAGAAATGAGGAGGGGGTGGCATATCATGCATTCTTAAACATAACCTTAAAATTCTTGATAGGGGCTATACAGGCCTATTCAATTTTGGTATTGTTCAGGCCAACAGTAAAGGACTTGTCTACCAAGGATAAGGTCCTAGGTCTGATTTCTAGCATTATACAAATACTCACACAAAGCAAGCATGCATGCCTGATAAATTATTCTCTTATAGTTATCTTACCATAGACTATACAGTACTAATCTATCAGAATAAGCAGAAAATTAATGACTCAAAATAAAAGTGAAACTGGGTGTATATTAGCTTCTAAATATAACTCCAACACTCAGGAGTCTAATTACATACATAAATCTCATCATCCTGGACACAGTGAAATATTGTCTCAAAATAACAAAAGGGCTGAGGATGGATGGATATGTCGGACTTAGCATGTGAGGAGCCACAAGGCCAAACCCCAAACCTAAAATATACTTCTTAAACACAGCCGTGCAAATACTTCTTAAAAATAAAGTCCTTAATGCTGGGCAGTGGTGGTGTATGCTTTTAATCCCAGCACTCAGGAGGCAGAGGCAGGCAGATTTCTGAGTCTGAGACTAGAAAACTGTCTCAACAAATAAACAAACATTTTTTAAAACTATAATTGTTGGTGATCACATAACTAAAAGGTACATTCCTGTGATCAGAAGGATGACAAAAAAAAAAAAAAAACAAAAACAAAAACTAAGTCACCAGGTTCAGTTGTTCAGCTGTTGCTTATCAGACAGGAAGATTGCTTGAATCCTGACAAAGTCTTAAGTCTTAATGGTTACTTCATCTATATCATAGAAAGATGCCACAATGCCTGCACAATTCCTACAATAGTAAAGTAAAAAGCTATATAAAAAAACATAGGTAACCATATACCTATTTTGTGGATAAAAGAACTGTCAAACCAAGTGTAGTGGCACACCCCTGTGATCCCAGCTCTTGAGAGGCAAAGACGGGAGGGTAAGAAGTTCAAGGCCATCCTCAGCTATAGCTAGTAGCCTGAGCTCCATGAGACCTTGTCTTTAAAACAAGAGAAAAAAGAATGTAAGGAAATTCCTAAAAAATAAGGTAATTCAGCTGATCCAAATGCTCATACCATCTTCCAGATGCTCTTTGTTTATTCACATGCATCTCAAAGTTAGGCATTCCACAAAAAATGCTGTATTAACTTCTGAAGCAGATAAAATACTTCTGAGTTACAACAAATACAACATTTTCATTTAAATTCTTTTATTTTAGTAACTACAATTTCGAGGCGCTTAAAAACAGCTATTTGTTTCTTAAATGCAAAAATAGAAACAAGCTATGTAAGCCCTGTTCTTAAAGCCTTATTTTATTCGACCCTTGCTACAAAGCTTTGGTTGTTTTCCTGTACTAATAAAATTCATGGGCTATTCAAGCATTCAACAGCAAATCTAAAAACTAATCTTCATTGCAAAGAATTCTCTTCTCTGCTACTTGCCACTGAACACTAGACTACTGTGCTCACTGGATTACAGGACCTCAGATTCATGACACACGAGAGCCCTTCAAAAAGACTACAGCAACTTTCCCTACAAAATATCAGCTCTGGTCAGAAAGCAAAGGGATAAGCACGAATACTATTAAAATCAAATTACAAAATCCAGCCTAAGCTAACTTGAGTTGCAAGATCCTGCAATATTTTGTATTATTAAAGGCTTGGAGGTTAAAAAATCAAATTAAATGCCACACAATAGACTCATTTTTAATATATGATTCTCTATTTGTTCTAAGTAAAAATACTAAGTATGTGTTGTATAACATGATTTTTTAAGCAGTCAATTGAAAACATCATTATAATAATGATCAAAGATGTAAGTACCTTTCCTAGTCATTCTTTCATAGTTACTTCCTATTTAAAAAAAAATAAGAAAATTACTATTTGGTATAAAGCATGACAAAAAACAAAAACATAAACACACAACCAAACAAACAAAGCCAGAAAGAACCCAAAAACTTATTCTCCCAGTTCCCTGGAATGTTCAAAGCCACAAGTTAAGGTAGATGCTTTCTACAGGTCCAGAAATATGGCTCAACCGAGAGAAAAATACGAGATTTCATAGCAAATGGATGTTTGATTTTCTGTCACTAATAGTCACTTTGCCTACATTTATTTCTTCATCTGTAAAATGGGACATACCATTTGCCTCTACCTCAGGGAACTACTGAGAAGTCCAGAGAGATTTTTATCTGTGAAGTACTTTTGTGTATCTGCTTCTATTCCAGACTCAATCCATCAAGAAACACCGATTCAGTATGTCTAGACATTAGTATATGAAGCTTCATTCCACTTCAGGACATCTCTCAATGCAAGGCTGCTACTGGAATGACAGCCATACTTTTATATCAGCTTTTTCTAAAACTTTATGGTATTCATAAGCATCCAACTGAGCATGTGTTACAAATATAAAGCCTGTTAGCATTCTGCCTAAGCTCCACTCCACAGTTACCTGTCAACAGCCAGCACTATAACAGGGGCTGATGGCCCCTCCTCACTCTCTCGCTCCTCTACTGCTCTTTCTCTGCTTTCCTTCTCCCCTCTCTCCCCATTCCCTTTCCCCCTCTCTCCACGTGCTCATGCCCAGTCTTCCCCCTCTTTCTCTGCCTCTACACCCTCTTGACTCCCCTCCCCATGCCCTGAATAAACTCTGTTCTATACTCTACTGTCATACAGCTGGTCCCTGGGGGGGTGGGGGTGGGGGGAATGCCTCAGCATGGCCCTGCTGAGGCCTCACCACACCTCCATAGAACATATCCCCACTCTTTATCTTTTATAAACACATCAAAGACTTTCTAAGCTACATTCATAGAAATTCATGAAAGAAAGGAGACAACAAAAATCTTCATTTTATCAATACTTTGGGGATTCAGACAGAGTTTGGGGAGGCTGTGGTAGCTGGAGTCTCCAAAATAAAGCACCAAAGCAGAGAGCAATACAAAATGGGGAACAGGAGTGTAGAAAACCTACACAGGTATTCCTTCCACCTTGGGCTGAGAATAGAGCTAATCAGAAACTTCCCTGTGGAAGGGGCCTCATCTATTATCTTGGGGCAAAGTATGCACATAGAATGAACACTTTCCCATGCCACATCAAAGGCTATAAGAAGGGAGAGAAAGAGACTGAAGCCTCATCTATGCATTAAGTCCAGACTCTTCTCCCAAATTCCACTTCACACTTTTACATGAAGAGTTGGACACGGAAGTCATATATCCAAATTACTCTACATATGGACCACAAACAGCAGTAGAAAACAGTACGTGTCAAGTACTGACCAACTAACTTGGACTGCTGAGAGGACAATAAAGTACCAGAAAGTTGGGAAGCCAGGAAGAGATGGCAGTATTCTCAACTTGTAGTGCTTCAACCTTATTTTTAAGCCTATTTTAAGCTTCTGGAAGCCCTACATTTTCACCTTTGGAATAAAGATTAGTTTTTAAAATATACTAAGAAAATGAACAAATCAGATCATGAATATTGTTGTTTTCTCTTAAATCCATCTTGTTCTCTGCCATTTCTACTCCCTAAATAACACTAGACATTTAACATCAAATTGGTTTCTGTCAAATTTTGAAGTATATATAAGGTCATGTATCACAAATACCAACATTATTTTAATAGGGACACAAACTGTACCTGGCTTTTCCATCTCTACCTGATTCCAGTCTAAATCACTCCAGTAGTTAACTGTCAGTTTGCTTCTGTTCCTGTAATAAAATACCCTGACAAAACTTTTTTTGGGGGGGGAGGGTGCAGAGAGGGGAGAGGGTTTGCTTTAACTTCTAATTCTAGGTTGCAGTCTATCTAGTCTGGCAGAAGTCAGAGTATGAGGAACTTGAAATAGCTAGTCATATCTAGCCACAAGCAGAGAGAGAATGAATACATGGATGCTTGCTCATGTCTACACATACAGCTCAAGACCCCCTACCTAGGGAATAAAGGCCATTCATTTTGAACAGATTTTCCTACAAGACAACCCCCCCCCCCAACAGTCATATCCCTAAGACAATCTGATCAAAACTATCTCCCATGGACAATCTCTTCTAGGTGACTCTAGATTGTGCCAAGTTGAAAATTAAAGCTAACCACCCACTAACTAAATCGAGATTAAAAACACAAACCAGAGGTTTTCAAACACAGCTAAGTATCAGAATCATCTAATGAAGAAAAAAGGAGAGAAGTTTGTGGTTCCACATGTGTAGAATTTAACCTAAGTGTAATATATTTTTGTAATTTTACAATTTCTATATTTATATAAAGTACAGATATGTATAAAGAAAAGTGCATAAAGCCATGAAAAGGGGCACATGCCTATAACCCTGGTCCTCAGGAATCTGAGCAGAATAAGGAGTTCAAGGCCAGTCTAGGTTACATAATGAGATCTTAGAAGTTGTTTAGGATAGTAGGAACAAGCCCAAAAGTAGGAAAAGGCATTTAAAAATGATGCCAATAAGGTTGAAATCTAGTGGGCAAAGAGTAAAATATCATAAAATAAGGTTTCAGTTAGTCAGGCACCAAACTAGGAAAGGCTTTCTAGGCTATGGTAGACATCTATTCTATATTTGACACATTTTACTTGTCAAATGTTATTTTGAAGACTTATTTATTCTATTACACAATTTTAAAGAACACAATATAATAAATACTTTTCAAAGATTATACTGGCTGCTATATGAATTGGAACTCACGTCTAACAGGAAAGGAACAATACATATACTACTGAAGAAATATCAAGTTTAGAAAAAAAAAAGGCATGATTCAATATATTTTTGGTCATGATTCAATCTATCACTCATTTAAATCCATTCGATTAATATTAACTGAGACCAACTGTATTCTCTGCAGTGTTTTGGGCTTTGCAAATGTAAAAGGCAAAAACATCTCATGCTTTCACGACACTTTCCATTATATAAGCAAACAAGTTCTATACTATCAGATACTTCTGTTAGATATTGTGTATGTTATAATGTGATAAACTGATTAAAAATGTGTTGTTCTGGTTTGAGACAGGATCTCTCTACAACAATATAGCAAGAAATGACTGAAGAAGAATAATGTACCAAGGAGGTACCGTCTAATGACTAATGATTTAACTTAATCTGCAATCATGCAGAGTTTGCTGGGCCACAGTAAGAACTGGGGACACTGGGAGACTTCTGATTAAGAGAACAGAAACAGGGTTCAACATTTTAAAGTGATCATTCAGACTGTGATCTGAAAAATGAACTGTACACATCAAAAAGTAGAAAAAAGTGGAAGGTGGCTTTAGAAGGTCATTACTACCAGAGGAGAAATAATGGCCAAGTATTTAGTGGGAGAAACAAGAAATTACACACTTCAATTTATATTTCAAAGGCAATCCTAATAGAACCAACTAAGGCACTGGGTATGTTAAAAGCAAATCCAAGACTGTAAACTAACTATCCTGCCTGGGCAGTGAGTGTTCTTTCAGGGCCTGCTCTTACAACTCTACTATAATTTCATTACTGAAGGTTCCCCTAAGACTAAATGAACTTTTAGGTCCATACAGCAAACTGTCTGCCAGTATCAACACAAACTCCAAATTGTATTAAAACTCCAAGTACCACTTTCCTTTCCAGCTCGAATACCTATTTGGTTCCATTTTCATAAGTATGTGAATGTTTGGCATTACAAAACACCCTCTATTTCACACTAAGCCCCTAGGATATAACCACTTGGGAGAAAAGCTGACTTTCTATACATGTGTGGGTACTAACATGCCAAACTGGCTGCTTCCACATGGAGTCTAGGGATTAAAACTACAATGTCAAACTTGGAACAGCCTGTTGGCTAACCCATCTCCCCAGCCCAAAGTAACTTTCACTCGTTTTTCCAGCCACCCAACCTCCTCAACACCATACTCAAGCTAATTTTATACATGTTAGGTGATGTGCACTTCATTATGACATCTGACACAAAGTGAACTACTTTTCCAGTTTGAGACAGGCTGTCATCAAACTTAACTCTTCTTTCTTGATCTCCTGAATGATAGGGTTACAAGTATGTTCCACCATGCCCAGCTTCTGAAGAAAACAGATTTCCTTTCTTTCAAAGATCAATTCTCCTGAGCTAAACCTTCTTCAGGCTATCAATGACTTTGTCACCATCGTTTTTTGTATTTCTTAAATGTCTTTAGGCTCCTTGGAGAGGGCTTTACCTTTAAACACACTTAGACTGTTAGTGAGAATGTGAAGAGTCTTTCACATTCTTTTAATTGTATTAAAAGGACTTGTGGCTGTTTCTACCAACATATATGTGAGCCTGCACTGATACAACAGCTTCAGACCTCTTCTCCTCAATAGTATTGTCTGTGTATCTAATGACATCAGCACTTTGAGCTCTTGGAAGCTGAGATAAAGCCTCTTCTAAGGGTCCTATGTAACCTTTTCCAGCTCACCACTGCCAATTCACCAGCCAACATCTCCAACCTCAAACAAACTATCCTCAGCTCTCCAGGCTTTTAATATTTCTCACTCCAATTTATCCTGGATGGGTTATTTCTATAGTTTTCTCTACATTAAATGCCTTATCTAAGCAAATCTCATTCTATTCTTTTTTTACTTCATAATAACAAATATTACTGTTTCCTGCCAGCTGAGATGCCTCAGCAGAAAAAGGTACTTGCCTGCACCTACTGGCAGGGGTAAACCAGCTGTCTTGTGACTTCCACACACAAACTGTCTCACCCACTATACTCTCACAAAAATTTTTAAATGTCTTTATTATACATATGCATTCTAGATCTCATTTAACATACATCACAACTACTATGAGAATTCTTAGTTTACTGCTGAGTCACACTGAGTTAACTTGACAAGGTTCAAGATCAGAGAGCACGTAACACAAGAGATGACTTATGTTGTCAGGCTGGAGACTTCAGTCTGAGTTTACTCATTCTCTCAAACACCAGGTAAACAAAGCCCTCTACCACTAGCTTCCCTCCTCAGATGATGTCCTAGCCTTCAATTGTACCCCATATCACTTTCTCTAGCAAGCTTTCTTAAGGTTAAGTTTTCTCTCTTACCATGATGCTGCCTCCTCCGGCATCATGCTATGGTACCTACTCCTCAGATTCCTTTTGGAAAGCTCAATGAAAGAAGACACAGGGTCTCCCACCATTCTGAATACCCCTGTATTAACCAACACATGAACTGCAGCAGCTTAACACATTAGATGAGAATTGGGAGATGTCTGTCATCCTAGCATTCCTGAAGCTGAGACAGGATTTGCTAAGAGTTAGAGAGAGGGCAGTCTAGTCTAATGTATAGTGTTCGAGAGATCCTGTCTCAAAATGAGTAAAGACTGGTGAGGCAGCTCAGTGAGTGAGGCCATCAAGCCTCAAACCCTGAGTTTGATTCTTGGGACATAAATGGTGAAAAGAAAGAACATGTACCATGGCACATATGTTATTTGCCCCCTTGCACATGTGTGTGTGTGCACATACAATTAAATAGATTTTTAAAAAGGGAACACTTGTAACCTGCACTTCCTAAGAAAATGAATCATCTCATACACTATACACACTGCCCTCCATGTTCTGAGTATTTTTGTCTTAGTGGTGAGAAAGCTGAAACAGTTTGTGTAATGGCTCAGTGCCAGTTGGTATTAAAGCAGAAAGGTGAAGCCAGGAAAGCTTGTCACTGTAATAGACAGATGAACAGAGAAGTTAGAGAATGGGCTTAGTAAAATTTAATTGAGCTGCTTAGAAGCCTTTTAAATTCCCACCCAGTGTTATGTGCAGCAAGCTGGGATAAGAGGTTGACTTACAGCTAGTTATTGAAACCATGCTAACCTCCACCTTCAAAAATTTTGGAATATGGTTTAGAAGACAACAAAAATGGGACAAAGTTATAATAAATAAATAGAAGACATGCAGCGCCACACCTCACCTAACAAAGTTACAACTTCTTTAGGTCACTCACATATTTTCTTAAACTCACAAAAAAGACAGAAAGTCTCTGGAGTTGATCAACTCTAGGCTCCAGTTTGTTATGAAAAGTGGAAAGGACATGCTGGGGTACAAACAGACTCTAAAGATGATCAGACAGTCAAAGCAAAGTTGGTTATCCTCGCCAACAACTGCCAGCTTTGAGAAAATCCAAAGTAGAACACTATGCCATGTTGGCTAAAACTGGTGTTCATCACTACAGTAGCAATAATATTGAACTGGGCACAGTGTGTGGAAAATACTACATAGTATGCACACTGGCTAGCATTGACCCAGGTGATTCTGATATTATTAGAAGCATGCCAGAACAGACTGGTGAGAAGTAAACCAAGTTTTCCTTTAATAAAACTTTGCCAGAGCTCCTTTTGAAAAAAGAAAAAAA
The DNA here is from genome assembly GCA_030674055.1 of Rhabdomys pumilio. Taxonomy (NCBI): domain Eukaryota; kingdom Metazoa; phylum Chordata; class Mammalia; order Rodentia; family Muridae; genus Rhabdomys; species Rhabdomys pumilio. Next base: position 6,817,118 of record JANHMN010000001.1, read on the forward strand.
AAAAAAAAAAAAAAAAAAAAAAAAAAAAAAGAATATGTTGTCATTTCAGTAACACTGCATGCTGAGGGTTATCTATCATTTCAGTAACACTGCATGCTGAGGGTTATCTATCAGTACTGACAGCTTATACTCTTCAGTATATTCACTGCCTATCTTTTCCCTCAACTTCCTGAAACCTGTTTTTCTGAGAACTACTAAAACTTGCAAGCTGACACAGCCACTACTTATTAAATGAAACATTCAGTTTATAGCTGCGAGTGGTTTCGGAAAAACACGAGCTTTGGAGTAACACGTCACTGTGTGACAAACGCCAAACATCCATGTCTACAGCAGTAAGAACCAGAAGTACTCACAAGTCTTTGTTGTACAGATTCCAACTAGAATGCACTAAGTTTATTTATAAAGAAACTACAGCTTTGAGATATAGGAATTTGCTTAAATATGCAGAGCTAGAGTCAGAATTTAAATTCAGGTTTCAAACCCAAGTTCTTTATACTATAGCACCCAAAACCGTAACTATAAAAAGGGTAGCCTGCCCACACGCAGGTGTTCCAATCACGGCCAATTCCAAATTCTTCAGTGGTCAAAACCCAGGCTATATCAGCAACTCTCTTAAACTGAAAAAACAAACAAACAATCCTTTACTTGGGCTGGAAGAGATGTCTCTGCAGTATAAGAAGAGTACTAGCTGTTCTTCCAGAACACCCACATGCAGTTCATAACCATCTGTAAATTCAGACCCAGAAGATACTTTCTTCTGGACTCTGCAAGCATTACATGCAAGTGATGCACATGCACGCACGCACGCACAGACACATGCTCACGCACACACACGAAGAATAAAGGGAAAAATACTATTTTTCAAAAGCTTATTCTATGCATGAGTGTTTGGCCTGTTACCTACACAGGTCAAAAGAGGGTGGGTGCCAGACCCCCTTGGAACTGTGGTTAAGGATAATGGTGAGCTCCCATATGGATGGTAGCTAGAAATTGAACCCAGGTGTTCAACCCTGGTGCAAGAACAACACCCAAGTCATTCTCCAGTCTCCATTCTTTTCAACTTTTAGATTACCAGCAAAACCAAACACATAGCTAAAGCTACGAGAATGTTTATCAGTTGTATATTGTTTATTTAATCCACAAACTAAATCTTAAAATTATGCCAAACATATTCTTCAAATACTTCAGTGTTAAGGAGCCCCTTGCACTGAAGCATGACAGAAAACTGGGAAACTATGAAAGCATAGGAAAAAAAGGAGTCCATCATCCCAGATTCTGACTGGAGTCTCTCAGTAACTTAAGGAAGCAACTCCAGCACAGTTAATGTTTACTATAAAGGCCTCTCAACACAGCTTCCATATACAGATATTTTACGTTGATACAGGAATGACTTAAGCTTAACACCAAAATATACAGGGCCTTGGGCAAGGCCTCACTCCTTTCTCTAGACTGGGCCAGAGACTTTCAAAGAGAACAGTTTACAATAGGGGCTGGAGAGAGAGATTAGTAGTTAAGGGAACTGACTGCTCTTCCACAGGACCTGGGTTCAATTCCCAGCAACCACATGGTATCTCATAACAGTCTGTAACTCCAGTTACGGGGAATCTGATAACCTCTTTGGCTTCCAAGGGCACTAGGTATTCATACACATAAAATAAAACTAATTAAGAAAAAATTATTAACAGTAAAGATATCCTACTTTCCCATTACCCCATGGGACTAGACTTTTAGTTTAACAATTATAATCTTACTAGGTGCCATCAAGGGCAAACTAGTGATAAGATAGTAACTTTCAATACAACCAAAATCCTATAAAACCCAGGGACTCATCAGGAGAAGCCCACACCCATGTGCTCCACACTGCAGTGTACCTTGCTTTCTTCTGGGTACCTCTTTTTGGCCTATCTCTCATGCTGAAGCCTGTGTTAAAATATCTTTAATCAAATTTACAACTGTTTCATTACATAGTTAGTCCTGAAATTCTTTTCAGTGTCAAAGCCACAAATCATGGTTCAGTGTTAACCATGATATTTTAAGGAAGCTCCTCAGGGTGCTAAAGATAACAGTGGGGAAATGTTCCTGTATGTCTCCCCTTAAACACTGACAGCACAGCCATAAAAACCCAGGAGTTAAAAGATGTAAAAAGTCAGGTGTGGCAGGGGTCCCCAGCAAAGTTCTGTCACCTCAGCATGGTTTACAGATGGCTAACAAGGAACACACTAACCTTGAGGTTAGTCTAGGTGTCTAGAGATATCTTGTCTCAAAAAGCAAAACTACAAAACTCAAACCAAGCATGATGCAGTGGTACGCACCATGATCCAGCATTTGGTCGTTTGGAGCAGAAGGATTTTCTGCTCAGAACCATCTGGGATTTTCTAATGAAATCCTATCTCAAAAACAAAGTAAAGCAAAACAACCTTTTAAGTGATTTATGAAGCATAGCAAACCATGAGAACCTGTGCCTTAATAGTTACAAATTAATCAAAACTTTTTTGGTCAAAGGCAGCTAACAGAAAAGTATGCAAGTAGCTAAGGTCAAGCTGGAAAATGCTCTGACTAGTTCAACTACATCAAGTATCATTTGGAATCTCAACATTTGAGAGTTGGAGGCAGAAGGATCAGGAGTTCAAAATTATCCTGAGCTACATAATGGGTCTGAGGCCATCCTGGGCTACATGAGACACAGACAGACAAGACAAGACAGACAGACAGACACACACACACACACACACACACACACACACACACACACACAATCTGCCCCTGCAAAAGGCATTTATTGACTGAGTATAGCTAAATAGAAGAATAATTGCTCAAGGCCCAGGATTTTATCACTAGCAACACACAAGCACAGCCATATATCAAGATTGATAAATAACAAGTCACTCTGTCTTCCATAACATAATGTTCTTATCCATAACATAATGTTCTCCTAAATGTTCCATCAAGAACAGACAGAGCTGGAGAGATCAGCAGTTAAAGAATGCTTAAAGTAAGTGTAAAACCACAGTAACAAATCTTTCACAATGACTTTAAAATTACAAAAGCAAAATGGTAGGAGAATATGAAGGAATAACTTTTGCTACCGAAGTTGCATTCATATCATGCAGCCAGAAAGAGATACCAACTGGGTAAGGGTTTCTGGTAATTCATATTTGTGTAGCAGTTTACAATGTGACGTTATAATCTGCACACTACTAGATAAACAGTTGAATGCAGAACAGCTTTAATTGAAATTATGACTTTTCTTAGTGGAATCTCTCAACAGACTTTATAATAACTGAAGATTCTACAAGCAACTCCCAAACTGGTACAGGAATCACTAGTACCTGAGGAATTCCAAGAATGTAAAGCAAGCTACCAAATAATGAAGAGGCACTAACTAGTCAGGAATGCTAGACTCAAACCTTCAAAACAAAATTAAGTTGGGGGAGTAGCTGAGGAACTGCTGTAAGGTGTAAATGACCAAAACTAATGACATACAGCTTACTTAAATGACAATAAAGTAAATACACTCTACCAGTTCAAATGCAGCTTTTCTTTGACAGCCCTCATACTTCCTGAAAATTGTGAAAAACATCTGAGTTAGTGTTGAGATCCCTATACTCTCAGGTACAAATGAAGTGAAGATAAAACAGATGAATCTCACAATGTTGAGTAAAAAAAAGCCAAACACAATAAAGCACATTACAAGATTCTATGCTAAGAAGCAAATAAGATCCCATGTCCTGGGGTTGCTCTGGGCTAAAGGAAGGATAATTAATAGCTAGGAGGAGGGTGGGCTTCTCAGTGATACCTACAGTGTGCTCATTCTATGCAGATCCACTCAGCTGTGCATCTGTGAAAGCTTTCCTTAACAGTATTTACATGTTTAAAAAAATCATGGCAGGGAAAAAACAAAATTTCTCCCCCAAGCAAAGAAGCATTACTACAAAAACAACACAAGTTTACATTTGGTGGGAACGGTTGGAGTAAGAACTCTTCGTGTATTAAGTGTATGGAAGAAAGACTATGTGGTAGAGCACTGACCTAGCATGCGGGAGGTCTGGTGGGTGGGAGTATGATAGGAATGGAGTAAAGGTTAGAAAAGTCAGTACAGAAAAGTATTAAAGTGGAAGCACAGGCTCCTAATCCTAGCACTTAGGAAGAGGATGCAGGAGGTTCAAGAATTTAAGACCAATCTTATAGGGCATGTAACAAGTTCAAGGCCAGCCTGGAGTACAGGAGACACTGTCTAAAAAGAGTGAGAGACAGTGTGCATGTATGTGTTGGAGATGGGTTGAATAAAAAGAAATAGTATGACTGCTCCTAGGTATGATGGAGAAGAAAACTTACTATAGATAAAAGGGAGAGCATAGTCAGAGGCAGGGACATCTGGGAGAGTCCAGAGTAAACAAGACCCTGAGCTGGACCTGTGAGGAGTTGGGGGAGGGTAGGAGAAGTCAGAAGACCAGGAGACCAAGAGGGTAAAGGGCATACAAAAGGATGGATAACCAGAATGACTAGATTCTGTCAGAAAGGGCAGCGGGGAAGGATTGAAGAAGTCTTGGGTATGGGGCAGGGTATGACAGCCGCACTCTATGAAGGACAGGGACAGAAAGATGCTGGAAGAACAAGGAGGACAAGGTCTACTCTGATGTGTTCCAAATAGGCACCTCCGCTTGCCATTTGTCCTGGGTTTCTGAGACCTAACAGGGAGGTCATCACAAAGTTCTTAAAGAGATACTAATAAGGTAATTTCACAAAATTTTTCTTAAGAAAATCATCTTGACAATACAGCCATCTGAATGAACCCAAAGCATTATTTCAATTCATTTATGAAATACGTAGACTGGATTTCTAACTGATAAGTTAGAAGGAAAGCAAAATTAGGCTAGGAAATTTAGCTGAATGGTAGGTACAATGCTAGCGCGTACAAGGTGCAAAGGTTGATCCTCAGTACAAAAAGAAAAGGAAGGGGAAGAGGGAAAAAATAAAGAGGAATACAACAGGGTCTATTTATTGATCTTCTAATCAACTAGAAGACAACTGGTTGGACCATTAAGTCTAACAATTTGAAATCAAACTGAAACCTACCTGGTAGGATGGCCAACTGCCCCCTAGCTGTCCTTAAGGCCTCTCTCTCATGAAGTGATGTGTGAGACTACTTGGGTTACCAATGATTTTGAAGACCCAGAATCTCTACTATGTTACAAATGACTGAGTTCCCTGTTGCTCAATAAATGTTTGACAAGGATTGTAGTGTTTAAAAACACCAAGCTTGCCGGGCAGTGGTGGCACACGCCTTTAATCCCAGCACTTGGGAGGCAGAGGCAGGCAGATTTCTGAGTTCAAGGCCAGCCTGGTCTACAGAGTGAGTTCCAGAACAGCCAGGGTTACACAGAGAAACCCTGTCTCGAAAAACCAAAAAAACACCAAGCTTAAAAAAAGACACAGGGCTACAGGAAAACCTTATCTCGATAAAGCCAAAATAAAATAAGATATTGTGGGACATATCAACAGACCCATCTCTTAGGTGATGGAGGAAAAAGAGCCTCTGCCTCAAAAATCAGAAGGGCAGGAAGAGGCAAAAACTGGAACTATATATTTTCCAGTAGTAATGCGTCCTTAGTATGGCTGAGGTCCTAGGTTCGAGTCCCAGTGCTACACAAAGGGAGGAGGACTAAATAACTACCTGAAAAGATATAAGTTATTATATAATACCACTGGAAGAAAGTAAAACCAACAGCAAGATAGGAAGTGCAGTGTCAAACAAAATGCAAAGACAGCCAGTTTCAAAACCCAGACACACCTTCGGGACTCTGCAAAGTAGACTGATACGCACACATTTTTCTAGTATGACAGTGGTTATTGACGGGTTATTTCTCAGCTGGTGAAATGAGCCAATTTGAGTCAGATTAGATTATATTAAAGGCAAGTTTATTGGGAAGCTGCTCTTAGGCAGACCAGTTCCCTGGCTCCAAGAATTGAGGCCAGGGAACTTGCCATAGGGACAATGGGACAGGAAGAGAGAAAGGCAGAAAGGGTGTACTCAGAGAGAGAAGAGAAGATACCAAAATGTCTGGATTATAGGAGCCTCCAGGGGAAGGGCGGCGAAGCCCCTGAGCTGGAAAGTTCAAGGTTGGGGGCAGGGTATGGCAGGTAGAGACTAAGGGATACTGGGAGGACCTGGAGGCCAGGTCAGCTTTGGTATGTAAAATGCACTTCGGTCTCTTGTCCAGGGGTCTGAAATTAAACAGTTACCAGAGTTTTAATTACAGAAAATTATACAAAAATGTATCAGAATTATACTAAATGCTGCCAAAAACATCATAACACTCAATTGTTACTTACAGTTTAACACCAAACTGAACTTTTACTTGAAATTAGTTTTTTTTTTCAAGCACCTGCAACACATTTTCATTGATATTTTACTATAATCTGTATGAACAATTCCAGGCAAAACACTTTTTTCTTCTTCCTTAAATTTTTCTCAACCTCAAAATAAGTTACTTAATTAAATTACCAATAGGGTAATTTACGAAACTCACCACCAAAAACAGTTTGTATAACAGAAGTTCTTTTGTTGTTGTTTTTGAGGACTGGTTTCTCTGTGGAGTTGTTGTGAACTCTGTAGACAAGGTTGGCCTCAAATACAGATTCCGCTCTCTGACACCCAAGTGCTGTATTTAAAGTGCTGTCTATTGGAGACTTCTTATGCTCTAACTCACACAACAGACCAATCATATTATGCTAAAGTTAGGTGGATAGCTTTGCAAAAAACAATCGCAAAAGTGTGACTTCCAAATGCATTGCTGACTTTTCTTTTTTTCTTCTAGGCGTATGAGAATGGGTTTCACTCATCACCCAGGATGGCTTTGAACTCACTGTGTAGTCATTGAAGCTGGTCTCAAACTCATTCCTCACTCTCTTGGCTGCTGGGTTTAAAAGCATAAACCACCATATTCAGCTCAATAGTTTATGAAGTAATCCACAAAATTTTTTTACTCACCTGCTGACCTATTTTACAAGGGATACCTAGTGTAATTTGAAGGTGACCTATACAACTGTCTAAGAGACATTTAAGAGTTGGGAATAGTGGTACACTCTGTATTCACAACCCTTTAAAGTCAGAGGTGGAAATACTGCCAGGAGTTCAAAGCCAACACAGTCTGCACACAGATGCCAAGCTAGCCAGGGCTATACCGTCAGAACCTGTCCATAAATAAATACAACCCCAAAGAACAACCAGTCTCTAGTACTCTTCCTAACTGTCAATTCACGGCTAATGGGCTCGCCTACTCTGCCCTGCCTCCATCCCTAACTTTCTCTAGCATGTACAGCTCCACTTCACGATCAACCTATATTCCTCTCATCTTCTCCACATTGTAACTCTCAACAAGTCTGTTCCTCAATTTTCCTACCTGCACTAGAGTAATTTAAAAAACAAACAAGAAGGTCACTTGAGTCATGTACAATTCCTTTTGCTTTGGTTTTTCGAGACAGGGTTTTTCTGTGTAGTCCTGGCTGTCCTGGAACTCACTCTGTAGACCAGGCTGGCCTCGAACTCAGAAATCTGCCTGCCTCTGCCTCCCAAGTGCTGGGATTAAAGGCGTGCGCCACCACCGCCCCGCTATACAATTACTTTTTACTGCAGCCCATCTACTAAATACAGGAGTAGTGAATGCCTGCTGTCTCGGAATTCCAGAGGTTCATTAGGTTCAGTACAGCATGAGCTATCACCTAGTTTTTAAAATTTTTAAAATAGAACTCTATCACTGCTACATTTTTTTCAGAAGAGTAATGGCAAAAACGATAGATACTTAATACTTCTAATTTAAGCAGATGTTTGTATTTACTACTGAGATCTACCATTCTAGTGATTTGATTAAACTGCTGCTGCTCTGAGGGGCTAGAAGAGACAGTTCGGCAGTTAGAGCACTCACTGCTCTTCCAGAGGATCCTTTGGCTCCAAGCCAGTGCACAATCACTGTAACTCCAGGGACTGCTGACAATCCTTTTCTGACCCTCAAGGCCTCCTTGACCACACACTGGGGCACATACACATAAGCATCTTTTTAAAACTTAGGACAAAAATTTAAAAGAACTAGCATTCATAAGCATGTTTTTAGTTTAGCATATATAATATATAATTACATAAGTATTAAAAATTATAAAACTCAAGTGATGTTTCCTTAAATCTTTGTTTTAAAAGAACTTTGTGTGCAAAGCTACCGGCACCCTAGAACATTTCCAGTGCAAAACAAAACAAGCTCTATTATTGGAGATATTAATTTTAGTACATACCACCAAGATATCTTATCTATACTTGAGTCCTGACATCAGATTTCACACTATATAATTTTATCTAGTGGATAATTTGCTGTTTGCAAATGCTGTGAAAGTTTATTATAACATCAGCTCTCCAACTTAGCCCTGACAACGAAAGACAGAGCATGGACCACAAAATGATCAGTTTCAGGTTAGGAAACAGGGAAGTTTGTAAAATAGAACCAAGAGCATTTTACCCTACTTTTTGTATGTAGTAACTACACTTTTGTAGTTTAAGAGAGACAGATGGCTTAGTGGTTAAGAGTGCTTGCTCTCTGTCTTGAGGTCCAAAGTTCAGATCCCCATACTCTGAGTAGCTTACAAACTCCTGTAACACCAGATCCTAGGGACCAGACCCCTCTTCTGGCCCACACAGCCAGCCATGCACATACGACAACCAAGATGCACAGGCACAGACATAAATGATAAAATATTTAAAATGGCATGCATGCACTGGCTGTAACGGCAAATGCCAGTAATCTGGGCCTACTTAGTTCTAGAATATCCTGGGATAGAAATAGTATGCCCTTCTCAGGGAGGGAGGGAATAGGATAACTATCATTGAATTATCTAGTTTCCCAATTGTGTGAGTCCCATACTTCTGAATACAAAGAAATGCAAACGAATATGGTAAACTAACTTATGAGTGTCTATTGTAAGCAGAAAAAAGTGATTCAGTTACGAAGACACTTAGGACCTCAAACTTAAGTAGCAGGATTTTAATTAAACCATCCACTACTATTTTCTGCAAAGTAAAACAGCATATCAAAATGGTAACCTCAATAACACTAAAACCCCAATCCCTACTGACTTGAGTTAATAAGCATGTGCATAACAAGGATTTTATTCTGACCTCGGATACTGTCAGGGATGAGGGGAGTCCCAAACACTGCCAAAAGTTACTGTCAACAGGCAGGGTAGCGAGGAATTTCTCAATAGACAAGTGGGTGGTTAAATGACGCCCGGACACAAGAGATGCTATGCGTTCTGCTGGGAGACTGGGGAAAGATACTGCAGCCACAGGCGACTGGAAAGTGAGGATGTCTGGAGAAAGGGTAACTGAGCAAAAACTGTCTAGGAACTTGGCAGAAGGGGGCGGCGGCGGGTGGGACGTGCTGGTCCGGGGCGGGCGAGCAAGGGGCAGCGGCCGGCGGGGAGCTCTCGGCAGGTGGCGGGCGCCCGGGGGCGGGAGGAGCGCGGCGCCGGGCAGCCGGGCAGCACGGCCGCCAGAAACAAGGAGGCGCGCGCAGAAAAGCTCCCGGCGCCCGGGCACGCGCCCCGGCCCCTCCCTGACAACTTGCCTGCTGGAGTTACTGGTCCCAGGCCCCCGGAACCCCGGGCTCCGCCATCCAGCACAACCGCTCTGCCAACAAGGTCCCGCGAGAGTCGGGAGATCTCGCGATACCGACCCACTGGCATCTCGCGGGCGTGCTCAGGAACCAACATGGCGGCGAGGGGAGATAATCACTACTTCGGAACTTTGAAAGTGTGTTTCGTCCTCGCACTGGGGAGCCACGGGCAAACAGAAAGAGAGGCAAGCCTTCCCCGCCCTGTACGTCTCCCCTGAGTCCCCAGAGGGAGAAGAAGGGCAGGAAGCCAAACTGAGCCCCCTGCCGCCCGCCGGACGCCACGGAGAACCTGGCTTGACCTCAGCCGGCCTCGCCGCGGGTCACGTGCCCGTCACGTGAGCCACTGAGCGCGCGCCCGGCGTCTCCGCGAGCCTCCCCGCCCCCTCAGCCGCGCACGCGCGCGCCCGGCCCACGTGGGGGCGCCGCCGCCTCAGCCACCCCCTCCCGGCGCTCGGTCCGAGGGGCTCCGGCCCCGCGCGTTTCCTCCGCGCTCTACTCCCGCCCCTGCGCCGGCCCCGCCGCGCGCCTCGGGACCCCGCTCACCTCTCGCGTGCGGCGGGCCACTCGGGGAGGCGCCGCCCGCGTAGCCGCCGTCGGCCGCCGCACTGGCTCCAGCACCCTCCGCCGCAGGAAGCTCCACAGCGGCGCCGCGGCGCTTCCAGGTGGGTCCCCGCCTCCCGCTCCTCCACTTCCCGCAGCAGCAGCGGCTCCTTCCGGTCCCCTCCTTCCTCGGCTTTGAGACGTTGGGAGCCGGGCGCTCACCGCGCCACCTACTGGTGGCCGCGGCCGGTGCAGCGATCCCGCCCCTGCGGGCGGGCGGCTGGGAGACCTCACTGGATCGGCCCACTGCATGGCGTGACCTGCTCTACCTTCCAGGAGAGGTTGCTCTCCTGCCTCGGGACCCGAGAGCGGCCCCACACTGCGACGCTGCTCACTCAGTACCAACCTCGCCAGCCTTTGCTCACCCCCTCCCTAAGGACAGAACACTTTTCCAGCTCGACCTCTTCTGCATTTCAGATCTCCTTCAGAAGTCCCATCAGAGTGCACCTTCTCCACTGCTTTTACTTTCTGTACCATTAAACAGCACTACACACCAAGAAGGTAGTCTCTTTAAAGGCAGGACCTCTCTTCTCTTGCCTTTTGCCCACAGTTGTGTCCAGCACCAAGTATGGCTCACCCCGTAGTGAAAACTGGTTAGTGGAGCTGGGATGATGTATTTATGTAGCTCAGCGTGTGCTTACCCTACATGAAGCTGAGTTCAATCCCTTAACACCTGCCTTCAAATAGACACTATTGGGAGTGTAGCAAAGCAATGCCCACCTTCAGTAATAAAGTCTTTCCTCTGGGTTGACAGCACCATAGGCCACCACTTCTGAGCTGTGGAAGCTCTGATGCAACCCCCTGGCTATTAGGTTGCCCACTGGTAGAATCCATTACCTGGGGCTCTTCACAAGGGTGGAATATGGTTTCAGTGCCTTTGTTTTCCTTAGCACTTTTGTTTTTCCAAGGCAGTAGGTATGTGTGCTTTCTTTTCAATTTTTGGTAAGTTAGTAAGTCACTGAAGTGGGGTTGTATTTGATTGTCTCCAATTCAACTCAGAGTAATATCTGCTCCAAAATAAAGGATACCAATTATAGTTATACTGACAATCACACCTGCCACCTCCTTGTATTTTAGAGATACTGCTCTCCATTGCCTGAGTTTCCCTAGGAGTGGGGTCTATAAGGCATCACCACAGCACACCCTCCCATGATTTTTATTGAACGCTGTTGGACTTGCAGTGGGCACAGATATAGGAATATCACTGTGGCCCTGCCAAGCAGTATGCTACCTGTATAGGCTAGCTCCTACTGAGATGGCCAGAATTGATCTGCTGCTGGGAGCATTGCCCAGCTAGCCATCAGTTGCCAGTGTGATGCATGCGCACGCACACACCATTATTAGACTGTCATCCAGGTCCTGTCATTTATCCCAACTTGTATCCCATCTGCATAATAACCACATGGACTAGACAAAGCCCTCCATATAGATTTACTTGCCTTCTTTTCTCTTCCATGTGAATGATATCAAGAGCATTCCCTTTTAAGTCACTGCACTAATATGTAAACATCTGCTCAGAGAGAAACCCAACCCATGACCTTGCTAACATTTGTTGGCAAAACAAGTATTACGTTTTAGAGCTTGTTTTTATTAAGACAAGAGCTTCTATAGTCCAGGCTGATCTACAATACTCTCCCCGCCCTTCCCTTCCCTCCCTCCCTGTGTGTGTGTGTGTGTGTGTATACACATATCGTGGAACTCTTCATTTCCTGCCTCTGCCCCACAATGCTGGAATTACAGGCTACAAAGCAAGTTTGAGGCCAGCCTGAGTTTCATTTCCCTGGAGAGAAAAAGTTAGAAAAAACACTGAAGTATAAACACTCCTGTTCACAAGTTGAAGAACACTTGAATAAGTCTCTCAAAAGTAATGCTAAAGTTGAAGTGTATATCTCAGTGGTAAAAAGCATTGTGGTCATTAGCTTTGATCCTTGTAACAAAATATGCAAGAAAAACAAGGGACAGATTTTGCTCAAGTTTTAGCCCATGGTCAACTGACTCCATTGCTTTTAGACCTGTAACAAGGCAGACATGATGGCAGAAAAAAGCTGTTCTACCTCAGGGAGCAGCTAGGAAGCACAAAAATACACAGGCAGGGACAAGATGTGACCTTCCCAGGCATGCCTTAGTGACCTGTTCTCTCCCAGAGGCTCTCACCTCAGCTTTTCAGAATAAACCTATCCATGTCCACCCATGGATGATGCTGACATCTTCAGATGCAGCCATCCCACAACACCCCCAGTTGGGTGGTGCTCTGACACAAGAGATACTTCATAACCAAACTAAAATAAGATAGTGTTCAGCCTGTGTAACATCCTACATCAAAACAGGTACAGGTGCTAGAATTAGAAAATCACCCTTTTTTTAGTCCACAGTTGAAGTTTCATTTGTAGTTAGCTGTTATTTTGAGACACTCTTGTTCCACAGCCCACAAACTTAAATTCCTCCAGCCTGAGCCTGCCAGGTACCAAGGGAGACAGATGCCAACCACCATGCTGCCCATTCTGAAATAGTTTAATAAACTATTATAGCAAATAACTTTTTAGCTGTATGCTTTCAAATAGGATATAATGAAAGGCATTAATTATTAACAGACTTTACGCCTTTTTTAAAAAGTCTATCAAATAAATTCAACATTCAGTTTACACATTTTAGAATTATTTTTATTGGATGAGTTTCAACATTGCAAAGTCACCATGACTAGTGTTCCATACCCTCTGTCCTGCATGTTTGTACTTGTATATAGTTGAGCTTTTGACATCACATGATCAAGCAAACAGCAGTGAATACTCTATTATTCAAAAAGACTTTATGCATTTCATTAAAAAATCATTTTGCAAGTGGTTTCAGCTTAGTCAACAGTCTCATTTGACACATTCCATACTTCATGCTCTCAAAATAGAAGTGGCCTAAAACTAAGAGGTTTTATTTTTGTTGTTGTTTGTTACTAACATTAACGAATACCATTCAGGTCTACAGAACTAAAGTTTAACATTTTACATTATAAGCAGCAATAATTTACTGATATCTGGTAACAAATTCCACTGAAACTGAATACATCCTGTTACATTCAAAAAAGACATTTTGTAAATTTTAATATGCAATTTTATATGCTGCAGTGCAAAAGAAGTAACACCCTAATGTTTCCTGAGCTTTAGGAAATTAACAATGTTCTGACCACTACTCTCCATTTAAAATAGTCTCCTTACTATGCAAAGCCATGTCAAAAGTATACAATTAAATTAGGTTTTTGGAGAAATGAAAAGCTTAGCCAGCTATGATTGGTTAGAGTAATAAAAACATTTTCAAAGCTAAAGTATTTACAGTGCTACAAAGGGTATGCTGGATCTGCCTGTAGAACAAAGGTCAGAGAACCTAATTACCAACTGTCCCTTTTCTTTCAAAACAATACACTGAAAGATATTCTGGTAAGTTACTTAGTATTAAATATACCAACTTATATAACATTTTAACATACCCTTCCATAATGCCCAGTACAAAGGACTAAATGAGAAAAGACATGAAAATCAAGAGAATCAACATGCTTTGAGGAATGTTTTGAATGTGTGTGCATCAAGTGAGAATGACTTCTCATTAGAGCTCTGTGCCCTCAACTACAAAGAGCGAGTTTCTACTTCAATCTTTTCCTCTGCTTGTAGTACATCAGGGTCCACATGAACAACTGGAGGCCGGAGGATAACTTCAGGCCCCCCACCATATATAGACTGCAGGAAGTTCCATGTTTCTTCTGAAATCTGACCAGAGTCTGCTCCTAAAATTGTGTGTATGCAAAAAGAATGATATTTACAAACATGAATCTTTATATAGCTTTCACAGTATATCCAACAGAGTAAATTCTCTAGGGATGATTGAGAACTTCTGAAACCTTCATATTATCAGCTTGTGTGCTATAAAAAACAATCTGTAGTCTATTTCTAAATGTCTAGAAATTCATTTTCCAAGCTCCTACCAACAACCCTAAAACAAACCTTCCTATAAATCAAATTTCTACCTTTTGTTTTACTGTAAGCCTAACCATTTCTGAACTAGGTAAAAAAATTACATAATGGCTAGTTATTCTTTTTTATCAATGATAACTCATTAACAAGTAAAAGTTTCAATATTAAAGCACATGGCTGTAATACCAACACTTGGTAGGTAGAAACAGAGAGGATCACAAGTTAAAGCCATTTTCAGCTACATTCAAGGGCAGCCTAGATAGGACATGAACAAGGTATCAGACAACCAAGAAATCGTGTGTGTGTGTGTGTGTGTGTGTGTGTGTGTGTGTGTGTGTGTGTGTGTTTATTAAACCTACCTTGCTTGAGTGTCACATTACCACATTTAGTGACTGCAATTTTAGTGTTGTCGATTGGACCTGGAGGATCTAAGTCAAAAGGATAAAAAAATTATAAGATGTCCACTTCCAAAGAAATGCAGCAAAGAACTATATAATTTTATATCTGAAATAATTGAGAACTATAAGCATAATCAAGTTAGTCATTTTTTTAACCAAATACCATAGGTTCTCAGTTATCTTTTCAGCTTTGGAGATTTCATTTGACCCCAAACAGCCAAGAAAGGTAAGAAGTTGCTCAGCACCAAAGTATAATAGAAACAGTTTATTTTTTAATTATTTTTTAAAATTTTATGTACATTGGTGTTCTGAAGGCTTGTATGTGTATGTGATGGTGTCAATATACTCTAGAACTGGAGTTACAGACAGCTGTGAGCCATCACATGGGTGCTGAGAACTGAACCCAAGTCCTCTGGAAGAGCAGCCAGTGCTTTTAACCACAAAGCAAACTCTCCAGTCTCCTAGAAAACCACTCATTTGGGAATTGTAGATCAAAATATTTTTTTAATGCTACAGTCCTTTAATGAACAACAACCCTTTAATCTAAAAAGAAAAACAAAAACAAAAACATAAAATTCTCAATCAGTTTCAAATTTGTTTTTTAACCAAAACATTATAAAATGAAATATTAAGATATACCTTTCCTTTAGGAGAAAAGCCATTTTTCTTTGAACATGAAAGTACAGTACTTAATCCATTCTCAAAAGCTCCCAACTGGCATGAGGAAGAAAACTGACTAATCTTACAGAAAAATAGGCATATGGTTTTAATATCTGTGGTCTTTTGTTTTGCATAATAAATTGTTTAAATAAAATAGTTGAGGGCAGTAGGGAAAGAATAAGAACAAAGTATAATACCTACATATTTGAAAATAACATAATTAATTCCATCACATTGTATGCTGACTTGAAAAATAAAACAAAACAAACCCAAGGGATTCAAACAATATACTTTTTTTTGCAAACAACACCATATCAAGAGCACCTTATTTTTTATCATTATTATTATTAATAGCAATAGTAGTATTAAAATAGATTCTCACTAACTAGTCTTGGCTGGCCTGAAACTGGCTATTCAGAAGAGGCTGACCTTGAACTCACAGAGATCTGCCTGCCTCTGCCTCCCCAGCACCAGGATTAAAGGTATGCACCATCATGCCTTTCATTCAAATTATACATAATTATTTTTAAAAGTTCATTGTATTGAATAAAGTATAATTTTACTTTCCATCCTGTTTTGGGGTTGTTGGGTTTTTTTATTGTTGTTTTCTCTTTTTCTTGAGACACTATCTCTATTATAACTCAGGCTGGCCTAGGACTCACAGAGATCTACTTGCCTCTAAAGTTTTTCAGCATTAAGATTAAATTAAAAAAACAAAAGAATTGGCCAATAACCTTTCAGTTAGCCACTTACCTCCATCTTTACCCTTTACAAAACTCTCCCATTCTCTAAACCATTGCATGCTGATACAGTAAAAAGTAGCCGGAGAGTCCTCCTCTTGAAATGCTCTGTTGAACTACAGAGAGAAAAAGTCAGGCACCTAATACCTGGAATTCACAACCCTCTCCTCAAGTATCCAACAAGAACATTTCTCATCCACATGTGAGGCAACACCAAGACTCACACTAGCTTATTTTAGTTCTGAGATAAACAGTCCTGTCTATCAATAAATGATCCTAGATTATGTCTCAAAATATAACATGAACATACAGAAGAATAGCATAAAGGAACAGGTTAAGAGAAGATTTTTAATAAACCTGTGAAGTATATTTATTAAAAATCTACCACAGCCTACTTTAAAAAAAACAAACAAACAGAAACACTTATGCAAAAGAGATGCAAGTAACTAGGCCTCAAAAGAATAAAGGGTATTTGAAATGTGTCTAATTACAGTGGTATTTCCTGCTGGGAGATAAAATGCCCAAGATATAAACTAGATAAGGATAGATGTACATAAATTCAGAAAGACAGTTCTTAAAAACTTTTAAGTTGTGAAGTTTGGGATGGGAGGAGAAACTGTTGAAGTCAGTTCTGTCCTTTAACTATAAAATCAGGATTGAACTCAGATGCTCCTTCTTGGCTCTGAATGCCTTTACCCACAAAACCGTCTAAACAGCCCCATTTCTTTATCTAAATCTAATCAAACAAAACCCTGTAGCCTTGGGGGAAAGGAAGTCCAGATTGAATTGGAGAGATAATGGGAAGGGTGGGTTGATCTAAATTTGTGTTCATATATGATTTAAAAAAAAAAAGTGATCCTCAGATTTTATACTCTTCCCCCACTGCTTTCTGTTTCCTAGGTAAGTTCTTTACCATTGAGCTATATCCCCAGTGCCAAAGACTTTTTTTTCAAAAGCACAGTTTGATGTATCTCAGACTGACCTCAAACTTATTATGTAGCCAAGGATGACCTTAAACTTCTGATCTTCCTACCCCCCAAGTGCTAGGAATACACACATGTACCACCATGCCAAGTGTGGTGGCTATTCTGGTTGTCAACTTGACTATATCTGGAATGAACTACAATCCTGATCTTGAGACATAGTGGCTATGAAAAGCTAGGCCCAGGCAAGGTAGATAGTACACACCTTTAATCCCAGGAGACTAAGGCAAATCCCAGAACCAGGCATATTGGTACACACACATTGAATCTAGACCACACCTGCTGGAGACCTATATAAGGACTTTGGAAGAAGGCAGGCTCACTTCTCCTGCTTGCCTGGTGGGACTGAGCAACCGCTAGATCCTTGGACTTCCATTCACAACTGCTGCTGACCATTGTTGGGGAGTTGGACTACAGACTGTAAGTCATCAATAAATTCCCTTACTATATGGAGACTACCCATAAGCTCTGTGACTCTACTGACTTCATGTAGTTTCATGTAGTACTAGAGACTGAAGCCAGGGCTTCATGCATGCTAAGTAAGCACTCCACTGCTTGAGCTACATACCAGTCCCAAAGGTTCTCAATACTGGTTCAGAAGTACCCAATGATCTGACTTCCTTTTATCCAAAGTGTGACCACAGTAACCTTTTAGTTACTCCCAGAAACCACCCTGATACATTCCTGCTTTCCTAACTTCTGCAATGACCTCTCTTTCATACACACACACACTCTTTTTACAACTGTTTATGTCACTGTCCTCCCACACATCCTAGAAGTCTTTTTTTATTATTATTAATTTTATTTATTTACATTTCAAATGTTGTCCCCTTCCTAGTACCCCCTCCCAACCACCAACTCTCACCTCACCCCTCTAGCATCCCCCTACACTGAGGCATCAAGCCTTCACAGAACCAAGCACATCTCCTCCCACTGATGCCAGATAAGGCTGTCCTCTACTACATGGATGGGCCAATGTACACTCTTTGGTTGGTGGCTTAGTCCCTGGGGGCTCTGAGGGGTCCAGTTAGTTGACACTGTTGTTCTTCCTATGGGGCTGCAATCCCCTTTAGCTCCTTCAGTTCTTCCTCTTAACTCTTCCATGGCAGTCCCTGGGCTCAGTCCAATGGTTGGCTGTGAGTACCTGCATCTGTGTTAGTCAGGTGCTGGCAGAGCCTCTCTGAGGAGAGCCATGACAGGTCTGCAAGCATGTCTTGGCATCAGCAACAGTGTTTAGTGTCTGTATATGGGATGAATCCCAAGGTGGGGCAGTCTCTGGATGGCCTTTCCTTTAGTCTCTGCTCTGCTCCGTTTTTTTTTTTTTTTTTTTTTTTTTTTTTTTTTTGGGGGGGGGTTGGTTGGTTGGTTGGTTGGTTGTTGGGGGGTTTTTTTTTGTCCCTGCATTTCCCATGAGCCTGGTTATGACAAGTCTTTTTTTGTTTTGTTTTGTTTTGTTTTTTTGGTTTTTCGAGACAGGGTTTCTCTGTGTAGTCCTGGCTGTCCTCGAACTCAGAGATCCGCCTGCCTCTGCCTCCCAAGTGCTGGGATTAAAGGTGTGCGCCACCACCACCCACATGACAAGTCTTTTAACACCACCTCTACAGATCTATCTTGACCACTTCAACTCCTCACACTGTTCTTGAGCTCTTTAACCCTTGTTCAACATTTTCCTTCTCTCTGGCTTTTTTTAAAGGGAGGGGTGAAGACAGTGTATCATGTAGCCCAAGTGACCTCAAATTACAGACATGTGCCATCATGCCCAGCTGCTCATGACCCTTTGATATTTACTAAAGGTAAGCACTTTGAGGGTGAGAGTCTTCTTGGGACACTCAGAAACTACTTACATAGGAACCATAAAACAGGATATGAAAATTTCTGGGTCTGTGCGTGAGGAAGTAAAGAAATCAAGAACTGGGTATGGTGATGTACAGTCTCTCTGGGTAGTGAATGCAGTGTGGTGGCGTGTGACTATGCTTCCTCAGGCAGCAGCACCATTAAGAGGTGTGGTCTTGTTGCAGAAAGTGTGTCACTTTGGGGGATGGCTTTGAGACCCTCCTCCTTCTCCTGACTGCCTTCCAATCAAGATGTAGAACTCTTGTCGCCCTGTCCAGCACTGTGTCTACCTGGATGCTGCCATGCTTCCTGCCATGATAATACTGGACTGAACCTCAGAACCTGTATACCAGCCCCAATTTTAAATGTTTTCCCTTATAAGAGTTGCCTTGATCATGGTGTCTCTTCTCAGCAATGGAAACCCTAAGACATGCAAGAAGATCAAAAGTTCAAGGCCAGCTTAGGATACAGAGACCCTGACTCAGTAAGAAAGAAAGGCAGGCCAGCAAGATTGCCCAGTGAATAAAGGAACTTGCCAGCAAGCATGGTGACCAGAATTGGACCCTGTGATCCATACAGAAGGAGACAGCCAACTCCCACAAGTCATGGTTGGTGTCCATCATCTTAAACCCCAAGGTCCTGTGCTCACTTCATTTCCTTGGACTTTTAGACCTTCAGACTGATCCTATCTGCTTTAATTTTTCAGAAACTCCACTTAGTTTCCAGGCCACTGAGGTCGCCTATTTCTGACCAGTTCACTTATGATTTGGATGTCAAATGCCCCCAGGCTATACCTAAGACTGGCAGTAGAACTTGGTATCAACAACATCCTGCTGCTTTTGCATTGTGCAAAATATAACAGGATTCATGGAAGCTTGTATCAAGGATACAGAAAGCCAAGGAAGGAAGGCAAATGTATGGCAGGATCAGATCCCACAAAAGGAGGCTGTGAAAAGACTAAGTTGCATTTGGGATCCCAGGAGATGCAAGAACTATTGGATGTTTGCCAGGAAAGCTGCTGGCACTACTGCAACTAGCATAAGAAAGGTCATTATGCCACATGCAAAAGAGCATAATGCTTCAAATTCATTCGTGATGGTGCACAGATTAGTAATCCATGACCTTTTATTGGGGGTGAGGCAGTGTCTTATGTAGCTCAGACTGGCCTCAAACTAGTAGTAGATGGCTAAAGATTATGTCGACTCCCTCATCATCCTGCTTCTTCAATAGGAGTGCTCCACACCAGGCTAGTTGTGTTGTTGAGTCTTCCTAGATAAGGAAGGTTGACTTCAAGTGTTCAGATTACAGAAATGAAGCCCAAATTCCTCAGAAACAACGTTAAAATTCTTGATAGGGGCTATACAGGGCCTAACCAGTTTGGTATTGTTCAGGCCAATAGTACAGCACTTGTCTGTCATGCATAAGGTTCTAAATCTGATTTTCAGCATCAAACACATACACAAAGCACACATGCATGTGTGTACAGATTGTTCCTTTATAGTAATTTTACCACAGTCTGTCCTTAAAGGACATAATCTAGCAGAATGAAGAGATCCACCCACCTCTGCCTCCCAAGTGCTAGGATTAAAGGTGTGTGCTATCACAGCCCAGCTTTGGCTGACCTGGAACTTGCTATGTATACTATGATTCAAAATAAAATGAAGCTAGGTGTTTATTATGTCCTGACTGTAACCCCATCATTCATGAGTCTAATTAGGCAAAAGTATATACAAATCTCACCAACCTGAACACAGTGAAATCCTGTGTTCAGGATTTCAAATTAATTTTAATTTGTTATTTTCAAAATAACAAATTAAAGGGACTAATGATAAAATTCAATGACAAGACATAGACTTAACATGTGCTGGGTAAAGTCCTTAATGCTAGATGGTGGTAGTGAACACATTTAAACCCAGCACTCAGGAGACAGAGGCAGGTGTTATCTCTGAGTTTGAGGTTAGCCTAGTCTACAGAGTAAGTTCCAGGGCAGCCAAGGATACACAGAGAAACCCTCTTCCTGAAAACAAAAAAAACAACCAACACTAAACAAACAAAAAACTTGTCTTAAAAAAATAGGAAAGAAACAGATAAAACCCTATTGCATTCGTTGTAGCATGCACAATAAGTGACCACAAACTTGGTAACTGAAAAGGAAATCTCTTTTCTCACAGTTTTGGAGAGAAGAATTCAAAATCAAAGTACTGAGGGAGCTAGGCCCTGGAGATCAGGAAGAGATCACATATCTGATTCCTTCAAGGGGTGACCTGGGGCTGGGCCACTTCTACTACACCTCCATCTTTCTTTCCAGAGCAAGATGTGGATTCTTTTCCTTCTATGTGTATCTTCTCACTGTCTCTCGAAAGGGACACTGACTGGACTTGGGTTCTGTATAAACAACTCAGTATGATTTCACCTCAAAATCCTATATAAAAATGTTTCTACTCAAGGTCACATTTGTCATTAAGGTCAATTCACAAAAGACACAACATGGAAAAATCCTTTTAGGATCCATCAATCAATTGACTTCAGACACTACTCACTATTTCCATAACCTTTAGCTAGAGAGTAAAACTTAACCTTACAAAGATGTAACAGTTAAGACTGCTGGGAGCTCAGACCCTTCAAGAATGAAGGTGCGGTTCCTTTAACAGCCAACCCCCAACAGCCACACTAGCTGCAGACTACAGACCGACTACAAAAAACTCTATAGAGAAAACATACAATCTGGGGAGTAAGACGTCTTGCCATAACAAATCCATAGAAAACAGAAACACCCACAGGAAGAAGAGAGCTAGAATTGTGGTAAACTGAGCAGGGGCTCTCATGGCTGTGCAGGCACACCCCTGCCATCCGCTGCAGCTCTCTCACCCATCTCTCCCTACCAGCAGCTCAGCATTGTTAGCTCACATCATCTACAATTCGAAATGCTACTTCTTTTACCCGAATAAAAATTTCCAATTCAGTTTTTCTTCGCTTTTCAATCTTCTCTGCCTCAATTTGGCAAGTGTGACAAATGTAGAGATGGTTGACAGCAGGTCCTCCTCCATACCTAAGCATGAAGTTTAGAACAAAGTCACAACTTCAGAAAAGGCCTGGGTTCTAGGAAACTATTTCTAGCTCTTTAATCAATGTTTAAATTCCCAGTTACAAATAAATCCTGAATTTGACAAGATGGCTCGGTAAGTCCTTGTCTCCTCAGGACCCACATGATAGAATCAAAGAACTCTCTCTCAGCTTGTCCTCCGACCTCCACCCATGCTCTGTAGCACAAAAGCACATACACCAAATAATTTTTTTTAATTATTTAAAGAATAAATCCGATAGGAAAATTCTTAAAAGTAATATGAAGAAGTCAAAAATAATATACAAAAGAACTCTCAATTTTACGTGTCCCAGGGCCAACAGTATTATCACTGAGTCCCTGACCTGCTTTATGTACATTTCAATGTTCCCTTATAGCTACAACCTTCCCTTCTACTACAGCATTAGAAACGACAGCAAAGTGAAAAGGGTTCTTAGCACAAAATTGTCTTTTAGGTATACAAGTGCAGTCCCAATCAAATTTTAATCAAATAAAGACTTCTCGTGCTCAGGTAAAAAGCACTTAGTGAGTGCATTTTTAATATTTAAAATGCTTAGTAGTGAAAGAACATTGTGAAATTATTTAAAATTTAGGAGTAAGAATATTCGATTTTGAGCTGGAAAGATGGTTAAGAGCACTGACTGCTCTTCCAAAAGTCTCAAGTCCAATTTCCAGCAACTACAGATCTGGAATGTGGTCTGATGCCTCTTCCGGTGTGTCTGAAGACAGCTACAGTGTACTCAAATACATATAAATAATCTTTAAAAAGAGAGAGAAAAGAAAAGAACTTCCAATTTAGTAGTATACAACTATGTAAACTTTTAGTAATGGGGAGATGTAACATCATTTAAGGTAAATAAAATTAAATACCACAGTATATCCTACAGATAATCAAAAAAATTCTCATTATTTAGACTAATCTCCACTAACTAAAAATCTTCCTACATATATATCAAATAACTTACTGGGTATTTATGACATAACCCAACTCTTCTGTAACTACTTTCAATTTGTTTTATGATTTTTTTAAATTTTGCTTTATGATATTTTAATTTTCTTTTATGATATTTTAATTTTCTTTTATGAT
>JANHMN010000001.1:6840125-6881867 GCA_030674055.1 Rhabdomys pumilio
ATGATATTTTAATTTTCTTTTATGATATTTTAATTTTCTTTTATGATTTGTTTTATGATTTTACTTTTGGATTTAAAAAACAAACCTGCTATAGAGGTTATCCCAAATGTTCTGAGGCAGCATCAAAACTAAGTCTTCAATGTAACTTGCTTTTCGTGGAGGAATACCTAAAAAATATTTAAGTCTACTTTATTTTTCATTCCTTAATTTCTTTCATGACTTTCAAAGGCAGTACCAAAAGTTAAACCAAGAGTGTACTCAAAGTAGGCCAGCATTCCCTCACACATAAAGTCATGTTTAATGGTAAACAGCCAATCCTCCCACCTCACCCTGCTCCTCCTTCCCACTCCCTCTCTCTGGAGACAGTCTTACTCTGCAGCTCAGGCTGGCCTCCAACTCATAGCAGTTTTCCTACCTCAGGCTCTCAAACACTGGGGCTTCAGGATTATACATACGATCATATTTGTCTTTTAATCACTGTGCTTAAACCTCTCCAAAAAAAATGTAAGTGAAAAGCATCTTTGATGACTATGCTTCCTAAAGATGAGCATACATTTTGAAGTACACATTCAGTATTTTTATCTGTGTGTTTATTTGGTAGCACTAGGGTTTGTATCTAGGATCAGATGCAAACCAACCATTCCATCAATCACTAAGCAGCTCAGAATACTCAGAAATATATAACTTTAGGTTTCTATATACAATACAGGGTATTCCCATGCCCAGTAGTTTCACTACATAATTAACACTAACAAGTCATCAACCAAAACGGTCAGTCAAAGTGCCCACACAAGTCTATTTATTACTGCAGGACAGACAGTGAGAGCCCATCAATCACAGAGGTGTAATATGCTCCCATACTTTTAAAAGTCAGCTATTCATGAGAAACAGAGAGGTAAGAACTAAACCCACCACACAGGAATGGCTCTCACCAAGAAAACTGTATGTAGACAGCTCACTCAACTGTAATAGACATCCATGTATCTGACTCTAGCATGAAATTATTGCTTTCCGGACATTGACATAGTCTTTGGTATTCTTAAGCTCTAGAACTGGGTTTCACACAAGGCCAATCTCTGAAATCATAAGGAATCAACTACACTCAGCTCTAGATGGGATGGGCAATAAGCAGGAGATGAAATGCTTGACTCTTTTCTAACTGCAAGTTAAACAGCACCCTTCCATCACTACTTTACATAACAGTAGTCCTTACCTCCATGAATACAGAGAAAATCATTATTTGAAATAGGGCCAGGTTCAGCAAAGGTCTTAAATTTATTCAACCACTGTCGAGATATATAGAACTGAAGGAGGCTAGGTTCCATTATGTTCAACAAATTTGATATCCTTCGTCTCTCCTTTTGTGCCTCTTCACTGCTCTTCCTATTGAGCACAATGATTCCTTAAATTAATACACATTTTACTACATTAAACTCACAGCATGACTCTTCTCTTCATTGTTAGTTTTAACACACATATTGTAACTGTGGATCTTATCAGCTCTAAGGAATTTCAAGAGAAATATTCTGTCTCACTGCTCAATACATCATCCATTACCGTGAAAGTAATACTGAATCTTAACTGTGAGTATCCCCATGTAACCACAGTACAATGTAGGCATTCAGTATTAGTAAGATCAAGTCACTAAGTTGCATTCTAGATTCCTGTTTCAGTATCTAGCATTTTCTTTTATAATATACTGAAAAGTATCAAAGATGTTTATACTAATACCGTCTTTATTATTGAATATTTTAGGGAAGAAATTTGGTAATAATTCTAACTTTGTCTACTTTTTTTTCTTTTTAAGTAAAACCTAACACTGGGCCAGTGAGATGCTCATTATGAAGGGTGCTTGTCACCAAATTGGAGAACCTGAGTTCAATTCCCAGAACCCACTTGGTGGAAGGAGAGAAACAACTCCCAAAAGTTGTTCTTTGAACAAACGAACTTTGGTGCATGAAGACAGGAACATATATGCATATACACATACATACATACATACTACATACATACATACATATGTACATACATGTTAAAGAAAGAAAGGAGAGGCTGGAGAGGTAACTCAGCAGTTAAGAATACTTGCTGTTCTTTGGAGGACCTGGGTTAGATTCCCAGAACCTACATGGTGGCACACATGTGGTACACAGACATACATACATGTAAAATACTCATACACATAAAATAAACAAAAAGAAACTGTAAGAAATAAGTACTTAAACAAAAAACAATTTAAAACACAATATATCCCTTTGCCTATCTATGAAGTCTTAATTTTCTGAACAAAGTATCATTCTGTAAACAGCTTCTTTATCTTATTCATAAGTGCACAACATTTCTAACTATAAATAACCCATAAACCTCGAAAGTCTCAGAAGCACAAATCCCTAGAAAAACATGTTCTTCCCACGGTCATGCCAGTTCCCTCATCACCTGTAGAAAAGGACATAGGCCTCAGCATTCTGTACAGTGGACTCTGAAACTTCAGTGACGCTCTGGTCATCAAACTCATACCACAGGTTATTTAAATTGTTTCGGCAGTAGGCAATGTAGTGCCCACCTGTAAGGCAGAAAAAAAGTGTGTTATGTGCTATGTGCCAGACTCCAAGGCAGCTGAAACACGTCCACAGCAGTGTTTGTGCTCTTACTGTTTCAATCTGCATCTCAGCACTACCACTATAAGACTGGAAGCACAAGAAGTTTGTTTATTTTTGTTTTGAGATAAGGTGTCACTATTGTAGCCCAGGTTGGGCTTGAACTGACAAACCTCTCAAACCAGCTTCCCAAGAGCTGAGAATATAAGAGTGTTCCACCACACCCCCCTTAGACCATGCAGCTCTGAAAAGCCTTGTACATAACCTACCTTGTTATGGTTGTTACCATTTGTCCTTCTAACTTTAATTTCAATTATTCCAAATAGTCTAGAGAAAAATACTTAGTATCTTAAAATTTAACATCCGAAATGCTTTCTCTAACATTTAATAATTATACAATTTTAGAATTAGAAGATCGTAATTTCATATGTACGCACGCACGCACGCACACACACACACACACACACAAAATTTGGGCAATGTTATAACATCTTTATTATCTTAAACCTTAAACTTGGGGAGATTTTTATTTCACAGTCTCTTCTTTATTTCACATTCTTTGCTACCCAGGTTCCTTGAACTGGGTAGGCATTCAGGTTTGCCAATAAGGTTAAATTAGTTTGCTAATCTGTATTCCTAGTACCTGTTTCAACTAGCTGGTATTTTTTGGGTCTTGAATTCCTAATCCTCCTGCCTCAGGCCCCTGAGTACTGGAACAACAGGCATGTGTCACCACACCCAGCTATTTTCCTAAATGTGTATTATTACTTTGTGTTGTCTGCCATTTTTCTAATAATAAGCACTAAAATCTGTTTTTAATTGTTTTCTCCCTTTGGTCAAGTGGGACTTATTTAAGCAATCAGCTTGGATACATGTTTTTTAATCAAAAACAAATATCAAGCCATTGTACTTACTACTTGCAGTTCCATGATGACAGATGACTGACAGGAGGTCATATGTCACAATCTGAGCTGGGCTATCCTTTGCGAGGAATGGCTGAAGGTCCAGACCTTCCAGGGGGAAGGAGACATGGGTGCTAATTTTGGTGGAAAACATCAGTTCATGTCGAAATCTTTTAAGGTGGATACACAAAATCTAAAAATAGTACAATTCAACATCCAAATTAATCATTAGAAAAAATTATAAATGGTTAAAACAAAGTACACGAAAGTTTTATTGTAAAAACAAGAAAATGTGGCATTCAATCATTCAAAATTATATTAATTTAAATGTTTATTTTAAAATAGTTATTTTGATTTGGAGGGTTTGGGGCCTTTTCCCCCCATTTTTAAAAGACAAGTTCTCATTATGAAGAGCTGGCTGGCCTGGAACTCACAGAGATTTACATGGCCACCATGCCTGGCTCATTTTATATTCTCAATAAGAATCTATGCATTAGTTAAATATCCCCCTGAATTCTAACCTGATTCCAGACACAACTGCATTGTAGCAGAGTGCGCCTGGCTCTTCAAAGCTCGGTGCCACTGGTTGTCTAGCTGACAACTTCAGACTTGCAGGCTCCTGCACTGTCTGGTGGCATGTTCAGCAGCACACTGTTAGATGGTGTTATACATTCAACCTAGCCTCCTACAATGAATCCTAAAGGTATGTATGCATGGTAAGTCCATGCTTCAGTCATTCCGAGTTTACGATAGCATGTGACATTAACACATTACCACAGTGTATAAGCGAGCGACAATGAAGTCATACCTCAGGAAACTTCTGTACTTTACAAAACTTTACTCCATTCCTCAACCTAAGGATAAAAAAGAAAAGCTAATAAATCTACAAAGCACAAAAAAATCTTTCAGAAAATATCAAAAAAGAAAAGTATCAGAGTAGCAATATTCCTGAGTTATGTTACACTAAATAACCTAACAATAAAATAACCCTTAGTATAAAAAATGCTTATACCAAGATATGACTAATAAAAAGTTAAGTCACTACACAGTACTTTGATAAAAAAAGAATTAGGGCCTAGCTATGTGGTAAGCACTTGCCTAGCAATCCCAACCCTTAAGAGGAGATGGTTCAAGGTTAAGAGTACTGGCTGCTCTTCCAGAGGACCCTGGTTCAATTCCCAGCAATCACATGGTGGCTCACAGCTGTCTGTTACTCCAGTTCCAGGGTAACTGACGTCCTCAAACAGACATACATACAGGCAAAACCCCAATGCACATAAATAAGAAATCACCAAATAATCAATATTAATGTACATCTGACAGGTCTGGCATCTGGGGTGAACACTGGTTGTCTCTCTTCATGTCTGTTTTCTTCTGCCTGGCATGTCTGGCTACACAGTAAGGCACCTCTTCAGACTCAGTCTCTTTTTAGCTGTCAGCCAGGACTTCCAGACAGACTAAGAAAGCAAATCTTTCCACAAGAATAAGAGAGGTCTGTATGTATTTATTTTGTTGCCTCAACACTGTTCCACTCTGTTCTATCATAAGAAGGACCAACATTTGAAGTTTTAAAGATTTCTCTGTTGTTCCTGGTAGTAGCTAAAAGTCTGTATTAAGACTCCAGCTTTATGGACTGGAGAGAATGCTCATCCATTAAGGGTACTTACTGCTCTTGCAGACAGAGGACCTGGGTTCAGTTCCCAGCATCTACATATAGATGGCTCATAACCATCTATATTTCCAGTTTCAGGGGATGTGGTGCCCTCTCTTTTAACCTCCTTGGGCATTGAGCACATACATGCTGTACATACACACATGCAAAGTACTCATACACATCAAATAAAAATTAAATCTTTAAAAAAATAAAGATTCAAGCTTTTCCTAGGAGTTCATTATTTCTGTATTACAGAGATTCCGAAAAATTTTCAATTCCCTCTACATCAAAAGTACTTGCCTTTATCAAATCTATACTCCATTTTTCTGATATCACCAACAAGTGTTTCATTGTTTGCTGTAGGTGCTGATTTCTAGCTGGCCTGGAACCCACTATCTAGATCAAGTTGGCAGAGTTCTGTGCTGAGATTAAAAGGCATGTTCCACCACACCCAAAAGAAGTTTTTAGAAGTAAAAAGTATTACTAGACAGAAAAGGGAGCTGGAAGTAGATATAAAGAAAACAAGGCTTAACTGTTCTGTTCTGTACCATACCAGCAGATACTGTGAGCACGGGGCAACCTCTCTGAAGGTTCCACACACCTGCGCCTTTCACTTCCTGGGTGGCACTGCTACCACAGCAGTCCCAAAAAGAGTCACTTTGACTCATGTAGAGTTAATGCAAAGTCACATACTTCATTCATTAAAATCCTCACATTTATTAATGTATAACATCAGGCTATTAAACATTTACTTTAAGCATGTTTTACAAAATAATCATTTTGAATTTTCTAAAGCATCAAGTATAACTAACTCCATGTGCTTCAGATAACCAAGAAAAAATACAAAATATGAAAGCGAAAGTAATGTCGGTGTTACTCACTTTTTGCATTTTTCACAACTGTACATATTGTCACCTGCAAACAGAACAGATCTAGTCATTCAGCTGATCACCAGCAAACTGTTCTGCCATTCCCAGATGTGCCCACTTCATAGCACAAGGAAGTGACCAACTTGTGACATTTACTTCCCTACAGTTACCACCCTCCCTGCTTCTTTCAGTTTGATGGACGAATTCAAGAAATGGTCGCTTCATTTATTCACTGAACAGAATTCACTGTGTCTTGTTACGAGCATGGTGCTGGGCACACAAGGAAAGTGTAGGACTATAGTGTCAATTCTGGAATTTTGATTTCTTAAAAAGAAAAAACAGATATTATGAAAATATGTTTTAATCCCAGGTGTGGAATATGGGGCTATGATTTGACTATGATTTGCCTTGTGTTCTGGAGGGGACGTGGTTTTGCCAGCTGCAGATGTTTCTGCAAGTGTGCAACATTTGGAATTCTGGAGACTTTTCAGAGGGTGTGTAAATGCTAGGCTCCTGGAGGTAGGAGGTTTGTTGGTACGTTGTTGTTTGGTTGTTCATTACTGTTGGTCATGCACAAAGAAGAAAAAGAAATTAGATGTCCTAACAGTGAAGCTCACACTTGTCCCAAGGAACTCAACACCCCTAGTCAGTAGGAAGTAGCCTAACGATAGCATCGCCCCCTTTCTGACCACTAACCTTATTTAGGGATCTCTTTCCTCTCTACTCTTTTTTCTCTCTTCTCTAGTGTTAAGGGCTTGAAAGTGAAGAAAAAGGGTAGAGAAGGGTAGAAGAAAAAAGAACCCACCAAGTAGTCAAGCAAGGGCCTTCAGTGAAGGTGCAGATGCACAGACAGTTCAAGACGCGTCTTACATTCATTATCTTCACTGAGTGCTACCTTCTCTGAGTTACAGAACTTCAAAATGTGTCATTTCGTATTATAAAAATCTATATAAATGCCTTCAGTACATGACTTTTCTAATCCTATTTCAACTGCCGTTGAAGCCGCCTCCACCATGCAAATCAAATGTAAACAAGCACTACTTAACTGTCCAAAGATGGAGCCTTACATTCACCTACAAGAGCCAGTCATAAATATTTATCATGTTTCTTACCTTTAAGTTCATCTCTGGCGAAGAAGGCAGCAAGACAATCTTGCAAGGTTACTACTGGACCCCAAAACCAGCTAGGGACACATGAGACAACAAACCTGAAACATCATTGACAGAAGAAAAAGGAAGTGTTCTGCTAGTACAGCAGAAGCAGCAGCATCAACAATCAATCCAAGCAAAGAAAATAAACACATACCTCTTCACGTACTCCATGAAGAAAGCTATCCACCCCTGTGGAGCATATGCTTCGCCACACGACCCTGCTTTGACTATAGTTGGGTGACTGGAGGAGTGCAGCTTAGCCAGGTCTTCCTTGCCAGGAATCGGCAAGGACAGATCCTGAAAGGTCTCGAGGGTTACAGACACCTGCAAGTGTTTGGTTTTAACAGGATGGAAAGAATCCAGTACAATTATTTACAAGATTAGATTTCTTCCAAAGATGAAAGCAAATTATTGTAATAAGCAAATATAAACAACAAACAGCTTTTAGAATTCTACAAATAGAAATGAGCCTTGTTTGCTTTGTACCAGGTACTGTTCCAAATATAATCTTCATACAGGCCATTAGTATGTCTATGGCTCAGAGATGTTACAGTGTTAAGAAGCACAACAAATCCAGCCACCTGGCAACAGGAGACTGATATTCACACTCTTTTTGGGAGTGTTGGGAGGGATTGGACCTTATTATATGCTATATCATCCAAGTGTTCCCAAGTATTCTCTGCCCTCAGCCTCCAAAGTACATGAAACTGCAGGCTGTTTAAGAGAGGGTGAGGAGAAAACCAAATCTGGTATCAACCAGCACTTAACAACAGGGATGCATCATGGGAGATACACTGCTTTAGGCAACCATGAAGTAAATACCACACTAAGAAGATTACAATACCCTCGCTAATAGAATCTTACATGACAGTCACATGCAGTCTGTCCTTAACTGCAGCACTATACACATAGTATAGGTAAAGCATTCTGGGTAATACACCATCTATGTAGAAATGACCCTACTAAATGCCTTACATTTGACTTAACATTTTAATACAACAATTGACTCTCGTTTCTGAGACATTAGTCCTCATTCATTAAGCATATTCATTACTGTATCTCACTAAAATGAAAAAATTAAGAAATCCTTAAGGACTGGGTGTTAGTCAAACCCTCATGATAATTTATATTTGAGAGAAGTCCTTGTTTATGAATTTGGCATTATTATTGAAGCATCTATATCATTTACAAGCTACCTGCAAAGGCAAATATAAGAATACACTCATTCCTTTTGCTTTTGAATGCAAGAGTTTCTGGGCATACCTAATTTCATTAGCCTTGGGAGAAAAAGCACTGTTAACAATTCTTGTTGCCAAGCAACTTCTCACCTTTCCATGTAACCCAAACAGACAGAGCCCATGGTCCTTCATGTGGATGTGGGTGGTACTTTAACCCTACATCTAAACTCGATGTGTAACTGACACACAAGAAATGCAGGCACGGTCCACAACAGCAATAAGTATTTAACTCATCCTATCTCCAGGTTTTTAAAAATAACATTTGACAGAAGCGTACTGTGTTATGGTTCCCCATACTCACCCTATCACATGTCAGACACTGTACTGAACTAATGATTGTTCCATCAAATATGTCAGAGATGACACTTCTGTATTTCTTATGCTGCTTTTTCCTCTTTGGAGATGCAGACTGAGCTAGGATTAAAAGACAGAACATTAAAAAGAATCAAGTTAGTTCTTTGAATATTTTTCTGTAAAATATTTTTTAATTGTTTCTGGGATTTTGTTTTTTGAGACAGGATCTCATGTAGTTCAGACTAGTCTCAAGTTCACAATGATTCTGAGACTGACTCTGAATTCCTGATCTTCTTCCCTCCATCTCATCATGATACCAGATTAGAAGAACGATAACATGCCTGGTCTTCCCTAGAATATTTCCCTTTTAAGTTGTACTTATCTATTACTATATATAAATAGATGTGTATGTATGTATGTATGTGTCTGCTGCATGTACATCTGGGTGCCCATGGAAGACAGAAGAGGGTATTGAAATCCCTGAAGCTGGAGTTAGGAGCAGTTTAAAGCTACCCGACATAAATACTAGGCACTGAACTCTGCACACAGTCTTACTCACTGAGCTATGCTATACTCAGCCTACAAGATTCTCAGCAGGTAGAAGCACTTTCTGTCCAACCTCAGACTTGTGTTTGATTCCAAAGACTCATACAATGGAGGGAGAAAACCAACAAGTTCTCTCCTGACCTCTACAAGTATGCTGTGGCATGTGTATCCACACATATGTACTCAAACACACATAAGTCAATAAACATAAAAAATAATTACTGTACTATAGAAGTATTCAAAATACCACTCAAGATTATTACTTTAGGGCTAGAGAGATGGCTGCCTTGCTGCTCTCCTAAAGAACTAAGTTTTCATTCCTAACACCTACATAAAGCACATCATAATTGCCTGTAACTCTAGCATCAAAGGATCTTCTCCTGGCTTCCATGGACACCCAAACATATGCAGCATATACACATAGAAACATACTTAAACATGAAGTAAAAAAAAAAAAAAATTCTTAAAAGAAAAAATTAGTGCTGGGTGGTGGTACATGCCTTGAATCCTAACACATGTGAGGCAGACATAAGTGGAGCTCTGAATTTGAGGTCAGCCTAGTAAGTTCCAGGACACCCAAGGTTACACAGAGAAACTTACCTTAAAAAAGCAAAACCAAGGGAAAAAACATCATTAAACAGATAGAGAAGCCAATCAAAAATCAAATAAGGCTTCAGCTAACTTTAAATTACTTATGATTCTGAAATTAATTAATAATAATAATAATAGTAAGAGCACAATACCCTAGTCATTTACTCCATGTGCAAAAGGAGGAGTTAGCCTTGGCCCCATCACTGGGATATTTATGGCCCACAAGCCAAAGGAAGAAGATGCAGCTGGCAGAGGCAGGGTGAAGCCACGAGGACCGAGCAGGGGGACCAGCTGCTTACTATCCTTCGGAACGACATTCTGACTGCACTTGCTGTTAGCCAGGTGTATTGTGTATACTCCTCTGGTTTGCCCACCTACAAATACAGTCTTACCCTTTTCTTAAATCTTAACAAAGCCCTTTGCCAAGACTCACTGGTTCTTCTACAGATGGTGTCTTTGTTTTGTATATGGGAGTGAATGCACATGAAGTACAGAAGGCAGAAGACAACTTGGTGAGGTTAGTTTTCTTTCCTTTTACTTTTGTTGTGAGTTCTAGGGATCAAACTCAGGCTGTCCAGCTTATACAGCAAGCGCTGCTGTCCCTGACCCACCTCTCTGCCCATGTTTTCATGTCTGTATACAGCGAGCGCTGCTCTCCACTGTAAGAAAGCCTTTAAGGACTCCAGCAGCTTCTTTATTCTGTGTTTGAAACAGGTTCTCACTATGCAAGTCTGACCGGCCTATAATCCCCCACTTACCATACTGTCCTTGGACTCAACTCCACACAGGTCAACCTTCCTATGAATACTGGGATTAAAGGTATGCACTACCACATGGGGTCCTCTCTAAGTTTTATGGTTTTATATTTTATAATGCTAGCATTTTGATACAAAGCTGGTGGCTATGCAGAATGCTACAGACACCCTGAAAGACAGACAGTTTTGTACAGCGCTGAGCATAAAATGAACATAAAACCTAAGAAATAGGGACTGGGAAGATGGCTCAATAATTAAGAGCACTGGATACGCTTCCAGAGGACCTAGGTTCAATTCCTAGCACCCACATGGTAGCTTCCAATTGTCTGTTACTCCAGTTCCAGGAAGCTCCAGTTCCAACACTCTCATACATACATACATGAAGGCAAAGCAACAATGCACATGAAATTAAAAATAAAGAAATTATCTTAAAAACACAGGAAATACAATTCTAAGACCTTATCTCTGATCCAAGGAAAACTCAACATCACACACACACACACAAAAAACTGTGCATACATGTCTGTAGCAGTATTACTCATAACCGCCAAAAATGAAAACAATTCAAAAAAAAATCCCTTGATGAGTGAATAAACAGTGGTTTGGTGACACAAATGAACTATAACTTGATAAGGAAAAGAAAGAAAGTAACCAGACTTACAGCAGTGCAGCCAATCCTCAACTAATTATGCTACATGGAAAAAGGGCTGCTTCTTAGCGTGTGTACTGTGTGGCATCATTTACAGGGCACTCTGGAGAAAGGGAAACCATCAGGAGTCACAGCCCTTAGGGGCACACTAGGAACAGAGTATCAGTGTGGCAGGTCTTAGGGATAGGATGACAATCTGATAATGGAACTGTAGGGCAGAATGGGCTAAAGGGCACACCACTTTTCAAAGGTGAGTTCACAGGCCTGAGAAGGCTCAGCAGTTAGGCACACTTGCTGCTGCTACAGGTTTGATTCCCAGTAGCCAGATAATGACTCATAACCATGTTTCAGTTCCAGGTAATCGCATGTCCTCTTTTAACCTCTGTGGCCCCAGGAACACATGTGATGTACATACATACATACATACATACATACATACATACATGCAGGTGAGCTGCTCATACACCAAAATATTATTTTGAACTATAAAAACCCTAAAGTTTAAAGTACAGAACCACAAACAAAGCCTCCTAATCATGGTTGCATAGTTCTGTCAACTGTGTGAGAACACACATTCCCTACCACCTCATCAGCACCACCATCAGCAGCTCAAACTAGGTAGGCACTGGAGAGTGGAGAAACGGAGTCACGGGACTTTTACCTTTCTTGTGTGGCGGAGTCAACCCTGGCCACAGACTGCCTGACTTAGGAGGGCTTGCTGATAAGCGTGGGTTGACACTTTCATTTGATGGGAGGATCTGTGGTGTAGATAGGTCACTCAAATGGACATCAGTGATGTAGTCTGTAATATTTAAATTTTTATTATTAGCTTCAATTAAAATTACAAATGAAACTAAGTTATATTCCACATGCTCAATAATGTTAATTAACATAAAGATTCCAGGCACAAATGCAATGCATATACATACATAAAGCCAAAACACTCATCACAAATAGTAAATATCAATTTAATTAAAACAAAACAGAAAAAAAAAACCAAAAACAAAAACGATCAAGCATGACTAAAGAAGACAGCAAAGCCCTGGCGCTGAGAGCCTTCATTAAGTTTCCAAAGGGAGCAGCTGAAGGTTCAGGGCTGGCTAGTACTTCCTGGTGCGGGACAGTAAGGATTTTAGGGTTTGTGCACTACATGGTCTTAGTCATAGTTTTTCCACCCACGATTTAAAACACAAAACTCTCAGACGTATTCTCCTTCATTATCTAGTGACTATATGTTAAGAACAAACCCCATAAAGGTAATAAAGGGCCAGTTTGTCTCTGAATCATGCTTCCCTTGGCTTTTGACAAAGAAGTCTAGTTATGAGAACTGACATTCAGGCACTCGCTGACTAAAGAACTTCTATCCACAGTGCGTCCGTCTCCAGAGCCTAAGCACTCCTGGTTTATGTCCCTGGCTGGCACGAGACAGTCTGCACAGTAAGCCTCCCATCTTCCTAAGCTAAGGGAATACTGTTCACGGCAGAACTGCGAGACACTCAGACACTTCAACTGCCAGTCTTCTCTTCAATAGTCCCAAAGATGAACTTCCTGTCATTTCTTGGCCACAGAGTCACATGATCTGACTTTCTAATCATCTAATTTTACTGAATGTAGCATAGTCAGTAGTACATCAAGGTAAGTTAACTCCTAAAGAAAGAAATATGATATGTAAAACAATCCAACTCATGTCTTTCATTTGGGTATTTCCCTTCTCAAAAGGAATACTGTCCAATATAATGTACCTTAACAAAGTTCATGTACACATTAGCTATGTCTACAGTGCAAACCACTGGAATGAAATAACATGCATGATAAAAAATCATGGGTTGTGTTTCTTTTTCTCAGGATCTCAACAGAATTTGCTTGAAATAAAATGGAAAATTCCAAAGAGACTAATTTTCTAGACTACTGTGTAACCATAAAGGAATCCTGATAAGCTCTTCCATACCAAAAGAAAAAAAAAAAAAAAAAAAAAAGAAAGAGAAAAAGTGAATTCCTAAGTAAATGATCCACAAAATTATCTTCCTTTTAGTTTCATAATTTTATGATTTTCACTTAACATTTCAAGCAGACAGTATTAAACTACAAGTTTGTTAATTTAAAAATCCCAAAGCCAGGTATAGTAGCATATACCTTTTTAATCCCAGCATTCAAGAGGCAGAGGCAGGCAGATGTGTTTGAGGATAGCCTGGTCTACATAGTACGTTCCAGGCCAGCCAGGGGCATACATTGAGATCCTGCTTAGTAAGTAAATAAACAAATAAATAAATGAACAATCAATAAATAGATGACTTGTTCCAAAAGTGACAGTTAAGTGCCCACTGTCTGCACACAACACACACTAGCGTAGCACAGTCTGATTATTAATGGTCACCTGAGGCTCTGCCGTGTATTTGCACTTTGACGGTCTCCTGGCTGTTTAGGTCAACTGTTTCACACACCGTGTCTCTGTCTTTATCCAGTTCTACATCACAGTTTGCTTGGTTGATCTTGTTGCACATCTTCTCCTTCTGCCAGTCCTTGGCCATCTCTAGGTCGTCGTCATCCTGAATGAGCATTGTGGTCTCACTGCTGTCCTCAGGACAGCCTTTGCAGCCACTCTCATTCTCTGCCTTCTCACTGCTGCTACAGGACTCGCACGACTGAAAATCCACATCTGACTGGCTCTTCTCTTCTTCCACCGTCTCCTCAGAAGTCAGTGTTTGAGGCTCTTCCTCTATTTCCATGACCTGCTCCTTTAACTCTTCATGAAGCAGATCCATTAAACAGCGAAGGAACTCCTGAGCATCCTAGCACATCAACAAAACCACATTACAGTCTAAAGCCCAGGCTTGCAGGGACCTAAGAGGGCGAATGAATGACTATAGTACCACACTAAACAGGTCTATAGCCCATACTGCAGCAGAGCTACAACAATATACTCCAAAAGCAAACAAAAACTGCGCTTTGTAATGAAACTGGATAGAACAGAAAATAAGGATTTTCCTCATGTGATAATCAGAATTTGTAAATATGCCCTAAAATAAGTTACTAGGGAAATTGAGTTTAAGTTAAAGCATTCCCTGTCCAAGGACTGCATCACAAAGAACAACTGTCGATAGACCCACAAGAACTTATTTGGTAATAATATAATGTATTAATTTAATATAAATTCCTGAGCTGCAAAGACGGCTCAGTAAACGTGATTACCATGCAAGTCTGACCACCTGAGTTCAATCTTGTAAGCCTGATGTGGAGAGACAGCCCACTTCACAGAGGTCTCTGGCCTGTATACATGCAGCGTGATATGTGGATACTGCCACTCCTCAGACACACAAATAATGTTAAGCAAAAAAAATTAAAAATACAAATTTCTGAGGTCAAACCTACAGCTCTAAATTATGTCTGGAGATCCAGAACTTTATATGGAAAAAGTTACTAGGAAATATAGTAATAGTTTGAGAAAAGAGAAATGTGTGAGGACCAGCTATAAATTCTCAAGGTCCTACAGAAAAGTAAATAACTGAAGCTGAGTCGTGACAGTGAGAAAGCACACAGAAGTTAGACGGTTCCGTGCAGTGGGAGAACACTTGCCTGACATCCAACAAACACTGCTTCACTCACTGGATCCAAAGAAATGCAAAAACAAACAGTCAGGGGTGGAGGGGCACCTCTGTAGACCCAACACATGAGAGGCAGAGGAAGGGGGATCAGAGACTTAAGGCTATCTTCAGCCACATAGAGAGGTCAAGACCAGCCAGGGCTACAAGTCACCCTGTCTCAAAATTCCAAACACCAAAGACACAAAGGTGCAATGATCACAAAGGAAAATTGGGAAATAAAAAAGTATAATAACATTTTCTACTTATTAAAGATGATCACAGTGGAGACTGGGTAGACAGCTCAGCATGCAGAGCACTTGTTATTACACATGGTCAGGTCCCACTTCCAGCACCTATATGGTATGGCTCAGTCACTGGTAACTCCAGTTCTAGGAAATCTGATGCCTTCTCCTGACCTCAACAGGCACTAGGCACACATGGCACACATACATAAACACAGGCAAACACACTCATATGAATAAATAAATTTTAAGGATTTTTTTATAAAAGTAACTAACCTGCTGAGAATAACCTCGGAAAGTTGGATTTACAGTTTTAATTCCTTGGAACAGATTAGCAGGCACAACAGATCCTGGCCTGAAAAACAAACAGATTTAAACAGATGTTTTTATAGTTTTAACTTTTTAAAAAATTTTATTACTCTCATGCTGCACAGTATTTTTCCAAAATGCAGCTTCATAAACAAATAAAGCAAAAACTTCATAAAACAAATAAAGCATAAACTTCATAAAGCAAATAACCTAGTATGCAAATAATGACCAGTATGCTAAGACACGGCAAACAGTGCTATCTTTCCATACTTATAATACTGATTTTTAAACATAATTACATTAAGTACATACCTGCTTTTGTGCCACAATTCTGTCATTAGTTTGAGATAACTTTTACAAATTGCTGGTTTCTTATCTGTTCTAGCCAGTCCTCCACAATCAAGAAAGAACTGTGTCAAAGGTGGGCTAATTTAAAAAAGAGAGCAATGTCAGAGTGGAGTCAAAGCTGAATCCTCACTACTTTCTAGTTGTACAGTGATTGACAGCACACGTTAACCTCTCCATTAGGTCTTTGCCCCTTTATGGTCTGACAGTCACTCCTTTATATCACTAGTAAGTTTAACAAATCATTTTTGGACTCGCCAAATCAGGGTCCCCTATTTCTGTTTCTGAGTGCTGGGATAAGAGGCTTGAACTCTGACTCAATCTCTTTCTAAATTTGTTGTTGTTGTTGTTGTTGTTAATGAAGAGTCTTGGCAATTGTGCAGGGCGGCACATACCTGTAATTTCAGCACTTAGCAGACAGGACCAGGAGAAACACCCTAAGTTCAAGGCTAGCCTGGGCTACAAGAAGTAAACAAGGAAGAAAAGAGGTATAGAAAAAGGCAGAAAAGGACTAATCAGGGTGAAGAGAGAAAGAAAGGGCAGGAGGGGAGGAGGGACTGCTATGCAGCTGAGGCCAGCCTCAGCTCCTGACCACTCTGCCTCAGCCTCTTCCTGTGTACACTGAATACAGAACTCCTAAACAAATCTCAGTCAGTGTGCACTGCTTCTGTCCTCCTCATGCAGCCTGTTTCCTCCCTTATATTCTCTCTGCTCAGAGGCACCCCAGGACTCTGGTTCTCGGACTTTTCTTCTAAATACACTCTTTCTTGGGTCATCTTAAATTCTACAAATATACAAGTGATGGCCACATTCATGATAGCCTTCAGCCACCTTGTAGCAAATGAATCTAACACTCAAAATTTGACTTTCAAGTGACCCTGATCTTCCAGTAATCTTCGACACTCTTATTACCAGCATTATGTATGCATGCAAAAAAGACAGAAACAGTAAGACAATAAGACTCATCAATTAAGAGACCCCACTGCCCTTCCAAATAGTTCCTTCATCATATGACTCTATTGTAGGAGGAGCAAAGACAGGAAGAGGAAGGGAAGAGGAGGAAAAGGAAGAGGAGGAGCTAAGAGGGAGACGGAGACCGAGAGAGGGGAGATGGAGGCCGATGTTAGATTGTCTGTAGCAGTCAAAGGTAGTTGGTATATCTAGGTAGGGTATTGGGTTACACTTCTGATTGTATGGGCATCTTGTTATTGATCATTACCAAATATATAAGCCTTTGGATAATCTAAGCATTAGAGTCTCATCTGTACCAAGCCTGTGTGGTTGGCGGGATGGTCTGGGCAATGCCACTTGCAGAGACAGTGTGGAAGATTGGCAGAGCCATCTCCCACGCTGGCGTCCTGTGGGTGGCAAGGCTGGTGTCTCTAGCTGGCCATTTCTAGCTGTGGCACACACATGGCCTCTGACCACACAACATGGCGGCTGAGCTCAGCAGAGCTGCTGCAGCTTAGACAGTCGGCTCTACCAGCAGCCTTATTAAATAATTACTACAACACTCTATTATTAAACTTCAAACCTCCTCCCTTTCCCAGTACTCTAACCATATCCTAGCAACCATCTATTGTAAAAAAAAAAAATCTCCAAATTCATCCTCGCCAAGATTGTGCAAGGCACTATTATTTCTTACTTAGATTATTACATATCTTCTGTTTTTCCAAATTACACTTTTTCCTACAATCCACTGTCCATATGGCAACCAGGGCTGCAAGACAGACTACTTCACTCCCCTGCTATAAAAGGACTTCAGTGGTCTCTTGCCACACCTGAGACCTCAGTTTTAACGTGGACGGCCATGCCCTATCTAGTTACTCCACATTCACTATGTCTGCCACACATATTTTCTTCCAGGTTCTCAGTGTCACACTCTTTCCAAAGCTGCTCACAAACTCAAGTCATGCTCTGACAAGGTAATAACCACCCTATTTATATGCTGCAAATGGAGGGGCGTAATAAAAGGGATTCTACCAGTAGAAATATACTTTCATACAATTTCTCACCTAAAAATGATCTTAGAATTTGATAAACTTATATTGTTTTCTGTCCATAAATACTGTTCAGTAGAGCAGTGTGCTTAAGGGCCTAAATTTGAGGACCAGCACTGCAAACCCAAAAACAAATACTTTGCCCAAGGACATACTACTAGAAGCCTAAGCCAGGATCCTTAGTCTTAGAAAACTACAGGCATTAACTGGGCAGGTTACAGATGCTTGTGGTCCCAGTACTTGAAATGAGGTAGCATAAGGATCAAATTTCAAGGCCATCCTCAGCTACATAGTTCCAGTACAGCCTGGGTGAAAATATGACACTGTCAAGAGAAAAACAAAATAATAAACTTAGATGCATACACAGCAATCCCACTGGGACAACAGATGTCTTCACCCAGGTTCTTGCCTCTCTGCTCTGGGAGTTACTCACCTACTATAGCAACAAGCTATCTAAGCTAAACCTATACTAGACTTGAGTGTGCTGGGGTACATGTTTAGTTCCAGCACTTGGGAGGCATAGCCTGTTGGATCTCAAGTTGGAGACCAATATGGTTCTCAAAGCAAATTCAAGGACAGCCAGAGAGAGAGAAATAGGAAGGAAGGGAAGGAGGGAAGGAAGGAGAGAGGGAAGGAAGAAGGGAAGGGGGGAGGGAGGGAGGGGAGAAAAGAAAGAAAAGAAAACCTGTGTTGGTCTCACTACTTACCAGTTAGAAAGAGCCTGCAGAGCTGCATTCATATAACAAGTATTTCCAATATTTTTCAAACCTGTCAGGCCTGTGGAAAAAAAATATTAAGTCATCATTCAATAAAACACGAATGACTCAATTTTCTTGGTGTTTATTAAGAACAATTTCAAGTTAGAGAAATGGACTGGTGGTTCACTAGCAGAGCACATGTGTACTGTGTACAGAGCCCTGAATTCAATGCCTAGTGGGCAGACACACGCACATTCACACAGACACAGAACAGGAGCATTAAAAATACAGAAACATGGAGACATAGGGCAGCAGCCTCAACAACTCAGAGGCCACACTGTTGGAAACCTCTCACTCTCCAAATTCTTAAGATTTAGATAAATTCAAGGATTTGTTAACTTAACCTAAAAAATCTGAACTTAAAAAAAAAAAAAGATAACCTTTTCTACTGTTATGTAATAAAGAATACATGGGGGTGGGGCACAATGACCAGGGTCTCATTATGTACCACTGACTGTCCTGGAATTCACTCTGTGACCAGCTCACCTTGAGCTCATAGAGATCTGACTGCCTATGCCTCCTGAGTAGTGGATTAAATGAGACACTACCAGTTTAAGAATATATTTTAAATAATCTGATTTGAGATTACAGTCCTCAGGCTGGAGAGATGGCTAAGTAGTTAAAGAGCACTGACTGCTCTTCCAGAGGTCCTGAGTTCAATTCCCAGCAACTACATGGTGGCTCACACCCATCTGTAATAGGATCGGATGCCCTCTTTTGGTGTGTCTGAAGACAGCTACAGTAGTACTCACATAAATAAAGTAAATAAATCTTTTTAAAAAATATTACACTTCTCATTCTGCCCAAAGCCCAATGGGAAATCAGCCTGCAGTCTGTGCTGGGTGTGGAGCCCCACAGGCTGCATTTACCTCGTCTGTCAGTTGGCACTCTATTTTTGTCATTAAGACAGAAAACAGAAACTGACATCAACTCCCAATACAACAAAAAAGAAACAATGACAAATATTTCAAAATTAGAATTATAAGCCAGGCGTAGTGGTGCATACTTTTAATCCCAGCAGTCAGGAAGCAGAGGCAAGTAGAACTCTGTGAGTTTAAGATCAATCTGGTCTACATAGCAAGTTCCAGGACAGCTATAAGTATGTAATAGAGAAACTGTTTCAAAGGAAACAACAAAATAATCTAAAAATAAATTTAAGAAATCCTAGGGCTAATGATATAGCTCACTAGAAGGGCGCCTGTCTAATATGCACACAAGTCTTGTATTCC
Organism: Rhabdomys pumilio; assembly: GCA_030674055.1. NCBI lineage: Eukaryota > Metazoa > Chordata > Mammalia > Rodentia > Muridae > Rhabdomys > Rhabdomys pumilio. The sequence goes on from JANHMN010000001.1 coordinate 6,859,833, forward strand.
AAGAACTAGCAGAACATTCGGTGTTTGCATTAAATACTGTGAGCCTTAAAAAATATGAGAAATCCTGATACACTGTCTCCCAATGTAGGAATTGAAAGTTTTGAGTGAACAGGGCAAGAGGACCCCTGGAACCACCTGACTCTTTTTCCAAATAATGCTGCCGCCTTGAAAATTCTTGTCTTCCTTTTTTCTTTTCATTTCTTGTTTTTTCTTTTTCTTTTTGTAGATGAGGTTAAAATAAGAGCAGTATAAGCAAACCTCTGACCTCAGCCTCCTCGAGTGCCAGGCCACAGGCACACAGTTTGCCAAGGTAGCAACTTCACATCACCCTAGCCACCCTTTACTGGCAGGTGAGAACTCAAAAACAGATGGACAGCTAAAGGCTCCCAAAAGACAAAGCGGAGTCCAGTTGTGATAAACTGACACCAGACAAATCAAGTTTGCATCACCTGCAAACACTGGTCCACAAGGTCAAAATCCTCAGTTCTGTTCATAATTATTATCCCTAATCTCTACTAATAAAGTTTTGCATTTTGTACTTCTCACCATGCAGCTTCCTAGTGAGACGGACAGTCCCACACAAAGGAGTGCTGACAGAAGGGCTTTACCTCTGGCCTTCAGCTCATCCTCCTCTTCTACTTCTATGTCCAGATCTTCAAATACAGCAACCAGAGGGGTTTTCAATGCTGTATTACTGGGTATTTTAAAATCCTTAATAATAAAAAAAATAACAAACTTGAATAAATCCTTATACTATCAAAACATACTTTAATTTTAACTTACATAACATTTACAGCACACAACTACTGAAAGATATTACGTATATATAACAACAGAAACTGGCCAGCAGAGTGGCACATCTTTGTAACCCCAGCACTCAGGAGGCACAGGCAAAATGATCATCTCAAGGCCAGTCCTGGATGGTAAAAAGTTAGAGGGCATCCTGAGCTACATGAAACTCTGCTCAGAAAACAACCGTAACAGTGGGGCTAGAAAGCTGGCTTAGAACTAAGAGCATGAGAGGACCTCAATTCTATTCCAGCCCCCACACCAGATAAACTGCTGCCCCACCCCAGCTTACATGGGTCTGATGCCTCTCCTGGATTCCCAAGGCACCTACATTTACACATGTACATACCCACACTCACAAAATTTTAAAAATTAAAAACTAAAATGTAACAACAGTAAAGATAGAAATAATGGCAATTATTACAAAATATACATTTCTGTTTTATAGAAAACAGACTTTAATGTTGGCTGTGTGGATCTATGGGAATACAGGTGTGCACAGCTGCCAAAGGCCAAGGCAGCAGGTCCTGGACACAACGGGAGCCATAGGGAGTGTTGAATCACTCGCCTAGTATCGGTGCTGGGGACCAAACTCAGGTCCTCTGCAAGAGCAGTACGGACTATTAACCTTAGTCACCTTTCCAGTCACAAAACACTTTCTAAAAAAAAAAAAAAAAACTGTATTTAAGCTGAAGAACTAACTTTATCTAAACTAGTGACATGCCTTGTCTTTTACAGTCTCTAACTTCTATAGCAACAAAGGGTATCACCGAGAAGCTCCTCCACAGACTCCCCTGCTTCTCTACCGTTTTACACATGCACACACAACCAAGGCTTCTGTAAATGAGAATCAGCCATCTTTGCAAACATATCTAAGTCTCCTGATTCAAAGAGCTAGGTTAACACTGATGCTAAGCTTTAGGATGTCTAGTGATTCTCAAGGTAAACAGGGTGCTGAGGAAAGAGAATGAGAAAGGGACTGTGCTCACAAAGGCCATGGAAGTCCTGCCACCTGTCTAGACTTAGATTTACAGAAAGAGTATTAACAAAAAGCCTACAGAAACCTACTAGAGTGTAAGCTAATTTTTACAATATATATATATATATATATATATATATATATATATATATATATATATGTTTTTTTTTTTTTTTTTTTTAAAGGAACTGAACATTGACACTCAGCACAGGTAGATAATGTTTCACCCAGAAGATAAGGGTTATTTAGGATAATCTCTGGCTGGTCGGTGGTGGCGCACGCCTTTAATCCCAGCACTTGGGAGGCAGAGGCAGGTGGATTTCTGAGTTCGAGGTCAGCCTGGTCTACAGAGTGAGTTCCAGGACAGCCAGGGCTACACAGAGAAACCCTGTCTCGAAAAACCAAAAAAAAAAAAAAAAAAAAGGAAAATCTCTGTATCTGGTATGACATGTCCCTTCCAACCTTTCCTTAAAGAGCTTTGACAAGACACAGGTGTTTTCCACTTTCAACCCCACACTCGCCTCCCATTCATTCTGTGCTATGCAAGAACAAGGCAAGACTCAAGTGCTGCAGGTGAGCACTTAGATAAGCTTTCTGAAATACACATACGGTCAGGTACTTGTAAATTCCAACAACATGACAAATTCTGAAATTATTTCCTGAACATTTATAATCTAAATGATATTACCTGGACACTGTTTTCTTGTGTTTGTTGAGGCTGTCTTACATGAGGTAATGAAGGAGGAGTTCCTAATTTTCTATCCAAAAATACTTCTTTGCTGCAAGCATAACACCATACTCGAAGAGTGGTGAGGTTCACAGTTAGATAATGCTTTGTCTCCTACAGAGTTTCACAGGAGGAAAAGGGAGCTGCCATTAGATAGACTTGAAAACATTTCTACAGAGGACCTCATAAGAAACTGCAGCCTTTGACAAACAATAATTTACTCAGAAGAGCTACTGTGGAACACACACATGAACACATCAAAAATTCTTTACATGAACTATAAAACCTTGTACAGTAACAACACCTAACCTAGTCTACAAGTTATCCCACTGTCTGTTCCCCTCATTCACAGGACAATGATAACTACAGCAGTGTAAGGTTCCTCAGCTCTGCAGTTAGCAAACAAGAATACAAGGCAACAGTCAGGAAACTAGGACAGTGGTGTTCCTATAATCCTAGCAGGCCCAAGGATCATGTGTTCAAGATCAGCCTCTACTATATAGAAAATCTATATATATAAAAATCAGACTGCACCATAGGAGATTTTTTTTTCAGGGTATTTAACTCTAGGAAAACAGAACTGCAAAAGAACATACATTATTTAAATTGTTTAAAATACAACTCAAGCAACAGTAAAAAATAAGGTCTCAGATAGATTGACAGCCTTCTGCACGAGGGCTGAGCCCTACAGAACACACAAGCTATGGCTGACTAGTTTCTTAGTTTTCTGAAGGATGGCCATAGAAAGTACCACTTCAGATGTACCAGGAAGTAACTGTGTACAATGCTGCCTTAGGGCTTCAAAGATTTGGGCTTAATTCTCATAGGAATCTTGGCTGAGACTAGTGAGTACCTTAAAATACCATTCATTAGAGAAATATACCATTTAGAATGGAAGGTCTACATTAAATATTTTTCAAGATTCATGTCAGACTTACATGGGAAGCACCATACCTAAGTTCAAACCTACGACCCACAGTGCAAGGATAGAACCAACTTCCCCAAATTGTCCTCTGACCTCCACATGGGCATGCTGTGGTACACACATGCCTCTCACACACAAATTTAAAAACAAAAGAGAAATTATAAATTAAAATTTAAAGACAATCAAAAATCTTAAGCATCTACACTAACTTCAACCTTCATGACCTGATACTATACCTACAACCTCCAAACACATGTATACGGACTGCCTTTATCAATGCTCAACTATAACCATGTATTAATACACATTTTCTTAGCAGTTCCCTCCCTACCTTTCACTGAGAATAAGCAAAGTTTTATCTTATATATTTTCTAAAAGGCAAAGATTCTAGCTTGGTGTGGCACCACCCATCTGTAAGGTAACACCTGAAAGACACAGGGAGGAGGACCCCAGATTCTAGGCCAGGCTACACAGCTAGATCAGATCACAAACACCTCACAAACTCCACTCACAACTTGAATGAATGTTATACTGATTCTCTTTTCCTTCAGGTTCTCAGTGATACAGTGCATGCATGGCAAAAGTATGGCCCTGGATCTAGTCCCAGCACCAGCCAATGCCATGTATCCAGTAAGTCTGTCCATACCTGTGAGTGTATGGTGCTGTGATCCACTTGCGACTCCCCGCAGCCAACATAGGAACACCTATTCTATAATAAGTATGTAAGATGAAAGTATTTTATCACAAGCACATTATTTACAAACAGCACTAAATAACATTTACACTTAAGTTTAATTCAATGATTGGATTACTTACATAGTTAGATAACATAATTAAAAGGTATTAAGCACAAAGACTAGATTAAGTATTTCAAAACTGAATGTTATCTCACCTCCAGTAGAAGGTAAGCATAGACAAACCTAGTGGTTTACTAAAAGCTCTAAAAACATACTTCAATTAAAATCCAAAGTTTGAACTTTCATTTTCTTATTAGTTATGTTTTAAAAGTATACTCATATAAAATTATTTTATATATCAAAAAATTGTTATTAATATGTATAAATTTCCAAGTGCAAACTTTCAGGAGCACACACACATACCTCCAGGCACGCCCACAGGTTTGGTCCTCTGACTTTACAGTCCTGACAAGCGCCCTAGGAAAGTAAACACAAGAGACATTTTCTGTGTCAGTACAATCAGACATACACAATTCACTGTAACGACATATATTTTTGAATGTGACACAGAGTATTCTACTAATTTACTTAAATGTGTATTTAAAAGGAAAGTGAGTATGGCAATTTAAGGCATGACACTATATAACTTACATGAGATTTCTGTATCAAATCCTCTTTTGTTATTTCACCAACTGAATCCAAATGTGGACAATGATTTCGAAAAGTCGTCATTTTCTTTCGGTTTTTTTTTTCTTCTCTTTCTCAATGCTTTTCAAATCAGGCAAAACCTACAGGAAAGGTGACCCAAAACTTAATTACAGTATTTTAACAAACTACAAATGGCTAAACCAAAAGGTAAAACAAGGACTATACATACTCTCCCTGTAAAATATGTCCAGACGAACTTGGAGCAGGTGTAATAAAAAGTCCTCACTGACTGACTGACTGCTGACTGACTTGAGACAGTTTCACTGTGTAGTTTGGCTGTCCTGGGATTCACCTGTAGACCAGACTGGCCTGAACTCATAAAGGACCCTCTGGTCTCTGTCTCCCAAATGCTGGAAATAAAGATGCCCCATTACACCAGGCTTGTTTTGTTTGTCTGTTTTTTGAGACAGGGTCTCACCAGGTAGCTTTGGCTGTCCTGGAACTCGTTATATAGATCAGATTGGCCTTAAACTCATCAAGATCAACCTGCCTTTGCCTTCCAAGTGCTGGGATTAAAAATGTGTTCCACCACACCTGGCTTAATAGATCTTTGAGAATTTCATTTATCTGTGACCAGATTTTCTCCCTTTTTCAACTCTTCCCAAATCTACCCTCCTTTCCTACCCACCAAAATTTGTGTCTCTTATTTTAATACGAATCAAATGCAATTTGTGCTGCCTATATATTCTTGGGTGTGTGACCTTCCACTAGAGCATGGTTAACTTAACCTGGGACTACACTCAAAAGAACAAACAAACTTGACTCAGCCTCCACAAGCAACTATCAGCTGCAATAGCTCTTTGTCTGGGAGTGGACTTCGTGCTCACCTCCCTCTCTGTGCTGGGTTCTGTGCATGATGTCATCACCACTGCTCTGTGGTCTCCAGGGGTTTCCTTTTGATCATCCACCACTGTCTCATCCACAAGATCCCAGAGCCTTGAAAGGATGGTATGGTACAGACACCCGATTGGAGGCTGAGTGTTCTGCACTCTCTTATTCTCTATCCCTTTAACAGTGTGGGCATGCTAAAAATAAAAGCTTCTCTGATGAGGATTAAGAGATGTATTAATCAGCCTGGCAATGGTGATATACCCTTTAATCCCAGGACTCAGGAGCAGAACTCTGAATTCAAGGCCTGCCTGGTCTACAGAGTGAGTTACAGGACAGCCAAAAAGAATCCCTGTCTCAAAACCAACCAAACAAAAAAACAAAACAAAAAAAGAGGCATATCAATCTATGGGTGTAACACTAAGTTATTACAAGTCAGTTTAATACTGTGTTCATTAGCAGATGGCAGGTTCTCCCCCTGGGGTCCATGACCTATCTAGCAAGAGGTAATCTGTCCCAATAATGGTACCAAATATGAGTTCATCTTGTGGGACGAGCCTCAAATGAAGTCAGAAAGTAATTGGTTCGCCCACAGTGCTCACCAGTAGGCGTGTCTTGCCAGGACAGCTGTTATGGTAGCTTGCACAGTTCACAGCTGGGTAAGAGTGATGATTACATTTCTCCTTCACCAGCACATACAGAAACTTCCAGAACTATGAAAGGAAACCAGTAAGGATGAAGCATCCATGGAGTACTAGCTTTACACCTCCATGTCCTATGGCTCAGTGTTATGTGCTGTCTACAGCAGTAGATTACCAACCAGAGGGAACCAGGACTCAAACCAGTTATCCTTTGACTTCCACACATACACTGTGGGTACATGTGAGCCTATACTCACATACACATACAGACAATAAGCAGTTTGAAAACTGGTATTTTTTAACATTTGAAAAATATTAACCAAACCACACTGTGGACTTCAGGGCATGAAATTCAATTTAAACACTTGTTAATGTCTTATTCATGTTTTAAAGAAAATCTTCGGCAATCTTTTACACCTATTTACCCAAGTACATGTACTGTCAGTCAAGAAGGAAGAGCTGGGTTCAATTACCCTCTCACCTTAAGTAACTCAAAATGTAAACAAACAAAACATATAAAGCAATGGCTTTTAGGTACCAGACAACATACAGTATAGAACGGTGGCTCCAGCAAAATTAAAATTAGTTATGGCACTCTGACCAGCCCCTGCAGGCCTGGAGAGAACTTGCAGGCCTCAGAACAGAAAGGAGGAATACAAACAGCTGGGTCGTCTCAGACAATTCAGGAAGCTCAGGGTGATTAAAGTTTACAAGGTACAGTCTCCCAGAAAAAAAGCACAGAGGCAGTAGTGACCAATCTCTGGAAGGTGGCAGGGACTGCCACTACAAACTCACTCCCAGCTCTAATGAGTGCACAGCTGAGACACAACAGGAACAAGCAAGACCCAGAGACTGGAGCAGGGAAACATTCTCAAAGCCTGTCAGGCTGTAAGTTGCCACCAGCCACATCTCAAAGACTGATAAACAGAGGTAACAAACCATTCAGACGGCAGCACCTCAGCAATGAAGAGTAACAGTCTTCCCTATACTAACTAAATACTTAAAGATATTTTGGTATTGCCTTCTAAAACCTCAAAGGGAAGTCTTTGCCAAAAAAAAAAGAAAGGAAGGGAGGGAGGGAGGGAGTAAGGAAGGGAGAAAGAAAGAAAAGGAAAGAGAAAAAAGGAAAGAGAAAAAAGGAAAGGAAGAAAGAGAAAAAGAAAGAAAACCAATGGGGGTTCCAGGAGCGCAGGAGAGACAGCTCAACATTAAGAACACTGGCAGGGCAGTGGGCAGAGATGAGCGCAGGTGGAGGGCGTGGACCGACAGAGCGCACCGACCATGGCCTCCAAGTGTCCCAAGTGTGACAAGTGTACTTCGCCTAGAAGGTGAGCTCCCTGGGCAAGGACTGGCACAAGTTCTGTCTCACATGTGAGCGCTGCAACAAGACACTGACCCCCACTCCCCTGGCGGCCACACTGAGCATGATGGGAAGCCCTTCTGTCACAAGCCCTGTTATGTCACACTGTTTGGACCCAAAGGTGTGAATATCGGGGGCGCTGGTTCCTACATCTACTAGAAGCCTCCCAGGTCACTGGCCCCATCGAGGTCCCTGTGGTGCAAACTGAGGAGCGGAAGACCAGCAGGGGGCACCCCAAGGGTCCCAGCAAAGTCTCTAGTGTCACCACATTCACTGGGGAGCCCAACATGTGTCCTCGATGCAACAAGAGAGTGTACTTTGCTGAGAAGATGACCTCTCTGGGCAAGGGCTGGCACTGGCCCTGCCTGCGCTGTGAGCGCTGCTCCAAGACACTGACCCCAGGCGGGCATGCTGAGCATGATGGGCAGCTCTACTGCCACAAGCCTTGCTATGGAATACTCTGGACCCAAAGGAGTGAATACTGGAGCTGTGGGCAGCTATATCTACGACAAGGACCGGGAAGGCACAGTTCAACCTTAGATCTGCAGATGCTGTCCTCGGGGTCCTCTATTTGACCCTGAGCCAAAGTGACCTGTCGCCTCATCCTGCCTCAGCGTGTCTCGCCTGCAAATCCAAGACCTAAGTGGTGGAAGAGAAAGCCTGGGTAGTCCCCTTCATCACTTTGGCATGCCCTATGTTGCCCACCGTTTACTTTCTGTCTGTGTGCCTCCATAGCCCCGTGGGTCCTGTGTTCCTGTACCCAGCATTCTCTCTGTCCCTGTGTCCCCATGTCCCTGATAGCTCTCCCAGGTGGCTGTCCTGTGAGGTCCCTTTGCCCACACCTGCCCACCAGTATTATTTATGCTCTGCTTGCTAGTGATGGCCATGAGCTCACAGCATTCCCAGGGTGCCGGCACCCCTGCAAGGAGCCCTCTGCTGGCTCCCACACTACTCCCTGCTTACCCTCACAGGTAAGTTCACAGCTATGGAGACTTTTGCCTTCAATAAATAGTTCGGTTTGAGGATTGAAAAAACAAACAAACAAACAAACAAACAAACCACTGGCTACTCTTCCAGAGGGCCCAAGTTCAGTTCCCAGCACATCCACAAGCATACCTATCAACGACTACATTTTTCAGGGAATCCTATGCATTCCTCTGGCCACTTCATGAACCAGGAATACATATGTTACACATATATACTTGTACTCATAGTCATAAAACGAAAATAAATCAATTTTTGTTTGTGTTTTGAGACAAGGTTTCATTATGTAGTTCTGGCAGGGCTGGAACTGCTTTGTAAGCTAGGCTGGCTTGAACACAGAGATTCTCCTGCCTCTGTCTCCAGCATGTCACTTCAGTCAGCTCAATCTTTACAAAATAAACAAGAAAACAGAAGAAACTCACCATCGAACTCTGATCGCCACATGTACACACACAGATATAAAAGAACCCTTGTAAATATAACTTTATAAAGCTGAGTTTTGTTGGTTGGTTTGTGTGTTTAAAGAGACTGAAACCCAGTGTTCTACCAGTGAGCAGGTACCCCAGGCTGCACAAGCTGGCTCTTAAATAGACTTTGCAAGATTCTTTTCCAAAGGGGCTGTAACAATGTCTACTCCACTGACAAGTAAGGAAAGACCTCTTTTTGCACCACAAAACAATTTTCTCTACAAACAAAGGATTTTTTTAAAAACAAAGAATTGTTTAAAAACAAGTGTGTCACACACAGACAGGAGACTGAGGAAGAGGGCCAGCTCAGCCTTCTCCAGTACTTTCAACCTACACAATTTAAAATCCTGTTAATATCTTACCAGTGTGAGCACATAGCAGAACATCTACCAAATGAAGAAACTTGGTAAATGGAGCTTTAACTTGAAACACATTTCACAAGTTTTATATATAATATAAAACCTACATAAGACAGAAAATATGGTATTTGCCTTTCTGAATGTGCCTTATTTTATTTAACATAATTTCTAATTCCATCCATTTTTCTACAAATGACATAATTTCATCCTTTTTTACAGGTGAACAAAACTCCATTGCATATATGTGCCACATTTTCTTTATGCACTCATTTGTTGATGGGCATCGAGGCTGGTTCCATATTAACATGTGTGACTAGGACTTCAGTAATCACGGAGAACAAGTCCCTGCGTGACTCAGACTCCTCTAGGTGCAGAGTCAGGAGTGCAGCGGCTGCACATTCTATTTGATATATTATTGAAGAGCTTCCATGCTGATTGCCCCAGTGGCTATGCCAGTTGTATCTCTACTGGCAGTGTCCCTCTCTCCACATTCTTCCCAGCAATGGTCCCTTGTTTTGTTGATGACAGGCGCTGACTGTTAGCAATCTAAAGGCAGTTTTAACTGTCATTTCCCTGGTAGCTCAGCATATTCACGCTCAACATTTCCTGCAAATATTTACTGGCCATCTGCAGCTCTTCTTTCAGAACTGCCTGCTCATTTGCCCATAGTTTACTGGATGACTGGGGGAATGTTTAATTCTGGGCTCTTTATCAACTCTAGAACTAATCATCAGATGCACAGCTGACTGTACCAGACTTCCTCTCACTCTGTGGTCCTCACTCTTCACTCCTGCTTGACACACTTGCAGACATTTACTTGCTCTCATTCCCTCTATTCTAACTTAGGGCTATTTTATTTTTCCTGTGTATGTGTGTAAATGTATACCAGTATGTACAGGTGCTGATGGAGGCCAGAATGGGTGTCAGTTCTCAGAGCTGGAGTTATACTCTGAATCATTGGGAACTGAACCTACATCCTCTGGAAGAGCAGAAAAGGCGCTCACCTACATCCTCTGGAAGAGCAGAAAAGAACCCCCCAGGCATCTCTCCAGTGCATTAGATTTTAAAAGATGGTCTTGATGAACTTTATCAATACCTCTCAGGATACTAAGAGCTTCCCATATTTCCTGCTTCACTTGCTGATATAATCTATTATCAAATTTGGTTGGTAATGGTCCTTATGTTGGGGCACACAGTCTACTACACAGTCTACTTGGCCCAACAATGTTGCTTACCTGTTGCTTCACATGTGACCCTACTGGATAACACTGCACTTACAAACTCTGTATTTCATGTGACAGTGGCATTTTCCAGAGATACAGGCACATGTTAGATTCATGGAGCAGCGTCTTCAGTGGTGGAGCCGAGGGCTTCCCGCATGATAAGGCATTCTTAACTTAAAACCATCTGCCATGCTACTTTTTTCTCTTTTTTTAATGCTACTTTTTTCAAAGACAAATTCTTTTTGTCACTGATGGTTTTGTTTTGGTTTTGGCTTTAGAGACAGGATCTCACTATGCTACCTTTGCTGGTTTGGAATTCACTATGTAGATAAGACTGGCCCTGTACTCAGATATCCAAAGGTCTCTGCCTACCAAGAGCTGGGTTTAAAGGCATACATCACCATGCACAGCCCCAAAGACAAATTCTTGATCATCTTTTCAGTCTTTTCAGGATAACTTGTTAACTCAAATTTTTAGCTTGTGGGTAAATTTTCCTCATTTTGGCATACTCCTCTAATAGCAACTATACAAGAGACCGAGAAGGAATGATTACTGAGACCAGGATGTGAAAGCCAGCTTGGACAACAGGGCCAGACTCATCCACAATGCAAATTTAAAATATAAGGCTAGAGAGATGGCTTAGATGTTAAGGGCACTTGGTAGTCTTGCAGAGGACATGCATTTGGTCCCAAGAACCTCTGTGGCAACTCAAAACTATCTCTAACTCCAGATTCAGGGGATCTGACTCCCTCCTCCGGACTCCTTAAGCACCAGGTACTTTATACAAATGTCCTACAGAACAAATCCTTCATACTTATACAAAGACCTACAGATCACAGGAGTAGTCATCCTAAAACCCCTAAATCATTAATTTTGAATCAAGCCTCAACCTACCAAAGTTTGAAGCTACAACCACCAAGTTACTAAAGCAGCCTAACTGTGTTGTAGATAGCTTTCCCTACATCCACAGATAAAACCAAGTCCTCACCATCAGCTTTGTCATAGAGACCATCACAGAAAACTACAGCCAGTCAAATGCAGAGTTGTGTGAATTCAGATCCCAGTGGACATATCTACAAACAACTCCAGCACCTAAGGTTCAGGGAGCACTGCAGAAGAGGATGGAGAGGAGAGGAAGACTGTTAGAGCCAGAGGATCAGAGTTCAGTGTTGAGATTGTTTCTCCTAGTAACACCACAAACTGTCCCCATGACATGTCAGCCTAAACATGAACTGACTAAGGATGACAACTATAGATATCCTAGGGCGGACTGGGGAAAGCCCACAAGGCCTCAACACTGCAAAAAGAACTCCAGGCAACCAAGATATGCTGAGAGCTGGAGAAATAATCTTCCCCAGGGAAAAGTTGATCAATTGGCTATTCAAAACCAAATGCTGAGCTCTAAAAACATACATAGAATATAACACTATATCCATTGGGCAGGTTATAGTTAGGAATAGATATGTATGTATGTATGTATGTATGTACATATGTATGCATGCATGTACAAACAATTAATGAAAAACCTGCCCATGAAGCCAGGTATGGTGGCACTCGCCTTCAATCTCTACAGAGGCAGAAGCTGGTGAATCTCTGTGAGTCTGAGGCTAGCCTTGTCTATAGAGCGAGCTCCAGGATAGCCAAGACTACATAGAGAAACTTCATCTCAAAAGAAAGAGAAAGAGAGAGAGACAGACAGACAGACACAGGCAGGCAGGCATGCATGCATCAACTTAAGATATCAAGGAAGGCTGTATGGGAAGATTTGGTGGGAGGAAAGGGAAAATGATGTAATTTATGATAATCTTAAAAATAAAAAGAAATTTTTAAAAATCTGTCCAGTAAGTGGCAAGTCATGGTCAATTTTAGGTTATCTAGTTGAACTAATTGTAACATATATGGGAGAGAAAACATGAAAGGGTTAACAAATTTGACAGAGTGATAATAAAATCCTCAAGTAATCTGAGCCTTAAGTCTTATATCAAACAAGACCAAGGACAAGGACAGCCACTGGATCAACACAGCAGCCCAGCCCATGCCTATAATTCCACTAGTGAGGCAGAGGTAAGGGAACACCACCATTGTGAGAACAGTCTGGTTTACAGTTAGTTCCAGGCCAACAAGAGCTACACAGACAGAAACAAAAAGGACAGCCATTAAATCTAGAGAGTGCAGCTCAGTGGTCCTGTGTCTTCCCAGCATACATGAGACCCTAGGTTCCTTCCCCAATATCACCACAAATCAACAACTTACTCAGACAGGTACAAACAGAAAAGCAAATGTAACTACCATATTCCAGTGACAGCCACTATAAGGAAAATGGATGAGCCTTTCTGTTTGCTCACTGAAGATAACATTAGCAATCATAAAGGAATAAACACCAACAGGAGTATTGGCACAAACCTGTAATCCCTGCCCTGGAGGTGGATGTCAAAGAGTGTTAGTTTAAGGCCACTCTGAGCCACACAGGGAGACTGTGTCTCAAAATGAATGAAAGAGCAAATAAAACTTTTAGGTCCTCTGAATAATGCTTCCTATTAAAAGTTCCTTCTTCAGGATTTCATAATCAACTGGAAGCATTCAGTCTTGTATATTATCTCACACGAGTCTCAAGGCTTCACTGTCTCACTATTTCAGGGTTGTTACAAGCCCTGAAAGCAAACTGACTGTTAAAGCAGGCCAGACACCAACCATCACCTCCACCCCCGAGCCACACTGTCATTCCTTTATTCTTCTAAAACAACTTGGAAGCCAGTGACATTGCTCTGAGACCCTCTCCTTACGTCCTACTGCCACGCTGTATCTTTTTACCACTTCTCAACTTAGTTATCAGTCACACCAGGATCAGTGAATGACAACACAGGCAAACACCACTGTTAGGAAGCCACCTCAGCACCTTGCTTCTCTCTTAACTTCCCGAGCGCTTCAGGAACTTGCCTGTCCCTAACAAGAGGACATTTCTGAAGCAGCCACACAGTCAGCAAGGACAGGGTAAATAGAAAACAGCATGCCCAGCTGCACTGAGGGGCATTCTCTACAGTCTCTATAGCATTAGGCCCGTGGTTCATCCCTTACGGCCTACTCAGGTCCTCACAGTTTCTGGAATAGCATCCACACCTATACTGTTACTGCACGGTCTGAGTTCAAGAGACACTACAGAGAAGCCTAGGAAAGGATGCTGTCCCAATATGTACACACTGAAGTCACACAGAACCCCACTAGTACATATGTACCATCAATTCATGTTCATTTAAAGAGTTTTAAGCTGTCAAAATTCAGTTGAACCTAAAGCTATCCAAGTTATTCTTCCAGTCTCTGTCACTTCCCTAGGAAATCACTCTGGAGGGGAGTGGGGGAAGGATTGGAAATGTCTCCCTCAACTAAACTTCCAAAAGACCTTTCCTATTCCTATTATTTATTTATTATGAATCAAGGTTGGAGTTTTTTAGGAAAGGGTTTTAATGCACTTTAAGTACAAGCATTAAAAAAGGAAGAAGCAAGCCAGTAGAGACGCACACCTTTACCTACAGAGGCAGAAGCAAGCAGACCCCTGGTCTACATAGAGAGCTCTAGGACAGCCAGGGCTACACAGTGAGACTGTTGTCTCAAAAAGAGAGAGAGTACATATCCTAGAAGAGTATATATCCTAGAATAAGTATAGTCTTCTCAAGAGAATTAGGCCTGAAGGATTTTATAATACCCATAAGGTTCTCACCGTATGTACTTCTGTTAAAAACAACAAAAAGACTCTTGTCTGCCAGACCGGTGGTCCAAGTCAGTTATCCCAGCCATTCGGAAGTGGAGAGAGAAGGGTCACAAGTACCAGGCTAGCCTAGGCTACAGAGAAAGTTTGTGCCTTGCCTTTATAAGACTCCATCAAAATAACCAAAAAGAAAAAAGGGAGAAAAAAAGTAAAAAATTCAAGGCTACAAAGTGAATTCAAGATCAGCCTAGGCCTCTGCCTCTGGAGGTCAAGATAACTTAGTGAGACTAGTTTCAGAATAAAAAGCAAATAAGAATTACCGGCGCTGGCCTAGCATGCATAGCCTGGGTTTAATTCACAGCAAAGACTCAGCTGTAGGGTTTTAGAAGTGTGATGCATCCTTTCCCATACTGTAATCCTAGGGAAAAGAGTCCAGAGTCCTGTGCATACTAAGTGCTCTCCCACAGAGCTACAGCCCCAGGACCACTCCAACAGATGCAGATTAGTGACCCACCTAATCCTCTGAAGTAATACAAATGCTGTATTTCTTCTGATACATGCACTGTTTCTTAAATATGAGTTCTCATTACATATACAGACACCATATTGCAAAAATTCATGTGTCCTATGTGTGATTTGTTTTTATTATTTTATGTGTATATGCATTTCCTAGTGTCCATGGAAACCACGTGATCAAGCTACCTACTTAAGCTAGGACTTTAATTCAGGACTTCACAAGCCCTCTTAACCACTTCGCCATCTCTCCAGCCCCATGAACCTTATTACTGAAAGAGAAACCAATTGTACTCACTTCAAATCCTTTGGAGCTTTCTACTCTCAAAATGCTCCTGAAATGCCAGTGTAGACTTGTAACAGCTTTAAAACTGCACTAATGGGGCAGGTCTGCAGCAGATGTGGAAGTGGAGGCGGGCTCCGGTCCCAGCCACTGGGGAGGCTGGAATAGGAAAAACATCGAGGTTCCGGGCCAACCTGGGCAATACTCTCCCCTTATCTCTTTATTTTTTAAATAATTCACATTTCCTCTCTTAAACTTCATTCAGCATTTTACACCATTTTCTTGCAGCATATAGTCTTGCGCCAGCAGGTTGGTAAGCACTGTAGTCCCAGCACAGGAGATGGTGCAAGACCAGAGGGATTCAAGGTCATCCTGAGCTGCAAGCAATTTCATGGCCAGCCTACCTCAAAAAAAAAATCCTCAAGTTTTTAAAAATACTGCAGTTTAATCTGTCTTATGTAGTAAGTCACAATTTTATAATCTTTATTTCATTTTATTTATTTATTTATTTATTTATTTATTTATTGAGACAGGGTCTCTCTGTGTAGCTAGCGTGCTTATTTATTTATTTATTGAGACAGGGTTTCTCTGTGTAGCTCTGGCAGTCCTGGAACTCCCTCTGTGGAAACAGGCTGGCCTTAAACTCAGAGATCCACCTGCCTCTTTGTCCTCAGTGCAGGGATTAGATTGTGTCACCATGGCCAGCTCAATCTATTTTTGTTAGTTTTGTTGTTGTTTTGTTTAGTTTTTGTTTTTCAAGACAGGGTTTCTCTGTATAGCCTTGGCTGTCCTGAACTCTTATCTGTAGACCAGGCTGGCCTGGAATTTACAGAGACCCGACTGCCTCCACCTCCCAAGTGCTGGGATTAAAGGGGTACAGGACACCACCACCTGGCTCAATCTTAATCTGCTTGAATTCTAATTTTTTTTAGCACAGGCTGGTTTGGCAATATAATTTCAGAGGAAAGGCTGACCCTTACACAATCTTGAAACTCTTTCTCACTTGGGCAAAGGCTAGTTGGCATTCTTCAGAGGACAGGAAAGGAAAAGAATCAAATAAGATTTTGTGAGTGAAAGGTTCTGAAAACAGAAAATCATCTATTTACTGCAACTATGTGAAAAATTTGCTTATTCATATGTTACATGAACTAAAAAAGAAAGTAACCGAAAACTGACAATGAATTAGATCAAAAAACAACATGCACTCATAAATACAATAGCCTTTGTGTATATTTTTGTAGTTTTTTCCATCTTGCCAAAGTAAATGAAATAACAAAACTATCAGCATAGTGTAAGTTACTAGAAAAAAGTTAACATTATCTCAATAAAATTTTCTTTTCCCCTACTTATATTAACAGTGAGAACTTACTGCCAACATTCATAAGACGTTAACATCCAACAGCCTTCTGCAGTCTGACCTTTCCATAGATACAACTATGCCCTCAACCACAGAAGGCACTAGGAGCAATGGTGTCATTCTCTCCCTCGCCCTTCTCCCTCCCCCTCCCCCCACCCCTTGGTTGGTTCTGTTTGTTAGCTTGTTGCTTTGAAGTGGGGGCTCCTGTAGCCTAGGCTAGTCTTGAAGTCCTTCTCTCCCTCTACCTTCCAAATGCTATCTATGCCAAAGACAACTCTAGGCTTCAGCTGTCTACCCTGACTCTCGATATCTTTGGTAACAGGTTTTTCGTAAAGTAAAAATTATCAGATCAAACAAAAAAATATCTGGCATGACGTGGTGGCAATACGCTTGGAATCCCAGCAACTTGGGAGGTGGAGGTAGGAGGATCAGGACTTGGAGGCCAGACGTAGGACTGTCTCAAAAAAATAGTAAGAAAAAAAAAAGAACATTCTAGAATTCTACATTAAGCACTAAGTCTAGAGACCTTTGGTAAAATACATCCTCAGTTTACACTCTGCTCCAGCCAGGATGTCAGCCCCTGGCTCCATTTTGCAGGCCTAATACTGATTCCGAGAGAAAGTAAACCTTAACAATCTTCAGGCTGAGTGCAAAACCCCTAAGGCAATCAATCTCGTAGCCTAGCAGGTCAACATTACGAATTTTCCAACGAAGAGCATTTTGTATTTGAAAAATGCTTGAGCGCTTGAGGAAAGCACACACTCCGGGGAAATGTGACCCGAACAAAAGCTGGGACCAACACACGCTAGGACTGGACTCGACCCAAACGCTGCGTCGGCCGAAGACGCGCCACTGGGACGATGACACCTGGGTTTTTCCATTCCTAGCAATGAATAACGGGGCGGTGCGCATGGGTCGCGCCCCCCGACGCGGATCCCTGCCCACCGAGCCGCCCGGGCCGCCCGCCGGGGCGAGCCTCAGCCCGGCCGCGCCCGCCCTCCCGCCCGCCGCGCTCCCCTCAGCCCCCCGCCGCCCGCCCGCCACGCTCACCTCAGCCCGTCGCCCACCGCGCTCCTCCTCGCAGCCCGAGCGCTCGGAACCGCAGGGCCGCAAAACGGTTCCGCAGCGCGGCCCGCAAACCCCGGCCGCTGCCCGACGCCTCCCTCGGCAGCCACCGCTCCTTCCGGTGTCTCCGCTGCGGCTGCCGGCGTCTGGGGGCGGGACCTCGGGGGACACGCCCCGGGGCGGGGCCTTAAGCTTGGCCTTGGTTCTCCGCTAGGCCTGTACTTGACAAGGAACAAGGAACACGCTGACGTGTACACTACTTCAGCTGTGTTTCTCGGTTTCATTCGTATTCTCCCACCTTCTGCAGTCACAAGACAACTTCGCAAGGTCCCGTCGCGGTGCACTACAAACTCCGCAGTACAGAAAGCCTCTGAAAAGGTCTGAGGTTTGCAATCTGAGGTGGCTAGCTCCTGTAAATTCTGCACTTTGAAAGGCTTGGCAGGAGGAATTAATTGCTTTTGACTTCGAAGCCAGTGTGAGGCTTTCTGGAAGCAATTGCATTTCTTTTTTCTATATATACAAAGAAGAAATTAATCTCTACCATTTTCCACAAGGTTAAATCAAGATCAAATCAAATAGTTATTCAAACCTTGGAATCTTCTTGGTGCTTAGAGCACTAGAAAAAAAAAAAAAAACTTCTAATTGTGTGACTGTTACATTCACTGCTTGATATTTTTTCAATTTTTTTTTATGTGCATTGGTGTTTTGCCTGCATGTACATCTGGGTGAGGATGTCGGATCTCTTGGATCTGGAGTTACAGATAATTGAGAACTAGGGTCCCTTGGAAGGGCAGCCAGTGTTCCTAACCAGGAGCCATCTCTCTAACGCCTCACTGTTGGATTTTATATTATATGAATAAAGCCAGGCAGTGGTGGCGCATGCCTTTAATCCCAGCACTTGGGAGGCAGAGGCAGGCAGATTTCTGAGGCCAGCCTGTCTACAGAGTGAGGTTCAGGACAGCCAGGGCTACACAGAGAGAAACTCTATCTCAAAAAACCAATAATAATAATAATATATGAATAAAAACTGTGAAGCTGAAAAAGTTTGTCAGCTAGGCATGACATGGTGTACCCCTGTAAAGCTAGCACTTGGAAGACTGTGGCAAGATTGTGAATTCGAGGCTAACCTGGATTACAGAGTAAGGTATGTCTATCTGATTACCCCCAAAGTTAGGTAGGAGCATGTATCTAAATATTTTGCAAGATGCCAGTCTCCATCAGAAGCAGGTGACTAGTACGAGGGTTTCTAATTATTTTGCTGGTGGAAGTGGAGGACGTTAACCAAGTGTGGGGCATGACGCAGGGGAATGGAAGCTTCCGGCTTGGGAGGCCCCACTGTTATCACTACTCTACTCTCGGCCTACTTCAGATATTGTTTGTTTGCTTTCACCAATATCCAAATCAATTTTTATTGAATGTGTTTTCCCAGAAAATTCATTTTTATTTACCCAGATAGAACAACAGACCAAATAAACGTTTTAATTGGGGTCATTCAAGGATAGACCACTTAAGGGCAGCTATACCAACAATGAGTCTCTCTTATACCTCCAGCATTGTTAACTACATATATCTTCAGAGACAGGAGCCACGCACTCTCCCCTAAGCACGATCAACCCCCCCCATTCTGCCTCCCCAGGCGCAGAGACCTGTGGCAGAGTGAACACTGGACCCACAACCCTATAGCATATGTACAGACTCTGTGTGTGTGTGTGTGTGTGTGTGTGTGTGTGTGTGTACATTACTCTTGTAGAAAGCCCAAGTTTAATTCCCACATTAAGTAGCCTAAAAATCTCTTTAACTGCAGATGAGGGGAGTGGACTGCCTTTGGTTCCCAGGCCTCCAAGGGTACTTGCACTTGCATATAACCCACTACACACACACATATACATACACACCCACATTGTGGTTATTTGAGTAAGATATACCCCATAAGTCTTTGGCACTTGAATATTTGATGTTCTGTTGGTGGCTGTTTGGGGAGACTGAGAAGGTGTGAGCTTCCTAGAATAGGTTTAGAGGTTCTAAAAGCTGTGTGCCCTTAGCACTGCACCACCTGCTGTTTGCTGCTCAGGATGTAAGTTTGAGCTACCATTCCAGATGCCTTCACCTGTGCTCTGCCATCATGGACTATTATCCATCTGGAACCATAAGGCCCAAATAAACCCTTTCTTCTGTAAGTCCTTGATTACTGTCTTTCATCAGAACAATAGAAAAAAATAACTAATATACACATAAATTTAAAGAATGGAATAGAAACTTACAGAGAGGAGTGTAACCCAGTTGTAGAGAGCTTGCCTGGTATACAGGAAGTCCTAGAGTCTACCTCTAATACTAGGGGCACGGTGGGATGTAAAATCATGAGTTCTCTTCTGGGCACTGTAGGCTATAATTTAAGAATGATGCCTTATCTGTTTCCATTCTAACACTCAAATAGTTGACACAATGACCTATTAAGTTTATTAGCAAGCTGTGAGCCTAGGCTGGGAGGTTCCAAGCTATTCTAACTGTCTAAGGTATCTACTTCCCAGCCGCAGGTCCTTGATCTTCATTTTGAGGCTTTCCCTGGCTTGATCTGCTCCAGATGTGTCCTCATGGCTGCTCTCTCACTCAGACCTCATGGGAAATCGTCCTGGTCTCTCCACCTTTTTTCCTAGCGGTCTTCTCTTCCTTCTCTCTCGATGGAACCCCTAACTGGGATTGGAAGTCCATCTTTCCTATCTCCTCTGTCCAGACGATGGTCAGCACAACCAGAGGTAAGTGGGGGGCATCTTTTCACACAGCATTGATATAGGAAATGGTTGAATAAAGATAATGTCAGCATCCAGACTGTAACCAGATCTCGGCACAGAAATCAGCATCTGAATGTATAGTGCACAAGACCAAATCCAACAGGGCATGGTAGCAAATCCCAGTAATTCCAGCACACCAGAGTTAGAGACTCTGGAGGATCAGAAGTTCAAAGTCATCCTTGGCTAGGTAGAGAGTTCAAGAACTGTGTGGTATACATAAGACCTTATCTCGGGATAAATAAACAGAAGTTAAGCTCACGAAATGAAAATACTTGAGAACTGGGTATGGTGGCACATACTTTTAGTCCCCAAACTCAGGAGGCAGAGGCAAGTGGATCTCTGTGAGTTAAAGGCCAGCCTGATCTATAGAGAGAGAGTTTCAGAATAGCCAGAACTATGTAGAAAGACCCTGTCTCAGAAAAAGAAAGAAAGAAAGAAAGAAAGAAAAAAAGAAAGAAAGAAAGAGAGAGAAAAGAAAATATTTGAAATATGTATATAAGTATATTAAAATATATGCGTCTGGAGAGATGACTCAGTGATTAAGAGCACTGACTGCTTTTCTAGAGGTCCTGAGTTCAATTCCAAGCAACCATATGGAGACTCACAACCATTTGTAATGGGATCTGATGCCCTCTTCTGGTGTGTCTGAAGACAGGTACAGTGTATTTATATACATAAAGAGAGATATACACACACCAGGGCAAAATCTCATCTATAGAAATTCTTGCCTTGAGATTGTTTTTGCGTTCTAAGCATATCCCACCAAGCTCTAAGCACCTCACTACCTCAGTAACCAAGGTCCTCTTTGGGTTGACCTTTGCTGGGTTGGTGACTCCAGGACACTGTCACCACAGGCAAGCAACTGATACAGCTGTTTAAACAGGTGTGACTGCTGCTTTGATGAGAGACCATGCATTTTATGAGTTTGTACATGTACCATGTGTGTGCAGGTGCCCTTCGAAGCCAAAAGAGAACATTATATTCTCATGAAACCAGAGTCACAGGCTGTTGTGAGCTGTCTGTTGTGGATAGTGGGAATCTAACCTGAGTCCCATACAAGAGAGACAAGCACTCTTAACCACTGAGCCAGACCTCTAATGTTTGATATTTTCTTTCTTTCTTTCTTTCTTTCTTTCTTTTCTTTTCTTTTTTTGTTTGTTTGTTTGTTTGTCTGCTTTTCGAGATAGGGTTTTTCTGTGTAGACTTAGCTGTCCTGAAACTCACTTTGCAGATGAAGTTTGGCCTCAAACTTAAAAAGATCCGCCTGCCTCTGCCCACCAAGTACTGAAGGAGTGCACCACCACACAGCTCTAATGTTTGATTTTTAACTCTCAATCTAAAATATTAAATTCTTAACTTCATTGCTAGTCTTAGGTTGCCTAATTTCGTGGAGGATTAAAAGAAATAAAGAATTAAAATAATAATAAATGCACCATTTATATAGGTCCGTTTGTCCTGCCTGTTGACCTCACTTACTTGAGGACTGAGTGTGATAGATGTTGCGTGGTTGCTTGGTGGGGAAATTAATTGAAGAGCTCAGCACACACTCTACCAAGGACCTACATTCCCAACCCGGAAATTCTTAATTTGGGATCCGCGATTGGTTTCTGGGGCTCCAAAAAAAAAAAAAAAAAAAAAAAAAAAAAAAAAAAAAAAAA
>JANHMN010000001.1:6881967-6913442 GCA_030674055.1 Rhabdomys pumilio
AAAAAAAAAAAAAAAAAAAAAAAAAAAAAAAAAAAAAAAGGTGTGCACGTGTGTCTGTGCACGCGTGTGGTATGTGCGTTTGTTATATTTACATTAATAAATGATGTATAGTTCTGGTCATTTTTATAGAGAAATGGCACTCCTAAAAAGTTACCAACTCCATTGGCAGGTGTCTATAAAGGGCTTCAATTCTAAACTGTGCAGCAGCCTAATACAGAGCCCACTGCCCTAAACAAATATGGCGGGAGCGGCCTCACACGTAGCCCCTCACGTACCCCCTTACGCAGTCCGCTCGCGGCCTCTCCACTTTCTTTACCTTTGCGTCATGACACCGGAAGGACTCCGCCTCCCGCAGCCAGAGGCTGCTAGGTGCGGGCTGCGGCTGGAAGACGGAGGGGGTGCAGGTGCGGGCGGGCGTGCGGACGGGCGCGGGCTGGGGCTGGCGGAAGAGGACACCGCTTGGAGCGCGGGACCGGCGGCGCGGAGAGAACGGGGGTGAGGAAAGACGGGACGGGGCCAGCGCGGGCGGCGGGGACCTTTAGCAGCTGCCTGGGTGCAAGAGGACGCCTGTCACGGGGCGTCTGCGGAGAAGCCGTGGCCCGCTCACCAAAATCTCTGAGCACCTGCTCTACTGGGAGCCGCCCAGACATCTTGTTTTTAGTATGATTGTTTTTTTATTCAGACGGCGTCTCACTCTGCAACCCAACAGACTGCTCTGGAACTCAGTACCAGGCGGGGGCTCCAACTGGTAGCAATCCTCCTGCCTCAGCCTCCCAAATGATGAGATTATAGGCGTGACCACTCCACTAGCCATCTTGTTTTTACACCGAGCTCACTCACAATTATTGTTACCAGGTTATTGTCAGTAACTGCTTTTATGGCATTGAAATCTCTCAGGTATTTTCAACAAGAGGAGTTGTTGCACACGTGGTCCTAGCACTGGGCAGGTGGAGGCAGGAGGATCAGAGATTCAAGGTCGTTCTCAGTTACCTAGTGAATTCCAGGCCTCCCTGGCCTGCGTGGGACCTCTCGAGTGTATATT
Organism: Rhabdomys pumilio; assembly: GCA_030674055.1. NCBI lineage: Eukaryota > Metazoa > Chordata > Mammalia > Rodentia > Muridae > Rhabdomys > Rhabdomys pumilio. Next base: position 6,883,010 of record JANHMN010000001.1, read on the forward strand.
TGTGCGTCTACATCTTCAGACTTTAAGTTGTGTAGATTCATGCTTCGTGTCAAATTGGCCCAGTAGCTCAGATTTACTCCTTGCTCTTAGAGTCTGAGTTGTAGAATAGACTTTCAGGATGTTAAAAATGAAAACTCCGTTGATGACACTTTGAACAGACCAGACCGGTGCTTGGAATGAAAAGAATGAAGTAACTTTCAGTGATGTCTTATGATTTGTTTTACAAATTCGAATAGTCTTAAAGCTGCTTTCCTGCTTACTTTCGTTATACTTCTGTAAGAAACTGGAGTGCCTACTTTGGGAGGTTGTCGGGTAGTGATGATCGTGTCTAGATTCAGCTTCCTTGGTGGTTTCCAGCAAAACGAAATGAGATGTGTAGAATTCAAAAATAGGTTTGTCAAGATTCTTTGAGCAAAGTGCTGTACCAAGTTCAAATAAGCAGTTTTGTCACCGGTATTTTTTATTTTATTCCCTTAAATATGTGAATGTTTGGCTTGCATGCATGGCCATCAGGTCCATGGAGTCCAGAAGAAGGCATGGAATTCCCTGGAACTGGAGTTAAAAATGGTTGTGAGCCACCATGTTGGTGCTGAGAATCAGCCCTGGGTCTTGAACAGCCAGTGCTCTTGACTACTGACCCATCTCTCTGCCCCAGAGTATTTTCTTAATTATGAATGCATACAATTGTTAGCAGATTTGTACTTTATAAATGCATTTCCTCTGAGCAGCTGGGTGCACTAATAGAGAGCTTGACTGAGATTCTAAACCAGTGGTTCCAAAGCTGTGGGTGGTGACCCCCTGTAGGACTGACTGACCCTTTCACAGGAGTCGACTAAGAGCATCCACACACTCGCATGATTTGTGACAGTAGCAACATCACAGTTATGAAGTAGCAAAGAAAATAACTTTGGTTGGGGGTCACACAACCAAACACTGGGGAGTGTATTGAAGGGCCACAGTGTTAGGAATGTGGGGAACGTAGCTTTAGGCATCTTGTTCTCATGCCGCCCTCCCCAGTAGAATGCTTTGTAGGTTAACATACAAAGTAACGGTTTTCCTCATTGAATCCTCATAGGCATGCTACTCACAGCTTGTTCTCATTCATTCTGCTCACCGATAGAACCTGTAGTTTTCTAAGGAAAATGTATAGCTTGAATCTGAAGATTAAGTCTACCCTCCTTTCGTCAGTTAGCCAGTTAGTTTTGGTCAAGACTGAGTATAAATGCTCCTCACGCTCTCCTTTGCTCTCTTGGTAACCAGTTAAAGCTCCATAAGCTCCATTATGGTATCGTGCATGCATAATTAACTGCAAATACTTTATTTTTAGTTTAGATATTTTTATTATATTTATGTATCATGTGTTCTTGTGGCCGCCAGAGGGATCAGTTTTCTCATTTTACCAGAGTTTAACTTTTAACTTTTTTTTTCTTCCGGACAGGGTCTCAGTATCTCTTTCCATCTGGCCTGGAACAGCCATGTAGACCACGCTGACCACAGACCTCAGAGTCACAGATCTGCCTCCCAAGATCTGCCTCTGGAAGCAACGGCATACAGCACCATACCCAGCAAGAATTTAACTTCGCAACTTTCATGGATAAAGCAACCAGAAATCTCTGTGGCTGATTAATTTCTGTTTCACTGAATTAAGATTGGACAGAGGCGACATGTCAGAAGAGACAGTCAGCAGATCACAGTTCTCCTTGAAGACATACGCAGTTAGAGTGTTCGCTCTCCCTGTCTCTTGGTATTATTCTCTCTCCCAGGTAAACATCGAAGTGAGCTGAATTTGAATAATACCTTTATATTGTTCAGTAATATTTGTTCACTTGAGGCTGTTCTGTTTTGTGGTGCTAGGGATTTAAACCCAGAGTTTGCTAAGCAGGCTTACTGCTGCCGAGCTGCAGCCCCAGCCTCTGAGGCTTTCACATAGCACAGGGGACTCTACTGCTTCACACGGTTGCCTTACTTAGGCAGGTGTAGTGACATACGTATACCTTTAATCCTGCTCCTTATATTTTTATATCTGGTGTACTTTTCTGTACACAATAATCTTCAAGGTTTATTGTAGCACTCATTGGGATTTGCTTTTCTATATGGAATTAATATTCCATTGTATGGATATATATTTCTATTTACCTGGGAGCCGTTTGAGTTGTTTCCATGTTTTAGTTGTTTTGAGTGGTGCTTCTCTAAGCATGGAGGTCTAAATAATGTTTTTAGGTTTGTGCTTTTAGACATCATGGCGCCACATCTGGGTAATCACAGCACTTCAGAGGCAAAGGCTAGAAGACCATGAATTTAAGGACAGCCTGGGCTATAAAGGGAACTCTCCTTATAAATGAAAAAAAGGGGGGGGGGGGAAATGGGGCTGAGGAGATGTTCTAGTCCACACTAGACCCAGATTTGACTTCCAGAATCCACACTAAAAAACCAGAAATCAAGAAAGCCAGGCACAGTGGGGGGCAGTTGGGAGGCAAAGATAGGAAGAACCTTGGTGTGTGCTCGTACCCCTGGCTTGTGACTGGCTAGTCTGGCCAGATTGGTGAGCTCCAGGTTGAGGGGTGGATGGGGCCCAGCCATGGAGGGCTGGGGGGTTGGGGTGCAGCTGATATTGACCCCTGTCCCCAAGTGCACACACAGGGACCAAAACACAGAGGGGAAGAAGAAATGCCCTGCTTTCAGGTCTTTCTAGAATGACTTTTCAGAAGTAGACATTTTGAATCACATCAATTCCTTTCATGTTTTCAGAGCTGCTGTGGTGTTTTCCACAGACAGTGCTCTGATACAGCCCATGGCCTCCCCAGTGCCGGCCGTCTAGTTTTACTGTGGGGCCTGCCCTACAAGTATGTGCTCTCCTCTCGTTCCATGGGTTGCTACTCTGCTGTTAATATCTTTTAGTCTAGTTTTGAAGTATTTTTATTTTGCCTGTGCTTATGTCTAGCTCTCTGAATGTCCAGATATTAGGGTTCTAAAAGCATTTTTTGATTAATTGATGAATAAAATAACTTATTCCTGTAATATTCAGAAATAAGTTAACTTATATTTGATTAAAATTCCAGACATGTATGTTAAAAATGAGCTCAGCTTTAAAGTCTGATTTTATTATTTCTGTAGTTAAAAGACTCAGTTACACGGAAGTTTTGTTTTGTTTTTGTTTTTTGTTTTGTCTTTGTTTTTAAACTCTCTTTTCCAGATCAGATTTTCACCAGTAGCTAAGAAGTTGTTTATGGTGACTGCAGTGAGTGCCGTGTCTGTGATCTTCCTGGCCCATCACTTTAAAAGAAGACGAGGGAGACAGAAAGGAAAAGCGCTGCCCTGGGAACCAGAGCACCTCCTCCTAGAACACACCAGGAGAGCAGCGTCAGACAAAGGTACAGGAATCTCCAGGTTAAACCTGCCGGTGTGAGCGCATGTGAGGTGCTGTGTGTATCATAGCTGGGGCAGCGGTCTGCAAGATCAGAAAGTAGAGAGGAGACAAGACAAACACAGTAAAGTCACTTAGAGTCCTGGGGCACAGAAGGAATTACTGACTGCCTTTGTCGTACATCTGTGCTAGTCTGTCTACATTTAACTATATCGACTTAGAATTGATATGCGTCAGTAAACTACATAGGAAAGTAACGTTGTGGAGGCTGGAAAGATGGGCCAGTCGCTAAGACTGAGAGCTGTTCTTGCAGAGGAAATGGGTTCCATCCCCAGCATCCTGTCTGGCAGCATTCAGAGATCGGACACTCCTGGCCTCTGAGCACCTCACTCAAAGGCACGTACCCACACACAGGTACACAAGATTTAAAAATAATATAAAACATAAAACCATGGTACTATACTCACAGCCTACTTTTGAAGTACTTGATAATGTATGATCATATCATTCTAAGTCAGTAGTGTATGTTGTGTGCTATCATTTATAAAACATAGTAATTATTTGTACAAATATACTGAAATTAATTGAATTATATCTCTGTTACCTTTATGGTGTTTGTGATTTTCCAATTTATGGGATTTTTTTTTTTTTTAAGCAGTCTTGTATAGGCTCAGCTGGCCTCAAATTTCCTGTGTACTGAGCCTGTGTAGTGAGCCTGTGTAGTGAGCCTGGCTTTGAGCTTTTGATCCTCATCCTGCACTTTCTGAGTGCTGGGATTATAGGTGTGCAATACCATGCTCAGGTCGTTTGCATACATTTGTCTGTTTTTTATTACCAAAGGTTCTAGGAGACTTGCTGATCTTTAAAGGATCTGTATTCTTTATAAAAGATATGCTGAATTGTAGCAATAAGAATAATTCCCTGGGGCAGATGAGATAGCTCAGCAGGAAAAGTGATGCTGTAAGCCTGGCAGCCTGTGGCAGTTCATCTTCAGGACACACACGGTGGGAAGAGAACGTATCCTCTGATCTCCACAGGCTCACTCTAGCACATGGGCATGAGCCCTGGCAAAATAATTAAAAGTGTAGTAGTAATAGCAATTCCTTGACCAAGCTCAGTGTCTTGAGTACTTTACATTTTCCTGTATTTTATGGTTTTGTGATTTAGCTATCCCACATACACAGTCACTCACTATATGTTATTTACTGAGATCTTATTAGGTCTCAGACAAGCATTATTTTCAGCATTTTATTTAATTTTTATATTTGTCTTATGATTGACAACTACAGTTCTATGTTCTTTTCATTTATGTATTAAAATAGTCACATGAATAAATTACCAAGGTCATGTATCTTATGTGTGCTGGGATTTGAAACTAGAAGGGTCTGAACTGTCACGATGAAAGACGCTAGACCTGACATGACATAAGCTGGCCAGAAGTACACAAAACCAAGCCATTTAAGGTGGGGAAGCTGTAGTTGTGATTCCGGAGAAGACCTGCTTGCATTTTAAACAGTTTGTGAGGCAGTTGCTAATATTTTACACTAATTTCAGCAAGCCATTCAAAACTGTCCTGATTAGTTAGCTGAATGCTTTACGCTGTTAGAAAGGTTGGTTGTAGTATCACTACCAATATTAGGAATGTACATTTTAATAATGTTATACATTTAATAATATATTTATTATAGTTATTTAATTTATATTATTGAATAAAGAGTGTTTAAAAATCAGGTGCATTCTGAATGGACATAACTTGAGCTTTTGTCTGAAAGTTACTGTTGGAAGTGCTGATGCTTTTGGTGTTTGTGTCTGTTTCCCAGGTTCAAGCTGCTCCAGTAGTAGACAGAATTTGACCTTGTCATTAAGTTCCACCAAAGACAAAGGATCTCAGTCTTGCAACTACCCAAATGGAGGACTTCTCAGCAGATACTCGGGTTCTGTCCAGAGCTTGGGCTCTGTAAGAAAAGCATATATTGTCGTCGTCGTCGTTGTTGTGTTTGCTTACGTATCTCTTACTAGCTTAACTATCACATATGTGCTGCTCTTAGTATGGAGAAAAGCTTAGGAAAAGCCCTTCCACTGTGGGCTCCCAGTTGTGTTAGGTCCATTTGGTCCTGTGAGACCAGCCTTGATGTGCTAGTGATTGAGAAGTAAATGCAGGCAAATGTTTCCTGGGCTGAATATGACAGCTTATGTCTGTGATTCCAACAATTGGGAAAATGAGTCTCCTCGTGTTCTCAGGCTTATCCTCTTTGGGCTCCTGAGTAGCTAGGACACCTGAGTCATAGAACGTCACTGTGCCCAGTGCCAAGATGCTGAACTGTAAAGACTGCTGGCAGAGCAGGAGCACCTCGACTCGAGGCGGAGCAGGACCAAAGGCCATGCCTCTGGGGCCTCAGCTCAGGCTGCTGTTCCTAGCAGAGGTAGCTGTGGGGAGGGAGCTTCAGCCCCACCTTTGCTCCTCCACTAAGGCTGTGAGCAGACAATGAGTTCTTAAATTAGGGTCATGACACAGAGGACAGTGGGGCTGTAGGTCCACAAAAGCTGATAAATGGAGTCAAGGGAGTTGACAGACAGCTCAGTGGCTCTTGCAGAGGGCCTGAGTTTGGATCTAAGCACCCATGTGTAGTAATTCATAGCCACCTGGACCTCCAGCTCTAGAGGAGCCAACACATGCTGGCCTCCACGGGAAACTGTGCTTCTGTGCAAACAGCCAGACACAGACACACACGCATACACATAAATAAAGATAAAAATAAACTCCAAAAAATGAAATCTAGAGGTGTGGCAAAAGATGTTTTAAAATGACTTCTTTTAATTACAGGAGCATTGATGAGCTAATACTGTATTGATAAGAACGGTGCTGAACTTACAACACACTCAGTTTATGATACCAGCAGCAAATCGAGTGGACAAGCACACAAAGATTAGAGCTTAGATCTGTCTAGAGAACAGAGCTGGAGTTAGGGATCAGGTCATGTGCTAGTGGCTGTTAAGGCAGGCGTAGTCGGTTTTACTAGAGAGGAAACGTGAACAGCAGTGATGCAGACCTGCACAACATTTAACAGTATCCACAATCCCAAAAGGCAGAGCGTCTAGGTGTCTTACAGTTGGTGGAGATAGAATTTGTAAGTGCTAAAACCAGAAAGATTTTTTTATTGGATATTTTATTTACATTTCAGATGTTATCCCCTTACCTCATTCCCCCTCCCCGCCCCCACCCAGGAACCCCCTATTCCATTCCTTCACTTCCTGCTTCTGTGAGGATATGCCCACCTCCACCCCTCCACTCCCACCTCCCCACCCTCGAATTCCCCCACACTTGGCATCCAGCCTTCATAGGACCAAGGATCTCCTCTCCCACCTATGTCCGACAAGGCCATCCTCCCCTACATGTACAGCTGGAGTCATGGGTCCCTCCCTATGTGCTCCCAGGCTGGTGGTTTAGACCCTGGGAGCTTACCAGAAAGATTTATAAAATAACCATCTGATTTTTTTGTGAAAATATTAATTTATGTTCAAAATACTATGCTACTTGTGTATTTTTAAACAGAAGGACCAGAATAGTTAAAAATCACATGAATACTAAATTGGAATATAATCAGAATTATTTCTTCAGGTAGAATTGACTGCAACTGTAATTATAAGACATATGTAAATAATTGGCAAATATACAATACAATAGCAGGTTTGGCATGTAGCTCAGGAGAGTGTTTACCTAGCATGCCTGAAACACTGGGTTCCATTTGCAGCACTGTAGAAAAACCAGATGAGAAATTCAGGTTCATCCTTGACTGTTTAGGAGACCGTGTGTGTGTGTGTGTGTGTGTGTGTGTGTGTGTGTGTATCTTCCCTTCTGTCTGCCTGTCTGTCTAAGTAAGAGATTTTGAACTACTCTCTATCGGTCTTTGTTTCAGGTCCAGAGTGTTAACTCCTGTCATAGTTGTGCTTGTGGAAACTCTAATTCCTGGGACAAAGCAGAGGATGATGACATCAGACTTGTTAACATTCCTGTGACCACGCCTGAGAACTTGTACTTGATGGGTAGGTATGGCCTCAGAGGTCGTGTGAAGGGAAGGGAGTGCATTGGGACGGGGAAGAGCTCAGTGGCACAGGGCTTTCCTGGCATGTATATACTGTGTGTGTCTGTGTGTGTGTGTGTGTGTGTGTGTGTATATATATATATATATATATATATATATATATATATATATACACTCTATTTCCAGGAGTGCCCTGGGTTTGAGCCCCAGACTGTGGAGGATTAAAAAGCAGATCCAAAACCAGTGATTTCTTCAAGAAAATCAACTGTAATTTGAAAATGGCCTGTGTCCATTGAGTCTGTCCTGTATGACTTCATGAGCTGTGCTAGTTTCTTGAGAGTAATGTGATAAAGTATTAGCATAGACAGAGGCTTAAGGAAAAAGCAGCCTGTTCACTCAAGCGCTGGAGCCAGAAGTCCAAAATCATTTCTGTGCTGAAGTCAGGGTGTGAATTGAGCCATGTTCCTTTCTTCTTCCCAGCATTCCCTGGGGTTGTGGCTGTGTCACTCTTAACCCTCCCTTACTCTTCTCACCTGCTCCTCCGTGTGTTCCATCTGCCCACATCTCTCCTGTACTTGTCAAACAGCTTCCTGGGAGCTTCGTGATCTTAGTCACATCTTCAAAGACCCATTTTCCTTATAAAGGAATCCAGGTTCCAGACACTGAGACCTGACGTTTGGGTGCCTTTAACCAGCGCTAATCTGTTGATTCTTGGCTGGTGAATTTATCAGAGTCTGATTGACTTGTCCCCTTTTGTCTAGATATCATTTGTGTTCTATAAAGTCATCAAATGGAAGAAAGTCTGTATTTCATACCTGAGTATTCCTGGCTTCACGAGCATGGATGACTTGGGGGCTGACTGGAGTGTTGGGAATCAGCTGCACGCTTCTCTCCTCATTCCTACATTCCCTTCAGCAGAAGGTCAAACTGATAGAAAATGCACCCACAAATCCAGATGTGGCCTGGATAGGAGACAGGGAAGGGAACAGCAGACAGCTGTTGGCTTCTGGGTATTTTCCTGCTCTTGGGGACACGCAGACTGCATCATCTACCCTGTTACCATCATAGTGACTTCTGGGAAGCAGAGCTGAACTTGGGACACGAGGCCTCTACTCTAATCCCTGGTTCATTACTTCTTTTTCTTGTTGTTTGAGACAGGGTCTCACTGTGTAGCTCTGGCTGTCCTGGAACTCACTCTTCAGACAAGGCTGGCCTTGAACTCAGATTTCCCTGCCCCTGCCTCCCAAGGGCTGGGATTAAAGCCATGCCTCACTACACCATACTGGTTAATTACATCTTAATTCTACCTCACGAAATTCTCATTACATTGCCAGAGAGCAACCAGAATGCAAACTCAACAGCTCTTTGACAGTTACCAATAGAGTCCTGTTCTCCTCTGAAATCTCTTGAGCCTGCTGCCATTAGGTACATTTCTTTCTGCATGCTGGTCTTCCACACTTCCTCCAGGATGGCCCAGGAAGCTCCGTTTACAGCATTCTAGGGTGTCTTTCAGCTGTAGCTATAAACACATTGCTCCTGCAAGCCTGTCCATGACATCATACTTATCCCAGCAACAGCCCCTCAGTGTGGCGCTCTCCTTCCACTTGCTGTTTGTGTCATCTTACACGTTGAGAAAGCGTGCTTGTGCTCATTTCCAGTCACCTGCTCTCATTTTTAGGTATGGAGTTATTTGAAGAGGCGTTACGTCGATGGGAACAAGCTCTGACTTTTCGAAGTAGACAGGCTGAAGATGAAGCCTGCAGCTCTGTTAAACTGGGAGCCGGAGATGCCATTGCAGAAGAAAATGTGGATGTAAGGACGTCTGCTGAAGAGTAGGCCTCGGGATACTGCAAGAGCCTCCTTTTCGGTGGCAGTTGCTTGTTTTCCCAGTTTGGGACTAAGTGAGAGGCTTGGGTTTTCATTTTGTTTTGATTTGAGAGAGCTGGTGAGTGAGTTAGATAGCCCTATGCTACCATGAACTATATGCTACTATGTACCATATGCTGCTATGTAGTCCCAGCTGGCTTGGGACTCGTATGTGACCAGGCTGCTCTGAAACATTCAGAGATTGGCTGCCTCTACTTCCCCAGTGCTGGGATCCTGCCCAGCATGAGGTACTTCTTTCTGGGCATTTCCTATTCAAGCTTTTAGGCATTAAACATATATATTATTATTATTTTGTATGGATAAGTGTTTTCCCTGCATGTGTGTATGTGTACCGTGAGTGTGCTGGCTGCCTGCTGAGGTCAGAAGAGAGTGTTGGGTCCTTTGGGGCTAGAGTTGCAAATAGGTTTGAGCTGCCACACAGGTGTTGGGAATCAAACCCGGGTCTTCTGCCAAAGCAACAAGTGCTCTGACCTGTGGAGCCATCTCTCCAGCTCCTAGCCTTTCAGTTTTCCGAGTTTCCGAGGCTGTGTAAAAGCAGCAGATGCAGTTGATTGCTATTGGTTTTGTAATACAGAGGTAGAACTGGGTCCGTATCATTTCAGAATTGGAGCGCATTGCTGAGTCAGAGGCCAGATCATGGAGCCCTAAATCTCATTACAAACTCTTTAGGCGATTCTCAGAGCTGCCAAATCCGAAAACTCTTAGTCTACTTGAATGATCAGTCAGGACCATTTCTTCCTTTCTTACAAAAGCAATATGGATGGCTGAGCTCCTAGGGTTAGGTACAGCTGCCCCACTGGTAATCTCTGTGCCAGCCTGCCACATACAGAGTGGCTCTCTTGAGACCAGTGTTTCTGTGTTTGGAGTGTTAGCATTGAAGGTCAGAGTTGCGGTGTGTTATTGTTCTTTTTCTTTGTAGGATATCATTAGTACGGAATTCATCCATAAACTTGAAGCTTTGCTGCAAAGAGCGTATCGTCTCCAGGAGGAGTTTGAAGCTACCCTCGGGGGATCTGACCCTAACTCCCTCGCAAATGATACTGGTAAGGTAGATGTTGTGTGGTTTTCTGAAACCTATGTTCTTTTTTTATATATATTTATTTACTTTTAAGTGTCTTAATATTCAAGTAGGTCTACCTAGCCTGGGCTCACCATGCAGACCAGGATGGCCTAGAACTCAGAGATGCACCTGCCTTAGCCTCTCAAACACTGAGATTAAAGGCATGAGAAGATTTCTTGAATGAGATTTGGAAGGAAGGAATGATTTAACTAACATTGTTTCTTCCTTTAAGATTGAAATGAGGGTGTGAGGGGGCTGGAGAACTCAGTGGTTAAGAGTACTTGCTCCAACAACTGACAACTCCAGTCCCAGGGAGCCGACAGGTGTCTCTGACTTTTTGTTTGTTTGGTTGTTTTTGTTTTTTTTGAGACAGGGTTTTTCTGTGTAGCCCTGGTTGTCCTGGAACTTACTCTGTAGACCAGATTAGCCTCAAACTCACAGAGATCCATCTGCCTCTGCCTCCTGAGTACAAGGTCCATATTCTTATCAACATACTTACAAGTTTGAGCATCCTCTTTGAGTAGGAAGGTCAACTCTGAACTCTTTGTGGGCAGTGTGTCTGCAGACAAACATTCACCGCAGCAGTGGAAGGCACCCTGGAAGCCACACACTACAAATGTCAGAATTAAGTCTGTGTGTGATAAGATCTTGTGAGGATCTGACTTTCTGGGTTTGTTGTTGTTTTGTTGTTTTGTTTTTTCTGTTCCAAAGCTGGGATCTAACACTGGGCTTATACATGCTGCTTAGCCAGTAAGCTCTAGAGATCTGCCTATCTCCTTACCCCTCGTGCTGGGGTTACACACACAGGCCACCACACCTGGCTTTTACGTAGGTGCTGGGGATCCAAACCCAAGCCTGCACAGCAAGCACTGGACTCTGAGCTGTCTTCTCAGATGCCATTTCTTTTTTCTTTTTTTTTTTTTTTTTTAAGATTTATTTATTTAGTGTTTGTGAGCACACTGTTGCTGTCTTCAGACACACCAGAAAGAGCATCGAATCCCATTACAGATGGTTGTGAGCCACCACGTGGTTGCTGGGAATTGAACTCAGGACCTCTGGAAGAGCAGTCGGTGCTCTTAACCCCTGAGCCATCTCTCCAGCACGACTACTCCCATTTTCTTAAGAAAGATTTTCTTCCTTCATATGTGTGTGACGAGCCACCATGCAGGTGCTGGGGACTGGACCTGGGTCCTCTGGAAGAAGCAGGTGCTCTCAGCTGCTGAGCCCTGTATTTCTAAACTCGGCTGTGCCAGCATCTTACCCTTGGCCTACAAGTAGGTGCGTGTTCTAGCCTTTTCGTTACAGGTGTTAGTTACAGCAGATGTTGCAACCACATTTCATAGATGGAAATTACATTTCACAAATGAAATGAAGGCTTGGATTAGTTCTTCACTAACAGCATTGAAGATTCTTACCACCGAGAGGCTTACTGTGGACTGTGCTGTTGAAACCGCTAGAGGGCAGCAGTCTTCTCCCCAGCAGAGAGCAGTGGCTGACTCATCAGTGCACTCTGCTGGCCGGACTGGGAGTTCATCTGAAGCCTGCGGCTCATTTCACTCACCTGCCACTGTAACTCAGAGAAAGGACCTTGAGAGGTTATTCACAAAACCCTGACTGGTAGCGGAACTTTCGTTACTGTGGAAGATCTACTTCCTACTGTCTAGATATTGGGACAGTATTTATTATAGTATTCTGTTTTTCAGATTGCTAACAGTCATGATTTTGTAATTGTAAAAAAGAAATTTTTGAGCTAGGGTCTCCCTGTGTATCTAGTGCTGGCTTTGAACTCATTCTTTATCTCAGGCTGGCTTCCAGTTCACAATTCTCCTGCCTCAGTCTTCCAAATGCTTCAACTACAAGTGTGTGCCCCAATGTCTGGCTAGCTATTATAGTTTTTTGTTTGTTTGTTCAAGAAAGGGTTTCTCTGTGTAGCTCTGGCTGTCCTAAAGCTCACTCTGAAGACCAGGCTGGCCTTGAACTCAGATCTGCCAGTCTCTGCCTCCCAAGCACTAGGATTAAAGGCGTTAGCTATTAAATTTTTAAAAAATATTTTTACTCATACATATGCGTGTACATGTTGCATGTGTACATGTGTATATGGTGTACATGTGTATGTGGGTGCGTGTACTTGTAGGGCAGAAGAGGCATCAGATCTAGAGCTGAAGTTGCAGGCAGGTGAGCCACCTGACTGTAGAGTTGGGAACTGGATTCGGTCCTCTGGATGAGAGCAAGAGCATTTAACTGCTGAGACATCACTCCGTCCTTGTTATGTATTTTTTAAACTTTATTATTGAAAATATTACAAAAACCTATTTCCAAATGTGCAGTCAGGCAAACCGTTTCAGTGTGGTTATAGTTCTAGGGAAGCATAGCTAGTATAGTGTAGTAGTCAGTCATGGACGTGAGCTGTGAAGCTGAACAAGCACGAGCTGGCATCCCGCCTCCACCCATCATCCTACCGGGAGGCCTTTCCTTAGATTTCGTTTATCTATGGGATGTAGGATTAGCCTGGAGTGGCTTTGTCAGCCTGTAATGCCAGGACAGGAAGACCACAACACCAAGGCCTGCCTAGGCTTCCAAAGTAAGTTCAAGAACAGACTGGTCAGCTTTGTGATCTCTGGTCTCAGAAACTGAAAGGAGGGCTGGCACTGTGGCTCACAGCAGCTTAGCTAGCAGGGCTAGCACTGTCAGCCTGCCATGCTAAAGCAAGTGTGAGATTCAGATGACATTAGCTTCATGAAGGATTGCCGTGTCATGATGAAGTAGGCAAATGCTGCCACGTGTTCCTGTTTATTATTGTATTTTTATTCCAGCTCTTTAAAAGGACTATTCTAGGACAGCGTTACAGACTGTGTGAGTGTGGGTAGATGGGTGTAATATGATTATAACTTGCTTTACAATAATATTATTCAATCATATTTTTCTAGACAATAGCATCGTTTTCTGTGAATCAATTTTGTTTTTCTCATAATAATGTTTGCATCTTCTGAAAGACACATTTCTGTGTCTGTGTGTGTGTATGCGCACGTGCGTGCGTGAGCATTTGCACTTTTAGTGGGTGTAAGAGATAAATGCCATTGTCCGCCTGTGTCGCTCCTTACCTTATTTTTGGAGACAGGATCTGTCACTGAATGTGGAGCTGACTTTTCTGGCTTATCTAGTTGCCTTATCTAGTCCCCTGGGAGCTGCCCGTCTCTGTCCCTGGTGCCATAGTTATGGGTGTTTCTTAACAGCTGTCACACGGTGCTGAGGATCTGAACTCAGGTCCTCATGATTACATAGCAAGGGCTTTGCACAGTAAGCTGTCTCTGTAGCCCCAGAAACAAGACACTTGGACTCCACTTTAAAGTCATTGTTACACAGTGACAGTAAATCTACTTTTTCATCTTAAGAACCTTACAGTCTTGGAAAAGTCATTACTCTTGGTGTAACTTAGATTGTCAGGTCTCTATGGTTCTGACCATGACACGCATAGGAGGAGATCAGGTAATGCAGTTGGCTCTGCTCCTCTTTCCTGGACATCCAATCATCTAGACTGTGTCCATCCCACCTTCACCACACAGGCCTGTCCTCTCTCCTCTGCACAGTCACGTGGGCGCCTAGGCCTCTTGTCATGTCTACACCTTGGTCCACACACAAGGCTCTCATTGCCTTAGCCCCCAGGGTCTGGGTCTGCTTTCCAACCATGCTGTTGTGTCTACTGTAGTGCAGTAGAGCTGAGCGGTCTTGACCAGAACCGATTGGTTTTGTTCTCCTTTCTGTTGGAATTAAGATATGAACCACAATAGCAGGTTACATAACTGAAAACTTTCGTGAAGATTTTATTTTTAAAATCAACGCTGAATTTGAGTTTATTTCCCTGATTTTGTTTTTCGATTCTCTGCCTGATACTGTCCCCGTGCACACTTGCACACGCGTCCGGGACCTTTCAGTCCTCTGTCCCCATGCACACTTGCACACGCTTCTGGAACCTTTCAGTCCTCTGTCCCCGTGCACACTTGCACACGCTTCCGGAACCTTTCAGTCCTCTGTCCCCGTGCACACTTGCACACACTTCCGGGACCTTTCAGTCCTCTGTCCCCATGCACACTTGCACATGCTTCTGGAACCTTTCAGTCCTCTGGTTTTTGCATGTAGTGGGCAGAGCTGTTGCTTTCCAGAGGTGCCCTTGGGTGCCTTTCCCTGTACTTTGAGGTAACATTTGTTAGTCTTTAAGACACCATGCAGAGATTTATTCATTTCTAGACTGTGAATAAATTGATAACACAAAAAAAATTTAAACATTTTTGTTTAATTTTAAAAATTATACAATAGGATTCTTTTAAGTAGGGCTGTATGGTGTGAATTTCTATGTGTTTGTGTGGGTGTGTGCGTGTGGAAGTCACAGATCAATGATGAGTGACTCCATCTTGCTGAGTGACTACCTCTACCTTGCTCTTTGTGTGTGTTAAGTCATGTGTTTATACAGAGGGTGGTGTACACTGTGGTGTGTATACCATGGTGATGTATGGGTGCATGTGAATGCCTGTGTGTAGACAGGCCTCTCTGGCCCTGGGGTTGATTACCTTAGCTAAGCTGGCTGACCAGTAAGCTGCAAAGGCTCTCCTGCCTCCCTCTTCATGCACTTCAGTTGTGCATACGTGTTGCTGCGCGTGGATTTTTCTGTTTCTGATACATGGGTATTGGGATCCAGACTAAGGTTTTCATGCTTGTATAGTTGTGGCTAGCACTTTATGAACTCACACTGAATTCTTTTTATTAATTGGTTTTCTGCTCCTTGGATTTGTGGAAACCCCCAGAGAGAGAGGTTCCAGATTCCTGTGTCCTAGAACAAGGAACAGAGATGTATGGCTAGTGCAACCTATTGCTGCTACTAGAAAACAGTATAGGACCAAGTGAGAGTGCACCAGCAGGGACGTGGTTGAGTGGACAGCAGCAGACAGTGGAGAAAGGCATGGGGTTCTCATGCCACGTGGTGGAGACTGGGTGATTGTTTGCATAGCCTGGGCTTGCTCAGATATGCTGTCTGTTCCATTTAATCCTGTGTACAACTCGTAGATGACATGTCTTGTTAGCATTTTAAATCTCTACCTAGGTGTCTTAGTGAGGGTTTTACTGCTGTGAAGAGATACTATGACCAAGGCAACACTTAGAAGAACAACATTTAATTGGGGCTGGCCTACAGGTTCAGAGGTTCAGTCCATTACCATCAAGGCAGGAACACGGCAGCATCCAGCAGGAGGAGCTGAGGGTTCTACATCTTCCTCTAAAGGCTGCTAGCAGAATACCTGCTTCCAGGCAGCTAGGATGAGGATCTTAAAACCCACAGTGACACGCCTACTGCAACAAGGTCACACCTACTCCAGCAGGGCCACATCTACTAATAATGCCACTCCCTAGGCTGACCATTTACAAACCATCACACTAAAGTGGAGATAGACCTTCTCCTCATAATCAGCCATGGGCCAACCTCCTGCTAACATGGTAATTTTAAGAAATGGAAAATATTCCAGCTTTTGAAACACTGTGTGCAATGAGAGGAATCACTACAGTGTTGCCTCTCCTTTATATTTGAAATATCATGAAATGGAAGAGGTTAGGCGTAACATGATGCACATGAAGACAAGTTAAGGACGTGAGAAGAACAAATATCTCCTAATGAAATATATATACATACGCATACTACACCTATCCCCAATACAGCTCGCTCCCACGCTCATGATCTCTCTCTCTCTCTCTCTCTCTCTCTCTCTCTCTCTGTCTGTCTCTCTCTGTCTCTCTCCCTCCCTCCCTCTCTCTCCCTCTCCCCCCTCCCCCATTAAGACTGTCCATTTCCTAACTCAAAAAGTATTGCTGTTTCTTTCCCAGTTTTAGATATTGGCTAAAATATTAACTCTCTCTATATGGTTCTCTGGACATATTCCCTCCCTCCCTCCCTCCCTCCCTCCCTCCCTCCTTCCCCCCTCAGATTCCTGACACAGCTGCTCACAGACTTCCAGCTCAGGACACATGCCTGCTCTCCTTGTATTTCTCTCCCCACTGCTGCTCATTCCAGCTTGCCTGCTTTGTTATTCTTCTCTCAAACTCTAGCAAAATTGTCCTTTTCTTTCTTTTTTAAAAGAATCTAATGACTCACATTATTAACTGATTTATTTCCCCTGCCTTTCGAATGGTATTAGTGTTTTTAAACCCTTTTTCTTATAAGCTGGACTGGACAATGTGGTGAGGCTTTCTATAACTTCCTCTTGGAGTGGAGGTCAGAAAAGAGAAAATTCCTCCTAGCCTCACCTATGCATCTATTAAGAGCCCTGACTCATAGTCTAGACCAGGAGAGTAACTCAGGTTCTGCACAGCAATGATGAGCTTGCAGGCCCAGACTTGTGCAAGTCTAGGACCTCAGCCAGAACGGTGACTAGTTAGTTATAGTTACGTTGTGTTTCCTAGGTGCTTAGTGAGGATCCAGCTCTCAGTGTTAGCCACTATACACTTCTCTCAGGGAAAAGCAACTGAAAATACATGCAGAGAATGTACTTTGCAAAACAAACTTGAGTTTGGATCCCTGGCGCTCATGTAGAAGCCAGCTGGGTTGGCATGGACCTGTAATCTCAGCTCTGAAGTGTTGGAGACAAGCAGACCCTGGAGCTCATTGACTAGTCTTCTTAGCTGAATTTTGGTATTTCAGATTCAGTGAGAGAGCCTGACTCAAAAAATAAGGTGCCCTAAACAGGATACACAGACCACTCCCTCTAAGACTCGGGGAGCATTACAGCAGAGATCAGAAATGACATCAGAGAGGGAAGATACTAAATGCTGCTGTCAGGGCGTGACACATCATCACAGGACCTCACAGCAGCTGTGCATGCTTGCAGTGAACCCGCAGGGGACTGGCCACTCAGTCACCAATCATTGATGTGGGGGGGGACCCTCTTTCACTCTGCTGAACTGTTAGCAACCCATTGACTCTGCGTAAGGGATAGTTAATGCGTTCCATTGTGTGCCACATGATGAGTTCACAGGCTTCAACACGCCCACAGACAGTCCTGGTGGAAATCAGTGGATCATAAAACTAAAAGCAGGGGTGGGGCATGCGTGTGGGAGGGGCCAGTGGGAGGGCAGGAGACAAGAGCAGTCAGAAGCACTACATACCTGCATGACATTGTCAAAGAACAGTTGGAATGGATAATAATAAACAGTAGAGAGTGACTTCCAGAGATACCTGCCCCAACCTCTGGCCTCCACATCTAAGTGTCTACATATGTATGCACATATGCAAACACACGCTTAGGAACACACACATACATGTGCATGTACACAGACACAGTCACATGTAAACACACACACAAACACATACTCTTTGTCTCTGTCTCTCTCAGCTTACAAAGGAAATGCAGCAGAATAGTTATTTTGACCCCTCTATAATCCTGTGATAAGAAACTGGCTTTGCATTAGGCCAGTAAGGGAGGGTGCTATTCATTCATGTTTGGTTTTTTCAACCATGCTTAATGATGCCAGCATTTGGAAGGCAGGGCTAGGAAAACCAAAAGCCAAAGGCCAATCTGGACTATTTAGGGAGACTGTGTCAAAAGAAAAAAACCAAAGAAGCCTGCTTGCTGCCTTCAGACAGTATGGATTCCTGAGCTTGAGCTAGACCTGCTAGCGGAAGCTTTGGGTGAGACTATGAAACTGGTATTTCCAAGTTTAGCAGATGTTTTTTTAAAGTAGGTGATTTCTGCATGCACCTGGATCAATAGGTAGGAAGGTGGCTTTAAGATTTTCTGATCTGTGCTGGACGTGGTGACACATACTTTTAATACAGCAATCAGGAGGCAGAAGGAGGTAGATCCCTGTGAGCTTGAGGCCAGCCTGGTTGGTCTACATAGCTGAGTTCTGGGCCAGCGAGGGCTACAGGTAAACCTGTCTCAAAAAAACCTAGGCAATTAGCTGGTTACCAGGATGGCTTGCTGCCAAGCCTGGCACCTGAATTCAGTCTGTGGAACCCACATACTGTAATGAGAGACTTGAACTCCCACAAGTTTCTTCTGACCCCACGTGTACAAATGCACAACCCATAAATAAATATAAGAAAAGTAAACAAAAAAATCTTCAAGTATGTATTGAACTGTTTACCATGCACCGTTGTGTTACGTGATTCAAATGAAGTAAGACCAGGCCAGGCCTTCCGATTGCATGTAATCTGAGTAACCAGACAAGTCTTCCTCACATCAAACAACTGGAGAGTAATACAGTGTATTTGTAATATTAACTCAGAGCCAGAGCTCCCTGCAGAGCAGACCCGTAGCTTCCCCTCCCCGCCTGTTCTTTCCTATCTTGTAACTGGAGCCTGCCTGTTTAACAGCCTGAGATAAAGAACTTGACAGTAAGCAGGTCTGGTTTAGGACGTTTGGGGCGTGAGTCAACTCTTGGCTTATCTTGTTCCTGAGGATTTGTGGAGTTCATTTACAGATCAAATTCCATGGCTGTCAAGTCTTAGATATGCAGTAGTAGTATACAGAATTATTTTTTTCTTTAATAAGTAAATAATCTTGTAAACTTTTAAAAGTGGTAAAAAGAGATGGTAGATTCAGAAATACTATTTTATTTTATTCTCTCTATATGTATATATGCTAAGTATGACAATCTTCATATATATGAAATATACAATAACAGTATCTTTATATCTTACAATAAATAGAAATTTTTGTTATCTTCATTATTTTGTTCTCTTTCATATATTTTGATAGAGTGTACTTTTTAGCTGGTCACAGATGCTGTGATTGGTAGAATACGAATCTAAACCCTGACACCAAGCAATGACGTCACATTAGAAAGAGTCTTCTGTTACCATCATGAGGGATGACATCACTTTAGAAAGGGCCTATTGCCACTGTCATGTACTTAAGCATGTGTTTTAGTGTTGTTTCAATGGTTGTTTATTTTTAGTGAGTGACATAAATCATGGGCTTTAGTGTATCTTCATCTCTACTTATTCAGACTGAGAATCATGTATAATATTCAGGAATTAGCATTGGTGTCTTCTTTCCTTTGAGGTCCTAGGAATCAGATGCAGTGCTGTGTATGCTAGACAGGTGCTCTAACTCTGAGACACTCCAGCCCAGTATGCTGTTGGCTTTCATTGGGTAGAGTGTTTGTGGTGGACCAAATTGCTGGATTTAATGGCAGTTTAAAAATAAAGGTGATTTACAACCTATGGAGCTTTCTTTGTAGGCGTGGTTTAATTGATAGGGCTTACATGAGTAAAGTTCCAGCTTATTAACCAATAACTTCCTCTTTAAATTAATTAGGGTTTGTATTTTATATGCTTATTTTCTAATAAAAGTATGTACTGCAATGTCAGTATTAGAAGTAACACTAGAGCCATGAGTGTGATCGGTGTTGGCTGTGGGGTTTTGTTTGTTTGTTTGTTTTCTGATGCAAAAGATTTTGAGATTACACTGATGTATAGGAACAAATTCAGACCTTAAAAGCAAACCAGGTCAAAAGGCTTGCTATAATATATGTAGACTTTAGGTATTAGGCTGCCAGCCACATGATCTGTTGTTTGAATAGAATAAACTAAGGATCTTAGGCCTGGAATATGTATTTAGAAAAACTTGTTTTCTTTTGTGGTTTTGTTATTTTTGTTACGTTTGTTTGTTTTAAGATGGATGCCTCACTGCATAGTATAGACTGGCCTTAAAGTCAGCATCTGAGCTGGCCAGATGGCCCAGTGGGTATAGGCACAAGCCTGTCCACCTAGGATCCCTGAAGCCTACATGGTGGTGGGTGAAAACTGAATCCCACAGACTGTCCTCTGACTTCCACTCACACACTGTGCCATATGTGCTTGTATGTGCATGCACACATGCATGCATGCATACATACATACATACATACATACATACATACAATAAATGAAAAAACATGTCTTCTGCATGTTGGTATTACAAGAGCATACCAGCACACATGGCCCAAGCATAATTAATTCTTCGTGTACAGAAAGCATGGCAAAAGTTGTCAGAGGAAAAAAATTGAAGCTCTTATATAGTTTTAGTCAGCCAGAGCCTGGTGCTTAGCAGCCATTACAGGGTAAACAGTGCAGTGGGGTAAGCCTGGCTCAGTGTGTGTACTGCGTGGAGACACTGAAGGAAAAGCACGTGAGTTCTCCTTGGGCACTTACTGGAAGTCTTCGTGGAAGGAATAACTTTAAAACAGACAGTAGGCCTGCCAGGACGATCACAGATAGAGCATCTCAGGCAGAGAGAGCCACGGAATCAAGCTACAGGAGACATACATAGCACAACAGTGCACATAGCAGTAAACCTAGAAGGGAGACCAGAGAAGTCACACAGACCAGAGAAGTCACACAGGAGCTTTGTTTCTTTAAGCAAAAATGAGCCACAGAAAATTATTTAGGTGTCAAGTCAAATACATGTGCTGAAGGAGATTGTGGAGAGGTGGCTGGTATCATGTCAGTGTTTTCTCCTTTCCTGGAGCTTCTCCTTTGTAGAAGTGCTTGTGTCTCTTGGGGTTTTGGATTTTGTTTTGAGTCAAGGAGAGTTCCTCTAAGGGAACTCTCTGGCAGAGAATAAGAGAAACTGTGAAACAGCACCTCCTGTCCAAGAGCAAGAGGTTTCTCAGATTTGGTAAGTAGCCAGATAGAACATCCAGAGACCCTGAATAAGCTTGGCTGCAAGTAGAAATACCTCAGCCTCTCCTCCCATGAAACAGCCTGGACTTGATGCTGTGAGACTGGTATCCTCTTTTCCTGCAGAATCACTGTCACAGGAGAGTAACCTCCCTGAGGCTGTATTTTTAGGGACTGATCTGAACTGCAGGCTTAAATTATATACTCAGTTCTCTAAATAGACAGAGTACAAATTACACAGCGGTTGAAAAATATGGTTAGTAATTCCTCTCCAGCAGTAAGCCTCATAATTTTAACTTCAGAGGGTATACTAATACCACAAAATGCAGATAAGCTAGTGTCATTCCCTAGGTCAACAGCAGGTCAACACAGAGTCAGTGGTGGGCAGTACAGTCACAGTACTGCAGGCTCCAGAAACAGAGGTTACCCAATGTTTACCTTTGCCTCGTAATCCAAATTATATTTCCACAGCTGTGATTTATCTGTGGAGGACTTCACTTAGCCATGTAAAGCCTTTGTAGAATTAGGGAAAGGCCCACAATCACCTTTCTCCAGGAAGAGTTTGACCTAACATTTGGACTCGTTTTCTGTTCACATTTGTTCCTTTGACCAGGGCCTTTATAGTATATAATCCAGTTGTACCTATTGGTTCTATTAAGGCTGTAACTCTTCAACTGCAAGCTCATTCTTAGTTCTATATTATTTCAGTCAATTTATGAAAGGAGAGGTGGCGCTACTGCCTAAGTATGGATGCCCCTCCCGTTCCCGTGTCACCCACCGGGTTCGTATTGGCAGCTACATTTCACAGTTAGGAGTCACAGTTGTCCTGTTCTGCCATCGTGATGTGTGAGTGTTTTGATAAATAGGGAAAAGCAGACACAACTGTTACGGCAGTCTGCTTTGTACTGTGCTACTGTGCCAAGATGTTTCTGCACATGTGTCATCATCTCTAAGTAAAGCTGTAGCAGTCAGAGCACATCCAGGGCTGATCAGCCTTTGGACCATTGGATCTCTGTGCTTCCCCTAGCTTAGCAGGACAGAGGCCCATTAAAGGGTTAATCAAAAAAGTATTTCAAAATTTAGTGTTTCCCTTCCGAGATTGTTTTTGATTTATAAGTTTAATGTTGTTCTTTGTTTCAAACTATACATTTTAGTGTCCTAAAACCTGGGAGGTGGTGTTGCAGGGTTACAGTATGGGTAGCAGATTGTCACACAAAAGGATAAGTGTCGTGGCAGAGACTGGCCTGTCTACACAGTGAGTTCTGTGGCAGCCAGGGCTACGTAGTAAGACCCTGACTCAAAACAAACAGCAAACCCTCAAACACACAGAAACCCTTCCAAACAAAGAGCCGCAGTGATTTTCTAGACTGTTGATAATTTGAACAACTTGGGACTACAAAACACTTGTTGGCAGCTGGGACTTTCTCATCTTCAGTGAAGACATAGAAAGGACAGGTTTCAGGTTGTAGTTTAGCTGCGGAAACTAGCCAGCAGCAGTCAGGTGACAGTGACATAGTACCAAGCTCTCTTTTCTAACTGGTGGACAGCATGGGGTTATAAAAGAAGAGAGGCATCCCTGGAATCTCCACTAGCATCTGCAGAGACTAAAATAGTCCCAGTGCCTTCTCAATAACAGAAATAGAATGTGCCTAGGGACTGCAGAGCTGAGACACAGAAAACGCACTTGGCTTCATCTCAGGAAATAAAGCCAGGCCCACGGGCCAGAGTCAAGGCTGAAAGGGCGTCTAGGTTTCTTTCTTTCCCGTTTCTTCCTTGAAAAAAAAAAAAAAAAAGCAGATCCTTTTTTGGGAAAAACTTAAGTATGTGAATAACAAGGCTGTGAGGGGAGGAAGCTGGAGTGCATGCAGTCAGACTTTGGCCACTGCATAACGGAGCTGAAATTAACCCTCGACGTGCTGATGCTCTTACAAAGAAGAGTACTGTCAGGTCTCTGCAAGAATCCTGTAAACTTCCAGGTGTCGAAGAAAGGCAGGCAATTTTTAAGAAATGTTTAGATTTGCTTATTATTGTAAAAGATTACCAATCAGCTAACCCAACAAAAGCTAGACCACTGAGAGTCGGATGGCAACTGATAATTGTAGAACTCCATTAATGTATAATCATCACTTGTGGGAAGCCTTCAGGACTTCTAAGGTTGTTTTCTTTCATTAAAGGGTAAAAACTGTGTATTTCAGGTTCATAAATTAATTTCTCATGGTTAGCTTAGGTCTCAATATCAGAAACATCAAAAACATAAAGGGGCTCTGAAAACACATTAAAGTCTCGTTATAGACAAGACAACCCCAAGGAGGTTAACGCTAGGCCCTTTAGCTGTGGTTCTCTTGCCCGGGGAATTACCAGCTTAAAACAACAAATATGAAAGGCTAGCTTACACGAACTAACATGTAAGCGCTTTTAATGTCCTTGGTGCTCTCAGTACATGTATAAATTATTGGGGGCACAAAAGAAAACATTCCCTGAGAAGGTTAATTCTTCCAGCCCACAGATTGGTTTACTCTGTGTTATATGCTTAGGCAGCTGAAGAAAATAGTTCCCTTAATGGTGTGTGGTGATAAATTGCTAACTTTGGATGTTTATATACATTAACATTTAATTCTTGTAATATTTAGAGGCGGATTTCATTCCTGTGTTTACATGAGCTCACTAGGAAACAATAAACTAGGAAGATAAACTCTTCTGACGTTACGTGGCTCAGAAGTAACGGGGCCCCAGCTTTAATGCAAGCTATCTGGCTTTGAGCTCACAGTTTTAACCATCAACACTACCTCATGGATCAGACGATTTGGAGGGGAGGAGGCTTGAGTGGATCAATAAGAATGTAATTTTTAGATGTTGACAGGGGCACTTGAGAGCAGTACAGATGTAGAACACTGTGGAAGAATGCTACGCCCAGGTGGAAGACAGCAGTGGCGGTGCGTTCTGTGCTTAATGACCACTAAGCACTGCCCCCTTTACACACCTTCTTCATCCTGCCTGTAAGGCTGATGGCAACGCTGCTGCTCTCGCTCTCGCTCTCGCTCTGTCCACACTGTGAAGCAGCAGCCCGAGGACTGCACAGCTCATGCTCCCCACTGTGACTGGTGACCTCTAGAACACTGTCAACCCATGCTGACAGGATTTTATGTTTGTAGTAATTAGTGGGAAATGACATCAGATAAGCAGGGGAGACTGATTATGGAAGGTTTTAGAGACCAGAAGAGAAATTTGACTAGACATGGCTCATTGTTCTAGTTACAAGAAGAGAAAGATTATTAGATTATTAGACATAATAGGCCAGCCCTATAGTAGTTACCTGCGTCAGAATAAACAGTCTGTAATAACCCTTAGCTTAATACTTGGGCATATGGGAACATAGGAGTTCAATCAGAATTCTCTAAAGAACTTGCAGTCTCTTTGCAGTGTCAAAAAGATGAAAAAACAGATCTGGGCATGAGATGGTGACTTACACCTGTAACCCCAGTATTTCAAAGACCAAGGCAAGGGAGCTGCTGCAGATAAAGCCAGCCTTGTCTCCTGAGTGAAATTTAGGTCAGCCTGAGCTACAGAAGGAAGAAAGGAAGGGATGAAGGAGGAAATTTAAAAAGAAATATGGTTACATCTCTGTCCAATAGAAATTTATCCCTCCTCCCCCAGCCCTGGACCATCAAGTCTCTGTGTGGCTAGGCATATCCTCTCCCACTGAGGCCAAACAAGGCAGCCCAGCTAGAAGAACATATCCCATGAAAAGGCAACAGCTTTTGGGATAGCCCCCGCTCCAGTTGTTTGGGCCCCACATGAAGACCAAACTGCACATCTGCTACATATGTGCAGGGAGGCCTAGGTCCAGCCTGTGTATGCTCTTTGGTTGGTGTTTCAGTCTCTGAGAGCTACAAGGGTCCAGGATAGTTGACGATTGGTCTTCCTGTGGAGTCCCTACCCCTTTTGGGGCCTCAATCCTTCCTCTTGTTCTTCCATAGACGTCCCCAAGCTCCATCCGCTGTTTGGCTGTGGGTGTCAGCCTCTGAGTCAGCTGCTGGGTGAAGCCTCTTAGAGGACAGCCATGCCAGACTCTTGTTTGCAAACATAACAGAGTGTCATTAATAGTAACGGGTTGGTGCTTGTCCATGGGTCAGTCACAAGAGGCAGATAGAGGGAGGGGACTGGGTGGAGAGGGGACAGGGAGGGGATGGGGGGTTCAGGATCAGGAGTGGGGAGGGACAGGAGGGATGACTAGATAACCATGAGAATGAATGGACATGTGCAACTGACCGGGATGAGGAGGTGAGGAGCACATCTCCATGAAGAGACAGAGAGGCTCCCAAGAATCAATGGGGTTGCCCTTAACTGTGACACACATCATTGTGGATACAGAACCTGAAGAGGCCACCGTCTGTAGCCATGCAGGAACCCCAATGGAGCAATAGAGACTCCAACCCACCCACAAAACTTTCAACCCAAAATTTATCTAGTCTACAAGAAGTGCAGGGTTGGGGAATGGAGGAGAGACTGAGGGAACAGCCAACTTTTGTCTGTTTTTAAGCTTTTTTCCCCTGTTGTTTGGTGGTGGTGTTAAGACAGGTTGGGTGTAGGTCAGGCTGGCTGCAGATGGACTATAAAGCTGAGAGTGACCCGGAACTGGTCCTGGTGCCTCTGCTTCCCAGACGCTGGTATGAGGGGCATGCACTGTCATATCCAGAAGTTTTGTGCTTTGTATCAATGTAGTCATGCGTTCAATTCTTCCCTTAAGGTATTGTGATGTTCGTCTGCTTCCTTCTATAAAGCAACAATTCATATTTGTTATGTAGTCTTTCACGGTGTAACTATACTGACTGCTATATTTTTAATAGATAACTTTTCCCACAGTTTTTGTTAGGAACAGCATTGCTATAAGCATCCTTATACCTATAACCGTGCATTTATATAGAACACCCTTATGCCTATAACCATGCATTTATATAGAACACATCTGCCTTATGCCTATAACCATGCATTTATATAGAGCACATCTGCTGAGGGACTGCTAGGTCACAGAGGAAGCAGGTTTTCTTTTTTTCTTGTGTTGTTTGGCTTTTCAAGATGGAATTTCTGTGTAACTCTGGATGTGTGGAGCTCGCTCTGTAGACTAGGCTAGGCTCAGACTCAGAGCTCCACCTGCCTCTGCCTCCCAAGTGCTGGAGTTAAAAGCATGCACCACCACTCCAGCTTAAACTTTTTCTTAATATTTATTTTTATTTTACGTGTATGGGGGTTGCATGTGTCTGTGTACCACATGTGTGCAGGACCCTCGGAGGCCAGAGAGGGCATCAGATCGTGCGCTGGATAGTTTTACGCCAACTTAACACAAGCTAAATCATCTGAAAGGAGGGAACCTCAGTTACAAAACTGTCTTCATAAGATCAGGCTGTAGGCAAGACTGTAGGCTATTTTCTAAATTAGTGATTGATGGGGAAGGGCCCAGCCCATTATGGGTGGGGCCAGCCCTGGGCTCATAGTCCTGGGTGCTATAAGAAAGCCAGCCGAGCAAGCCATAAAGCAGCACCCCTCCATGGCCTCAGCCTCAGCTCCTGCCTCCAAGTTCCTGTTCTGTTAGAGTCCTGTCCTGACTTCCTTCGATGATAGACTATGATGTGGGAGTGTGAGCCATACAGACCCTCTCCTCCCCAACTTTGCTTTGGTTGTGGTTTTCCATCATAGCAACCAAAGCCCTAGGACATCTACGACACAGTGTAGTGAGCAGTTTCTGAAACTACTTAGACGAAAGCTTCAGCTTTCAAACTCCAGCTCTCCCTGTGCTCTGTAGTACACCCAAGACTTGGAACTCTTGAGAGGATGTTGTGAATTTTAATGGGGTGTGTGAAAACAGTAAGTTTGGGGTATTGCCCAGGCTTTCTTCTTTATACTGTTTATTGGCTCACCCAAAAAACAGATGTGTTATTTCTTTTCATCACCATTAAACTGCCATCCAGGAATTATAACAATTACTGAAATAAGAGGCCTGGTCTGTGATTTTCCGGTGTGTAGAAACCCGTTAGCAATTAACACAGTCACCCATGATTTCTTGGTGTTGCATGAAGGAAAGAAATCAAAGCATTTCCCTTTGGTGTCATTTAACCAAGAGCAAGCCCAGGTTTGAATTCTCTACTTCCTCTACTTTCTCCTCTACTTCCCTCATGTCTTCTGTCCTGTGCTTGTTGTAAGTCTGAATCTGTGCCTGTCCAAACGCTGACTTGTGAGCCAGTCATGGCGTCTGTGTGTCTGTCTGTCTCAATGTGTATGTCCCTAAAGGGGGAACTTTGCTATGTGTTTATTGAACAGAGAAAACAGCACACGGGGAAGGAATGGATATTTTACCGAGACCTTTAACAGAGTGACAAGGGATGAACTCGATGGCTCCAGCTGACCCCATAAGAAAAAAAAGAAAGAAACTGTTTCTAAAGTATAAAGCAGCTGAACTGGCTCAGCATTAAAAGTGCTTACTGCTCTCACCGAAGACTTGGGTGTGGTTCCCAACACACACTTGGTAGCTCAAACTGCTGGTAGCTTCATTTCCTGGAAGTATACATCATCTTCTAACCTTTATGGGCATCTACATGTATATGGTTCAATAAATTTATTCAGGCACACACATAAAGGAAAATAAGTAATAACATAAAATTTTAAGTGTAGGACAATTGTCTTATTTTCTAGTTTGGTAGAATACTATAAATTTCTGAGGTTTTGTTTTTCCTTTTGGGGTGGTTTATTTGTTTATTGGGTATGCTAGGCAAGGAAGCCAGGGCGCTGGGCTCTGTGAGTGCTACACAAGTATTTTACCACTGAGCTACGTCTCTAGACCAATACTTTTTTTGTTTTGTTTTGTTTTTTTGTTTTTCAAGACAGGGTTTCTCTGTGTAGCTCTGGCTGTCCTGGAACTCACTCTGTAGACCAGGCTGGCCTTGAACTCAGAAATCCGCCTGCCTCTGCCTCCCAAGTGCTGGGATTAAAGGCGTGCGCCACCACTGCCCGGCTAGACCAATACTTTTAAATAGAATAATTCAGTCTTGGTTTATAGTGGTCATTTAGTAGAAGAATTTTATCATCTATCTATCTGTCTGTCTGTCTGTCTATCTATCTATCCATCCATCCATCCATCCATCCATCCATCCATCCATCCATCTATCTATCTATCTATCTATCTATCTATCTATCTATCTATTTATTGAGATGAAGTCGGCTATGTTGACAATATTAGCTTTGAACTTCTGGGTTAAACTAGCTTTCTGTCTCCTGAATAACTGGGATTATACCTACCACGCCTGGCTCGGTAGAATTTTAAGCTGAAAAGCTGGGTGCTTTTAAAGGATTGATACCAGCCTAATATGAAGCAATTATAATTTCAATTTTAGAAGGTAAACCATTGACATGTAACATCTGATCCCAGCAAACCTGGAACAGGGCTCGTGTGCTGCACACAGGCTTGCCATGCACGTGCCTGAGCACTGAGCAACGTTTGCACCCTCCCTCTGTTCTACACAGGGCTTAGCATTTAATTGGTTGCACACAACTTTTGACTTTAATAAGCTTGGATTTTTACATCCCAGTGGAGTCACAAAATGTTTTCCTGATATGTAGGAGTTGTCAAGAAAATTTGAAAGATTTCTGGTAAATTTGGTAAACATTTTTGGAAGGCTTAATAGATGCTTAGAGGAAGGCTTAATGGAAATTTGAATAAATGAGAACAAAGGGAATTTCTTGCTTTTATTAAAGGGGATAAAGCATTTGAGAAGGTTAACAGATTGAGAATCTCTTTATCCTTTGCTTTTTATCATGATACATTTTTAAGTATATTAGTTATTTGCTACAATCTAATTACAGACAAATAGTTTTTACCTGAAAATTCAGTGTCAGGAAGGCATTTCTGTTGATGACATGAGAGGCTTTTCCAACCTGCCTTTAAAGTGTTCTGCATTGCTAACGGATGACCTACCTTAATGTGACCAGATAAATAACTTCCAAAGTATTTGAGCTTCAACACCACCTAAAAACTCACCGAGGAAGTTAGTTGTATTTGTATTAGAAGAATAAACATGAGAAACTGGTGTCTGATCTTGCTGGCTCTTGAGTTTGTTAAAGTCAGCTTTGGGGTTTGAAGAAGACACAAATACCTGCTGATCCTTAATCGATCACCTTTACAGTAAGTGATTAGCTAGAGGTTTTGTTAATAATTCAAATAAGTCCAAGTGTTGTAGCACATGCCTTTTTGGTATTTTGAAGTAGTCTCACTGTGTAGCTGCCTGGCTTTGAACTGGTGATTCTCCTGCCTCTGTCTCTTCAGCATCTCTTACTGACATGGGCCACCACAATCTGCATGGTGCATTTAGTTCTAGCTCGAGAGGCAGAGGCAGGTGGATCTCTGTGAGTAGAAATCCTGGTCTATGTAGTGAGTTCCAGGGTAACCCAGGCTATATAACGAGATCCTGTCTCAATTTT
Source organism: Rhabdomys pumilio (assembly GCA_030674055.1). Classification (NCBI taxonomy): domain Eukaryota; kingdom Metazoa; phylum Chordata; class Mammalia; order Rodentia; family Muridae; genus Rhabdomys; species Rhabdomys pumilio. The sequence goes on from JANHMN010000001.1 coordinate 6,912,478, forward strand.
TTTTTCAGTTGATTTGAATAAACCTTATAATTTTCAAATTTAGGCAAGCCACTTGCAAATACATTGTTTTAAACTAGTTTTGGTACTTACAGACTTTACCAAGTATGGTAAAAAAAAAAAACAAAACAAAACCATATACTGTAGTTGTTTTAAAGTCAAAAGCTCTTTTAAAAAAATTAAGTTTAATTTTTTTAAATTAAAAATGAGGGAGGGCTGGAGAGATGGACCCAGGTTCAATTCCCAGCACCAACAAGGCAGCTTAGAACTGTCTATAACTCCAACGCCAGGGCTCCAACACCTCCCATACATACCAATGCATATAAGATTAAAAAATAGAATATTTTTAAAAATGAAGTCTGCTTTTCATAGCTTTTTCTTCCATGGCATGCCAGTATGTTAGCAGGGAGAACTTCACAAGAGTTTTGCTAGACTGCAGCCTGTTGCAGTTGTTACTGGTCTCCCTTAAGCCCTGGCTGTCCAGATAAAGAGTATAGATAAAATCATACTATATCTTTTTTTAAAAAAAGATTTATTTATTATATATGCTCCATTCTATCTGCATGTATGTCTGCAAGCCAGAAGAGGGCACCAGATCTCTTTAAAGGTGGTTGTGAGCCACCATGTGGTTGCTGGGAATTGAAATCAGGACCTCTGGAAGAACAGCTAGTGCTCTTATCCTCTGAGCCATCTCTCCAGCCCAAACTCATACTATATCAAGTGAGCATGTCGGAGACAAGGGATAAAGGATAAAGCTGTTGACTTTCACCCTTGTGACTTTTAAGATAAAGACACAGATATGAGCGTGAGGGAGACGGTGGATGAGTTCGGCCTGCCAGACACCGTGAACGTGGACTCAGCAGATCTCTTTGCTTCAGCAACAGAGGTAAGACAGGTTGTATCCATGGTGAGGAAGTTCCCGTGTGTGTGTGTGTGTGTGTGTGTGTGTGTGTGTGTGTGTGTGTGTG
>JANHMN010000001.1:6929756-7024791 GCA_030674055.1 Rhabdomys pumilio
ACTGCAGCTGCACCCCGCCGCACCTGGTCACACTGCAGCTGCACCCCACAGGCTCACATATTTGCATGCTCAGTCCCCAGTTGATGAACTGTTTGGGAAGGATTCGGAGGTGTGACTTGTTAGAGTAGGTTGTCCTTGTTGGAAGACGTGTTCTAGAGTTTTTAAAAACGTCTGAAATTTTTCTGGCTGGAGCCTTGGATAAAGAAGGTTTAACTTGTATTTTTATGAGGTGAATTTGCTTCTCTGAAACTGCTGGCTCAAATATGAAACCTATATAAAACTCTCTGACAAGATCTTAGTTACTTTTAAGTTTATTAATGTTCCCAACAGGCTCATGATGGAACCTTGGTCTGTTCCCAAAGACTGACTCCAGAATGGCTAGCAGTTTATGCTTCATTACTAGAGAAAGTTAAGAAGATGAAAACAGACTGATGCCGTTTGTTTCCCAACAGATCTCAGATGGATTCTTTGCCCATTTTTATGCCGTTTGTGAGCATATCAGCCCTGTCTTAGCCTGGGGCTTCTTGGGTCCTAGAAATTCTCTCTACGACTTATGTTGCTTCTTTAAGGTATGTTCAGCCATTGAATCATTGTTTTAAAGAATAAAGTTGTTTACTTTTGTATAACATATAAAATTGTAAAAATCACCTAATTCTGTATTTAAATGCCAATAATAAATTGATGACAGTAATACCAGCTTTAATATAACAGACCAGTGCCTTAGAGAACTGATGCCCTACAGCAGGAATAGACCCCCCAGGTCCACTGACTGTGTCCACTTTCTCTGTTAGGGTCTCAGATACTATCATATTACAGTGCCATGTGAGAATACTACAGAAATGACCTGTGTGGTCCTGTACAAGGTGATAGGAATGTATAAATCCAAGCTGTAAGAATTAATTCACACGAGAATTTAAAGTTGTGTCCCCATGTCTGAAATTTGCTTGCCAAATGTTTGTTAGAGCTCACTGCAGTATGCTCTGGCTGACAGAGTACCAGGGAGACTCTGTGCAGGCTACGGCATTGCAGTAGTGAGTACCAGGGAGAGTCTGTGCAGGCTACGGCATTGCAGTAGTGAGTACCAGGGAGACTCTGTGCAGGCTACGGTATTGCAGTAGTGAGTACCAGGGAGACTCTGTGCAGGCTACGGTATTGCAGTAGTGAGTACCAGGGAGACTCTGTGCAGGCTACGGTATTGCAGTAGTGAGTACCAGGGAGACTCTGTGCAGGCTATGGCATTGTAGGAGTGAGTACCAGGGAGACTCTGTGCAGGCTACGGTATTGTAGGAGTGAGTACCAGGGACCAACAGGCCAAAGAAGAATGAATCCAAGCACTTGGACAGATGCCCTGCTGTACTGTGAAATTTCTAAAAGTCTGTTTGCTTCATTAACACAATGTTTTTATGAATGATTTAGGATGTTTTCTTTTTACTGTCATTTAGGACAGCTCAGGTGAGCTCGTGCTATGGCCACTTCTCAGAGGTGACCAGCCCCGTGTAGTAAACAGGACATTTGAGCCAGGCATGATGGCACACTCCTTTAATCCCAGTATTTGGGAGGCAGAGGCAAGCAGACTCTGAGTTTGAGGCCAGCCTGGTCTAAAGAGCAAATTCTAGGGTAGCAAGGCTGCACAGAGAAACCACGGCTCAAAGAACATACACATGCACACGCACAGGGCAAGTAGTATTTGCATCAATTTTACAACATAGAAAACAACAATCCAAAAGATTAAGTCAGTTGTTCAAAGTTCTTTGCCCATGAGATGTGAAACCAGCCTCAGAACTCAGATGTCTGACTCCTGGTTTAAAGTCAGGTCCAGTATTAACAATTCATAGCTTTAACAAACTGTATCCTAATAAATGCCAATGTCTTGTGTATTCCTTTACCAGAATCAAGTTCTTTTCTTTCTCAAAGACATCTTTGACTTTGAGAAGGTGCGCTATTCGAGCATAGACGCGCTGGCGGAGGACCTCACGCACTTACTCATCCGCCGTACGGAGCTGCTAGTCACGTGTCTTGGTGCAGATGCCCTGAGGCACGCCACTACCTGTACTAGTGGACACTCCCACACCGTGCCCACTGCACTGTTAGAAGCCAAAGTACAGTAAGGACCAGAGAGGTTTGGGAATGCTGTCTAGTGCTCTAGGGTAACTTCTGACTGTGACTGTGCCTCAGGATCTACGGGATTGATAGTGTGGACTCAGGGAGAGGGAAGTCTCAAGGATGGGTGGCTGTCCTGCACTTTTGCAGGACATTTGTCACTGAAGCTATGGGATGGATCCAGAGTGACTTTTTAATACTCTCCAGGTAATCATATAAGTTGTGACGTTGCTTGAATTGAAGCCAGTGCTGTAGGAGTCCATTGTCCTCACACAATCTGGAATGTCCAGTGTCATCCTCAAACTGTCTTGATGCTCTGCTCCTTGAAAATACACTAGCCCAAGGTGATTGTATTTGTGTCATAATCTACGACTGCATCAACATACTTAACTTTGCCTGAAATGTATTCTTAACCATAGTTACTTCTTTGTTTAATAGAATTTAGACAATAGAGGTGTTTACCTGTGCTGTTTACCTATGGCTTGTATATTTGCTAATGTATTTAAAGAAGTTATCATCACAAAGGACTGGTGTACTAAAAGGACCTGAGTGAGATGAGCGGTTTACAGTGCATACCTTGTGGAGAATCACCTGCAGTCCAGAGTATGTTACGATTGTCCTGTAAGTTATAATACAGTGAAGTATTTTATCTCATTTCCCCTCAGATGAATTAAATCCAAAAATAGAACTTACTTGCTAAGAAAAAGAATTAAAAATTTATCCTTTTTTTAAACGTAACTTTGAGGCTGGCTTAAAGTATTAAACTTTAGAATAAGACAATTTCCTCTTTCCTTTCACAAAACAAACTTGTAATCCCTCACATAGTCTGTCACATTAGAACTTTGTCATGCTCTGCATAATTTTAAAAATACCCTTTGAGCTTAGGTTTTAAAGGACTTTTTCTCTCGGATGTAAAACACAAATATTTTCAATGCTTTGGGAGTTTATTTTATGTCCTTATGACAAACATATGAGCAACCAGGTTATTATAAGTAACCTTCAAAGCATAGTATATATTTTCAAGGTCTCATCAATTTTTCTTTAAGATCACGCACCAGGTTCTCCCCAGTGGATTAGATTCACTGACTTGTTTTCCTAAAGTGGGCTGCATTGGTTTTAAGAGTGAATTATACAAAAGGGTGTGAAATGGGTTTTTAAATAATTCATTTTTAAGATTAAAGTGCCTAGATTAAGGGTAATGATGAGAAAATAAAAAGTGAAAAGAAGTTTAATTTTTTAAGATTTGTAATGTATACGTACATCACAGTTATGTAAATCAATCACTAGCTATAGGATTTAGACCTGTGCCATTAGTGTGTCAGGCTCTTAGGCCTTACAGTTGTGTTCTCAGTCAGTGCACGACGGACAGACGGACGGATGGACGGACGGACGGGCGGGCGCCTTGCCTTTTCCCCTTCCACCAGGCATGGTTCTGCCTGAGGACAAAGTGCACTGAGCCCAACTTTCCTTCCTACTTTCACAATAGATGTTTTTACTTAGAAGATGTCACGGATGTGACACACGTGTGTGTGCCTTCCTGTTACCACGTAAGCAAGACAGTTGTGAATAATATTCATTTATTCATTGGATATCTAAGTGTTTTGTCCTGTGGTTTTGTAAACAGAGACGTAAGTGAACTATCTTTGGGGTAAAACCTCCTTGAACTAGTCTGGAGGAGTTGCACTGTCACGGTAATCCTGCAGTGCCGTTAGACGGCCGTGGGGGTGACCTTTCCAAAAAGTGTTTGATTTGGTTCTGTTTTTACATTTCAGTTAAATAAATAAATTGTCCATCTTCAAGAAAGGGTTGGTTTGTCAAACCCAGTGCTTAAGTTTTGCTGGGCTAATTAACTAGAATAGTAACAAGATAGATTGTGGCCTTTGACAAAAGAGATAAGAATGACCAAATAAAATTTGGGAGCAATAAATGTAGGAGAAAAATCTTTGGTGTGTGTGTGGGGGGGGGGGGGTTCGGGAAAGCCTAACTTTTTAAAGGAGAATGTCTTTTTAAAAAGAACATCTCTGGCTCTGACTGTTGAAAATACTTAATAAGATACACATACCAGTTTTTATTTGCCTTAATCAAAGAGGCAATGCTTTAGCAGATAGAAACAAAAGATCAACTAGGCGAGAGCCTGTGAGGGAAAAGAGAAAGGCCAGCCTAATGAACTCATGGTGTCAACTGAAGACAGCCACCACATGCTAGAGGGCGGGGGCAGAGAGCTGGTCCCTCTTTTCTGGAAAAAAAAAAACCAGATAGAAAATTCAGTTGATTTATTTTCCTTTGTTTCTCTATGTTCTTAAGGTTAACAATATGTTCATGGAATGACAAAATGGAATTCTTACTTTTAAAAGAAGCCAAGTTTTTTATTCTGTGAAAGTCAGCTCTAAAGAGCTATATCTGTCTCCTGAAATAATTTCACCATGATTCTATTGATTCGTTGAGTTAACTGATTATTGAAAGTGTTTATAAATGTTTCTCTGCTTTAAGATGTAGCGTTTCCTACTCACTTTCCAGCAGTTAGCCTCCAAGTGAGGAAGACCAGAGGAACGACTCCACAGCCCATCGTGACCAGACTGGAAATGATGTTTATAACACCGGGTTTTATTTTTAATATGAACATTATTAATAATTAACATAATTAATTGGGCTGTAATTTTAACCTGACTATGAGAATCAGGCTGAATTAAAATGTGAATTTTTAAATTAAGAAATATATATGTGAAGTTAAGTGTTTGTGTGCCCTGTGATAACTGGAATTATGAACTGCTTTGTTCCTGATGACTGCGGCATGTCACGGTCTCCTTGACTGACCTCAGCGTATCTGTGTCTTCACTGTAAGGACGGAACTCACTAATCTGCGTGGTAACTCCCCACAGCTGCGGACAACAGCACGGTCCCCCCCAGGCGCTGGAGTGAGCATGTTTTCTGTTCCAGCCAAGTAAACCAGTGACGGTGTCTTAGTGACGTGCTGGCTGCATTGTCTCCTATAGTGTGTGATCGCAGATGCCTCCGCAGGCCTGCCCTTTCATGTGGGCCACAGAGGGAGGCAGAGAAAGGAAGACTGAAATCAGATGTAGACTACTGCCAAATATCGTGTGTGCTACCATGGAAATAAAGATAGCATTGTGATGAATAAAGTTTCATGTTTTGATTGAAATATCGCAGTGAATAAGGTCAAACAGAGTAAGCTGATGAAGTGACAGACCTGCATGGCTCCTCTTCATCCGTGACTCTCAACCACTAGGCAAGGGCTCCATCTCTGAGCTGCTTGCCCAGTGCGCGCGGGCATGTGTGTGTGTGCTTAAGAAAGTCTGATTCAGCCCTGGATTCTCTTGCTTCCACTTCCCAAGTGCCAGGATTACATGTAATACCAGTCCTCTTTTATTTTTAAACTTGGTAAGTCTATGCACTGACCTCTGTGACCAGGTCAGAGACAGGAGCTGACTCTCTACTGTCAGATGCAGGGAAAGAACAATGGAGTCCTGTGTTACCCAGATCCAAGTTTCTGATCCATATGTCATTATCTGGCTTATTGTCATCTCTGTGTCCTCTATGGTTTTTCACTTTAAACATCACACAAACATTTTTTTCCTTTTATTTTTGTTTTTCTTTCTTTTTTTTTTTTTTTTGTTGTTGTTGTTTCCAAGACAGGGTTTCTCTGGATAGCCCTGGCTGTTCTGGAACTCATCCATAGAGCAGTCTGGCCTCGAACTCAGAGTTCCACCTCTCACTGCCTCCTGAGTGCTGAGATTAAAGGTGTGCACATCTCACAGAACTCTGGTGTGTTTAAGAAGCCTCTCCACGACCCTTCATGTCTGTCATTACACTCTGGAGCTCCGTCCTTGGCGAACACTTTGTCTGCTGTTGTCCCTGCTGTTCACTCTTGGAAGGTCTTCCCCACCCCCTTCAAAAACACTTGTCTCTGTGCCATTCTCCTCCCTGTGGCTCTGACACAGCTTTTGACTTTCTTTTCATGATTTCTGTATTTCATATTTTACCATGCCATTTATCCACATTTGGTCTCTTGCTCTTCTCTGCTGTCTTTGATCTACTGTACAAATTTTGGGTCTTCTTAGGTTATTTGGCTTTCTGGACATCAAAACAAAAACCCTGCAGTAACCTTCATCACTTGGGACAGGAAGAGCTGGATTCCGGTACAGCAAAAAAAAGAGCACATCTTCCTGGTGGCACTTTTTATCCTTTACTTAAAAGCAAAGCAACTGCCACGTCAGACATCACTCAGATCCTACTTCTGACTGTCCATGTATCACAATAGCTCTCCCTAGCACATTTATATATAGGAGGCTTCAGAACGTGGAACTTGCAGTTTGAGGTAACACCACAATACCTGGACTCTGAGAGCCGCTTTGCCATATGCAGCACTGGGGACGTGCAGTCCCCCAGCTTTGCTCCTGAACCCCCAAGGCCTGTGTGCTGGAAGCTTCTCTCCTGTGGCACCTTGAGGTGATCGGTGGAACCTTCAGACAGTAGAGCCTCATGGAAAGTAATTAGGTTTTGTGGCTCTGCCTTCTAGAAGGTTTAGTGCTGCCTGTGGGCATGGACCCCCAAGGCAGGGCGTTCCAAGGGAGCACACATAGCTCCCTATTCTACAAACCATCCTGTGATACAACAGGAGGGATCCTTACCTGCATGCCAGTACCATCTAAGCATCCAGAATTATGAGCCAAATAAATCTATAAAATATTGTTACCCTGTATCAGGTGTCTGTGATAGCAACATAAAATAGTAAGAGGATTTGCTTCTAAGATTTGCTCTCTGAGTCAGGCCTGTTGTCAGTGGGTCTCTGTCCATTGCTGGCTATAGACAGGAGCCCATAATTCCTTACAGACTGGGTTCTGAACACAGCTTCCTGGTGTTTTAGAACATTCAAGTGACTGCTTCCCTAGTGTAATAGAAGGAGAGCAAGCTGAGAGGCAGTGTTGGTATGAAAGGCAGTGTTTGGGGTGGGCTGTACACATGCTTATGGAGCCCATGGTGCACATCTCGTCAGAGGTCAGAGGACAACATTGGATACTCGTCTGCACTTTGTTTGAGACATCTTACCAGCTAGCTGGCCCATAGCTTCTAGCAAATCTTTTATCTTCCAGTGGGAGTGCCCCTGGGATACCAGACCCATGCCCTACTGAGTTTGACTTTCTGTGGGTTCTGGGGAATTAGAAGTTAGGTGGTCAGGCCAGCGGAAAGTCTTCAGCCACAGAGCAGCTTCCAGCCTGGCGATGCCTGGGTTTGGACTGCTGCTGCTTCTGCCGTGCAGTGCTGCTTGGATGGACACCAACCATGACATGGTGTGGGAGAACTCTGAGGAGTCTAATTGCAGGAGACAAGATCATTCAGGGTCTTCTGCTGAGTACCACAGTTCAAAGCCCTACTATGTTTGTGCCTGAGAAATGGCTTGTTGAGTAAAAGCACTTGCCACTCAAGTCTGACAAACTGCTTACTAATGATAAATAATCTTCCAAAATAAATTATACAAAAATAATGTAGCAATTTTAGCTTAATTTTAGTTTAATTTCTTTTTTTTTTTTTTTTTTTTTATCTGGTAGGGTCTCAATGTGTCAGCCAGAGCTCAATATGCAGATTTGTCTAGTGTCAAACTTAGCGATTCAGCTGTGTCTGCCTCCCAGGTGTTGCTTACCGTGGTGCACCACCACAGCTGAACTACTCACATTTTAAATGAGTAGATGTCTGTTCTCCGGCAAGTCTTTCGTTATGGCTTGAAGCTGTTAGCTGGAGCACTGGTCCAGGCTGTTCCAGGCGCATCTGCTGCACAAGCCACACTTCCGGTCATCATGTGGAGTTTCAGAACTTTAACAAAAAAGTCACAGCCAGGGACTCACACGGGCGAGCATGCACTATGCCAGTGTGCACCCTGAGAATCCCTAGGTTTTGCTGTTCTGATTGGCCTCACTATGAAGGCCAGCCTGGCCTGGAACTCATTATGCAGACAAAGCTTTAGTTGTCTGGCTGCCTCTGTCTCTCCAGTTCATGTGCCTCATACCCAGCATCCTTTGGTGCTTGTTTGATGTTGTTTGTTTTTGAAATTATATTTAAGTTGTAACATTCTCCCTTCTCACCAGCAAACCCTCCCAGTGCCCTTCTCCACTCCCTCAAATTTATGGCCTCTTATTTCAATTGTTATTGCAGCATATATGTGTTTGTATATTCACGTATATGTTCCTAAATATAGCCTGTTGAGCCCATATGCTACTTGTATGTATGCTTTTAAAGGGTTAACCGTTTGGCACTAGACAACCAGTTGCATCTCTTACTTCTATCTATTTATTTTTTTTAAAGATTTATTATTTATTTTATGTATATGAGTACACTGTTGCTGTCTTCAGACACACCAGATGAGGGCATCAGATCCCCTTGCAGATGGTTGTGAGTCACCATGTGGTTGCTGGGAATTGAACTCGGACCTCTGGAAGATCAGTCAATGCTCTTAACCACTGAGCCATCTCTCCAGCCCCTGCAGCCCCTACTTTTAAAGGTGAAAAATGCCTAGAAATGCAAAGAACAATGACTGGAGAGTCTTCACTAGCTTCATGTTTGTGCCCAGTATTTTACAATTGTACTCTTAAGGCTTGATGGTTAAGTCATTTGCCTTTATCAGCTCATTGCAAAGCCTTAACATTGCTTCTGTGTTAATTGTTGTGATGTTTGTCTAATCTGAAAGAAGGCTGAAGATGCAGCTCGGTGGGTAGAGCACTCAGTACGTGTGAGGTTCAGGGTTTGAATCCCAGGGCCATAAAATACAACTAAAACAGGCTGGAGCAGGCGCAGTTGGTTCAGGATAAATTCAACAGCAATTCATATCCTTATTTGCAAACCTTGAGTTTCTAGTAACCCCAGATTTAGATGTCAAAACTTAGCCCATCTTGACCTCCGCCAACTGTCTCTGCCACAAGGATTCCCCACCACGTTTTGAAAGCCAGAAGCCATTCTCTAGAGTTGGCAGGCAGTCTGCTCACTAAAGCCTACTAGTTCTGTCTGGATCAAGCCAAGCATCCCACTCCCTTTCCGTCTGCCAAACGCCATTCATTGCCTTTCATCTTGGTTCTTTGGACGCCTCTCACTCTGTCCTGCCTCCTCCCTCACCCCATTTGTCTATGTGAACACTTGAGCTAAATCAAACTCTTTTCATTCATGTAAACTATGTGGGCGCTGGGTTCTCTGTGGTAATAATCCTTAGTAGAACCTTTAAGGTCTTTCAGGGAGAAGCTGCTAGGGCTGAGGAGAGACTTCAGTCAGAAAAGCAACTGCCTTGCAATCCTTAGGACCCAAGATCAGCCCTCATTACCTAGTATACAAGTGTCAGCCATGGCAGTGCTCACTTGGGGAGGAAACAGGACACCTTGGCTGCTCAGCCATTTTGACATAATTGGTGAGCTCCAGACCAGTCAGAGACTCAAGAAGGTGGATAGTTTTCCTAAGCAAATAACACAGTGTTTTCTGACCTCCACATGCACACATATCAACACATGCATGCATGCACACCTCACATGTGCAAAACAAAGAAGAGCTGGCGGCATCTACTGTGGTAATTACTGTCCCCTTTTACACTATGCTTTCCTGGCTCTATATGTGATCTCTCCCACAAACTCTGTGTCACCTGAACCACATCAGACCCAAGCCAGTCCCACCGCCGCGTTCTAGAATTAGGAGCGAAATAAACCACAAATAGCTGTGAAGTTATACGGCCTCTGATGGTTTGTTACAGGAAGAGTAATGTTAACACGCTGCCTCCTATTTCTCGGGAGACTGTCATGCCGGGTGTCACGAAGCATAGCCATGATTCCCATGCATGCGTACTTCTATCCTCCTTTGGCGGGAGTCTGTGTTCCTTAGAGCAGGAGGATCGTCTCTGCTGTTGGATGTCTGCGACTGGTCGTGTTGAATGGACGGTGGGATGCTGGGCCAGGCAGCCTTTCCGTGCTCCGGGTCAGTCATCCTTTCTACTGCTGCGATACGCTCACAACGGAAGGGACAACGGCTTTGCTGAGCTCAGTTCCAGGTCACGGTCCACCATTTTGGGTTAGTCATAGTCACATTCATGGTCAAAAGCAGAGAAAGATGGAGGACCAGGTGTGGTAACTTAGCTTTAATCACGGCAGCGGCCAGCCCGGACAACATAGCCAGTTCCAGACCAGCTAAGGTGCTAGACCGAGACCCTGTCTTTAAAAAAAAGGCAGAGTGAGTGAATGCACGCATGCGTGTGTTTACTCATGGTCTCCTCCTCTTCCACACAGCTCAGGACTCGGAGCCAGGACAGAACGCAGCCCACCTGACTGCTTCTCGCCACCTAAAGTAACCCAATTAAGAAACAGGTGGACTGGATCCACAGTCACTCATCGAGTCTCTTCCCAGGTGATTCTAGAGCCAGCGGCTCTCAACCTTCCTCGTGCTGTGACGCCCAAATATAAAACTTTTCGTTGCTATTTCCTAACTGTAATTTTGCTACTGTTATGAATTATAATGTAAATATCTATGTTTTCTCATGGTCTTATGTGCCCCCCAGATTGAGACCGTTCTAATGTGTTCCGCTGACAATGACACTGCCGGTGGGAGACAAAGCAAGATACTCTCCATGTTTGTGAAGAGAATGGACAGCTTTGCAGAATCTGATGAGGCTACCGGATAGAAATACAAAATCTTGTCCTTTAAAAATCAGAATAAAGTGCTGGAGAGATGGCTCAGTGGTTAAGAGCACTGACTGCTCTTCCAGAGGTCCTGAGTTCAATTCCCAGCAACCACATGGTGATTCACAACAATCTGTGATGAGATCCGATGCCCTCTTCTGGTGTGTCTGAAGACAGCTGCAGTGTACTCATATACATAAAATAAATACATACATCTTTTTAAAAGGGGGATTAATTTAACTCTCATGTGTCTCCAGTTAGTTTTTAAAATCAGAATAAAGATACAATTATAAGTAACGTGCACATTGAGGAAAGGACACCACTAGCATCGCAGTAGACAAGGAGAACACTGAAGGAGCGTGCAGGAGAGGCAACATTCAAACGGAGGGCCAAAGGGCAGGCCCAAGGTAGGCCATGTGACAGGAAAGGCTCTACAGGGAGCTTGCATGAGGCTGTGGCCATTCCCATGAACTGAACAGGTGAAGGTATTGAGGGGTGGAAGGGTCGAGCTGGCCTCCAGCCTCCTGTTGAGTTTTTTCTCCTGGAGATAGTGAGGGATGGGATGGCAAAGCACTATATTCAAGAGCAAAAATGCTACATCCCTGAGCTTTGGTCTGTCTGTTGCTGAAAATTAGAAGTGATTGGTTACCTTTGTCTCTGGGTCACCTACCTCGATGCCTCTGATTTTCCTTTTCCTTACGGATTTCTGAAAGATGGCTTGCTGAAGCCCAGGCTGTCCACAGACTCTCTATAGTGAAGGCTAGCTTTGGAACTCTGCTCTTGCCTTCGCCTCCTAGTGCCGGGATGGTGCCCGCACTGGCTAACATGTTTCACTAATGCTGTTTTTGTTGTGTGGTACTGGGAGGTGCCCCTGAGGCCTTGTTTTATGACACAAACATACTACTCATAGAGCTACAGGCTCCTCGGTTTGATTTGTCGTTTTTGATGAAGAACTGGGGCCTCTCCTTATCCAAACAAGCCTCGGCTGGGCTTGCCTCTCACACTCAAGTGGAGTTTCGTGGCAGGCTTGTTGCCTAACGCTCAGGATGCTTTTAGATGACATGGAAGAGCAGAGCTGTATTGCCTTCAGCTAAGGAAAGGTGAACAGTTGAGTACAGACTCTTATCCCGCTACCTTAAGCGTCTTTTCCAGTCACCTCTCCTGAGATTCAAGAGGAGTGACAGACTCAGTTTTCCCACTGCTGCCCCATTCCTTCCGTAGGAAAGGGGACGCTGGCCAGAAGTCAGTGAGTTTTGTGGGCTCGTGGGCCAGGTAGAGCATCTGAGGGAGGCAGCCTGAGGTGGCAGCCAGCGCCCCTCTTCTTTCTGGGTGACCCCCCACCCTCCGGAGCTGCGCGGGGTGGGGGTGGGGCCGGCCCGGGAACAGCTGCAGCGGGCGCCGGGCGCGTCTGGAATGCGGGAGCGCTGCGCACCAGGACTTTTATGGAAACTCTGCTGGCGCGGCGGCCGGCGGCTCGGGCGGCGGGAGCGGCGGGGGCAGCGCGCAGAGCCCCACACGCAGCGCGGAGCGGGAGGAGCGGCGCCCCGGCGGCGGCAGGCGGGTAGGAGGGCTGGGCAGGGCGGGCAGGGCGGGCGCGGCGGGGCTCCGGGCCCGCGGGGTAGCCTGCACCCCGCAGGGCCGGCCTGGGCTGCGGCGGGGGGAACGGGGGTCCCTCTCCAGGCCCGGGTGCTTCTGCTCCACCTGCGTCTGGGCCGCTGCGTTTGGGGGAGAGTGGCTCCAGGGAGCTGAGTGTGTACACCCTCCGCCAGGGACCCGAGGGTCCCAGCGGGCGACTTCACTGTGGCACCCAACACGTGTCCACTGCGGGCTCCTCCAGTAGCTGCTGCGATTTTAAAGAAATTGAGGATGGGTGCCAGTGGAAGCTGGGAAACGGGGGATTTATTAGCCTGCCATACCCGGTCTCCAAATTGCTCCCCAACGCCAAGAAGGGGATATGTTTGGAGGTTGAGCAGCTTGCTCTTAAAGTTGAAGTAAAGGCATTGTATGAATAAATTGTGAGACGTTCAAATGCAACATATGCATATATGTTTATATACACATATACATACATACATACATACATACCATTGCGTTTCTCCCCCCCCCCGCCCCGTGTCTGAATGAAGAAGGAGCAAACTGAGAGATTAGATGATTACTCAGTGGCTTGAGATAAGCATTTTATTTTTAAGGCCACAATGTGGACAAGGAGTTGAGCGTAGATAACGTGGTAAAAATAGCATATGGTTGGTATGCCCTCATAAGGTGGCTGCCCTTGGAAAAAGGCAGGCAAGCAGGCAGAGAAAAGCAGCCCCACGAAAAACTCACCTTTCTGACCAAAGCGACCGGAGCGTCCGTCGTTCATCAGCACATTTTGTTAAGGAGTCTTGTTGCTCGAGTCTCAGGAGAAGTATGTTCCCGGTACTGTGAAACAAAGTTTTTAGATAACCTTCGTCACACGATATTGTGTGAACTATATAACATTTCCCCCAATGTTATTCATTTAATGTTGAACTGCCGCTGTAAGAAAATCCAAATTGCATGCCTTCGGTTTTTGTTTTGTTGTTTTGTGTTTGGGTGTGTTTGCATGGGAAAAGGGGATGATAATTAACTGAAGGAAAGTCTTGTTTGTGCGTGGGGTCAGGGGTTGTAGTATAAACAGATTTCATTTTGTGTAGTTGGTACCTGCTAGCAAAGCTCTCGTGCCACTAACTTGTTTCCTATCCATCTTACTAGGTTTCCAGGGTAGCCTTGAAGTCACTCTGTAGTGCGAACAGGAAGGACTGTGATCCTCCTGTCCCTGCCTCCAGAACAGTTGGGATTACAGGCTATCACCCTCAGGCCCAGCTCAGTATTCTGTCTTTTGCCTGATGCTTCTGAGGAATCATTTAAAGAGAAACATGTACAATTTTGTATTTTACCTGCAACGTTTGACTTGGAGATCACAATGCAAAAACTGCGACAAAATTATTTAAAATCTAGTTTTCCTTCTTGCAGCTTTTGATGCAGTTCAGTTTTAATAGATTTCCAGAGGTGCAGAGGAACAATTTTACTGCTTACCTTAAAATGGAATCTGTGCTATTTTAGAAAATTTGACATGTAAGGCTGATCATTGTCAAAATGTATGTCATCGTGAGAAGACTATATTTAGCATCAGCCAAGGAATGTATTATCTGGGTTTGAAGAGTACTTTGCCTTGAAATCTCACTTGAAGCTTTAGATTGGGGCTTCATTTATGAAAAGCATGGCAAGTGTGTGTGTACACTGTAGAGATTAACTCCATGCAGACAGAGTTCACGGCCAGCCTGGCCTACATAGCTAGTTCCGGGATAGCCAGTGTACATAATAGAGACACAATAGAGAGATTTAGTTTGCTTAGAAGGCAAGTGCCTGAACGGACAAGCTCTATTTGTAGGGAGAAAGCTCTATCACCTTGAAAACCCCAAAAGAATAAAAAGTATTTAAAAACTCTATCAGTTATACGTGCCTACAAGAATTAAGACAGTGACTGTCAAACCATGGACACATGGGATCAAAACGTTGTCTTTACAGAAGCATTTTGGTTTCCTTTATCAGTCAGAGGAAAATAATGTCACCCACTAACAGCTGCATGTTTCTCTTCTTATTTGACCAATCTGGTCCACGTCACTTGTGTACTTTCTGTCCTTGTCTTTCTTCTGTTTTTATTACATTTGAAATTGTTACTTTTTTAATTTAAATATTCACTATGCAGTGTGGCTTAGTTTATGGTAGTGTATTTTTTATTTTTGTGTATGCTTTGACTCCATGTATGAGTGTGCCTACAGTGTCCACACAGGCCAGGAGAGGGAGTAAAAACCCCTGGAACTGATCCTCTACTAAAGCAGCAAGTGCCCTTGACTGCTGAGCCGTAGCTTTAGCTCCTTCAGTGTACATTTTGGTAATGGTGTTATTGTAGGTAATGGCAATCAGAGCCTTGTATATCCATGGGTTGTACCTGGCCGCTGTCTATGGCAGTGTGCTTTCTACCCTCTAGAATGGGTGGTTTTAAACTGAGAAATGTTCATTATACATTATAATTTGTATCGTAAAATTCATACACACATACATACACACACACCCCACTGAAAACAATGAAGGAAGCTGAGTGCAGTGATGTGTGCCTTTGATCCCAGCACTCAAGAGGCAGAAGCAGGATCTCTGTGAGTTTGAGGCCAGCCTGATGTACATCGTAATTCCAGGATAGTCAGAGAGACATAATTGCCTCAAAAACAAAACAACAACGACAAAAAAAAAAAAAAAATCTCTTCTTAGGTGTGTTATGGGAGTGGGAAGAGGAAGTTACCATTCATGGACGGACATGTGTCAGTTGCCCAGAGAAGAAAGACAACTATGAACTGTTAACTAAAATAAATGGAATGATTTTAACTATGTAATTTAGAAAGCATGGGAAGAGAGTTTTTAAAAGAAAGCACTTCTAGAATCTCTCGTCCTTGTCCCATTTATTTTTAGGAGTGATTCTTGTGGCCTTTAGAGCTTGCCCATTGTCTCAGCTTTGTCAACTTGACATAGTCTAGAGTCATTTGAGAGGAAAGCCTAGATTAGCTTGGCCTGTGGCAATGTCTGTGGGTAATTAATTATCTTATTATTGATGCAGTGGCATCCCTTGGTAGGTGGTCCTAGGCTGTATAAGCTAGCAGAGCACAAGCCCTCAATGAGGTTTGTGACCTGGATGGGTAAGTCAAATTAACCCCTTCATTCCCAGGTTGCTCTCAGTCAGACTGTTTCATCACAGCAACAGAATGAAACTAGAATACCCATGAAAAGGAATCAGTCCTTATAATACCTCCCTACACCCCCACTGGCTTGTTAGCCAGAATTCCAGGTCTTCCCATCCCAACTGTGGTCCTCAGTGAAGACTGTCTTCCAGTTTAGATAGGCAAGAAAGCCCAGACCTCTCCTGCAGTTTCCACTGCTTCCAACTTTCCTGAAGTCCTGGCTTTCTTTTGTGGTGGCTTGTGGAGTATAGCCCTCCCCACTTTATTTCCTATGTCGGGTGAGTAGTTACCACAAGGCTGCTCTCAAAATAGTCCCCATTTTTCATTTAGGCTAATAGTAGATCCCACAGCGGTACCTTTTGTTACCTCTGCCTCTGTCCAGATCCTCAGGTATGCCACAAGCTTGTCCTGTGTCCTGACTGGTGTATGAAACCCTAACAGTACTGGAGCACAGTAGATTTACTTACCAAAGCTCCAGGGTGATAAATATGCTTTGAAAAGTATTATAGCCATGTAAAGGAATGATGTTATAACAGTTATCCCAGAAGAATGTTGAAGTAGGTTGCACCTTAAGTTTGTTGAAGGTTTGGACATCTGTTTCACAATATGACCTAGTTTGCATTAGCTGTAAACTCAATGGCTTGGAGTCACCTGGAAAGAGTTTCAATTGAGTCTTTATCAGGTTGGTCTGTGGCTATGTGTGTGCCAGATTATCTTAATTGACCTAGGAGGACCCAGGTGGTCCTGGGCTGTGAAGGAAGCTAGCTGTGAACTGTGATTGCCAGAGATGGGGCAGCCCGCAGCATTCCTTTCTGTGTTCCTGCTCTGATTTCCTTAGTGACCATAAAGGAGATGTAAGCCAAATCAAGTCTTTCCCAGCCCTCATTGTTTTTGGTCAGTGTTTTATTGCAGCAACAGAGGGACACCAGAAGTAAGCTGGTTTCCTGCCTTTGAGCTGTGGTGAAGTATCTGACAAGTTTTATAGAGTAGTTTTGCTTTACTTTTTCTTTTTACCAAAACACTGCCTTAGCTGTACAGTCCTAACTGGTCTTGAACTTATGATTCCTGCCTCATGCTTCTGAGTGCTGAGCTAGGCACGAACTCTGTCTTAACTTACTAATTTTCATGAATTAAATTTGAGACGGTTACATGTAAGTTTCTCTTTTTCCTTTTCATTTCTTTTGATTTAGGGTCTTGTTATGTAGCCAGTGCTAGCCTGGAGCTCACAGCAGTCTCCTGCCTCAGCCTCCCAAGTGTTGCAGTGAGACCTTTACAACTCCTAGAGCTGAATGTGTTTTATACAAGTGAAAAATGATAAACATTTTAGCCTTAAATTTTATGTAGTTCAAAATAAATTCTTTGTTTCTTTTGAAGACTTAGGTTTTAACATTTATTTACATACTTAAAGTTTTCCTTTAAAAGTTCCAACAAAGCCATTCACGGCAACACTGGGGAGGATGCAGCAGGAGGGTTGTAAATTACAAACCAGGCCTAACTTACAAACAGAGTTCCAGGCCAGCCAGTGCTACAAAGTGAGAGTTAAAAAAAATGAGGTGGGCATAAGGGTGAGGGGAGAAGTCAGAGGCCAGCCTGGGTTACATAGTGAACCCCTGCATCTGTGTATCAGAGGGAGTCCGGGAGACAGGGGCCTAAGACAAAGAATTTGCTTGAATTCAGTGAAGAGAAACTACAAGGCTGCCACTGTCTGGAGAGTTTTGCTCTCCTGAGATTATATAGTAATATGATCACCATATTTGAAGGACAGCTATGATTTCAAGTTCGTTTTGCACATTATTTGGTGCTGAAATGCTTTGGCGAAGAGAAGAGGTTAAGCACAGGTCTGAGGACAAGTTGTTCCAGGGAGAGGAAGATGGAAACTTGGTTATTGTGTGCACATGTGAAGCCCTGAGGTCACACAGCCTAGGAAACAATGAGCTGGGAAGAGGGTTCAGTGAGGGAAGCACTTGCTGTGCAAGCATGAAGACCCGTGTTCAAATCCCCAGAGCCCAAATAAAGCTATGGGATCAGTACTCCCAACATTCCTAAAGGGAGATGGGAAGCAGATGAGGCAAGCCCATCCTTGAAGCTCATGGGCCAGGTGGTGTGGCACATGCAGCAGCCAACAAGAAAACCCATCTCAAACAAAGTAGAAGGTGAGGGCTGCCCGTAAACCTGTCCTCTGACACACACATGCATGGCACACATAAGACTGAATTCAAAGACACCAATATATATATACACAGAATAGGATATATAGAGTGTCACACCTAGTGTCCCCACCAGTTCTGTTTTGAAGATTTATTTTATTGTTTGTATGAATGTATGTGTGTGAGTGCAAGTGCCAGCAAAGACCAGAAGAGCATGTCCAGGTCCCTAGGAACAGGAGTTATAGAGCCGATTGTGACCTGCCACATGCCTGCATGAGCCTGGGTCCTCTGGAAAAACAGCTGCACCTTTTCTCCAGCTCACGTTCTTGATAGTTCAAGGGGTTTTGTCTGGGATTACATTTAGCGCGACACAGGATGGATGGCATTGTTATGCTGCTGCTGCCCCCATATGGCAGCTAAAGATATTGCATCTGCCTGTTCAGACAGCAGAAATCACTTTTAACACTAGAGTCAGAAAAATTTATATGCTCCTAGATAGAAAATCCTTTGGTATTCAGTTACTGGGTATAAAAATGAGTTTAAACAAATTTTCATTTAGCATTCTAAATGTAGTGAGATATCACAGTCTAAATTTTTACTTTCTAGAATGGAAATTGACTTGGTAGCAAATCAGCGTAAGTTCAGTGTTGACTCAAAAGGTGGTCTCGGAACCTGTCCTATGAGGATAAGAACACCCACCACCCTTCTGCAGTTACGCAACCTGTGTGAGGTCATGTTTCCTCTGCAAATTTCAATTAAGACAACATATCATAGTAATTTGAGTGTAAAAGCAGATATAAGAATGTGTTTCTCTTGTTAGGCCAGATAGAAAGAGGTTTTCAAATCTATAAAACAGTATCACTCCTCGTGTTTTTTTTTTATTTTGGAAAATAGTTGTTTTCAGATGATAATGTTTGCAATTTTATTTAGGAGAACTAGTAAGTACTCAATCATATCTATAGTAGATAAATGTATATAAATAAAAGTTACCAATGTCTTCAAGACTAGGCCTGTGCTGAGCCCTGAAGCCCAAGTGTTCGAAACTCCATCTTCATGCAGAACGCCATCGTTTACATCCTTATATTATTCATGCGTTTTCTGATCTGAAAACAGCTTTGGCTAGAGAGACGGCTCCGCACATAACGGTATCACGGCCATGCCTGGGTACCTGAGTTCCATCCCTGAGCTCCGCATGGCAGGAGGAGAGAACTGAATGCTGAAAGTTGTTCTTTAACCTCCATGTGTGTGCTGTGGCACTGGCATGCCCACACTCACATACAAATAAGTGAATGATTTTAATGAGAGCCTCATATATTCTTATAGCTCTACTGTATCCTATCTAGACCTTCAGTTCTTGGAGAACGTATCCTGTTTGCCATTGTATAATAGGACCATGGAAACACCCTAACAGACTATAGAAAGATGTTCAGCAAACATTTCTGAATTTATACATGTATTAGTTGTTTAAAGATTTATTTCATGTGTATGGGCATTTTGCCTATGTCTGTGCAACACGTGCATGCTTGGTATGAAATTAGAAAAGGGTATTGGAGCCTCTGAAGCTCCAGTTAACAGATGGTTCGAAGTCAGCCATGTGGGTGCTGGGACGTGAACCCAGGTCCTGTGCAGCTGCAGACGGTGGGTATAAGTGTTGAGCTAGTCTCCAGGATCCATGCTTACCTATTTTATCTTACTTGTAAAAATCATTATCAGTGGGAGTACGGTGTGCTCTAGGATGTGTGTGAAGTTCAGAAGATGACTTTCTGGTGTCAGGTCTCTGTCCCACAGGGCACTATGCTGCCAATACCCTCAGGGACAGACCCAAGAAAAACAAGTACAGAGAGAAAGGGGCTGGATTGGAACCTGGACAAGAGCAGAACAGACAGACTTGATGCTAGAGACTCAGATCTAAAGCGTCATCGCTAGGCATTACTCAGGGACTGTAAAACTCCACCTTCACCAAGAATGTAGACTTTAAGTTACTATTCTGGTAATCTGTAGTAGTTAAACATTTCACAGAAACTACATTAGAATATTTGCCCTAGAGCAGTGACAGTAACTATGTTTTCATTGAACCTTGACACCTATTGAAAAGGAGCTGATAATTTGAAAATAGTTGCCAAGATTCCGGAGAAAAGTGAACTGTTGAGCGAATACTCTCAGTGTTCTAGTCTGTATCTGAATACTGTGAGCTAGACAGCATGTGAACTGGTAAGCATGGCTGTGTTAAAGTGAGCTCCTCTGCAATAGAAAACAGCAAGCTCCTGCCTGCGGACTTAACCGTTGGCTGGTGATACACAGAAACTCAAAATAGAAGACGGTACAAATGAGTCAAAGATTGTCACAATTACATCACTGTTGACATGTGAATATCAAACTGTACATGACTGATGCGTGATCTTTGGAATCTGAGGTCTCAGGAAGACTGATTTAAAGCCCCGTCCAAGTAGTGTATGGTGAGGATGGAAACAGAGGGCTCTAGAGATGCCTCAGGCAGTGAAGCCTTTGCTGGACAAATGCCAAGGCTTGAGTCTACATCCCTAGCACCCACATAAAAAGTTGAGTGCACCGACTTCTGCAACCCCAGCACTGGGGCGAGAAGCAGGTGTATCCCTGGAGTTCACTGACTGGCCAGCCTCGCAGAGTCAGTGTGTTCTGAGCTGAATAAACGACTCTCTAACTCTAAGCACAGACATGCACGCATGTGAGTATACAGGTGGATGCACACACAAGCACACATGCTTACTACACGTGCCCCTAATTCTGACAAAGACTCTAGAAACTGAATCAAGAAAAGAAGATCTTTCAGGCTTGCATGAATGTTGTAAAGCTTTCTATGATGAAACTGACTTCCATTATAGTGGGAAGCTCCAGAAAGCACCTGACCCCTGTAACCTTGGCAGGGAGCATACGGTATGCCAGGTCTGCAAGGAAGAGCTGTACAGAACATGAACACAGAATGAGGCCACTAGTTAAATATGCTGCTTTTCAGTTCTATCAGAGGGCTGGTTCAAATCTTACCAAACTGTCCAGAAAGCAAGTAGACTACTTAAACACCTGTTTCAAGGCATTTACTAAGAACAGGAGCTGGGAGAGTGCCTGTCTACTCAGGGTTGCATTCTTCAGCATCAACCAGAGAGAGTCTCAGCACAGCAGAGTCTTGACAAGCACCTGTGTAGTGAGTGCAAGCCTTTGTTCCTATGCTATCAGCGGGTGATCATCATGTCATGGGTATGGTGGCCACGCCTGTAATCCCAGCATTCAGGAGGGTAGACTGGAGGAGATCGAAAGTTCCAGGCCAGCCTTTGCTACATAGTGAGACCTTATCTCGATCACAAAGCAACAAAGACTACAGACACCTCACTAAAGAAGATATACACATGGGAAGTGGGCATGTGGAAAAACGTATCATATGTCACCAGAGAACTGCCAATTAAGATGAGAGAGCATCCAGCACCACAGTAACCATAACCCAGAACGGTGGCATTAAGTGACCGGCAAGGGCAGAACAACCCAAATCCTCCTCCATTGCTAGAGGGGATGCAACAACTTGCACCACTTTGAGAGTCAGTTTGTTCTTAGACTATGCTAAGCACATTCTTCTGGCTATTGCTATATTTTTGTTTCTTTGAGACAGGGTTTCTCTATGTATCCCTGGCTGTCCTGGAACTCACTCTGTGCATCAGGCTGGCCTCAAACTCAGAGATCTGCCTGTTTCTGCCTCCCAAGTGCTGGGATTAGAGGTGTTTACCTTCACCCAGCTGCTAAACACTTCTTACAGTGTGATCCAGCAATCACGACTTGGTATTTATTCTGAGGGATTTGAAAAGTTTTGCTATTTAAAGGCCTGCATGCTGTTGATTAACATCAGCTTTACTTAAAATTCCAAAAGAGATGTAACCAAAATACTTTCATTGGGTGAATGGATCCATATACAATGGGCTATTATTCAGTGAGATTAAAAATGTGCACCATAGCCAGGCAGTGGTGGTGCACGCCTTTAATCCCAGCACTTGGGAGGCAGAGGCAGGCGGATTTCTGAGTTCGAGGCCAGCCTGGTCTACAGAGTGAGTTCCAGGACAGCCAGGACTACACAGAGAAACCCTGTCTCGAAAAACCAAAAAACAAAACAAAACAAAAAAATGTGCACCACACCATCGCTACCATTGGCTTGAAAGGGACATTTTTAAAGGTTCTACCATGATTAAAGTATATTCATATTTAAAAGAGTCAGATTACAGGAAACAAAAAGAGTGAATTTAAAGGAAGTATGGCCAAACTATCTCAAGCTATCTGGTGCTTATAGTATAGTCTCCTGAGTAACTACACAGTACACACTTGTCAGGTGCCTCCGAGGGCTCCTCAAGCTCTTCAGGACTATACCCTTTCTTGGGCTTTTAAAATTATGCATCTTTTATTTTCTGTATCATGAGTCTTAAAGGAGCTAAATATTATCACAACTACTTATTTGAACTTCTGAAGTGAATATTAAATGTATATATTTCTATATAAATATATTAAAATTTAGAATATAAATTATATATTTCTATGTCAGTATACAAATTGTATATTTAAAAGGTTATATTGATAAAATATATCAAAGGGAAGGTCATTACAATTCATATACAATATTGTTGCTTGTTTGTTTGAGACAGGTTTCACTGTGTTGCTCTGTCTGGCCTGGAGCTTTCCACATAGACCAGCTTGGCATCAAAGAGATCTACCTGTCTCTGCCTCCCAAGTGCTAGGATCAAAGGGGTGTGTGTCACCACACCTAGCAACATTATTACATTATTGTCATCATCTCTGCAGGTACAAAAAAAATATACAAGGCTTCAGCCCCAAACCACACATAGCAAACATGAATGATGTTTCACAAAAGGCAGAGGTAAGTAAATCTCAAAATCTGTGTATGTGTGTGGATGGGTGGTAGGGGGGTGGAGAGAGGCAGGAAGAGACTTGGAAAGGGAAGGAGAAAGAGAGGAAGAGCTGAGCAATAATACGTGGTTGACTGAAGGAGTGTGGGAAAGGTCCCAGGTGTTTGTAATTGCTAATATCAGGATGGACAAGAAGAGAAGGCTCACTTTGTGCACTGTTTGGGGCTGCTACCTCATCTGGGTTCTGGCAAACAAGCAAACAATCTCTGCAAGGCAGTGGATTTTAAGTACAGTGGTCTTAGAAATGATTCCTTTAATGTTGTTTTAATGAGGCTTGGACCATTGGAGGTGATAAATCAGTTTTAGTAGGACTCTCAGCATCTTCTAAAAACTGCAGTAAAAGTCCTCTTAAAAATTTCTCCTTTCAATTTCTTGGCTGTAGTTACTGAGAATTGAGAAATCCCAGATGCTGACACTCACAAGTGACACACATGATGTGTGGCAGATCATTAGGAGAGAGTTTGGCATTCTGACACTCAATTTTATTTACAGAAACTTCTTTCAGAAACAAACTTCTTTTAAAAACTGAGAAGACTCTGCATTCTTAGTTTTAGAATAGGGAAACATTCCTCCAGTCTCCCATCAGACTTCCTTTTTTTCGGGTTTTCCTTTTAGAGCCTACTCTGTGCAGTTGGTGTAGCCACCCTGCACATTTTAATGGGGCTTTTGGAAGTCACACATGGGCAGCATGACAGCAATCATGCTGTCTGTAATGTGTACTTTACCTCTTTGTTTCTAAATTCATATACTCTACTGAGATTGACCTTTTTAATTTTAAGGGAGTGATGTTAATTTGAATCTTTAATAATAGGATGGGAAAATAAGATAGGCTCTTTTTAATCAGAGTTCACTATTTGAATTTTCTATTTTGCTGGCCTTCAGCCTCAGTGAAAGGCTACCACTAATTGGGGTTTCATTTCTGAAAAAAATTTGATTTTATAAAATTTCTGCTCTCATATTTTCTGTAAGTTCAACTTCACAAAGTTTTCGAGAACATCTAATCAGGCTGTGATGATCCACATTAAGGTTTGAAACTCACTTCTATCTGTGTTGATAAATATTGTAAAGTATCTTGTTGTTCTCTTTGCCTGCTTTCTTCTTTCTGAACTTTCTTCTCTTTATTTTCTCCTAACAAAGATTCTGCTTTCTTCATCTAAACCTGTCCCCAAATCCTATGTGCCAAAACTCGGCAAGGGAGATGTAAAGGATAAATTTGAAGCCATGCAGAGGGCCAGGGAAGAAAGAAATCAAAGACGATCTAGAGACGAAAAGCAAAGAAGAAAAGAACAATATATTAGAGAGAGAGAGTGGAACAGGAGAAAGCAGGAGGTCATTTTATTTCATTTTATTTTATTCTTGTGAAAAATTCATGTTCTTTATTTTAATGTACTAATCCCACTAACATATCATAGACTCTGGTTGACACTGCTTCCTTCCTGTGTCTGTGAGCTGACTTCTGTGTGCTCATCTCTCCCTGTCTGCAGTCTCCTACTGCTTACACTGCCTGCAGTCAACCATGGCCCAAAGCATCCATCCCAGAAGCAAACAGAAGCTTTAAATGAATTCCACTACAGTATATTTTTAAAATTATCCTTTTATGATGACTTGTTCTTAGTCTCTTACTGTGCCAAATATTTTTTGTATGAATTTAACCTTCATACAAGAAAAAACAGCATGCACAGGGCTCAGAATTATTTGTGGTTTCTGGAATCCATTGGACATCCTAGAGGGTTCTTCTGTAGTGCGGGACAGAGGGGCTATTCTAATATAATCTAGTCTAATTTTGAAGCATGTGTTCATATTTATTTATTCAACCACCCAGATTAAAGAAATGCTTGCTTCTGATGATGAGGAAGAGAGTTCTAAAGCAGGAAAGGCTTATGTCCCAAAGTTAACAGGTAAGAGCCCTGAGACCTAAACATAAATGGGATTGCAAAAGAAAGAAACATGGCAAAATAGCCAAGAGTTTTTTGTTTTGTTTGTGTGTGTGTGTGTTTTTAGGGACAGTTAAAGGTAAATTCGATGAAATGGAGAAACACAGACAGGAAGAACAAAGGAAGAGAACAGAAGAAGAAAGAAAACGCAGAATTGAGCAGGATCTGTTAGAAAAGAGGAAAATACAGCGTGAATTAGCAAAGAGAGCTGAGCAGGTAGGTGCTAAGTGCTACACTGGGGGTTATTTCTGTAACAGAACAAATGAGAACTAATCAGGATGTTGCTAAATTAAAATACTTAATACAGCATAAACTTAATAATAGCTGGCTTAAAAACATTATCTTAAAGGGAAATATGTCGGATGCCCAGTAGTGTGGGCAGAGCAGGCCTATCTTAGGAGTGATGATACAGCTTGAATTCTGTATAATCTTGCTAATTACTTCTTAATTTCTTAAACTGACTATACTCCCAACTTTTCCCTCCACTACCATAAGTCAATGGGCTATGCTCCGTTTATCTTCTTCTGTTTTCTAAAGAGAAAAGTGATAACGCAAATAAAGCATTATTTATTCTTGCATGCCCCAAAAAATCCATTAACTTCAATTTTACAAATAACCTCTGCTGGGCCACAAACTACTTGTTTACTGGTACATGATGATATAAGCTGGATTAACCTTAAGAAGAAGGAGAATTTCCTATACTTTGTTTTGTATCCTTATCTGAAGGATGCCATGTACTTTAGTGTTGCCTCTAGATTCTAGTGATTTAAGATGATCATTCACTTTGTAGTGAGACTTTATAAGGAAGTCAAATTATATGAAAATTATTGAATTTTTAATTAATCTATATATAATTACTTCAAATATTTAGGTAGATATATGAGTTAAGATCATAGTTATATTAAAATCACAAAGTAAACAATACTGAAGTATTTAAAATGTGGTGTCTAACACAGAGTACTGTATATATATGAAAACTATCTTTCAGTCGTCTATACTTTCAAAGCACTCATATTTTCTAGACTTACTGACTCATTTGAAACCCAAGAATAGAATTTTAGACAGTGGTTTCTCAAAAACAAAACAAAACAAAACAAAACAAAACAAAACAAAACAAAACAAAACAAAACACCTGTCAGTGAACCTGACTATAATAAAGACTGGATGCTCAAAGGTAAATTCAAAAAAATATGATCATGAAAAAAAGTCAGCATCTTTCCAGCAAACATTCGCTGTATGCAGGGTGCCGTAGAACCCTGGCTAGTGATGTCTTAGCATGACTACATCAAGGACACCACAGTGATGTAATAATAGTAACTTCTTATAAATATGGAAAGTCTAATTCTAAAATATAAGTACATTTCCACTCAAATTTAACATGACTTTATGCAGGGTAGTGTAATGTTCGTTTACAGTTTATGAGTACAAACCAGTATGCAAGAGGTATTCCTGAGCCCTTGGTTAAAGTGATCACCAAGATAATTGCCACTTCTAAGATTTCAGGATCTTACAAAGACTTAAAAAGGAATATACCTTGTTTATTAAATATTAGAATAAAAAAAAATAAAGTTCATGGAAAAACCCTGTGGGTGAATTATCTGGTTAACTCTGAAGAGACCCGATAGACAAAATTAAGTGCATCCATTTAGACACCATTGAGATGGTGTTGGTGGGAGATGGGATCTTGAGAAGAGGCAGGGAAAGAAATCTGAGGAAGAAACAAATTTGCCTTATATAAAGCAAACTAGTAGAGAAACAGTTCTTTCATGTTAATTTGGGGAAGTCAACAATAACTGAATCTGAATCTGAATGTTCGTTCTTGACTATACTGGTAGCAGAGCTCCCCTGAAATAAATGAATCATTTTCCATGTTTGTTGAAAAAAAATACGTTGATTGTATGTTTTGTTGCCTTGTGGTGGTTTAAAGTGAATAAAAGTGAAAGAAAGCATTGGCAACAGAAATGTAAGCACCAAAACCAAAAGGCCATAGTGTTCTGTCCACTGACAGGGCCTGGAAAAGCCAGAGCAGATAGAACTCTTTCTTTTTCCTGTATTCTCATTGTCTGGCTTCTCAGAGTTCCTAGATCTTTTTATTGAATTAATTTCATTGTTCATTAGAAAACCGTTTATTTTGTAATTATTTTATTAGAAAGCCATTAAAATTTGACTTAGTATGACACAACATTGAAAATACCTTTACCATTTATATAGCAAGTCAGTATAATGAGTAATTTTGTAATAAAACATTATTCTCAAAAATTAAATTTTATAGTATAAAAATTATTCTGATAAAAGTATTTATCTTGGAAATACAAGGTGTTTTAAATTTTACTGTTCCATTTCTGAGAGCTGGTGTCACTGCGTAGCCCTGGCTGGCCTGGAGCTTGACTCCCAGAAGCCGTCCTGACCAACTGTAACCTCATGATGGTTCTTACCTGTCTGCGGCTTCTGTTTCCTTTTCCTGACATTTCAGACACTGCATTGTTACAATCACCTCTTTTCTCTCAGCAGTTTGCTCAGGAATCGGCCTGCTCATCAAGCTAACCCAATGTTTCTCCAACCTCAAAGAAATGTGCTTTAAATGATGGCTTTTTCCTAATTCAGTATGAGAAAATATAAGTACCACAACTATCTTCTATTGTAAAATCTGCCTGATATTTCTACCACACTTTATTGTTGTATCAGTTATATTATTGCCAGATATCTTTGATAAGAAATAGGGTCACAGGCTGGGCATGGCTGGATATGCCTTTAATCCCAGCATTCAAGAGATAGAGGCAGGCAGATCTCTGTAAATTTGAGGCCAGCCTGGTCTACAAGGAGAGTTCCAGGACAGCCCGGGTTACACTGAAAAACCCTGTTTCAATAAAAGATAAAAACAAAACAAAACAAAACAAAACAAAAACACAGGGTCACCACCATTTGATTGCTTGTGATGAATCTTCCTTCTACTAGAGGCAAAAGGATGGAGGGGCATTTTTGTATACCTCACTTTAAATTGCTACTAAGTTAAAACTCATTCCTTCTAAGCCCACAGTCAAGATGAAATTTTACCAGAAGCCATGGATAAATTACTTTTCAGTTGTATGTTTAAAAGCACCAAGCAGAAATTCAATGTAATGTAACGATATGAAATTCTCATTCAATAGATTGAGGACATAAACAATACGGGAACCGAATCCGCAGCAGAGGTAACAGACATTTCCTTTAATGAAACATTCACTGAAAATTACCTGATTCACAAAGACATGAAGAGGCTTTTATCACTATTGATTATAAATATCACAATAACAAAAGTCAAGAATGTTTTGTAAAGGCAAAAGTATACTTTGACTCTTACAAATACTGTATTGTGTTTAAAGAAAAGTATGCTTCTGCCTGCCGGTTGGGTCATG
This sequence comes from Rhabdomys pumilio, assembly GCA_030674055.1. Classification (NCBI taxonomy): domain Eukaryota; kingdom Metazoa; phylum Chordata; class Mammalia; order Rodentia; family Muridae; genus Rhabdomys; species Rhabdomys pumilio. Next base: position 6,957,687 of record JANHMN010000001.1, read on the forward strand.
AAGACAGTGTCCATAAGTCTTTTAGGGACACATACTTTCTGAACTAACATCTAAAGCTGTTGAAGGCTGACATTTTAAAAGGCAGTTTACTTTCCATCATTTGTCCTCTTTTCCTCACAGTCTCTAAGAGCTCACATTCTGGTTTTCACATACTAGTGTAGAGAGGAGTGTGTATTACCACGAAGGAATGTTCAATAACCATAAAAACATAGCCCAGATAACTAGCAAAGTTAAAAATCCAGCCAACCAATTTGATGGTGTGCCTAAAATTATGATACAAAAATTGGAAAAATTTTAATTTAGGGGCATGTATTATATTTTATAATCTATTTTTGAAAAAACATTAGAGATAACAAATTTGTAGTAAAACCAATTTAAATCAATTTTGAGAATGCATTTTAGCCATGTGTAATGCAGGCTTTAATTCTAGCATTCAGGAGGCAGGTGGATCTCTGTGAGTTTAAGGCCAGCCTGGTCTACATAGCAAGTTCCAGGATAGTCAGAACTACATAAAGAGACCCTGTCTCAACAAAGAAACCCAAGACCTTGTTTTAAACTTTAATAGGATAAATGCTTTATTTATTTACAGCTTTATTTATATTGTAAATGTTAGTACATCACTTGGGTGAATATTCAATGGCTTTTTTCATTAAATAATACTTTATTAAGTACTAAAATCTTAGATAGAGAAGCAGATTATGGAGAAAATGTTGTTGTGTGTTTAAGCTGAAACTATCCACCATCAAATTGGTTTGAAGTATGCTCACATGCACATACCTTTTGTGAAATTAATGTAGACTGTCTAAAGTCAGGCAATGTTATTACAGTCTTGTTACTTAATCAGGTATATCAATTCTATCTTTCAAATCATAGAATGCTTCTTGAAACTATCAATGGATCTCAGTAAAACTGATTAATGCACAGTAAGTTTAGAGAAAAATGTATTTAATAGTAACTAGTTTAAAAAATAAAGTTTTTTTTTTGATCCTTTATAGCATTGACAACAATGTAATTCACCACTTATGGAGGTGAAGTACCCCACCACCTACATTTTTATTAAGGATATGGGTGCTAATTATGTATCTTATACATAGGAAGGAGATGACTCACTACTTATAACAGTGGTACCTGCCAAATCATACAAAACATCTGGAAAAACAAAGGATCCTGAGGACCTGGACAGAGAACAAGGAAATGAAAGGATTAACCATGAAGAAGATGAGATGAGACATGAAGAAGAGTGCCGAGGTCTCAAAGAAGCAAAATGTCTTTCATTAGTCATGGTAATTTTTTTTTTTTACAAGAACAAATCAAAAGTTTAGTTTAACAACAGTTGTGTAAGTAACAACTTTGAGTAACAACTTTTGTTTTCATAGGATGATGAAACAGAAGCCAAAAAAGAACCACATTTTCCTGGAAAATTGAAATCAACTTTTGAAGAACTGGAACGACAAAGACAAGAAAGTCGCAAGAAGCAAGCAGAAGAGGAAGCGAGACGACGCTTAGAGGAAGAGAGGCGTGCCTTTGAGGAAGCGAGGAGGAACATGGCAAGTGTATATATGTGCTAACCTTGCCTTTCAGCAAAGCCAGCCAGCTCTGCACGACGCTTCCAGCAAATCCACGGAGGTCTCTCTAGATGGGGAGACCTCATGTCACTGTTTTATTTTCATAGTATTATGGACCGGACCTAGTGCATACTAAACAAGTGTTCTACCTCTTGACACTGTTCAAGTCCCAAAAGGCTTCTTTTGAAACTATATATATATATTTATATACAATATACATGCATACAATTCACTTGTACATTTTTTTTGAGTTTTCACTTTGGGGTGTGTTGTTCAATATGCTTTGAATTTTTATTTTAATGTTGTATACTACGTTAATATAAAAAATTACTCTGCATATTTTTCTTTTTGTGTAAGTTAAACAGTATATTTAATGATATGGTTGTAGGACATTTTCAAGTAAAATTATGAATTTCTCTTGAGGAGCACAGGTCTATAATTTTATCTATTTAGGAGGGTGAGGAAGGAAGAACACACATTCAAGGCTGGCCTGTACTATAGAATCAGTCGGAGGCCAACCTGGGCAATACTCACATACTCAGTGACAGAGTACTTGTCTATCATTCACAAGGCCCGAGGTTTAATCCCCACTAATTCCCACTACTATATAAAAAAAAGAAAAGGAAGCACAGACTCCAGTCTCATTTAGAAAATGTAAACATGAACAGCTATAATTTTCAAAGTTACCATGACCTTCTTGATCAGATTTCATTAATAACGTTATGAAGATTGCAGCTAGTTTGAATTTTCTAGACATTATTTAAAATGTTATTACTTTAATCTAAAAAGTAATAAAATGTTATTACTATTTAATCTCAGCATCTGAGTGGTAAAAGCAGGCAGGTCTCTGAGTTCTAGGCCAGCCTGGACTGTATAGTAAGACTCTGTCTCAAAAACAAATGTTATTCACTTTTAAATAATATCTGCACATTTTAATATAACTGGCAAGCAACCAAGTAATGTTGCTAATTACTATGTTAATAATGTTTGTGTTAATAATAGGTTTCAATTCATATTTAGGTGAGCAAATTGTGAAATTAATTTTATATAAATACCACATGGCAGTCTTTTATCTGATCGGTATAAGGAAATCACCCTAGTTCATAGTGAGGAAACTTTTTTGTTGTTTAAATTTGAGTCAGGGTGTTGCTTACTCAAAAATAGATTTGGCTGTCCTGGAACTTACTATGTAAACTAGGCTGGCCTTGAATTACAGAGTTCCTCCTACCTCTGCAGGTGCCGGGATTAAAGGTGTACACTATCACACCTGGTAGGAAAATGCTTACAAATCACCAGACTGTGTGTGTGTGTGTGTGTGTGTGTGTGTGTGTGTGTGTGTGTGTGTGCACGTACACCTGAGCTCTAAATACAAACCGTTTAGTTTATGAGAATTAACAGTCAGCATAAGCCCTTTAAAATTTGGAATCTCCTTTAAAAGCTTTATTGAGAAATACATTTTATTTGTAACTTCTCTACATATGGTCATTTTATCATATAGGACATTAAAAAGGGAGAGAATTTGCCCAGGCACGGGAGGCAGAGTCAGTCAGATCTCTGTGAGTTTAAGGCCAGCCAGGTCTACACTGTGAGTTCCAGATATTATAATCTTTGGTTTTTAGAGAAACTCAGCCTCAAAAAAACAAAGATAATAATAAAAAGAAAAAAGGAATTGGAGTGAGTATTCTGGGAACTCTGAAATAATACTCTGTCCAGTTGCTAACCACATACCTTTCTACTGGTAATCCATTCCTGTGCCAAAGAATCTCAATTTTTAGTAATGAATAGTTTCTTTATTAGGTAAATGAAGAGGATGAAAACCAAGATACAGATACAGTTTTTAAAGAGTATCGCCCAGGAAAACTCAAACTCAGTTTTGAAGAAATAGAAAAGCAAAGGAGAGAAGATGAAAAACGAAAAGCAGAGGAGGAGGCCCGAAGGAGAAGAGAGGAAGAGAGGAAGGCATTTGCTGAAGCAAGGAGAAGCATGGTAAGACAAAAGCTAACTGGACAGTGGTTTGGAATTCAGCATGTGTGTACAGTATGTGCACTTGCCCAAGCTATGAAGAGCCAGACAACCTTGGATGCCATCCTCAGGAATGCTGTCCTCTTTTCTGGCAGGGCTGGCTAGCAGTCAGAGGTGATGAGATTATAGGTGTGCACCTAGTTTTACTTGGGCTCCGGGGACTGAATTCAGGTCCTCATGCTTCCAAGACGAGGACTTTCCTTAATAAGCTATCAAGCACATAGACTCTATCTTTAGAGCATGGAAATGACTAGACTGAGGAGGAACAGCCAGCCTACCATCTGAAATCTGTAGCAAGAGTATGAATGCCAGATACCAGGTACTTGTCAGCATTTGCTTCAGCTGGTGTTGAAAGAGATCTGATTCCCAACGCCATGCCTGGCATAAAAGGTTGGAAACTATCATCCTTCTCTGGAAAGATAAATATTTTAGGCCAGATCTGGGTATCAAGAAAAACAGGGAATTTCCCCTTGTCATTTCCCTCCTTTCCATTCCTTCTCTCATTCCATTCTCTTCTCTGCTGTCCTTTTCTCCTTCATTCTTGCCATTTAATCCCACTCAATCTATATTAGATGATCAAATCATAATTATCTAATTTCAAAATACCCATCATTCTTCCTTACATTTTGATACCTAATTTGTCAAAAAGTTAAGTTTCCACACCATGTTAATGTTTGTAAAATAGTTATACGAATAATCAATTTTAAGCAATTTAATATATGCAGACCTTTTTTGCATCTTAATTGCCTTCTGATAAAATAGCCTAGTATTTGTTCATGCCTGTCCTGGGTATTCTGCCAAGTACTTGGTTTAATCACTCGTCCATACACTCAAATCAGAAACTCAGAAGCCTGAAACATATGCCTTCAACTTTTCATTCATGCCCAACTGGCTATGAACTCCCATTTATTTGACCCCTGACTTATTCTCTCATCTTCACTACTGTAATCCATATTACTGCTGCTATTCCTTGCCTGGGACCAAGTCCTAACCTGCTTGCTTTCTTGCCTGTGAGCCCAGGAGGGATCCTTTCACTCCTTGTCCATGTCTACAAGCCACAGTTCAGATCTGAACAAAAGCGGTTAACTCCAGGACACAGAAAAACAGAATTAAATTGGTTTTCACGGTAAAATGTATCAGATATCAACAGCTTACAAGCACAGGTTCTAGTTGCAATTTTGAGATTGCTTGTATTCAGGTGGTGATTGTATAAGAAAACTTGTATTGGAAACTGGGAAGATGGCTCAGCTAGATAAAGATACCACTAAGTCTGATGATCTAAGTTCATTTCTGGAAACCAACATGGTAGAAAGAAAGAAATGACTCCTGAAAATTTTCTCCTGACACCTACATGCCCCCCCCCCCAGTAAGTAAAACAAATAAACATTTTTTTTAAAGTTAAAACCCTAGAGTTGGGAGCCTACCTCAATATTAGACAATGTACTTAGTATTTCTAAACTCTATTTAATCCCGTGAGAACCACAACAAAACTGTCACAGGGAGGCTGGAGAGGGAAGTAGCTTGCCCAAGGTCACAACCAAATTAATTATTCATATAAATTTACAAAATTACAAAGGCAGTCTGTTATTTACATTTCTAATTTCTTGTAGCATATAAAGTAATAGATTTCACTCTGACACTTTCCCACATGTATAACATTATTTATAATCTCATTGGAAATATTCTGAAGCTTGACTTCTGGCTTTGCTACCTTGTCTTTGGATAAGTTACTTTTCTGTCAGTTCCTCCGTTTCCTCGTGTAAACCAGGAATATTAATCTTAAGCTATTTATAAGGTTACTAGGTTAGTTAAATATATGTATTTATAACTGAACTGGCGGCTTTAAGAATATATGAACTATTATGTCTTTAAAATATATCTTGGCAGCAAAACTGCACAATAAAATTATGGCATTAAGGTACCTTTTTTTATTCTGATAAAAGCTTATGATACAGAAGTAACTCATTAAGTCTATGATTTAACTGAAATGTTTTATTTTAGTGACCAGAATTGGAGATTCACTTCAATCCAACAAAAATATTTTAATATTAAAAAAAACATCAATTTCTAATTCAAATGATTCATTGTAAAAAAAAAATGAAGCATGTTTTGTTCATTTCAATGGAGAACTGATGCTCAGGGTTACCATCCTTCATAACAGACACCTCCGTCTTAGATCTGTGATAATGCCTCCTTGTTCATTGGTTCCTGAAAGTTTAGGATTTCTGAATTTTTAGATTAACATGAAACATTTTTATTCAATAAATCTGTTTCTACAAGAAATACCTTTTTAGTATGCACAATTCTGAAAAATAATAATTATTTTAAATAGGTATTAGATGATGATTCCCCAGAGATTTATAAAACAGTCTCCCAAGAATCTCTATCGACTGGAAAACTGGAAATTAATTTTGAGCAATTATTAAGGCAAAAAATGGAAGAAGAAAGACGACGAACAGAGGAAGAACGCAGGCATAAACTAGAAATGGAGAAACAAGAATTTGAACAACTGAGACAAGAAATGGGAAAGGTAAAGTGTAAGAATATTCACTTAATGATCTGAGTATTTTCCTTATATTGCTTTATTGTGACCTTTATGTATTGTTAATCACACATGGGTATTTGACATATTTTTATGACACATAAAATAAAAGGCTACCATGTCTGACCTGGTAGAGTGTAGCAAGGAACGTGGCCCAACATGATACTGAAAACCCACTCAAAACATTGAGATCCCTTTAGAGATTTGCTGTAACTAAATCCTGTTTTTCCAGCATGAGGGTAACAGTGTCCTAACACAATGTAGAAGGACAGCAGAGCTGCTCTTCCAAGGAACTGAGATTCAATTCCTGGCACCCATGGCTCACTCATCTGATCCCCTATTCTAACCTGCACAAGGCATGCATGTGGCATACATATATCATGCAGCCAAAGCATTTATATGTGTAAAAATATAAAATAAAAAAGTAATATTGTATCTAATTGTGGATCAATACAATAGTATTGATGCTAGCAATTAAAAATGCCATAAAGAAGCTGTACAGGCTTTGTGTCAAAGGTTGGAAGTTCTTAATAAGGAACAATTTTTAAAATTTAAGACTTATTTTCTGTGTGTGGGTGTTTTGCCTGTGTATATATATGTCTGGCACCATGAGCAAGCAGTGCTAGTGGAGGCCAAGGGAGAATGTCAGATCCTCTGGAAGTGGAGTTAAAGTTTTGTGAGCCTTGACCTGAATGTTGGGCACTGAACTCAAATCCTCTCAAAGATTAAACCAATACTCTTATAACCACTAAGTCATCTTTCCAGCCCCAGAAATAGAATAGTACTATAGACATGATTTCAGTTGTCCTATGAGTTCCAGGCGTCTGCTTCATTGTACTTCCTCACACAGAAATAAGAGGGGAGCACTCATAGTAATTTGCTGATACTCAACATACAGAAATCTTATTCTTTGAAGGAAGAAGAAGAAAACGAAAGCTTTGGGTTGAGCAGAGAATATGAAGAATTAATTAAATTAAAAAGAAGTGGCTCAATTCAAGCTAAAAATCTAAAAAGCAAGTTTGAAAAAATTGGACAGTTGTCAGAAAAAGAAGTACAGAAAAAGATAGAAGAAGAGCGGGCAAAAAGGAGAGCAATTGACCTTGAAATTAAAGAGCGAGAAGCAGAAAACTTTCATGAGGTAGGTATATTACTGTTGTGTTTGTTTATAACCTTGATCTTAAAATAAGTTCTAGTATTTACAGTTCATTATGGTATATATGTAATAATCTGGAAACTAAATAGCAAAACTCCATTAAGCTCATATAGCATTTAAGAATCCAAAAGGATGCAGGGCAGTGGTGGCGCACACCTTTGATCCTAGCACTTGGGAGGCAGAGGCAGGTGGATTTCTGAGTTCTTGTGAGGACAGCCAGGGCTACACAGAGAAACCCTGTCTTCAAAACAAAAGAATCTAAAAGAGCTTTAAAAAACTGTAGGTTAACTGTTAATCTCCAAGGATGGACTTACCCTCCAACCCTTAGAATCTCATCTTCTCCCCTTTGTTCATATGGAAGTGATGGTGCACTCCTTTATCCAGGTACTTGGGAGGCAGATTTATGATTTCAATATTAGCCTGGTGTACATGAGTACCAGGACAGGGTAACATAGTGAGATCTTGTTTTCGGGTGGGGGTTGGGAATCAAGTATCTTCAAAATTAAAATTCTAGACTTCAAGGTCTAATTCACCGTGTAACCTGATTAAAAAACCCAATGTCGCCGGGCGTTGGTGGCGCACGCCTTTGATCCCAGCACTTGGGAGGCAGAGGCAGGCGGATTTCTGAGTTCGAGGCCAACCTGGTCTACAGAGTGAGTTCCAGGACAGCCAGGGCTACACAGAGAAACCCTGTCTCGGAAAAAAAACCAAAAAACCAAAAAAAAAAAAAAAAAAAAAACCCCTAATGTCCACTTTTATCACCTATTTGGTTAACCATTACCAGGAACACGTTTGAGATTTGAGTCTTCTGTATCCTAGGCAGACATCAACCCCCACCTTCCCATGAAGCTTGACTCGCAGCCGAATTTGGTTTTCTAATGATCGGTGTCTCAGGAGTCACTGTTGCCCTAATATCCTGGTGCCAATATTATCAATGCTCTATGACACTCATTCCATTTATAACTTTTACTTCCCCAATAGCATCAGCTCAGTTTTCTAAAGGTTCTAGAAAAGATGTTTTAACAGTTGACATTCCATTCCGCTAGGTTTTGCTTACTCAAACCTCTGAGACTGGTTTTGAGAGGAAGCTACGCAAAGTAATGAATTTGCACAAAGTTTATGCTAAATTCTAGAAGGGAGATTATATATCTTATTAGGATTCAGTTATGACATTAGCTAATGTACTGGCTTAACTGTCCTCTCACATATTTGGGAAGATGTATGGTAGTGAAGCAAACCACTATTAAGCCACTCATAGCACAGGCAGACTGCTACTCACTTTCACTTCTGGGATCACACTTAAGGTCTGGACACTCTAACGGTCGAGCTACATCTCCAGCCCCAGAACAGTATTCTCAAACAAACCACAGCATCATAGGCTACTAGTCCTCACTCCAGTAAATAGGCAGCACAAAAGTACTGCACCCATCATGTAGGTATGTAACTAATTACCTCATGCTCTGGGTTTTAGGAAAATATAACTCATTTGGGAAACTAAGAAATCACCAAACTGATCAAAGTATGTATGTATCCATGAGTCAAGATTTTCCCATAAAGGTTCTCAATCTTCAGTTTATTTTCCAATTTCCGTTTAATTGGGGTACTTTTACACACACACAGACACCCCTCGTGATCCCCATAGTGCCATAAGGTTTTTCTAGAGACCAAGAGTTTATGGCTGTGAACACAGGTTGGCAGTATACGCCTAGCATTCCTGAAGTCCTGGCTTCCGCCCCACATATACTGAGTGTTTTCTTGCAGAGGACTGAGGGTCTCTGCCACATCCACCCACAGCAGCCCACAACCGTCTCTAATGCTAGCTCGAGAATTAGTTCTGGTTTCCACAGACACTCACTTTTAAGACTTTTTTTTTGGTTTTGTCAACTTTCCTGCTTTTGTTTTCAGATTTATTAGAAAAGCCAGTGTTTATAACCACTGAGTCATCTTTCTAGCCCGGTTTTGTTAATTTTGAAACCAAACTTAACCTGTCTGTCCATACCACTGTCTGTCCATACCACTGTATCAAAGACTAGTAATTTATCACTCAACTGGCCCTTTCCTAGATACCTTTTCATAGGTGATCCTGCCTTTTTATCTTCTTGGCTTCCAAACCTCACCCTTAGACAGACGCCTCACCTCCATCACAAGTTCCCCACACTCCAGATGTCTCTCCATTTCCTCATCTATTTCTTTCTCCCTGGCATCTGACCATAATTTACACATTTCTAAACTTTCCAGAAGCAACAAGGATAATTCATTCCTTATGTAGTAGTGTGAAGTTTATTTTAAAGCTGTCACCACGTACAATATTCTGTGAAGGTTATGTACGTACATGAAAAAGTAAAAGAACCTTAATATTAGCACTATTAAATGACATGAAGTCCTGAGCTAAGCACACTAGGCAAGGAGTCCAATGAAATGCTGGCCTTTAAGGTATGACTAAAATATTATAAATTGTTTCAAAATAATTAACTCATTTTACTGATAACCTGAATAGCTACAGTATCATACAAAGCAAACCAAGTATGTTCAATGTTTTGTGCCTATAAATTACTGAGTCATGAACATATCAAGTTCTTGCCACACAACTTTTATCCATTCTTTTTAAAGGACGATGATGTTGACGTGAAGCCTGCAAAAAAAAGTGAATCTCCCTTTACTCATAAAGTGAACATGAAAGCCAGATTTGAACAAATGGCGAAGGCAAGAGAAGAAGAAGAACAAAGGAGAATTGAAGAACAAAAGTTACTACGAATGCAGTTTGAACAGAAAGAAATTGATGCAGCACTCCAGAAGGTATGTATAAATGGAGATGGTGTTCTCAACATGTTTGCAAGCAATTAAGAGGCATCATAGCCTAGCTAGCTTTCAAGCCACTGGAATGGCTCAAGCAGTATGGTAAACCAGCTCTTCTCTGTGTGAATCGATGAAACCCAGGGCACCATGCATGCTAGCCAATACTTTATCCCAAACTTTACCTTCAAAACTCAACTCACTAAAATAAATGCCAACTTGATAATACACTTATTTTAATACAGAAAAGAGAAGATGATGAGGAGGAAGAAAGTAGCATTGTTAATGGCTCCACGACTGAAGACGAAGAGCAAACCAGATCAGGCGCTCCATGGTTCAAAAAGCCTTTAAGAAATACCTCAGTTGTAGACAGTGAGCCAGTCAGATTTACTGTGAAAGTCACAGGAGAACCCAAGCCAGAAATTACCTGGTGGTTTGAAGGAGAAATGCTCCAGGATGGAGAAGACTATCAGTACATCGAAAGAGGTGAAACTTACTGCCTGTATTTACCAGAAACGTTCCCACAAGATGGAGGCGAATATATGTGTAAAGCCGTCAACAATAAAGGCTCAGCAGCGAGCACCTGTATTCTTACCATTGAAAGTAAGAGCTAACTGGCTTTTGATCCTTTGTTTTATTAGAAAATAAATAGGAAAAAAAAATCATTCTCTTTCTTCTTCCTTTTTAGTGGATGACTACTAGGCTTCCTTCTTTCCTTGGAACTCCCTCTCTCTCCAACTCTCTTGATACATCTCTCTGGAGGGGCCAAAAAGGAGACCAGAAGTGCCACTGTACTGACTTAATCTCTCCCCAAATCTTCAAAATAAGACCGCATCTAAAGACCACCATTTCCAGTGCATATCAGGGTTATTACCATGCTGTGCAAAGTCAAAATGTAGCTTACAGAAAAGGGAAATAAATGCACCCATTCTGTCAGAACCTAAAGCAAAAGCTTCGTATTTTCCGTATTTATAGCAATACTTAAAATATATAGTCTGCATGAAAAAACTGATTTTTTACATTTAAATTAGCCATTGACAATGAAAGTAGAATGATCAGTAGATTTAGAAAAGTGAATTCGTTTTGACTTAAATTTCCAGCTTTGAAAATAAGTTTGTAAACGTAAAGTATAGTGTTGCAAAGCCTTAATCTCAGCACATGTGAGTTCAAGGTCAGCCTGGTCTACATAGTAAGTTCCAGGACAGCCAGAACTACATAGTGACACTATGTTACCCTGGTCCCTAACAACACAGTCTGTAAATAAAAGTCTATCATGTTCTAATATTGGGTGGTTTTATATTTAATTTTCTGGAAAACATGTTATGAAACCATAATAAAGTTACCTGTGCATTAAAAGGTTTTTTTTCTTTATTTTAAAAACCTGTGTAATTAATTTACTTGCCCTTACCTTTAAAAAGGCAAAATCAAAACCATTACTTTTCTCACAGTAAATCTTTAATGATGGGAATAAAGCCGAAAAAATTTTACTCAGTATACATCAAAGACACAAAAAGACAAAAAGCACTCATAATAGTAATCACTGTACATTTATTTTTTAATTAAGGAAACCATAAAGAATACAAAATTACAACAATCATGTGCCCTTTTACATACAATGTCATTAAAGCAAAACTCTAAACCAGTTTGTAAAGTATTCAATTTACCTCAAGTCCAAGCTGCATCTCCCTAAGACACTGTTCCCATCACAGTAGCCATTTTAAGCCAATCTTCTTTTAACACACGGGTAGTTTCTGTAGAGAACACTTTTCTCAGGACGAAAATGCATCGAGCATGCATAAGAAAAAATATATATATATATATACTCGCAAATACATTAGAGTTTCTTTAGGGTATCACTGAAGAAAATAAAACCCAGGGATTTATTTGCTTTTTTAAAGCACCAATTAAAAAATCCCTCAATTAAACTTGTAGTAAAAGTTGATTGACTGATTAAACAAAAAAGCAGAGTTATTTTCAGTCAAATTATTTTAAGTATTATGAAAATGCATTCTAAGCCAGGCAGAATTTGCAGAACTAAAACAAGATTATCTCCAGTGAATTAATTCTACATCAATATTCTAGACATGTAACTATTTTCAGGAAGAACTGGTTGTAATGGCAAAGTATTCAAGTGAACAAAACTTCCCCAGAGCACCTGCTACCCCTACCCTATCTAAACCCACTTTACTCAATTAAGTACCAAGATACTTGTTTAAGAAAACACTTTACAACTAGTATCAAGTCACCAGTTTTAGTATTAAAATGATTCTCTAGTATACGCATTTCTGAAACAAACATCAAAGCAAAAAATTCGAAATATCACTACACTATCATGTATGGCATTAAAATAATCTGTAAACTTTTAATTAAATGAGTTTACTTTCAATCTAAACCATTCACTTCTCTATCAATCTGCCACATTCATATCAATTGGCTCACCTTTTCTACTTTCTATTTAAAGGTTAAGATCCATTCTATAAAATGCTTACAGCACCAGTGAAGGTTTATTGTAATAAAAGATCAAGATAGAAACAATCGCCAATATCTACAAGCATTCATCTACATTTCCAAATCGAAACTACAACTAACCAAAACTTGACAGGCTCTAAAGATCTGCTTGCAACATACTGACCTGACCTATCTCTTACACTCTTACACACACACACACACACACACACACACACACACACACACACACTCACTCTGTGGTGCAATAACTATATATAACTTAAACAGTTCATGGAACATTTAAGTGAATAGCACTTTAAAATGAAAAGTGATCAAGAGCAGGTACATCACACCCTATACCATACTATGTATGGGAATACAGTTCATAATTCTCAGTTATGATTTGCCAATTTTACCTTCTACATTGAGCCCTTCTATGGTCCATGCTCATCGGCTCACCAATGGCATACACTCAAAGGCTTCCTCTTTATGGGTAACTATCTCAGGACCTGATTTTATGAGCTATGATTTGGTGCTTGCAGCATCTTCAGCACTGTGTGTGAAAATGAAGGCAGCATTTTTGAATATTTTTCTTTGTTGTAAAGATAAGCAGGAGTTTTTAATAGGATCAGCACATTTTAGAAAATGAATAAAAACAACTGATACGGTGCTGCTTTAAGATAGTTATTTAACTCAAAATATGCACTAAACATCATTCCTAAGAACACAAACAATTTAAACTGGCAAAAAAATAAATGCAGCGGCAGTTATTAAAATATTATAAATCAGAAACTATTGGTTATGCAGATTATGAAAGGTTATTTGTTATACAATTAACATTTCACTGATGCACATGCCCTTTTTTCAAAACTTACTGCCAGTATTCTTTATTCAGTATCCTCGTCAGCAAATACAAGTCATGAAAATAGAACTGTCTATGAAACTGAACCAAAAGGTTCTTACTGAATTACTATAAAGCAGTAATAATACAGGGGAAAAATAAGGCTATAAAAAGATCATAGATTTGGAGGGCAAAGAAAATTTCCTGTTACTCATACAAACAGGCTGTGAAGGCTGTTGAAATTTCTGACCAAATGACTTCCTAAGTCTTAACTATTTAATTCTTCTTACTGTTAACATTTCTACAACTCTGGGGAAGAGGGGTGTACAAAAAGGTTTGGATGTTTTCAGTTACTGCAGCAATCTACTTATTTTCTTTTAATTAAAAATCAAAACAAAACAAAACAAAAAAAGAAACCAACAACAACAACAAAAAAAAAACATTACCCCAAATTGTCAACAGTTGCTGAGCAACTTAACAGACTTTCCACTAGAATGGTACCATAAATAACAAAATACATTCGGGGAAGCAGTACCAGATTGCTTTTGAGTACACAACCACAAAAACCTCACAGGGACAACATTAATGTACTGATATATTTATATATATGTCCTTAGGTTGTGCTTACCTGTTGCTTTTTGCAGCAGAACCTAAGGTGGAAGGTCTGGGAAGGCACTGTGAAGTATAAATAATTGCACTGTTTGCAATTAATAAAGATTTTAAATTTTAAACGAATCAAAATCAACAGCCTCCAATTTGTGAATTATGATACTGAATCCACTATTTCCTTCAGTTTAATTACTAAATGCACCACAACACTTTCCTAGGTCATCTAAGCAACAACATCATGCAAAATACTGAAATTGTTCATGTCAATACCCTACACTTAAGATCTTAACAGATAACTCCTTAACTACTACTCTTAACTTCATACTCAATCTAAATCAGGGTAAGGGAAGTCACTAAGTTACATAAAACAATCAAAAACATTTCAAAACATCCACAATGAGCTGTACTATTTTCTGCCCTATAACCTCAACATTTTTGTCCTCATACAAATGGTGCTCCCCAGAGATGATAGAACATTTATGAAAAGGTGTTAAAGTCCTACAATGCTTAAATTTTGCAAACTGAAAATCACTTCTGTCTTAAACATTTCAAGTTTTTCATATCACTATAGATAGGCATATTTTACACTGAAAAACAGCATTTTAGGAGCACTGATAATACTATTTTCAACTTTGTTAATGATCAATTTTCTTTAGCTATTAGCTAAAGCATATCAAAAATACTTACCCATTAAGCTCACTTAAAAAAAATACAGAACTATGTATTATTCTATGTTAAGAAGCAGTTATGGTTTCTCATGACATCAGCACTGTATTCCAACATAATAGTCACACAAAGTATAGCATTTCATTATGTGGAACATCGACAAAAAGACACTGTTGCAGCTCATCAATTTGTCATTCTGATGTACTTACAGTGCAATGCTCCTTGAAGGAACACAATCAAGGGTGATACACAGCACAGGCCTCCTCACCCCTACAGAGCTAGTTCTATACTGGCTGGATCAAACCTGCACTTCAACAGACAACGGCAAGACAGACTGTATTTGCATGTAGTCTAATATATTAATATGCAAAGAGCCAACAAATATGCAGAGTAAAACAATGGTTTTCAACAAAATACCAGAACTTGAGCATGAATGTTAAAGATTAATAAAATGATTCAAGTACATAAAAAAATTAATTTGATTCAATGACTGGACTTGTGCAATTACAAGACAAAGCTTATCTATACTGCAAAAAGGAAAAAAAAAAAAGCTTGAACGTTTTCATACCCCAAATGTTTCAATGGCAGATGCTATACTTTCGCATTCTATTACTTTTCTATCCTGAATTTAGAAAGAAACACACTATTATATATATATATATATACATTGAAAGAGTTGCTTTACATGAAAAAAAAAAAACAATGTTTTTATAAATTCCTCAAATCACTGAAAACTGTTCAAAATTAGTTATGCTGAAACAGTCTTGGAAATAAGTGAAGAACAGGAAGGTTAACTGTTGTAGCAGCAGTACAGGTCTGAAATAGTGCTCATGTATAAAAGGAAATTTCACTGTTAATGCAATGGAAGTATACTAAAGATCATTGTATACACATGCAGTTTTTTAATCAAATAGAAGGAAAAAAAATGAAGACATCAAGATTACTTGTGCTGAAATAGCCAAATATAACAGAAAAGAACCTCCAATCTACCACTATACTCCAACAGGGGAAAAAACATGCCAGTGTTTAAAAACTAAGTAATTCACGGGGAAAGCTTATATATTTGTGTACATGTATCTTAATTTATCACTGCTAAGAAATTATGAATCCTTTACCCACATATCCAACTTACCGACACAGGAGGTTTCATATCATTTATTGTAAAGCACAAAACAGGCATTTTAAAAGTGAAAGTATACATTGAAAAAGTACATTATATCACAAAGCATCGACCACATAATAGTTGCAAATACATTTGCTGGAATGTGTACATCTACACTAAAGACTAAAAACAAACCAATTTTCATTTCTACACAGAAATATTAACCTCCTATCAGTAGTGATAGATATTTTTGTACATTTTCAAAATAAAAAAAAAAAAAAGAGGGGGGAAAAAAACACTACTTTAAACCAAAAACAAAATTAAGATCTTCATCAAGTCGTCTGCATCCATATATTTAACAAAGGTTTTTTCCCCCACACAATGAAGCAAATACTGTATTGTCCACTTCTTATTATTGGCCCTGTGCAGAAGAGATACATAAGAGATACACAAAAAGTTAAAGAAAATCCTTTAAATGGAGCTAATTCAGGAGTGAATCCTTTAAGAAAGAAAAACTGGTTAATATAAATGATGGTGGCTTCTTGCATGATTTGCAAATCCCTGGGGGAAGAAAATTTATTTTTAAAATCAAAGGCATTATAAAAATAGCACTCAGATGCCAGAAAGAATTTTTAGAAAAACTGAATCCCCAAACACAACACAGTATCTTGTGTAGTTAGATTTTACCAAGTAAAAAGTAAAACATATTCATTCCCAAATAGACAAACATGCAGAAAACATGGTTGAAGTGAAAAACAAAACCAAAATTAGTCAATGTATTATACCTGAGGTGCTGGAGGATGCTGCGGCATTCCCTGGGGACTTGTCTGGGCATAGTATGCTGCTTGCTGTCTATAGTATTCAGCCCAGGCTGCACTATAATCTGGCTGACCACCTGGTGGGGCCCCAGTAGGAGCAGGAACAGCTTGACCTTCAGGAAAACAGAGGACTTTATTGTTGCAGCTGTAATTACAAATCTCATAGCACTCTTCTCTAGTAAACACAGTATCTGACTTCTTGTAATGCTCCTCCAAAGCCTTAATAATCTTGTGCCTGCCCTTGTGACCTAACCCCCCCCCAAACTTTAATACAAAAATGTATGCACTGTAATAATGAAAGGCATAGAGGGTCAATAGTTCGTTTTTATCTTGACACAGGGTTTCACATATGTAGCCTAACCAGGCTCAAAACTTGTAATCCTCTTGGCAACTTCACAAGTGCTGGGATCATTTATGTATCTCACTCCCCCTTCAGTTACTGTTTACCTTAAATATGCCTGAAACAGGGAAGAGAATGAGGGGAAAACCAGTACAATACAAAAAAGAAACAGGAAATATGCTTTTTTCATTTCAATCACAAATGTTTGTCTTTTAGTTTAGCACACTTAGTCAAAGTCAAAGTGATCCAGACTCACACACCTTTAAACAAAGGGGAATATTCAGACATATCTTTGGCAAGGAAACAATAAATGTTTTTGTTGTTGTCGTTTTTTGCTTTTTTTGGTAACTGAAAGGTTCTCACTATCCAGGGCTCCTTGGAGATCTACCTGCTTCTGCCTCCTGAGTGCTAGTAACTAAATACGTGTATGTGCCACTACTCCTAGCTCACTATTCTTTTATCCATTTGGGTCATATGCTAAAGTACTAGTCTTAAACTACAGAGAACTACTGAAAGATATTTATAGCGCGCACACGCGCACACACACAAAACACTGTGTTCATATCACAGTACAGCTTTACTAAAAATAATCTGGCAGCTGAAATAAGGATCCATGAAAGATGGAAAACTCAGCTTTTGAGTAATTTTGTTTTGTTTCTGGGCAGAATGACCATTTTGAGTTATCAAATGACGAATAAAAATCAAATCCTAGGAATATTGGACCGATTTTGTAAACAAATTAATTGCAAATGACAGTTTCTTGACAGGGACATTACAATAGTTAAGAACAGAAGGTATTATTCAATATATTTAAAACAAACTGGTCTACACCTTACTTTGTAATGGCCCAGGCAAAAAATATAAATAAAAAGTATTTGGCTGAACACACTGGTCAAGCTTGTCAACAATGCACAGTTTTTTCCCCAACTTTTTAACGTTTTAAAATTTCCAAGCTTTTACTTCCTCTGGGCTCTAAGGTATTGTATTACTTGCCTTCAGAGTCCATTATATCAGTCCTTAACACTATAACAGCTTTAAAAAAATACATTATTTTGTTGTGCATGGAATATGTGTGTTCAGGCACACACACCATGTATGTGTGTGTAGATGTCAGAAATCTGTATTCCTCAATACCTAGGTCAGCAGTCTTTGGACAAGTGTGATTACCCAATGGAGCCGTCTCACTGCCCCTATAATAGCTCTTAAAAGCATCCCCCAAAACGGTTTTGCTTAATTTTCTTCCCAACAGGAACTACCTTACTCTTCACTCACACTTAAGTCTTTACTCATTCCACAAGTTTTATTCCACCTAAAAGTTCTATCACAATATATTCTTTTTTTCCTCATGACTTAAAATACTTTTTCCTTTTATCTAGAATCTCTAGTCTAAGAATCTCTGGAGCTTTTGTAGTGCTATCTCAAGAAATTCATGTTTTAGTAGAGGGTTGCTACTGAGGAAATGATGACAAATTTACAGACCATTAACAGTCCCCCCCACCCCGCCGCGCCCCCAATTTGGTTTTAAGAGGAAAAGCTAGAAGTAGAGTTCTGAATATCAGGAATTCAAACTTTCATTCAAATACATAATAGTTTCAACTGCATAGCCTAAGTTATGTGAGACACTTTCAAAAAAACCAATCACCCATCAGCCAAACAAAACCCAAAACGCCTCACTCAAAAAAAACATCAAGAGGGGAACTCATAAAAAGCAAAACAAACAAACAAACAAAAACAAAATAATCTTAATATGTCTATTTGCTTAGTTTATAAATAGAGTACCCGGACAGGAATTACCCTCAAGGAACCAGGAAATCCGGCCAGGCTACTTTGAAAAGTCAGCAAGGAAAGTGACTTTGGAGGTAAAAATTCACATACCCACACTAGGGACTGTGTATGCAGTCAAGCACTCTACTAACTAAATTAAACTGTAGGCCTTCAAGTTTTCTATTTCTCAATTTCTTCTCCTCTCTTCCATTTAAAACACACCAAGACTGAACTTTTGGACTTGGATGAGTATGCATACGTACATGCATGGAAGGCCAGAGGAAACCATCAAAGGTCTTCCTCTATCCCCCTGTATCTTACTCCCCTCCTTTTACTGAATCTAAAATTGGCTAGAATGTTCCGGCAACTGCTTCCCAACTGTAGGTATCAGGACATGCAACTGTCCATGCTTGGGTTTCTAAGATGGGTTAAGTGGGGATTTTAACCCAGGTCATTAAGAACTCTTACCCATCTACCTTTTGAGCTCCTAGACAAAACCTTTTTGCTTTAAGGTCTCTTAATTTGTGATCATCCTAAAGATACCAAGGACAATACTTTCAAAAAAAGAATTGCAGTTAAATGTTTTACATGGAAAAAAAATTTTTTATAACTATCATACAATAAAAAATACTTATTCAATTATTAACTAAATTACCTAAAACAGTGTCTTTCAAAATATATGACAGAGAATTGTTCAATTAGTCTTTTCTTGTTCACAACATTAACATCTCCCCACATAATTACAAAAATGAGTCTCCAAATAGTTATTTACTTAAACAATCACTTCTGTTCCATGTGTCTGTCTATATAAATGTATCTGTATCTGTGTGTATCTGTATCTGTGTGTCTGTCTATACAAATGTTTACTGACTGATCGACAGATATGACAATCAACAACAGGAATTCACAGATTTCTGTGCTGGGAAGCTCTAGAACATTAAAAATTAAAACCTAATTGAGTTAAAATATCTACTCTCAAAAGCTCCAGTTAATATATTTTAAAAAATATAGAATGCAAAATAGCTAGCAAAACTTATTTGAAGTCATTTAAACAAATAGGACATAATTGAGCACAGATGCCAACCTTATTCTGTCCTAATTACCTAATTCAGTTACTAGGTTTCCACCTAATCAACACACAAATATACCTGGTGCATTACACAATAAAAATTAATAATGGAGTCAATGCACTTTTGCCTAACTTAATAAGCTCAATTACTATAAACAGGTAGCATTACTTCAGCACAGCTGATACATACCTTGACCACCGGCTATCCTAGAATGATTTATACATTTCCATCTAGTCTCAAAAATATCCCAGTTAAGAGAAGAAATTATGTAATCATTCTAATTACACAGAATACTATTTTAAGGTTTCAAGTATCTAGGGCCAAGGTTCAACTGTTATAACCTGCCTGAGATCAGTGAGGTTAAGAAAAGTTATTAGCCCATCCGCTCATCTCAGGAGTATGTCATCAATCATTTCTCTAAACAGTTGTTCAAATATAGAACCTCTTTAGTCTGAAAGCAGCTTTGTAGAAAGCTGTATCACCAGCAAGAAATACATTTACACAATCACTACGGTTATGTTAAGAATTATGTTCAATTGTTGTCAAATAAAATTTTTAAAAGAAGGTCACCCTTTTTCCTTTCCAATGCACACAAATGTTAGATATTAAAGCAATGCACTTCCTGACACACTAATTTCCTACTTATTTTAGGTTAATTTCCTACTTATTTTGCAGTAGTAAGATCAGTGATATAACTACTTTTCTGGCCTAAAATTTAATCTCATTCCATTTAGACCACTACAGAAAAGTACAGTAATAAAGCCATATATTATTTCCTAGTAAGCACATGTCAGGTTTGAAATGAAGTTGCGGACATATGGACATTTCTTTGCCATATTAAGCACAATTGTAAGAATTTCTTGGATTGCCCTTAATATGCCTTAAGCCCCCATTAAGTTTTAGAATGTCACCTCTCTTGTTTATTATTTTTGTTTTCCAAGATGGGGTTTCTCTAACAGTCTCAACTGTCCTGAACCTTGCTTTGTAGACCAGGCTGGCCTCCAACTCAGATCTACCTACTTCCAACTTTCAAGTACTGGGATTAAAGGCATGTATCACCACTGCCTAGCTTGTTTAATAGTAACTTTAACATTATAAAAACATACAGATGAGTTATCTAAAGTATTTTGTTACCAATATCCAACTGTAATGTGTATCTACTTCAGTTTGATGACTAAAAGATAGGTGTAAAAGTACAGAACATACCCATTTTCTTGTAGTACTCTTCCCAAGCCTTTGTATAATCAACCTGTCCAGCTGGAGCTGGATTCTGCTGATCTCCTTTTTACAAAACAAAACAACACAAGATGTAACTTTCTGAAGGCTGTTTTGCACTTCTGCTTCCACACCATCAGTATTGTAATTAGTGCTGTCTACCATGGAGCTGCAAGGGTTGGGGATACATGATGGTGGGTACAGAAATTGGGATAGTAAATAAATGCACATGAAAGAAATAGACAACATGAAGTTTCTGTCCATTTTTAAGTACAAAAGTTTTTTTTTTTTTTTTTTTTTTTTTAGAAAAACCACAAATAACTTTGAAGCACTAGAGTGGAATTAAATGTTAAATAAGAAAGCAGTATATAGTCATGTCATTTTTAGTAGGCATGTTGTGGTCCTGCATGCTTATTAAGATAGTCTGATCATTTAATTTTGTGTATGAGCATTTTGTCTGTATGTATAATATGTGTACCTCAGGTATCTGGTACTCTCAAGTCAGAAGAAGGCATTGGATCCCCTGGAATCAGTTTCAATGTGAACCACTTTAGGTGCTAATAATCAAACCTGGGTTTTCTGCAGGAACAAGTACTATGGACTGCCAGCTCCAAACATACTTTTTAGTTCCAATTTGGACAGGATTATAATTAGTAACATTTAAATATCAATGAGTACACTTAGACTGGTTTCTAAATTCTGTCCTTGGGGAAAAAGGGAAGAAAAAAAGAGTGAGTTGATTGGAGCTCAGAAGACAAAGTATCTTACTGTGTTAGGTACTAAGGAAGCACCTGAAGAATGTCAGAAGGCACCAGAGCCACCTTGAAGATAATCCCAACCACCCAAAATCTAGGACAATATAATGAAAGTAGTTAAAAAAGGGCAATCTATTTCTTGAAGTAAAATAGCAACTAATATACAATGATAGAAACTAACAGTTAACAACTGTTTTAATAGTAGTTTACTAAGGTAAGGTTTATTAATACAGACTAAGGCTGAGGGAGGCAGAAGTTCAATAGTGACATTATTTCAGTAAAACGTACCAGAAAACACTAAGTAATTCTTTATATGGTAGTATTATAGTGCAAAACCCAGGCTTGGAGCAGTAAGACCATTTAAATGACCATGGTTAGTAACTCCAAGGCACCTAGGTTGAAAGCTATCTAACAGTTGAGTTATATATACTCTTATTAGAGACATAAAAGAAGACCAAGAAACTGCTCTAGCTTGATGAGACTTTACAGAACAAATGAAATCACTGGGTCAGTTGGTGAATCTCAACAAGGGGGGTGTACAATAATGGTATATCAATATTGAGTAACTGACTTTAAAGTCCATGACGGTTATTTTTGAATGAATATACAAGGGTAATATGACTTCATGTCTCCAAGTACAGTTTTCAGTAGCTCTTTTCAGAAGTAATTATAACAGACATAAATATCAGGGTAATGGGAGTAAATTGGGGGGTGGGGGGGGGCGGCGGCGACACAAAGCAGTTAACAACAGTCTCACTATTTAAGGGCATTCTTCTTCCAACTATTATTAAAGTTTGTTTCTATTTCAAAGTGACTTATTTTGCTTACCCAAAGTCACAACTGATTCTTCAAAACCTTAGGCCTGAGAATCTAACCTAATAGTACTGTGATGCACAAGGCCCAGCAATCATCGGGATTAAAAGTTTTGTTATGACTTTATACATAAATCTAAACACAAACTTTAGCTTTAAAATAGAAAATAAAATCTTTCATTACCGTAGTTACCTTGTCCATTAGTTTGGGTTGTAGCTGGTGCACCAGCAGGAGCTGCAGGTGGAGGCTGTGCCTGCTGTTGGTAATAGTGAGCATAATAGGCAGCCCAAGCTGCCGAGTTTGGATCTGTTCCTGCCTTAGCTAGAATTTAAAAAAGAAAGAAATGTTTCAAGGTTAATACGTAAACTCCAGAAATCAATCCTTACCTTTCTGGTGACCCTGACGGGCTCAGAAGTTACCAACAGCAAATAGAAACTTCCCAATGTCTCTAGTGTTATACCACTTGGCTGTTAGTTCAGAAGCTTCAGCCTCGAGTATTAAGTAATTTCCTAGGTTACAGGTATTAGGTAAATTACTAGTGACTGGTGGAACTGGGATATAAATGCATAATCTTTCTGGCTTCCAATCCAATGGTTTGTCTCAGCCCAATCCTGTGTCTTTGTATCCCCCACCCCCAACAAGTTGAGCTGCAAAGTGCAACAATTCTGTATAGAAGACAGTTATGGACTGATTTGTACAAGGAAAAAAAAAAAAAAAACAAAAAACCAAAGATTAGATACATGTACTTTATATCTCACAACAGTCACAATCCTGAAATTATTGCTCTATCATTTTTCTATATGGATAGAAAAGAATAGGTTATCAGGATAGTTCAAGCATAGTTTATCATTTGCTATTTCCTGCATACACTTTTGAGACCATGCCCCATATAACACAGGCTGTTCTCCAACACTTTACCTTTTCTTCCTCTACTTTTCCAGTGCTGAGGCTGTATGTATGTGTGTACTCACTCTGTTGTAAATATCCTTCATGATACGGACCTCCTAGCTTATCCACTGTGTAGGAGCATGTTTGCTCTCGTGTGTGTACAAGTATGGAGACCAGAGGCTGATTCCAGATGTTCTCCTTAATCATTTTCACTTTGGTTTATATACAATTTAAAACTCCATTTCTAGTTACGTATATATGTGTACCTGTGTGTATCTACACAAACGTGGGTTACTAAAGAGACCAGAAGGTGTAGGTTCTCTGAGAAGAATTGTAAAGTAATTCTGAGCTGCCTGATACAAATGATTGAAACTCAACTTTCCTCCTCTGAACGAGCAGTAAGCACCTTTATAATTACTGAGCTATCTCTCTGGCACCCTTCCCTAATTTTTTTTTTAAATTATTATTTATTTTACGTATATGAGTAGACTGTCTCCATCTTCAGACACATCAAAAAAGGGCATTGGATCCCATCACAGATGGTTGTGAGCCACCACGTGGTTGCTGGGAATTGAACTTGGGACCTCTGGAAGAGCAGTCAGTGCTCTTATCCACTGAGCCATCTATCCAGGACCCCCTTTCTAATTTTTTGAGATAGGATTTCTCCCTGAACCCAGAGCTCACAGATTTGGTTCCAAGAGCTGGCCAGGAAACTTTAAGGATCTTTTTAAATTAACAGGTATGTACTTTTGAACCCAGACTTTACACAGTTGGGAGGGACAGAACTCAGGTTCTGAGGCTTATCCTTTCTTTCTTTCAATACTGGAAGTCATACTCACTGACCAGACCTTACAGTGGTAACATCAAAGACATGCACAATCCCATGAAACCCAATGACCCAAATAAAACCTTCCATTTAACCTGTTCCAACTCAATTTAATCATGCCACTTCTAAATGCTTGTTAGAAGGAAAAGATTCACTTTTAAAACTTACAAAGGAAGCCATCTGATGCTTCTTCTACACCCTACAAGTCCATTCCTGTCCACCCTGGGAATGCATTCTTTTGCAAATGGATATACACTCATCTTTAATATTCACATGTCACCACAATTCAAGTTGTTTTTCTTGTGCTTTTTCCTTTTTTTTTTTTTTTTTTAAAGGTTTTGGGGTTTTCTTTGGAGATAGGATTTTTCCTGTGTGTCCCTGGCTATCCTTGAACATGCTCTGTAGACCAGGCTGTCCTCGAACTCAAGATCTGCCTGCTTCTGTCTCCTATGTGCTGGGACTAAAGGCGTTCACCACTAGCTCCCGGCTCAAGTTATTTTTTAAATGAGTAGAAGTTGTAGTTATTTGGTGACTGAGCAAAGTTCCTATAAATTTAACATACATTAAAATATTAAAACATTTAACAAATCCAACAAAGCAATTACATTTAAATCAATTTGTTTTTTCAAAAATACACTATGTAGAAATTAATTTATAACTAAGAACACATTCTTTGAAACTTACAAAGAATCAAACTACAGAGGCTGCAAAGTGAAAAAACAACACAACAACAAAAAAAATCCTATTTCCAAGATGACTCTTGATCATGATGAAGTAGAAGCAAAACCAGCATGGGAATATATAATATATAAATGAGAACATCATGCTAGAGAAAATCCAGATTACAAGAGAGAAAATAAATGTACCTTCCTGTTTTGGTAACTAAGAGACCTAATTTGTAATAATATTTTAAGGTGCCTTATCAGCAATAAAATAATTCATACTTATATTATTTGAGAATGTAGTAGTGTTAAACACATTTTTATAAATAAATATGGACTATTATGAATAAAGTCACAACAAACTAGACAGCAGTGTTATCTACACTGCACAAGTGCCAAATACACCACACACACAATAGATTCAGGGCTGTGACAAAGCAGTCTACAATGCAGCTGATATTAACAGGAGATCATATCTTTTACCTGGGTCAGGAGGAGCCTGTTGCTGCCAATGTGGATATGCATTTCCCCATCCCTGGGGAGCATATGGGGCTGGAGGACCGCTGGGGGTGGGGTAGGAAACAAAACCACAAATACCATTTTTAAAAAGCCAGTTTTATTTACTTTATGTGTAGGCTTTGCCTCTGCATGTATTGCATATACATACATGCAGCTATGTATGCCTAGTGCAGGGTGTCAAGATACCCTAGAACCCACTATTAATGGTGGTGCTGGGAAGTGAACCCAGGTCCCTCTGCTGAGCCATCTCTACAACCCCCAAACCTAGGATTTTTAGGGAAAGCCCAGAACTAACCAAATGTAGTACTTACTGAGGAGCTGGGCCAGGTGGTCCTGGGTTGTAAGGTGCAGGGTTGTATGGTCCCATTGGAGTTCCAGGCCCTGGAGGTCCAGGAGGCCCATGAGGACCTGGAACCCCATGGGGCCCATGGGGTACAGGTGGCCCTAAAGGATTAACTGGGCCCTGTTAAAAAAAAAAAAAATAGAAAAAAAACCCAAAACAGTAACGAAAGACACACACATCACACAAAATACACTCAAACAGTGTAATGGTTGAGCAATGCAAAGTCTAACTACTTTCTGTTTTTATGCGTAAGTAACAAATTTAAAAATAAAACGTCACAATCTGATATATAAAATTCACTGAAATCCTCAGCACTAATAAATTCCCTCCAGCTTTTAGTTTCTTCCATGTTTCTCACTCTTTTTAAGATTTTTTTAAAAACAAGACTGCCTAGTTCCTTTACTTCTTTAATGTCAATTACTAATAATATACTCTGCAAATTGTACATCAAGGGACACCTTCTCTTATAATATTCTCAATGTCAACTGTGACGTCTTTGAAATCCGATTTAGATAAATGTCTATTGTAACTTTCCAAATAGCATGAAATTTTCCCTTACAGATAAGACATTAATGCTTTTAAACTGTTGGTATCACAATACTTTTACTAATCTTCCTCCTTATTTGGAGACAGGGTCTCACTTTGTAGCTTTTGCTGGCCTTGAATTCACCATGTAGACACACCATGCTGGCCTTAAACTGCCTCTGATTCCCAAGTCACGGAATTAAAACCATGTTCTACTCTATCTGGCATCATTTCCTTTTACAAGCCACCCTGCCTTAAAACTTTTTTTTTTTATTATAGTTAGTAACAATAGTAACATATAAAATGAGATACTTACAATTTTTAAAAAATTATTTTAATCTTTCTTTCCCAGTACTAGGTCCTGAATTCAGCACATGCTAGCCAAGTACTCTACGTCCTACCCGGAACACTTATCTTACATGTACACATGGTGCATGTGTGTGCCCAAGGAGAGAAGAGCACCAGATCCCCTGGTACCCAAGTCACAAACTTTTTGGAAACTCAATTTGGGTCGTCTACAAGAGAAGAAGTGCTCTTAACTACTGTAACATCTCTACAGCTCCTCAAAGTATTTCTGTATTAATATGCAACTGCTACAGCTGCGAATACGAAGGCTACTTTTAGTAGCTGGCCACCAACCGACCCTATGTGGATTCTGGCATTACTCAAGTCATCATCAGTTCATCTGATCTAGGCTAAGAAAAAGAAAAGATCAGCTGGCTTGGTTGTACATGCTTTCATTCTAGCACTGAGAGGAAAAGGCAGGTAGACTTCTGTGAATTCATGGCTAATGGCTAGCCTAGTCTACATAATGATACACTGTCTCCAAAAAAAGAAAAAAGGAAAGAAAAGAAAGAGAAAAACCAAAGTGTTTAGACTCATCTTTCTGCTATGATATCAAATCTTGGCATCATTTAACTTAGAAGAACTTCAGTTTGTGGACAATTGTAATTGTGCACACTACCAAACTCATGTCTTTTTCCTAATTTCTGTGCCCACTTACAGTATCAAAGGAGAATCCTAAAGAGTATCTGATTAGTATCAGTAATGTTAAAATGATTTTATTCCTTGAGAATAATTCCCTAACAATTTTAGATATTTACCTCTCCTAACTTCCTCCTATGTCCAGCCCTGCTTGTCCTTTGTGTCCTATTTAAATAACTCACCAAATCCAACATGTGCTGTCCATGCACAGGGTTTTTACTAATTAAAAAAGTTCCTCTCACACTTTTCAGTAATTTCCCATTGGGGAAAAAAACGCCCAGTGAAACACTATATGTTAATATGCCTCATCATAAAACCAAATTGATATTGGGCAAAGGTGGAACACACCTTTAATCCAAGTACTTGGGAGGCAGAGGCAGGTAGACAGAAGAGACAGAAGCCAGCCAGAGCTACACAGACAAACCCTATCTTAAAGGAAACAAAAATAAAAAATAAAAAAAAACCAAGTTAAATCTGTAGGTTGTATCACCAGAAAGAGTTCCAAAATTGAGCAATTGAGCAGCATGCACTAAAACCACACGAAACTCCTTTTTTTTTTTTTTTTTTTTTTTTTTTTTGAGGTAGGATTTCTCTGTGTAGCCCTGGCAGTCTACCTGATTCTGCCTCCCAAGTGCTGGGATTAAAGGCATGTACCCCACTGCCGCACAGAATATCTTTGTGAAAAGAGACACCGGGCTCAATTCACTTTTCCTTTATTTCTATGCATGGTGCCTGTATATTTAGTATGTTGTCTCCATGTGACTTGTAATGTGGTGCAGGTGCTTGTGGAAGTCTCAGAGTCTCAGTGTCCTTCAACAACTGCTCCTCTGTCCTCTATGTGAACACAAAGTTCATGAATTGGCTGGGTCAGGAGGTCAGGCAGCTTCAGAGGTAAGAATCATTAAACTAAGCCTACATTTCAAACCTCTGATGACTGGCAGTCAGTCCAAAAGCCAGAAAATACAATTTACTTCTGTAGAAGGGGAGACAGACATCTTAACTATTTTGACTGATAAGCCACATTGGAGGCAGTCAAGTGGATAGGTAGTGTGGACCTTGATAGAATATTGAATTCCTGTAACTAGCAAATATTTTATCTATAGACATTCAAATACAAGTATGTGAGTCTTCATATACTTGTAACTGCACCCTTAACCATGACCATGGTTTTTATTTTGGATATCTTTCCTATGTTGCTATATGTATATACACTATACCACAAAATCTGCAATTTCATATTAGAAATTATGTATTTTCCCTTAGTATACTTGACTTAGTACTTTTTTAAAGTTACTAGGAACTATGTCATAAATGAGAAGCCTAGAGTACACTTACCCCAATCTTCTCTTCTATGAGTTGTCGAGCATAGTCTATTTGCTGTGGAGTGCCCCGAATTGTAAATAACTTCATATTGGGATCTGCATTAGGTGGAGGGTTTCTCTGAAGTTCTATTCTTGCACCGGACTGCTGGCTTATGCTTTTTATGGTTTCACCACCTAAAACCACATGACATTAAGTTCTCTAAAGTTCACAGAATGCAAGAAACACTTTTTTCCTCCTTGATACAAGGGTTTTGTATAGCCCTGGCTATCCTGTAACTCAACTCTGTAGACTTATGCTGGCTACAAACTCACAGAGATCCACCTGCCTCTGCCTCCTGAGTGCTGGGATTAAAGGTGTCTGTCACCATATCTGACAGAAATACTATTTTTTAAAAAACCACCTATTTACTTTGCCTATTATAAATACAGTTTGGTAACATTCCACTGGACAATAATGAATTTTATTATTTATTCTGTTATTCCATCTAGAACTCATACAACACATGCTAAAGTCTACCTTATACCCATCCTACTATACAGACATCCTAATATGGGTTAGAATAGAAAAATATTTCAATAGCTTTTGTAAGTAACAAACAAACAAACAAACACCAATAAAACCCATTTGGATTAGGATCAAGTTTTGTAGCTGATAGATTCTTGGTCCCCTTTCCGTATAAGAAGTAGAGACACAACCCCATTTTTAATATACACTAAAGATTGTTTTGTTTTAGTTGCCATGTTAAGACCTCTATCCTATTAAAATGCATTAAAAAATAAATATAAATGGTATTTGTTTATAAGTATCCAGAAAAAAAAATCAGTATGTCAAAACAAAGAGTTTAAAATACGTTGCCTTTTCCAATTATCAATCCAGTTTTCCCAGTTGGCACAATGAAATTAAATTCCTGAAGTCCACCAGGTGGTCCCATATTCCAGTTTCCTTGACCTCTACCTCGTCCTCGACCACCAGGTCCAGGTCCTCCAGGATTGCCAGCCTAAGAACAGGAAAACCAAAACAAACTCTGTAATACAACTATTTGGCTTATTACTCCTAACACGTATTTCTAAGCAATAAAATTAAGAGATGACTTCAAATATTGCTTGACAAAAATATTCAACTAAGTAATAACTTCAACTAGACAGATGGCTCAGTGGTGAAGGGACTTCCCATAAAAGCATAATGACCTGGGTTTGATTTCTAGGACCCAAATAATAGAGAACCAACTTCAGGAAGTTTTCCTTTGGCTTCCACTGGCACAAATGCCCAGGCACATATACCCATAGAAATAAAATTTTAGATGCCCTGGGGTAAATAAAAGCACCCTAAAATGTTTACCTAAAGGCAATTTAATATTAGCCATTTTAACACTGTTAACAGATATCTAATATAAGATGGAGGGGCATTTTTTTCATTCAGGTATGATAAACTTTTCCAGTGAAAGCAAACTGAAAATGTTAATTTCTATCAAACCTGAACACTTCGTAGAAGGTCTGTGATAATTTCTGCAGCATGCTGACATCTGTCTGGAGGTCCTGTTATCTGTGCTATCCTATCAGGAGTTGTTCCATCATCTAAAACAATAAAACAAAACCTCAATAAATTGTGACAAACCAATTGTAAATGTCAAGATTAAAAGCTATCAATTCTTAGAACACTAACTATACCTTAAGCTTACCTGGCTTAAACTGAATTCGAACACCAGCATCATTTTGTATTTTTTTAATCATTTCTCCATTTCTTCCTATTACAATGCCAACAGCAAATCTTGGAATTGGGACCTTAAGCAAGTGAAAGTATATATTAAAAGATATTTCTCAAAAAACTCATTTCCATATAATCATAAAAGTAAATATACTAAATGATGAACATAAAAAAAGATAAAAAGCCCCAAGGAAGAAATCAAGGAAAGGGACAGGATGTTAAGACAAGTCCATTTAACCCAAAGCAGAAGAACACTACTGCACTCATGGATTAGGACACACCCACTGGCGACTGATCAGCGTTCTTACTTACGTCTATCCCTTCATTTCCTCCTATTCTTGAGCCATACTCATTCCGCACTTCTCTGAAACCACCTTGATCACGAATTAACTCTAATACCATTTCCTTGGCTTGCTATAATAGAAAGTTATCCAATTCAGAATACTTGCCCAAACATTTTCATGCTTACTTTGTCCACGCCCTCAGCCTTTACATATGAAGTGAGGCTTACCTGAACCTTGTACGGGTCCCCCGTAATCCTCAGAGGTTTATCAGCACCAGTGTTTTGAGGCCCATCTTGAATCATAACCATTTTAACACCAGCTCGTTCCTATTAAAACCATGACAATTAATACAAGTTAGTAAAAAAATAAAAAGTGTCTTCAAAAGACTTAATATTCTTTACATAAATACCTGAAGCTGTTTAATAGTCTCTCCCCCCTTTCCAATAACCAGTCCTGCTTTGCTGGCTGGAATCATGATTTCCTGAACTGCATTTCCAGGTCCATCACCATGATGAAAGCCAGGGGCTGGTCTTCCCTTTTCAACAATCTGGTCCAATAATCTTTTGGCTGATCTGTTAACAAATTAATCTCGAAATAAAAATATGTAGCATAACCAATCTTACCCCCAAATAATAACAGACAGGCAGTTTTATCCACTCATGTATCAAGTATATTCTAAATGGGCTGTATGGCAGTTAATATGGACAGACAAATGGGCAGTAATGAAGTATTGATAAACAAAATCAATAGAGGAACTAACTTAAAATAGTCCATCTAGCACACCAAACACCAACTGGCTAAACTGTGTAGTACTAGTCTGTGACCTTGAAAAGAGAACTATTAATGCAATTGTTAGAAGCAATGCTTGATGGGTACTGAGTTCAAAAAATCCAAGCAGATGTAGGAACTATAAACCTTCGAAGGCACTGTGTTAAAAAAATAGAACATGAGCTTCAAGGATATTTTTATGATAAGAATTTTCCAAACCTGTCTATATGCTCTTAGAAATTACTCCTAAAAGATATCTGAATACTAGATACAAGAATACAAGGGAAGTGTTAATTTCAGTGTAGGATGATACAATACTTTGTCACAGTTCTAAGTTTTCAGTAGATAAGCTTAAGTGGTTTGTTTTAGTGGCTGGAAACTAAAACCCACAAACCCAATAAAATACTTTCTCTTCTAAGTAGCTTTCCTTGGTCACAGTGTTTTGCCACAGCAATATAAGTAACTCAAGACAGAGAGTGGTGGTAGGCAATGGTGGTACATGCCTTTGGTAGACAGGCAGGTAAATCTTGTGAATTTTAGGGCAGCCTAGCCTACAGAGTGAGTTCCGAGACAGCCAGCTATAAATACACAATGAAACCCTGTCTGGAGGGGAGATGGGAGTGGGGAGAAGACAATTAGTGGTAAAGATTGGGTAGTTTTATCAGAGCCTTAAGAGTTGAGTGGAAGAGAAAAACAGGAATAAAAATTTTTTTATGACTATATTGGTTATGAGTTTTAGTTTTGTGTGCAAGGCAATTCAGGTTTTAATAATTTTCTGAGTCAGTGTACACACTCATGGTAGGTGTGTAGGCGAAATTAAAACCACCAGTGTCATTTTTTGTGTGATAGATACCTTGAGGCAAGGTCTCTCAATGACTCTGAACCCATCAAATAGTGTTAGGTGGTTGGCTACCAAGTCCCCACATATGCCCGTTTCCATACAACTCCTGAGCCACATTACTATGCTGGATTTCTTAGTTTCAGGATTAAATTCAGTTTTTCCTACTTGGAAGGCAAGCATCTAAATGCCTGAGTTACTTCCTTAGTCCCTGGTTTTAACAATTTTCCCTGTCTTAGGTTCAGATGATGAACTCTATCTAAGAAAGGCACAATATATAAATGTTTAAAGTGAAAATTTCAAGGTCACGAGCAAAAGAACGGTGCAGATGTTATGACGATAAGGTTTACAGCCTTCAGTCTTACTGTAAGCAGACTTAAGCTTTTCAAACTTACTGGACAGATTCAGGTGTTCCAGTTAGCATACAAGACCTTTCTGGAAGGCCACCACTATCTACAATTAAATAAAAAGAAAAGTTTAAGTCAAAAAATAGATCAAAATTATCGAATCTTTAGGAACTTAAAATAACTAAGTTTCCTAGCCAAGTTGCAAGGCTGGACAAAATAACAATACACACACACACACACACACACACACACACAAAAGAAAGAAAGAAAGAAAGGACTGTTACCTGGAGCTATCTGTATTTTGCATCCAGATTCCTGCTGTATGCGTGAGATCTGTTCACCTCCTCTGCCAATTACTAATTAAGGTAGAGAAAGGGGAGAAGTTATTATTTACACTAAATTTTGAAAGTATGATTTGTCTTAAAAACTTGAAATTAATGTTACTTACTAAATCCAACCATTCCATCTGGAACTTTATATTCTTCTGTCATTACAGATCTGCTAAGAAAGAACAGAAACTAACATTTTCTTCATAGAAAAATAATGTGCACATATACATAAAAGTAAACTAATAAATCCAATCTTAATGTCTCCCAATAGCCCAAATGTACGTTCTTAAATGAGGCAGTGTGTGTGAGTGAGCAAGACAGTGAACTGAACACTTGTGAAAGGAAGGGTTCAGAGTGAATGCCACTTCAACATTTATTTTACCTTTTCTAAACCTCTTTCCCCAAATTACCAATTTCTCATTTAAAAAGAGAATGCTGTTTCTATAACCATTTTCCCAATAGGACAGAAGTAAACCACACACACAAAAACGGTATGCAGGCATTTTCACTATAAACTAACTTGCTTGCTTATACATAAAATTCAGTTTTGACTATACCTTTGCTGCTGATGCATTGGTGGTAACTGTGCTCCAAAAGCTATAAAAATTTAAAGAAAAACATGCTTAAGTTCAAGTTTATTTAAGATAAACACACCATGCACTCCAAATTCTTTCCCTTATGCATACATTGATAAAATAGAAATTCATATTCATATTCGAATCATCACCGATAGTCTCAAGAAAGTCAGGAAAGGGATGCACAGATTAAGAACCAGAGTAGTTAACTCATATTCAAAATTCAGCAATCAATGTTTATATATTCATGGCTCCAATAAAAAAAAAAAGCTATACATCTGTAAGAAATACCTGTTGGGTATGGCAAGGCACACACATCCTTAGTCCCAGCACAGGAGAAAACAAAAGCTAGTCTGGTATAGACTATTTGATCACACTGTAAACCCCAAGATTGTGCTATTTACTGGGGGGGGTGGGGGGGGTGGGGGAGGAAGAGGAGGGGAACACCCTCTGCTTATAGGTGTGACATGGCTTAGTCCTTAGCACACAACCTTAATCTCAAACAATGAAGTTAGTTTGTAGAACACCAATGTTTGAATTGAGTAAGCAAAGTGATCAGAGAAAGAGTCAAGAGAATAGGATTATGTCCAACTCTCAGGAGAATAGAGAGGAGGACTTAAGAGATAACAGCCCAGGGGGTAGGGGGACAATTGTAGAGACACAGGCTGCACAGAGAAGGAACAAGCTAGACACAGGTAAAAACAGAATGAGCCAGAAAATGAGAAGGTTCGTTTGAGGCCAAGCAAGAGTATTTTAGTCAGAGATCAAAGAGAGAGAAGCTGGATTGAATCAGCTTGGAGAGGAGTTTGAACCAGAATAGCTGAATTGATTCAGCCAGCTAGAGTTCAGAAAGAAGTAGAAGGTTTGAGGCAGTAAGCCTCAGAGATGACAATTACATCAGGTAAATAAAAAATACTTTTATGTAAACAGGTAGATTGCTGTGGAGTCAAGGCCCGTCAGTTACACAGTTGAGACCTTGGCTCAAAAGCAAATTCCCCAAACCCAAACCCCACCACCCATCCAAAGGTAGAAACAACAGTCTAGAAAGAGGGCTCAGATGATAAAGAGCACACATGCTCTTGCAGACAACCAAATTTCCGTTCTTAGCAACCACATGTAATCTACTTTCTGGGAATCCCCACGCCATCTTTATATACACACACACAAATAATTTTATAAGAAGCAACAACAAACCGCAGCCTTTAGTACTCACAGTCATTTTGGGGAGGTACTTTCTTAGCGTCTGGTTGATCTGCAAAATTAAGTGTCTTTTACTTTTTGTCAATTAAAAAACAAAGCTCCCCCACCCCCACCAAGCAAGAATAGCAATGTTTATTAAAATACCTGATAATGGTTTACCAACTTGAATCAAAAATAATCTGATTCAACTTAGACTTAAAAATCTAAAAAACCCAAAAAACAAAACAAAACAAAACAAAAAAACCCCCCACAAAACTTAAATTCTTTCATCTTCTTGTGTTTAAACAATGCACAGACACTTTAAATAGTGTAGAATAATGCAGCACAAACTATTTCGCTTCAATGCTGGTGAATACCTTATGCTAATGGTTAATGATGCTTCATCCACTGTAGGAACTGACAATTAGGGAGAACTACATAGAAACCAGACATATCAAAAGATGAGTGTATCTGACAGTGATCATAAAGCAATACCAAAAAAGCTCACATTACAAGACAATTTCAATCTAAACCGTTATTATTCTCAAATGAAGCATTTCACTACAAAAAAACCCAAAAACCTCAAAGCAACGACATGATTGCCTTTCTCAGATAAACAAAATGCATACAACATTATAGAGTAGACAGCCTATAGCTCAAAACACTATTATTATTCTCCCAACTTCAAGGCTTTTGTACAGCAAAAATTCAGACACATAAACCAAGAGAGACCATTGTGTCCATTTAAGAATCCACTGGCTTATTTCACATTTACATACTAAACACAGGTAATAAATAAAAATTCCTGCCTTTAAAAGGAGAGGGCATTCCCTCCCAGTGTGTGGTACTGCTCGGATTTGTCCAAGAGCCATCTACACATAAAATAAAAAGAGTACATTACACACAACATCTGAAGCATCATTAGCTCATTTGTTCTTGCATATTAAAAACCTCACTTGCAAATATAAACATACTTAAACAAAAGGAAACCAAGTATTACCAGAAAGGGCCACAAATACAGTCCCATATGCTGTCAGAATCTTTTATAGAAGGGCAAAGAATATCAAAATTTATACATACATCAGAACTAAACAAAAAAAAGTACACACTTCTAAGTGCAGAAGTGTCAGTATTTTTAAGAGGAAGCACTATGAATCCACTGTTTTAATCATGTTTAAAGTTAGATATGAAACACTGAACAAAGCACTAAAACAATATAAAAATGGGATGCCTACACAGACAGACCTTAACCTTTAAAGTGAATTTTGAAGTAAATTAATGAAAGGGAATATCAAGACTCATTCAATAAATAAGAAAACTCAATAGTGTTTCCCAAATAACTTATTTTATTTTGTTTCTAGCATTAACACAGTCTGTGCAAACTCAAAGTAAGCATAATCCTAAAATAGGACAAAATAGAAATCTTTTCTATTACAATAATACTTTCTGATATACTCAAATTATACTTACCTTTTCTAGGTCTGTCCTTTTCAAAACCCTAGCCTTCTGAGACCAATAGATAGTAGTATTTTGATAAGTCATCTCAATAGACAATACTGAAAACCTTATCAAATGAATGCTGTGGAAGGTACTTATTCCTGTTGGCTATAACTTACCTCCATCTTCTAAGGGTCGCTTCTGTCCCCCATAACCATAGTCATTTGAATTCAATGATGTACCAGCATCACCCCCAATTTTTGCTGCAATCTTAAAAGAAAAACGAGAATACCAATCAGAGTACTACTACTTTATGTACTACCCAGCACTAAATTTCTTACAATAAAAGATATACTATCCCCCTTTTAAAAACATTAGAAAGATTCATTTACTAAGAATAATTAAAACTACCAGTAATACTCCAAAGGAGCTAAAAAATAATAATCTATTAAACTTTTGATATATCCCCCATTTAAAAAACACATACACATCTGGAACAAAATCTTTTCTACCCTTTGACTTCAAATCATAGCATTATAAACAGTATCTTAGGGACTGAATGCACTGTCTGGTACTGATGTTAAAAGTGAAGTGTTAAGTACCACTGAACTAGAGGAAAATGGCTTAGAATATGGCTATCTTCTCCAAGGAATATCCCTAAGACAGTATACTCATCTATACTCCATTCATTCAAGAGTTCTACAAGTATCCAAAAGAAATAGTTGGTACTTGGTCATTCAAAGAAGCAAAACTTTCAACTTTCCCCTCACTGGGGGTAGGAGGATGGAAATATGGGCTTATTCTGTAGCCCAGGATAGGCTAATCCTAACTACTCACATGCTAGAATTATGAACTCAATAGTGTTTCTATTAAATACCAGTTAAGTATGGCTAATATCTTTGATTTTAATCTACAGAAATAATTCAAGCTTCCCACTTGATTTTTGCTCTACTATATTTCTGTGCTACTTTAAGCAAGATCAAACCAAATCATCATTTACCACCTTCTTCACTGACCCATCCTTACCAATTTTGGAGTTAAAGATAATTCTCCGAATATAATGAGGTGAGAACATCCATTTCCTGTACTTCAGGCCACACTTTCTACTTCTAGTACCTCCCAGGCAAGGCCCACAGCAACACTCAAAATGTGCTTTTGGAAAATTTAACAATGTGTTCATTCATCCTCAATGACACAATTGCACTAAACTTCTAACAAGTGTGCGTGGCAGCAGCACACTTGGGCTGGTCCAAGATCCCTGGCATATATAGCAGAGGACTGCCTGGTCTGGCCTTAGTGGGAGAAAATCCACCTAATCCTTCAGATACTTGAGGCCCCAGGGAAGGGAGATGGAGAGCAGGGTGGGGAGATGAGGACAGGAACTGGGGTGAGGAGGGGGGGGCGCGCGCGTCTCAGCAGGAATGCAAATAAAGAAAATAATTTACAGAAGATAAAGTGTGCCTGGATCAGTAGTGGACCAGTGCAGACAGGCCTGTAACTCCAGCACTCTGGAGGGCGAAGCACAAAGACTCTCATTTTAAAAAAGAGATTTCAGCTGGGCATGGGTGGCACACACCTTTAATCCTAAAGGCAGAGGCAGGCCTAGTCTGCAGTGAGTTCCAGGACAGCCAGCACTACATAGTGGGACCTTAATCCCCTTACTGCTTTAACACATTAAAGATATATGCTTATTCCATTTAATATACACTGTGTGCCTTACTTACAGGGCGAGGTCCTGATGGAATTACTACAGATCCAGAATGTCCAGGTGTAACAGACACTATTATCTATACTAAACACTTGTATTATCACAGTCAATGCTTGCTAACAACAAATCTATCCGTAGTTTTTCTCACACTCCCACCTTTTTCCTTTTATGCTATTCTATGCTTAGTTGTTATTCCAGAAACCATCAACCTGTGTAGTTTTGTACAGCAAGCAGCAGCATCTTGTCCATGCTGGCCAGCCTCGTTCTCACTGCCCTGTCTGAATGTTATTCAGTAAGGCATCCTTTTCCAGGAGCACCCTGCACAATGCCTGCCTCATAGCACAAATATTTGTATAACTGCCGTGCTTTATTAATTAAGCATCTTCTATCTGCTCATTGGTATTTGATTCTTTTATCTCATAAGACCATAACTTAAAAAATCTTGCAAAGCTGCGGGGGTGGAGCACACCTGCTAGTAAGCACTAGAGACGATTCTGCCGGAAGCCTTAAAACTCAGGCCTGCCTGAGCTTTAATCAGATGCCTAGGAAGACACACTTGTCCTTGACCAAAGGGTCCTACATGGTAGGAGGGTCAACTCCAAGTCGTCCTTTGACTTCTATACACACATCACGTTGCTCATGGAATCCCTCTCCATGAATAAACACAAATATTTTTTCAGTATCTATGCACTAGATAGTTAAATGTGCTTGCTATATCATGATAGGTTTGATAAACCCTGATTTAGGTCAGTCCTGACGGGGGGGGTGGGGGGGGAACACCTAGGAAATAAGTTTCTAATATAGTCAAAACTGGCTTTAAAAACCTGTTCAAACACTAGTACAAAATGTCGAACGACTACAATAGAGTGCCATAAAGGTTTATTTTCGCTTACAAACGAATTCCGTAACATAGTTTTTTGAGACAGGTCTCTCTTGGCCGTCCACATTGGGCTCCAACTCAAGAGATCTTCCAGGCTCTGCCTCGAGAGTGCTGGGACTAAAGTCGAGCACCACCACGCCCGGCAGGTTAACATTATACACTTTTAAGCTACAAAGGAGGAGCTACAGAAGACACTAAATTCGGATTAAGGGGGAAAAAAAATCCCAAATACAAGTACTTGTATTTTTTTCCAACCCTTTTCGTCTGGGAAAAATGGTGCCTTCGGGGGCAACTGTACGTCCCTACGTAACACAAAGAGGGTTGTAGGTTTCGACTTGGGAGAGGCAGATTCAAACTGAAGGCTGGGTAAGAATGGGCCCGAGGCCATTTTGAGATGGGGAAAGGATTGGTGGAATGCCACACAAATCCCGCCCCGGGGAAGGACGCTCGGGGAAAAGCCTCCCCTGTAAACGGGAAGGTGAACGTTAGTCTAATTACAGTCTGGAAGTCGAGCTCGGCGGAGCGGGAAGCAGTAAAGACCGCTAACGAGACAACCTTTCCTTGCCCGATTCATGACCTAAGTGCCCAGAACCTTCCATGATCCCGTAACAAACGGAAACAGGCCCGAGGGGAACGGGGCTGAGCGCACTCCGTGGAGAGGCCGTGGTGCGGAAGTGGAGGCCCTGGGGCCACGCTTAGGGACGGCGCGTGGGAGGGGGGCTTCAGACCAGGACCACAGGCTCGGCCTCGAGCGGCTGGGACCCCCCCCCCGTGAGGAGACGCCATCTCCGCAGGCCGTAGCCCTGAGGGCGAGCAGGGCCAGACCTACCCCGCCAGCGGCTCTTGGGAAGGAAGCCGCCGCGCGGTCCACGCTTACCTGCCGCGCTCTCTGCAGGGCATCTTTGAAAGCATCGTTAACTCC
The DNA here is from genome assembly GCA_030674055.1 of Rhabdomys pumilio. Lineage (NCBI taxonomy): Eukaryota > Metazoa > Chordata > Mammalia > Rodentia > Muridae > Rhabdomys > Rhabdomys pumilio. Next base: position 6,997,244 of record JANHMN010000001.1, read on the forward strand.
TCCTCCGCCGCCGCCGCCAGCTGAGCCAGACGACGGCGGAGGCACTGTTGAGTAGTCAGCCATACCCACGCTACAGCACACGCTGCCGTACCCTCGCGGAGGTTCCCCTCTCGGCTAACTGTTAAGAAAGAAAGAAAATGGCGGCCGTCGAGGCTGTATCACATTCTTGCACGACCATCGTGCCGTAAAGGGGCGGAGACTAGGAGCCGGAAATCCCGCGATGTTTCGGAGCTGACGCGCGGTTGGCGGGGTTGCTGAGAAGGGACGCTCAGCGGAAACTATCGCGAGACTTGACTAAGATCCCACGATAGTACGGTTTATTCGGGCGCCTCCTTTCAGCGCGATTGCGGGCTATTGTTCCCTCGCTTCGGCGCGGTGAGGTTGTAGTGTCCCGGACGTTTGCCACCCGCGTTTGTAGAAAACTTAAGGCCGTCGCGGATCAGGGAGCTAGTGTCCTTCCGTGTTTCCGTAGTGAGGGCCTTGACGTCGTCGGGCGTGGACGTCACGCAACAGTGTCCCTCGAGCGCGCGGCCGCAGAGCCCGAGGGCCGCGCGGGGCGACCGCGGCGACGCTGTGGAACCGTCTGTGGCCCGGCGGGAGCCCAGCATGCTGCGGGGCGCTGAGCTGCCGCCGCCTGTGACCTCCAGCCCGGCCGGTCACAAGCAGGGATGAACTCAGACCACCGGGCCCTTAGTTCTCGAGCAGACTATATGTAAAATAATGTGGGCGAGCGGATGGTGAAAATATGACCTCCCTTTGTCCCTTTAAAACGTGAGTGTTGCGAATTCAGTATTTAGACACCTAGCGTTGTGTGTCTTTGGCCATGCCGTATGCCCCATAGAATGAACATGTCGTGTTTTTGACACACACTGGCTTGACTTCGTCTTCTCCACCCCCTACGCCCCTGCAGGTAATCAGATAAATGGAATGTTCTGAATTTTCATTTCTGGACTAGATGGTTTTGGAGGCAGTTTCTAATATTTGGTATATATGCCAATAACCACATCTCTCCAGATCATCCCTGAGCATGTTTTAGCCTAATGCTAGCAGTTACTACGGTGAATGAGGGTTCTTGGGCCCTATTCTGCTTATACTTGAGTGTGCCACAGTGACCCCTGCCCCCACTTTAGCTAAGAAAGAAAGGTAAAATGGACTGTCCAACCTGTGACATCCCCCATCCTGCCCCGAATCTGCCTAAGAAGCATTTTTCTTATCCCCAGTCTTAGAATGAGAGAAATATATGCCTCCGGCTTTGATAGCCGGAAACTAGGAAACTAATGTACCCGCTCGTTCAAGACCCACTATTAGTTCCCAAGTCAGGTGCTTGCAAATACAAACAGCATGATTTTCTTAAAACTAGCTCTGTCTTAGCCATTTTATAGCTCAGCTTGTCCTTTTTAACCTGTTCATAGGTACCTAGGAGTGTTCGTGGATTCCGAAAAACAGTAAAGGTATTGGGCTACAGATTTAATCATAGCAATATGTAGGAAAACTAGCTAATGAGAACATTTCAGTCGTATTTTGAGAAAGTTTGCCTAGCAAGTAGCATTTACTCATCAGTAATTGATGTTTTTATTTCATTAATTAGATTTGTATACTAATTAGATGTTCTGGTTGAAATAATTCAGAGTTTTATTTACTACTCCTCTAACCATATTATCATTATTTAGGTTTTTTTCTAAATATTGGAAGGACCTTCATTTCTAATTTTTTAAAACATTGCATATACTCCTGGAAGGGTGGGTATTCTAGAATGGGATACATTGGAATCAGCTTAGAGTAAGGTTTCTCAACCTGGGTGCTATTGAGATTTTGGACTGGATAATTCTTGCCTGTATTTGTTGTATGGTACAGTATTTTGCAGCATCTTTGGCTGCTACTTGCTCTCAGTGCCGATCCCATCTCTCCTAAGCACCACCAGTTGTGATAACTGAAAAGATCTTCAGGCACTGAGCTCACACCTTGAACTCTTCTTGATCCCTGTCCCTGCCTTTTCTCCGGCCATCAGGAAGATGTTATTGTCTCTTGCCAATATATGTTCTAAGATCAAATACTTTTTAACCCTGCTGCTTCCAGCCCTAGCCCAAGTTACCATCACTGTAGTCCCAGACCAAAGGGGAGCACTTTAGTTTTGCTCCTCCTTGTTTATATTTCACTTTTTAAAAAAAGGTAAGAAATTTGTAGAGATGGCTCATCAGTTAAAAGCACTGACGCTCTTCCAGGGACCAAGGTTTAGTTCCTACCACGCACAGGGTACATACACATACAAACAAAAATTAAAAAAGTTAGCCAGGTGATGGTAGTTTGTGCCCTTTAATCCCTAGCTCAGGAGGCAGAGGCTGGTGGATCTCTGAGTTCAAGGACAGCCAGGGCTACACAGAGAAACCCTGTCTGAAAAAAATAAAATTAAGAAGGTTTGTACAGAACTATATATAAGGATTCAAAAGTAACATACTCAATGTAGAGAGATATTAGTCAGGACTCGATAGAGTCACAGAACTTATGAAATGTCTCTCTATATTGAGAGGATTTATTGTGATGACTTACAGTCTATAGTCCAACTCTCCAACAATGGTCAGCTGTAAATGGAAGTCCAAGAATCTAGTAGTTGCTCAGTCCCACAAGGCTCGTTTCAGCTGGTCTTCTTTAGAAGTAGAACCCAACAGATGTGCTAGCAAGTAACTGCAAGCAGGCAAGGGTCTCCAGCAGGTGTGGCCCAGATTAAAGGTATATACCACCAAGCCTGGATCTGGGACTTATTTTGTTGCAGGCTGACCTTGAACTCAGAAATCTCCTTGCCTCAGCCACTATGCCTCAAGATCTCCATGCCAAGATTCAGGTCAGAAACTTGAGATCTGGATCACAGGTGAGCCCTCCAATTCTGGATTGTAGTTCATTCCAGATATAGTCAAGTTAACAACCAGAAATAGCTGTTACAGATATCATCCAATGACTATACTCTTACCTACCTTTTAATAGCTCAAGTGTGACGTCTTTCTGACTGTATTACAATTCATCTTTTCATGATTTCTTAGAAACAGATCTCACCTATACATTTCCAATTACACTTTTTAAAAGCCTTTTACCTAGGAAAGTTTTATGTCATCAAGTATCTTCTTCTACTACAGTGATTTGTCCACTTTAATATCCAAGGTTTCTGTACCTCAGTCTGTATTGTTGCTCTTTCCTCTATCTGGATGCTCTGTAGCCCTTGACATGCATGATTTGACTGCCTCATTCAGTCCTCACCTCAGCTCCCATGAAGACCAGTGTGATGACTCATCGTGCCATTCAGCAACCACTAACTTATTACCATGCTCTATAGAATTTGTCTGTGTCCTGTGTTTATTCTCTTCGTTCCCTTACATTAGAGTGTGAACTGAAGAACAACGATTTTGTCCCATCAGTATCAGTTTCTAACACTGTGTTGGCAGTCGAGTTATTTGTTGAGTAAATAAATGTTGAAAAACTCAAACTACATGTTAGTTTTTTTTTTTTTTTTTTTTTTTTTTATCTGTGTCTCAGATTCTCATCTACATAGTGATCATAACCTGCCTTGTCATTCTCAGGAGAGACATTTCTGAACTCTTCAGGAATTATATAGTGCTGTGCAAATGGGAGTTGGAACTTCTAAAATATGTTAATTCGTCTGGTATGCTCATGATCAGGAATTACAGTCTATGTGTAGTACACTTTAAATCACATGTTCAAGTAGTCTTGGTAAAACTCAGGGTCCTTACAGATGGCTCATCAGGTAAGAGTTCTTGATGAATTAGTCTGAGGACTTAGTTTCAAGTTCCCAGAATCCTTATAAAAAGTTGAGGACAGTTACTTGACAGGCCCCTAACATTATGTGTGGCGGGTGGCAGGGACAGGGTCACTAGGGCTTGCAGGCTACCCAGTCTAGCTGTAGATTGAGTGCCTGTCTCAAGAGTAAGACAGAGCCTGATACAGCACATGACCTGAGGTCTTCCGGCCTCTGCATTTGTGCATTTATACACATGTGCACATATGCACATTTTAAATAAAAAGTTAATATAAATCTAACATTGGAACAGGGTAGAGAACAACATTTTAACCAGTGTCTGGGACTGGAGGTAGCCCCGCATACACATAGAGAAGCTAATTTTTTTTTTCCTTGTTTGAGATAGGGTCTCACTATGGTAGCCCTGGCTTTCCTAGAATTTAATATATAGACCAGGCTAACCTGAACTCAAAGGAATCCATCCTATGAAAGCTGTTTTCCTTGCCCCGTTAGCTCTGAATCACCAAACCATTTTTGAGGTGAAGCTACTTAATTCGTGATTTACTATCTGCTTAGATAAACAAAAATCTTAAAATGCCAAAGAGCTTTTTTTTCCCCAACCATGTTAAAAGTCAAAACCAGGCCTCCTATACAAGCAAGAGTCTTATCATTGAGCTGTATCCTGATAAGGGAACCAAGTTTATAGTCTACCAGAACTATTATCAGCTTTATAAGGTAGAACTGTGTTTCTTTTTTTCCTATTGCACAAATATTTTAATACAATTATAGTACAATTATAAAGTCACGCTTTAAATACATTGAATATGTTCAAAAATATTAGTAAAACAGGATATTCAAAATATTAATAAAACCTATGTGACATTTTCACACACGTATTTTGACCACATTGCTTGGTGTTTTACATATTTATTCAACATCTAGTGTTTGAGCATTTGGTTCTCAAAGATGAGTTCTAGTTGTATTGCTAAGTAGGTAGAATATAATCAAATTTGTTTTTTATCTGTGCTTTATAAGAAAATATCTTTTCAAATGCCATAAAATTGAACCCTAAAATGAACAGTTAAATAGTTTGAGAGGATTTTGAAATAATCATAAAACTAAAAAAAGGCCTATTTTTCCAGAGGTTCATGCCTTAATATTAGGTTCCAGTGGCTTCACATATTCAGTGTGTAGAACTCAAATCATCTTGTTTTTGTAATCAGGACCTCTACATTTCCTTTATAACATTTTCTTCCTGGAAAAAAGATCATTTGAAAACTGAAGATCTTTACCAGAAAAATCCTTAAGATTGGTGGATATGAGATTTAAGACTCACTTGACACAAAAGTTTTGTTTTTAGTAGAATTTTTTCCATGATATTTTTATTTATCACTGTGGTCATTTTGGAATTTGCCTTCTGATTCTCTTTACACTTTTGTATTGTGTTTTATTAGTTGGTGTTTTCATTTCATTTTGAAAATATGTGTAAAGAGATGCAAATTTGAGAGAAAATGGAATTAAATTTTTTACACAAACATTTTGAAGTTACTGTTTTTCTGTGATTTATCATAGTCATTTCTAGTTGTAGCAACTAAGGATATAAATACTTCTTCAGAATCAAATGTAGTCTTCCTCTTCATTTTATTTCTTCTTTTTTAAGACAGGATCTTGTTGTGTGGCCCAGGTTGACCTTGAACTTGACATTGACTTGATGATTGACCTATAATAGGTACGCAGTAATTCTTCAATTTTTCAGTCCCATAAAAGAGCTGGGTGCTGGAATTTGGGCATGCCCAGTAAACAAAAATGCCACCCTTGCAGAGATACTCTTAGTGCATAGATGTCAGTGAAATCATGGGCCACTCTGCCCACCCCGCATTTCCTCTTACCCAGTTATTTCTAGTAGTGTCGTAGTCCTGTTCTGTAGTCGTTAGAAAATGGATTGAAAGATTGGGATAGGAAAAGCCTAATGGTCAGATAGGTCATTCATCTAGCAAACATTCAACTCCTACCCTAAGTTACAGTCCTTAGAATAACTAACTTCATGCATGCTCCTGTCATCTCCATTCTTAGGTTCTGTTTTTAACCCTGAGTAAAAAGCTTAGTCCTGACCAAGTCGCACGTGGAGACTCCTGTTAGATGAGATAGCACTGAGTGCACATCAGTGCTGGCCCCAACTCTACATGCTAAAGCTCTAGTTCTTTGTTTACGATTCTATTCTCTGTAGAATATCAACTCTTAGGGCAGTGTTTCTGTTGTCAGTAGGGTTATTAGCAGAACCATAGCATACATGCAGTGACCTTGACTTTCCCTTCAGATGTCTTATTCTTAAATTTTCTTTGATTAGTAAATTGTGCACACCTGTGTTAAGCCCAGAAACCAACATCCGATACCCTTCCTAATGTCACATCTAGCTGGTTGGAAAATTGTGCAGAATCTGCTTAAAATTTCCCCAGTCTTTTTTTGTTTTGGTTTGGTTTTTTTGTTTTTGTTTTTTTCTTTTTTTTTCTTCTTTTTCTTTTTTCTTCTTTTTCTTTTTTTCTTTTTCTTTTTTCTTTCTTTCTTCTTTTTTCTTCTTTTTCCCCAGTCTTTATAGCATCCACATCTTACTGTAAGTCCTGTAGTTAACCATTCTGTTCATCCATTCAGCAAAAGTTATAGTGTGTTACTCAAAGGCCTTGTTCAGGTAGGGAAGGCAGGAGGGGACCCCTCTGGGAGATCACAATGTAGTGGAAAATGCATAGGGTTATGTAGAGTGAGAGTAGATATCCAGTGACAAGTGTGCAGTAGGAGGAGCCTAGCCTCAGCCAGGGTCCACAGCAGTGCAGTTCTCAGAGGCCAGCGCTCAAAGCAGAGATCAACCTGTGTGGAGAGTTTCTGGAGTAAAAGACTTGCTTTATACGGAGCAAACATGTCAAAGGCATGCCATTTGGTGCAGGTGTTTCCAATAATGCTGTTGCTCTGAAGCCTCTTTTCTTTTCCTTTATTTGTTTCTTTTCTTTTTTTGTGACCATAGTTCTTTATTGGTACATCATTATACAGTTAATCCTTGTTTCTTGACAATTCTGTATTTATGAATGTTCCTACTTCACAAAGTTTTTGTCTCCAGCTCAGTTTTCAAAATGATTTGGGGTCATTTGAAGATGCACACATGAAGAATAGCACCAGCTTCAAATTGAACAAGTAGGACTTTGTGTTCTTTAAAAAAAAAATGTATTTATTTAATTTCTGGGTCTGCACACATATGCCAGAGGTTAAAATAGGTTCTTTCTTTTCTTTCTCTCTCTCTTCTTTCTTTTCTTTTGTTTTCTTTCTCTTTTTTCTTTCCTTCTTTCTTTCTTCCTTTCTTTCTTTCTTTCTTTTTTTTTTTTTTAAATTTTGAGATAGGGCCTCTTACTGAACCTGGAGCTTGAAGCTTCACTGTCTGCAGGGCAGGGCCAGTGAGCATGCAGGATCTGCCTGTGTCTGGTCCTATAGCACTGCCATTGCAGACATTCACAGCCTGGCCACTTTGATGTGAGTGTGTGAGTGGGTTCAGGTCCTCAGACTTACACCACACTTGAGCCATTTCTGCCGTGTCAAGTCTTTTGTTAGGTTTATTTAGTAGGTGTTCTTGTTGTTTTTGCATTTTTGTTGAATTTTTTAAAAAATCAATTTCAGCAATAAATGATCCCAAGCACAATGCTGAAGTGCTTATGTTTCTAAGTATAAGAAGCTGTGATATACCTAAAAGAGAAAATACGTGTTAGGTAAGTTCATTCACGCATGAGTTATACTGCTTTTGGCTATGAATTAGCGTCAGTAAATCAACAATATAAAATAGGAATCTATAAGTATGAATACATATAAAAAAGAAGTTATGTGTTGGGGTGGTTGATAAAAACATGACCAGAGGCTAGCAGGAGCCTGTATTTCCCTTAGGAATAATGATTCAGAATTTGCTAACTCAGCATCTGCCACAGTTATAGAAAGAAAATTTGATTTGTGGGAAATGACCAGTCATTTATGGTCAGGATTGATGAGTTAGATATAAATGATCAAACTGACCAAAGAAGTATGATTATGAAACTGTCTTTCTTAACCTTTAGAATACTTACACTACCTTTTGAGAACAGGTAGCTTACACCCCAAGAATTCCCCCTTGGTAGTCATGGCCAGGTTAAGAGTCAGTCTACGAATTTTATTTTTACCATTAGTCAAGGAAAAAGATCTTGACTTTTACTTTATGAGGGCTTATAGTATAAAGTATATTTTAAAGGAATTTTGCAAATAGTGGGTTTTTTTGTTTAGTGTTTTTTAAAAGTCCTTTTATGAGGAATATCTTGTATATCGTGGGAGTCAGCAAACATTTTCCATTAATGTCTAGTCTACATATTTTAGGCATTATTGGCCATCAGCCTGGATTTAACTTTCTGCCAGTGTCTGGTAAGAGGAGTGATAGACAGTGAGTCTCGTATGTACTTACAGTGGAAGCCTTGTGGGCCATTGGCTGTGTGCCTCCTCTCCTGTCGATCCTTCACAGGCAGACAATGATGTAATCCAGTGGGGTGTCATAGGTACTGTATTGATACGCTTGGTCCAGTTAACAAAAAGCCTGCATGTTTAACTTTTTAGTATGTGTGTGTGCACGTGTGTGCATGATGTTGGAGGTCAGAGAGCAGCTCTGTGAGAGAACTTTGTTTCTCTATCAGTGAGTGCTGGGGATTGAACTCGGGTCATCAGGTTTGGTAGCAGGTGACCTTTACTTTCTGAGTCATCTTGGCCCAATAAAGACTGTATTTTTAAAACATTTATACCATTGCTATTTCAATTATTTTTGGTATCTTAATTTTTTAAAAATCTGTACCCTCTGTAGGCAAAAACAGTAGTTTGAGCTCATTGTATTTGGAACTAAGCAGGCAAACATCCAGTTTTATAGCGGTTGGTGGGTACTATAGGATGGGTTTGCTCACTTTTATAAATATAATACTTCTGACAGCTACCAATAAGTCTTTGAATTGTGGTCAAGTCTCCTTAGTAGCATCAGTTTGATTATGTCTGAATAGATATAATGTGATTTGTAGTAAAATTTGGTACTGATATAATGAAGTCATTTTATAGCTGTAAATAGTTATCGAGATAAACTGGGTAGTCAGTTGGTCACACTGTCGGCTTAGAGCCTCGTGTTCCCAAGGGGCAGCCCCATGTCTTCTGCCTGCCTCTCCTTATGTGTCTACATAGTGCTGGCTGTCCCAGAACTTAGTATATAGATGATGCTGGCCTCAGACTCAGAGCTCTGGGAGTAAAGGTTTGTGTCCCCACATCTGGCTACTCTAGTAGTTTTTAATCAGCTGCTTAAAGCAATTTTATTTTTACCTTGTTTTAAAAAGGCTTATCTTTAATTTTTTTTAATTTTACCTTATATATTTTTGAAGATAAGTAAATCAATCCATATATATATATATACATATATATATATGTATATATTCTGTTATACTTTAGAGTAAATATTATAAAATTGTCAAAAATGAGAACTTTAGGAATTACATACCTGTGGTGATAAAGTACTTAGACAAGCTAGACAGTAGTAGTCCCCAGAGAATCATATCTGGTAACCTTCTATCTCTGTTGACCTTTTTGGGGTTGTTTTAGAAATGCTTTTTAGACAGTTAAAAATATTAATAAAACTTTTCTAAAAATCACTTTACTTTGCTAAGAAAACTAAAAAGTTTCACAGGTTTTAAAATTGTCCTGTAATATTTGAGTGACCAAACAATGAAACAGAATTAGCTTTCTCCCTTTTTCGTCAAAAGTGAGGCCAGAAGTAGAGGCCTATGCTATACAAGCTACTTGGAGTATTTATTTATTTATTCACTCTATATCCTTATGGCAGCCCCATCCTTCTCTCCTCCCGGTCCTACTCTCACAAACCCCTCCTCCCATTACCCACTCCCCTTCCCCATGGGTACTTTCCTATCCTGGGATATCAAGTCACAGCAGGACTAAGTACATCCTCTCCCACTGAGGCCCAACCAGAGGTCCAGCTAGGGGGCAGAGGATCTAGTGGTGGGCAGCAGAGGCCAAGATGGCCTGACCCTAATTGTTAGGGACCCACCTGAAGACCAAGCTGCTCATCTGCTTCAAATGAGTAGAGGACCTAAGGCCAGCCCCTGCATGCTCTTTGGTTGGTGGTTTAGTCTCTGTAGGCCTCCATGGGCCCAGGCTAGTTGACTCTGTAGGTCTTCTGTAAGTGTCCTTGACCTCTCCTGCTCAAGTACCACATTTCTTTTTTAAATATTACATTTGTGTTTGTGTGCATGTGTGGGTATATGTGTGCCACCATGTGTTTGTCAGAGAACAGCTTACAGGATTCAGTTCTCCTGTAATGTGGATCCTAGGGATTGAAGCAAGTTTTCAGGCTTGCAGCAAGTGCTTGTACCCACAAAGTCCAAGTAGCTTTTAAAGGAAATAAGATTTATGTTTTATTTATTTGTGTGTGTGTGGGGGAGCGGGGGGAATCTACCTGTGTGCCTATTCGTGAAGAGACCAGAAGAGGATATCAGATCCCTTGATGCTATAGTTAAAACTGGTTGTGAGCTGACTGATTTTAAAATCTCTTTAAAATTTTTTCTTTAAAATAAAGCGGCAATTAAAACCATGATAGAAGTTATTGATATTTTAGCCATTATGAAAATCTGAAGCCTTTCTATAGGGTTAGAAATTTGATGTCTGGGTTCCAAACTTACAGTTCTCTTAGTGTTTACAAGCTTTTAAGGAAAGTATAATATATACAAGTAAGATAGGATCATTATTAGATGACTAGTAGTTTGAGTTCTTGGAATAATTTAGATACACCCAAAATAGGACAGACAGTAGAACAGACACAGACTGATGTTCTTTACTTTCTGTGCTGACACTGGAACAATGTTTATTTGAACGTTGTTATCACAGCTGTTGGGTCTCTTGGCTCCTGCCTGTAATTCTAACATTCGGGAGGCTGAAGCAGCAGGATTATAAGTTCACAGCCCACTTGCATTATATAGTGAAGACCCTGTTTCAAAATAAAAATAAAACCAAATCTTGCAAAAGAATGTCATAGCTCACTGTCAGACCATAATTAAAGAAAAGCTTTATGAAAATTTCTCTTGCTTAAATACCAAATGTGTGCACATATAATATATGCATAGATACCAGAGACCATATGAAAATATTTTCCAAACAGCAATTATATAATTGCTATTATTAGAAAGACTTAGAAGAGTTTCTTAGTGTAAGAAAAGTCATAAATTCAGACCTGAATTATTAGGTCTGAAGGAACCTTGGCTTATGGCATACCATCAGGGTGTCCGAGTCCTTTGAGGTCCGTCTGAGAATTACTTACTTGTTTTGATAAGTGTTTTTTGCAAACTGAAATCCAGTTTATCAGCAGACTTTCACTGATAGCAAAGTAGTTTGTAAAGCTTAAAATAGTGTAACATTTTTATGTATATGTCATACATTTCAGTGTATTTTTGTGGGTTTTTTGTTTTGTCTTATTTTGTTTTGTTTGTGAGAGGACCCTTAAGACAGGATCTATCCACATAGACCTGGATGTCCTGGAATTCACTGTGTAGACCAGGCTGGTTTCTAATTCATAGAGATTCTCCTGCCTCTGCTGGAATTAAAGGTTTACACTACCACACCTGGATTAATTATCTTTTAAATTTAACTCTAGAGCAGTTTACCTGTTTAAGTGGCAGAGCTGACATCAGAAACCAAGAGCAAAAATAAATACACACATACCTATGTCTTTATCCTTGAGACATTTGTAGCTTTTTTGTTTTGCTTTGGTTTTTTGTTTGTTTGTTTGTTTGTTTGTTTGTTTGTTTGTTTTTTGAGATGGGGTTTCTTTATGCAATAACCTGGGCTGTCTTGGAACTCACTTTGTAGACCAGGCTGGCCTCTAATTCAGAGATCCACCTGCCTCTAACTCTCAAGTGTTGGAAGTAACAGAATCCAGGTTTGTAAATAGCATATATTAAGAGGAATATTTGGAAAGAGCCAAACATAGCTTTGTTTGCATTTATGTGTGTATAATTTTATAAATAAGATTATTACACATGATATGATTGTTTTCTGAAAAAAAGTTATTGGATTTCATATAATAAAATAAAAAGTATCTGACACCTTTAATCTTCACAGTGTCAGTGATATTTAAATACAGTGCATAGTATATTTAATCACCATGGCAGCTCTACAAAGTTGATATTAACCCCATTGACAGATAAAGAAACGGAGCCATAGAGTTTAGATCCCAGGCCACACAACTGAAGAGTGCCATTACCAGATTTCTAGTCCAGAAAGGCTTGTGTCTTAGTTAGGGTTTTACTGCTGTGAACTGACACCATGACCATGGCAACTCTTATAAGGCCAGCATTTAACTGTGGCTGGCTTACAGGTTCAGAGGTTCATTCCATTATCATCAAGGTGGGAGCATGGCAGCATCCAGGCAGGCATTGAACAGGAGGAGCTGAGAGTTCTACATCTGAAGGCTGCTAGCAGAATACTGACTTCCAGGCAGCTAGGGTGAGGGTCTTAAGCCCATGCCCACAGTGACACACCTACTCCAACAAGGCCACACCTCCTAGTAGTGCCTTTCCTTGGACCAAGCGTATACAAATCATCACAACTTGACTCTGGAGTCTGCTTTTAACAAATATTTTAAATGATTGTTTAAATGTTCCTTAGTCCCACGGTGGATTTCCTTTCTTCTGCCTCATTTCTGTCCCCTGGGGATTAAACCTAGTCAGACATGCATTTTACCACTCAATGAAAGCTACACTTTTGTCTACCCCTGGAACTGGAGAGATGACTCAGCAATTAAGAACACTGATTGCTCTACCAGAGGTCCTGAGTTCAATTCTCAGCAACCACATGGTGGCTCACAACTGTCTGTAATGGGATCCGATACCATCTTCTGGTAGCATACTCATATACATAAAATAAATAAATAAATTTAAAAAACCCCTCTCTCCCTACTTCCCTTTCCCCCTCTCTCTGTGGACCTTTCTTTCTTTCTTTGCTATAGTTTTGCCTTGTATCGCATGATGGTTTGCAACTCGCTCTATATTCCAGGCTATACTAAAACTCAACAGAAATCTTCCTGCCTCAGCCTGCCAAGTTCTGGAGTTACAGTGTCGACTGCCATACCTGCTACCTTGACGGACTTAGTGACCATTGGGTATACTTAGATTCAAGGTTAGCTATTCAGCTGTCAGAAGCACTAGGAACACAGAATAAAAGGCTAAAAGTTTCTAATCTTTGGGTAAGAAGTGTAGGAAACTAGAGGTCATGATTTTCAGATACAGATTCATTTTATGAGAAACTCCAAGTACATCAATAAAGTATCTGTTCTCAAGTATTTGAGATGATCTTAATCAATCAATTAAGACAGGGTCTCTCTCTCTGTAGCCTATGCTGGCCTAAAACTTGCCATTCTCCTGATTCAACTTTCTTAGTGACCTAATTTAAAAATTGATCTTTTCTGAGTAGTCCTAGAAGTCAGCCCATGTCTGTGTTCTGCTCACAGTATATCAAGGACAGGGTTTTCTTACGTAGCTCAGGCTGGCCCTGAGCTCACTGTGTGCGGGCCTTACACTGACCTTTGTCTGCCTGAGTCCTTGAGTGCTGGGACTCTGGGATGAACCGTCAAAACAGCTAAGATTCCTTTTTAATGTAGAAATGAGAACCAAATTAGAAAAAGATGGAGTCAGTTGAATGGTGTGTTCTACTTCTAGGTGTTGGGGTTTAACAACACCTTGTACAGAAAATAGAAGTGCTGTCTTCTGTACGAATCATCTTTGTATAGTTATTAAAACATAGTATCCCAAGTAAGGAAGTTTGATTAAAGTGCTAGGAGCAAAATAAATGACTTTCAAATTTTTAGTTTCCTCTGGTGTATGTGTCATTAAGATAAAGTAGCATTTCACTTTAACATACTGTTATGCATGAAAGCTTTGTTGCTGTTAAGATTGATGAAATAATCATATTTAAGCTTTTTGATATACATGAAAAAACAAATTCGTGAGTCCTGAACTGTTGCATAATACAGCAGGCTAGATACTTGTAATAAAAAAGGAGAATTATAGCTTCTTGGCATGTTGCCAGTAAATAGGAAAATACAATTTCAAATTGTAATTAAATTTACTAATTGTAGTTTCTCTTCTCTTTATAATCTCTCTCATATCTACACTCCCAAACCTTTATCAGCAGGTAGATATTTATGAGTGTGATGGCGTGCACTTTGAAAGTAGCAGTCTTGTGGTGACTTTCGATGTTAACTTCTCCTATGTTCTTTGGAACATGGTATTTGAAAAAAATGTTTCGATACTGATATTTATTGATAGACTAAAGAACATGAAACTAGCTCACTAAGCTGTGTGGCTGTAGAAGACAAAGTGTAAGAGATTCCCAGTTGTGGGAGGGAGTTGAGAAAAGCCTTCAGAAGTGCCTTGTCATCAAGAGTTGGGATGCAGAGGGGCAGTCCATTCCTTGTGGCCATGGAACTTTCAGTATATTCTCAGCATGTATGGCCATTGTCTTTGCCTTTTAGTGGTACGGCGCCCCCCCTCCCCCCGCCCCCAAGTTTCCAGACACTGAGGGCTTTTAAATACAATATGAACTGAGTACATTTCTTTGGACATGGTCTTAGTAATCCATCTTTGCAATATCATATCAAAATTGGTGGCTGGACATCAGTGGTGGAGTGAAGTAACTGACTAGTTAATTATGTTCAAAGCTTTGAGTTTCAGTACTCACCTAGAAATGGGAACATTTTTGAAATAAGATTTGTGTCTTAATTCGAGTTTCTATTCCTGCACAAACATCATGATCAAGAAGCAAGTTGGGGAAGAAAGGGTTTATTCAGCTTACACTTCTACTTCGCTGTTCATCACCAAAGGAAGTCAGGACTGGCACTCACACAGGGCAGGAAACAGGAGCTGATGCAGAAGCCATGGAGGGATGTTATTTACTGGGTTGCTTCCCCTGGCTTGCTCAGCTTGCTTTCCTATAGAACCCAGGACTACCAGCCCAGGGATGGTACCAACTGTAAAGGGCCCTTCCACCCTTGATCACTAATTGAGAAAATGCCTTACAGCTGGATCTCATGGAGGCATTTTATTTTATTTTAATTCTGCACATTTTACAGCTAGGTTACTTGAAATTAGAATACCTACTGTAAGTTCAAGGCTTTTCTTTCTGTATAATCAGTTTAACATGGGATGCCTAATGGCTATAATTATTTCTGTTGCCTTTTTACCTCTAATGGAGTAAATGTATATGTAGTTATGGCATTCTGTGCTGGATTGCTAAATCCACAAGATATAAAGGGTACAGCCAGAAAGAAGGAAAGGGAATAGTTAACTGTGGAGGAGGAGAGACACAGCTCAGTACTTTGCCTAGAGGCCGCTGGGAAAGTGACGTCCTGTAGCGTTTGCTGTTCTAGAAAGTACAGAGACACGTAGTTGAAGTGGGAGGGTCTAGCCGAGGCCGTCCTCCCTGTGGTGTATATTTATCTGTAAGTGAGCTGCTGGGGAAGGCATTAAATAGAGACGCTGCCTGCTACCTCTGGACAGCTGAGCCAAATCGCTGATTTGCTTTAACTTGTAAGATACCCAGCT
Source organism: Rhabdomys pumilio (assembly GCA_030674055.1). Taxonomy (NCBI): domain Eukaryota; kingdom Metazoa; phylum Chordata; class Mammalia; order Rodentia; family Muridae; genus Rhabdomys; species Rhabdomys pumilio. The sequence goes on from JANHMN010000001.1 coordinate 7,012,628, forward strand.
TGCTTTATTTTCTCAAAATCATTGTGTTGCTAAGCCTGGGGACGCTGTTTTCTTTTACAAAGGGAAATCTAAGTTCATTTCAAGGCATTCGAAATGGGGAAAGACTATTATCACATTTTGGGAATTGAAAAAGGAGCTACAGATGAAGATATTAAAAAGGCTTACCGAAAACAAGCCCTCAAATTTCATCCGGACAAGAACAAATCTCCTCAAGCAGAGGAAAAATTTAAAGAGGTCGCAGAAGCTTATGAAGTACTGAGTGATCCTAAGAAGAGAGAAATATATGATCAGTTTGGCGAAGAAGGTAAGCTGCATATTTCTGTTCCTTTGGCTCTCTGTGAATCTTACGTTTTTTCTTCTCAGCCTTCTGGTTATCATTAGATCATCAGACATACTAAAATAAAAAGAAAAATAACAGGTTAAAAATAAAGTCTAATCCTTGATTATTTGAATGAGCTATGAATGAAATGTCATGTTTGTTTTTGTGGGCTTTTCTTCTTAGAATATTGTATTGTTCATATTCTTCTGTTAGACTGAAGGTTTTAGCATTTTATATTTTAAAAGAAACCATAAATTCCCATGCCTGTGAATGAATTGCTTAAAAGTCTTATGCAACCTGTTTTGTTTTTAATGATTTTTCTGCCAGAATTAATAGAATCTTCAGTCATTTAAAAATCTTAAGATTGGCAATTCAAATTCTGAACCATTTATATTTATTTAGAAAAACAAGAAGTTTTTTACCCTTTTAGAGCGACGCTAGTTGAAACTGAACGAGAGTGGTGTGTCGTAGAAGCAGAAGGCACAGGCATTCAGCTTCTAGTTGGTTTGGCAACCTGCCTAGAGAGGAAAGAATTTCCCTGATGTCATAAAATACCAGAACAAGTTTTTAGCTTAATTGTAAATAGTTACTATTGTGCCAACCCCCCTCTCCCTCCCTCCCTCCCTCTCTCCCTCCCTCTCCCTTTCTCACCTAAAATGGCCACCTAGTTGGAGCAATGACTGATTGTGCTTTAGTTAACTATCTCTTTTGGAAATTGTGCTCTCTGGGTGAAGAGGAAGCATGGTAGACAGCTCCCCTTTCCCGCAGCCTTATGTTTCTTCTTGCCTTCTGAGATCAGAACTCAGTGAGCACAGTAGCCTTTGAGAGTCTCCTTTTACCATTCTGAATCTGAACCCAGGTTTGTCTATCGTCTCCATAAGTGTCTGTAAACGTAGCCATAAAGTAGGAGTTTGAAATTGTCAGTCAGCAGCAGAGATAACCATGCATTAGTTCACATGAGTTCTGGGGTTAAAAAACAGATACTAAAGTCCTTTTGCATTACTTTTCTCCTAATGTCTTTTAAGTCACGATGGCTATGGAAACATACTGCTTTTCTCTTTGTATGGCATTTAAACACCAAATTTCCCTAATTAGAAGTCCTTCACTCAGTGACCACTCACTTTGACAACTCAGAGCAGTGGTGGGTTCTTTTCCTTCTGTTGTGGTTTTGGGTCAGGGTCCCAAGCATGAATGTTCATGCTGCTGCCTTTGGCTCTAGTGTCAAGTTCTTAAAAAGTGAGTAATTACAAAAAGCAAGATGTGGACAGTTCAGTCTCTCTGGGCCCTGTGGCCACATTGTCGAGAATGCCATGGTGTGACCTCTCAGGAGCGAGCAGGCTCTTGAGATGTTGCCAGGACTCTGGCCCCTCTGGAGAAGGTGGAGTGGCGTGTGAGTTCCCAGAAAGCTGCTGTGTAAAGGCAGGTCATGTGGATCCATCTTACAGACTGCTCGAGTGCACCTCTGTTGTGTTAAGCCATAGGATTCAGGCTCATTAAATGTGTTTGACTTTAGAGTTTTCAAGTATACCAGATGGTACACTTAGTTCTTAAGTTTTTCTCTTGGCAGTGCTTTTCTCGAGTAATTCCACCCACTCCCCAAATTACTTTGATTTTTTTTCCTGATCATTACCAGTGACTTAAATTTTCAAAAACTAAATCACAAATATCTATATACCTGGAGTGTTTTTTTATTCTTGGTGTTCTTAGCCCAGATAAGTGCTTTAAGCAATAAAAGAAGCACGAGGCAAGATTGGTTCCTTAAAGTGTTGAAATATATTATTCAGAAATATTCTGTAGTTATTAGCAACCTGAAAATACAGGAGAGAAGATTGTTGAGCTTTTCTGCTTTTTGCTTGTTTGTTTGTTCTTACTCTTTGGTAGGCTAGCACATAGTGGCTGTAAAGCTCTTAGGGTCAGGAGTGTAGCTCAGTGTCACAGCACTAGCTAATCCTGTGGAACCACTGCTCCCAATACTCACCCCATCTCCTGTAAGTCCTCTGAGAATATGAGGACGCTTTTGTCCTTTCTCTCTTTCCTATATTTCTGGGTCTGTAGGCCTCTACAGTAGTAACAAAAATCTAGACTGTTCATATCTAGAAATTAAGAGAACCATTAATATTGTTTATTCATGTTTAAATTTAAACATGAAATTTAAAATGCTTGGTTTTTAAAAAAGTGAATAAAATAACTTGTAAAGTTACTATATTATCTAGTAGTTTTATTCCTGAGAATCTATAAAAAAGAAAAACAAGCAAGACAAAACATTTGTGCATACAAAGACATGTACCTGATTGTTCACAGTAAGACCATTAAGGTTCCTGCATCCAAACAATCCAGAAGTCACATGGTTTAGGAAACGGATCAACAAGGAGTATATGCTTGAATGGAGTACTTTGTAGCAATTAAAAGGACCCACTTAATGAAATATGTCACAACTGGATGAACCTGGAAAAATGAGCTGGATGAAAGACTCTAGATATAAAAGACAGTATATATTATGTAATTCAATTCGTGAAATACCTGGAAAAGACAACTTTAAATAGATAGCTGAGCTAGCTTGCCAAGGACTGGAGGTGGGAATATAGGAATAAGCAGGAAATAAAAGTAGAGACCTCTTGAAAGTGGTGGAAATATCCCATAAATGGATTGTGGTGACAGTATTTATTACAGCTGAACTGTATACAAATTAATTTTGTAATGTAATCTACATATTAAATAATAAGTCAGTTTACTCCATAGCGGAAATATTTGAAAATAATCATGGAACTACAGAAATCTATGATTGGGTTTTGAATTATTCTCTGCCCTAAACTTTTAGGCTTGGTTAAATGGATATGAACAGAGGTTTGTATTAAACAATTAAATTATTTTTCTCTATTGGGCCAGAGAGACAGCTCAGTGGGTAAAGGTGCTTGTGGACCTTAGTCCAATCCCTGGGACCCTTATGGAGGGAAGAGGGGCCTTAGTTCTGACGGCTGTCCTCTGACCTCCATGAGTATATCATGGCACACACATGCCACCGACAGACCAACTGACCATAAGTAAATGCATTCTAAAATATAAAAGTTAAAAATTTCCCTCACAGGACACCTTTAGAGGGTTCTGGTTTTCTAGCCTTCATTTTCTTCCTTCTTTGTTGGTTATTTCTTACTCACTAATCTTCTCTGGATGCTGACAGTAGCTGATGTGTTCCAGCTTAAGTATTCAGTGCAGCCTTCATCTAGTTCACTGTTCTCTTCCATGCATTAGTCAGCTGGATCTCTTTGTTTTCTGGGTCCTACCTGTGAGTGAACCTGTTTAAAGGTCCTTGTTCTGTAACTCTTGGAGTCTTGCTACAAGACAAGCGCAGCTATTCACTAGGCCTCTTTAAAGTAGGAGTTGGTAGTAGGGTCCATGGCTTTTTCTTTGCAATTCTAATTCTTCTCTAGTGTTTCTTCTTTTTAGATTTTTTTTTTTTTGGTCAGATTAACAAAAAGATGTCATTGCTATGGATAGCTTCCCAGAGATCTATTTTTTTGCATATTAAATTGGTTAGTTGATTAAAAACTCAGGCAGAGCTTTTAATTTTTAGTTTTTGTGGAATCCAGAGTCTGTTCTCTGACTAGACAGTGTCCAGAAAATGCTGTAGAGAGCAGAGAGAATCCAGCTGGATGTTGACAGTTTTTGTTGGGAGTTTTGGTGTGCAGGATTAAGGTTAACTATCTGGCTGATGGCATGCTTGATAGAATTCAAGTGTTAAGCAGTGCAGGAGACAGCAAGCAGTTCATGTCATATTACGGCTGCATCTTGGTATGATTTTCCCATTATTATGGTGGCTTCCTTCTTTATCTGGACTCTATAGTTGGCTGTTTGATGTCTAGGAAACTCAAGGCCACATTTTTGTCAGCTCCGATGAGTAAGTCACTTCAGGCTGCGTGTAAATTTTCTCACAGACTATAATACTGACTGAATTACCATTTTTGGGAGCAAGGGAAGAGATTTTAGGGAAAAGCCAAACCTATGATGTAATACTGAAAATGTTATTCTTTCTTTTCTGTTATGTGTCCAAAGCATTTAGATTTTTGCCTTTTAGAGAGCTAAGAATAGGCAAGCTTACTTATCAAGTTAATTAACTGGTAAACTATTATACTTTATGAAACCTGTGGGAAGAGGGATACAATTCTTGAAATAATTTAAGTACTCATTTAGTTACCTTGTGATGACTTTGAGGCCTATACTTAATCTATCATGTAAGAAAATCTGTCATTAGCTTTTCACATTTGGAGTTACAGTCATACTAACAAAGTTATAAAAGGAAGACTGACTGAGCCACATAGTAACTTTGTTTATCCTTCTCAGACTTGTCACTCCATTTCTACAGTAAATACCCCAACTAACCCTGCCATGTGTGTGTGTGAGTGTACATGTCTGTGTGCATGCATGTGTGCATGTACAGTCCTCTGATGAGAACTCTGATGAGGTCTTTCTTGGTCCTTTAGATTTCTGTTCATGGATAAAGGTAAAAATTTAGATGTTAGTTGAGACGGTTGGATGAGACAGCAAGCGTGGGTGCATGTGCGCGTGCATGTGTGCGTGCACAAATACACATATATCCTTTAATAATAGAAACCAACTATACAGTTGAAATGTATATTTCATCAACTATACAGAGATGAAAGTTAAACCTCCTTGACATTGTAATGATTAGCTCACATGTGTATGTTATTTTGCTTTTCTTTGTATTCTTTAGGCTGATTTTCAAAACACTTATTTTAGTTTCAGTTCAGGACACCTTTAAGAATTAGCTGATTTTCTCCATTCAGTAGCCTGGAGTATCTTGTTATTTTCAACCTTATATCTATGAGCAATAGGAACATAGGGAGATAAGTTTAATATAAGAATTCATAGTTCTATAATCTTAATTTTACTCCTTCCATTTTTGGTTAGGGATCCTTCTAGGTTCCTCCAGAAGCTTCACTAGAATGATAGAAATCTTTGCCATGATTGGCCTCCTAAAACATCAGTATATTGTTTTATGGGCTTTAGTTGAATCTTTCTTTGGTATGTGATAGAAAATGCTATTTTAAATATAATCTTTGTCAGCCATATGTTACTTTGCTGAACCTCTGTGCAAAAGGTCATACATGGTACTGCTGTCTGAAGCAGGGTGCCAGACAGAGATAACGAGTCCATTTTACATGTTAATAACCTGATGTCTAAACTTCAGTCCTGTTCTTAAATGCTTTGAGTCAGGATGTGATAAAGTAGACATAAGTCTTGCTATCTAAGATGATAATAATCTAGTGTCTACAAAAAACAAATTTTGGGTTGAAGAGATGGCTCAGCAGTTAAGAGCACTGACTGCTCTTCCAGAGGTCCTGAGTTCAATTCCCAGCAACCACATGGTGGCTCACAACCATCTGTAATGGGATCTGATGCCCTCTTCTGGTGTGTCTGAAGACAGTGTGCTGAAATATATTAAATAAGTAAATAAATAAGTAAATAAATAAATATGTCATCTTTAAAAATGAAAACAGTTTTCATACTGTCCCTTTTATTATATTTTTCCCATGCTCCTATAAAAAGAGTTCTATTTCAGTTATTAAACAGTAAAGATGTAGGACCTGGAGATATGACTGGGTCCCGGCTGCTCTCTCTACGTGCTGCAGCTCATTTTCCAGCACCTATGTCAGGAGGCTCCCACATCTGTAACTAACTCCAGGGGATTTGATGCTTCTGACCTTCACAGGCACCTGCACATGTGCACGTACTCATATGCACACACACATGCCTACACATGATTAAAATCATGAAAATCTTTAAAACAACAGTGAAAGATGTGCAATGAAGCTATCAGCATGAACTGTATTAACTGTGGCTACTGTACTTATTATAATGATCCTTAGGATTTAGATTTTTTGTTGATTACTAGAGTCTTCCTAACCGACATCTTTAAAACTCTTATATTTGTAATACTTAAGTATGCTAGAACAGGAGTTTTTGAGGTAAGGGAGTCTCTGTTTCCTTTTATTTTTCATATTTATTGTGAAACAAAGATTCAAGAAGAAATTATTAAAGCAAAGAATTTGGAGGAATGCTTTAAAAGCTAAAAGTTTAACATAGGATGGATCTTCAGAAATCATTCTGTTTAATTGTAATGATGTGTCAGAGATTATTAACAGTACAGTCTGTAATTGGTCAGCTGTCTATAGCTCCAGCCTTTTTTCTAACCTTGCTCCTCTCTTCCCCAGGCTTGAAGGGAGGAGCTGGAGGCACTGACGGACAAGGAGGTACCTTCAGGTACACATTCCACGGAGATCCTCATGCCACATTTGCAGCCTTTTTCGGAGGTTCCAACCCCTTTGAAATTTTCTTTGGAAGACGGATGGGTGGAGGTCGGGATTCTGAAGAAATGGAAATTGATGGAGACCCCTTCAGTGCCTTTGGATTCAGCATGAACGGATACCCAAGAGACAGGAACTCGGTGGGACCCTCCCGTCTCAAACAAGATCCTCCCATCATTCATGAACTTAAAGTCTCACTTGAAGAAATCTATAGTGGCTGCACCAAACGAATGAAGATTTCTCGAAAAAGATTAAACCCTGATGGAAGGAGTTACAGATCTGAGGACAAAATTCTCACCATTGAGATCAAGAAGGGGTGGAAGGAAGGCACCAAAATCACTTTCCCTCGGGAAGGCGATGAAACACCAAATAGTATCCCAGCAGACATTGTTTTTGTTATTAAAGACAAAGAACATCCCAAATTTAAAAGAGATGGATCAAATATAGTTTATACTGCTAAAATTAGTTTACGAGAGGTAAGTTAGTAAGACCTACAATTCTAAGACCACAGAGATGAGTGCTGCTGATTAATCTCAGGGAACGGTCTAGGCAGGAGCTGGTGTTTATCCAGGGGTCTGCATATTTTATTTCTTAATAATGCTCTAGGAAGTGCTTCTATTACATCTCTCCTATGGGTGACATCATAGTTTCTAAATTTAGTTACTAATATTAACCATTTAAATGTCAGTTTTTAAGTGCAAGCTTGATTAGATACTTTATGTCCAATGTTGGGTTAACTCTGGTTTTAGGTTGTGGTTTGTGAGATCTGCATTGGTAACCCACCACTTTAGTCCATTAATACATTTGTTCTACAGTGATTGGTTTGGAGTAAAATTTATATAACAAGTATATAATTACATTGTGCATGAGACAACCCCTTAATATAGTCCTTGAGTCCTTATTTTCACTACTTCTCATGTCCCTGTTTAAATTCTTAAATGGCTCTTATATTCCTACCATATATTCCAAACTAGTATAAAAGACAAAAATCTGGCTTCTACCCCCAAATACATTTTCTTTTCCCTGAATTTGCTGTTATTACTTTGTTTAGTTTCCCTGTGTCAGAGCTACAGTGTGTGATCTATGTCCCAGTGCCTGCTCCAGTGCAGCCCTTGTTTGTTTAGACACTTCAGAGTCCCAGATGATGAGGATGACCTGTGGGTCCTTCTGTCACAAGGGACCTCTATCCACCTCCACATCCATGCTCTACTCTGCTCGAATGACTAACTTCCATGGCTATTTCTGAGTTCCTTGTGCATTTTGAAGGTGAAGTCTTGGCTCATGGTCCCTGTGTGGTTCAACAGGAACTGTATGGCATCCAGTAGACACCCCAAGGTCTTCTGGAAAATGGGTCTTGCTCCTGTTTAGTTCAGTTCTAAATTTAGTTCAGTTCCCATTTCTCCTGTTCAGTTTTCTGCACCCTGACTATTGGTAGCTTCAAACTGTTCACATCCTAAGTCAGTGTGGAAGAGGAAGGCATCCTTTATTTGTCTTTTTCTTCTCTGTCCTCTCTTGTCTGTCTTTGATTATGCTTCTCTTGAACAGAGTTTTTAGAATAGGAAAAAGGTTTAATAACTATTGTAATCCTTTTGGAAGTTAAAATTTTACCTTCATGGAATTACCCTTTACTACCTAGCACAATCTCATATTCTTTAATTTGGAAGTTTATTAATAACTTCATCTTATTTGGTCCACTTTAGGCATTGTGTGGTTGCTCAATTAATGTGCCAACAATGGATGGAAGAAACATACCTATGTCAGTCACTGATATTGTGAAACCTGGGATGAGGAGAAGAATTATTGGATATGGGCTGCCGTTTCCAAAGAACCCTGACCAACGCGGCGACCTACTAATAGAATTTGACGTGTCCTTCCCAGATGTTATATCTGCAGCGTCCAAAGAGATCCTTAGGAAGCATCTCCCTGCCTCATAGAATGAGAAGAACCTTGCTATCCATATTTTGATAAGACACTGAAAATATAAAAGTACTGGCAGTTGACTGATGAGAATTCTGTATAAAGATGTGTAAACTCTTCTGAAGGCTCATTAAATTGCACGAATAGAGACGGTTCAAATAGGCAAAGTGGATTTTTACAGTAGAGATGAAAAGTCATTCGCTGTATTGTATTTCATTTCTCCCAAATCAGAAATTTTTAGTATTTCATTTATAAGTAAAAGTTGGTTTGTGGTCTATAGATACGCTTCTAGTAAAGCATTAGATCATCCAAGTACCTGTGTGTGTGTGTGTGTGTGTGTGTGTGTGTGTGTGTGTGTGTGTGTGTCTTTAACTGATCAGTGTGATAGGCTCCCTTAATAGAAATTAAAATTTTTACCTGTATATGTAATATGTGGAGGAGAATAAAAGCCAAAGTCATACGGAAATGCAGTCTAGGTCACATTCAGAGATGCTGTGTTGGGCTGGTACCAGAATGCATTGCTGCATATGCTTTACCATGATGACTTCTCAAGTATGCTGTAGCATTTCTTAAGAGCATGATTGTAATGTTCTTAAAGCAGACCTCTTCATCAAAAGAAAAGGAATGACATTTTATCTCCTGTGGAAATCCCAGTAGTCTGAGTTACTGATATTTTAGAAACATCATTTTTAAATGTCCACATGTAATTTTATGCAAGTTGACTATATATCTTGACCTTAGTAAGCTCATTTTGTGGTTCATTAGTTTAAGATATTTGTTTACTAACATTTGGTTTTAGAGAAAATACTGTTACTTGGCATTAATTTTCCATTTACAATATTCTATACGTTCCTCATGCTATATACCTTATATAATTTCCCTAAAGAACAGTGATCTACCACTGTGGTGTTAAACCAAAATCTGGACATAACGGACACTACCATTGCTTTTGGGTAATGTTGCTATTAGCTGTCATCATATAAATATCTTACTTTTTCATGTGTATAGATTGCATTTCTTAGGTGTTTTAATTTTTTAAATATATTTACATTTAAAAAACTACTGTCTTCTGTTTTATGTCTATCAGAAGTGATGTTATGAATTTTTTTCTGTAAAACTGTTTTCAGAATGATATATATCTGTACATAAATATATGGTACACTGGGCCGTATAAACTGTAATAGAATGTGAAGTGATTTAGAAATCAGTGTATGTTGTAAGCACATACCTCATGGTTTTGTTGAAATTGCACACTTAAAAGCCTCTGACTATGGAGCTGTGCCCAGCCTCTCTTTCCCTTTGTGGTATAGTTTTGGATTTAGTGTGTTCACGGACTCGTGCAGTGACCACCACCGTCCCATTCCCGTGAATAGCTTCTGTGGCACTTCCTTCTCCCCTTTCAGCCCCTGAAGCACTGATCTGCTTTTCATGATGGAGTTTTCATATGACGGATTCTATCATATAGTTGAATCAGTCAACACATGGCTCCTCTATTTGATGTCATTCACCTAGCACAACATTGTTGTCCAGGTCCAGTGTGGCCTCATAGTAACCTTATCCTCTGCGGCAGATCGTGTACTTGAGTAGAGTCCCATTTGATTTACCTCTTGGGCATCTGGGTTATATCTACTCAGGGGCTTGTATGAATAATGATGCTATGAGCATTTGTAAACAAATATTTGTGTGGACAGACTGCATTCTCTGAGGCACATACTTGAGAGTGGAATTGTTGGGAAAAGCTACATATATTAGTTGCAAATAGAAAATTTTAAAAATGCCAGAGAGTTGAGGTAATCACACCATCTCCTTGAACATCATGGAAATTCACAAATATAGAGCTAATGTCTTGGAGTGATGGTTGTAGTTCATATTTGAAATCCCACAGTATTCAACTTTTGAGTTGTTTGGTTTTTTGGGAGGTCGTGTGTGTGTGTGTGTGTGTGTGTGTGTGTGTGTGTGAGAGAGAGAGAGAGAGAGAGAGAGAGAGTTTATTTGTGTCTGCTTGTTCTGAGGTAGGGTCTTACTATGTAGCCCTGGCTGGTATGTTGCTCCATGTGACTCAGATCCACTATAAATTTACGGGAGTTTTTCTTCCTGCCTCATGAGTGCTGGAATTAATGGCATGTACATCACACCTGCTTTGAACCAGCAATTATTATTACAATTTTATTGAGTAGACATTTTTCTCTGAACCAAAATAAAGAGTTTATAAACATAATCTTTCAGTTAATTTTTTTTAGCAGAAAATTATTCTAACAGTAAAATAAATTTGTACTGCTCTTGGGGCTGAGGGTATGGTTCCATGACAGTAGTAGAATAAGTGTAAAAAACTGAATTTAGAGGAAACATGCTTCAGAGTGGAATACGTGCCCATTGTTTTGTTAAATATTGAATTAATAGTAAAGTATTAAAAATTTTCAGATTTAAATTATAAGAGTACTTTTGATTTTTAAGATGTTCCTTTTAGGAGCTGGAAAGAGGGCTCAGAGGTTAAGAGCACTTGTTTCTCTTGTGGGTGGACCTGGGCTCGGGTCCCAGCACTCACTTGGTAACCATCCGTAGCTGCAGCTCCAAGGACACCCTCCTTGGTCTTTATGAGCACCAGGCATGCATGTGGTGCACCTACATATGTGCAGGCAAAACACAACACCCTTTTAAAAAGTCTTTTTAAAGTGTTTAATTTCCTAGTCCTTGCATAGCTCAAATAATTTTGCAGCACACTGAATATGGAAAAACTACTTATTAAGGATGTTTGTCTTTCCTACAAAAGGATGGCACATGTCGCTTATGTTAAAAAGAACACATATCCAAGGAACTCATGGCCTGCCAGAGCAAGTGTGTTGTTTGGTAGCTCAGTAGTTCAGGAGCAGCTTTCTTAAGATGTTCCATGGCACCCACCACATGGTGCTTAGTAACCCATGGCCTTGAAAGCATCTGGGCTTGGACATCCATGTTAGCTCGTCTCTCTGGCCATCTTGGGGGCAAGGAGTCAAACAGGCCTCTTATTGATTCTTAGGAACCTGTCACTGGAATATTTATGATGGGTGAAATGAAGTTTGTACAAGTTAACTGGACTCAGTCAGTGGCCTGGATGTGACACTCTTCACATGTCAGGAGTTGTCTCCTTAGTCTCATGGAGTCAAGGCCAACGTGATTTTCATTCAATAATATATAATGTAGTGTGTGACTGTCTTTACAAACTCTGTGTCTGTGTCTGTGTGTGTGTGTATAGGTGAACACACATGTTTAACACAAAAACTATTAAGGTAGGAAAGTAATTGTTTATAACAATGACAAATGACTAATACACAAAATTTAGATTCTCAGTTGATAATCTTTATATTTAAATTATTTATACTTAATAAAGTTTTGTAAAATTGACTCAGGGAACAAAACTAAAAAGTTACTTTGCCTGGGTTTCCAATACCCTTTAGCCTTTTTTGAAACCATTTTCTAATTTTTTCTAAAACTTAAAATTTGTCCTTTGGCAATATCATAAATGTATATAATGCTTTTTGATTAGTCTTACCCCTGCCTATCTCTCACCTACTACTGTCAAGGTTCCTCCCCCCCCCCCCCCCCCCCCCCCCCCCCCCCCCCCCCCC